>OY992537.1:10226163-11426163 GCA_963921195.1 Pegoplata infirma | reverse complement strand
ATATAATAATAATAAAAAAAAAACCTTTGTCAAGTTCGTGATTGTTTATAAATAAAATTTCAATTTAACCGAAAAATTGTGTTTCTAACGCATAATTAGGTTATACGCGTGTGACCTTATGTTATCAAATAAAGGTCATTACTGTAGACCTTAAAAAAAATGTATGTGTATCCTGCAGGACTTTTTGGGTGGTTAATAAAATATGTTACAATTGAGAACATTTTAAACAAATTTATGTGTAATTAAAAAAAAAAGTATTTAAAATAATACAATTTTTCATAAATAAAATTGCACAAGAAAAATCACAGATTTCAAATCATTTTGGACGCTGTCAGTATTAAAGTAAAGGTCGTTTGGAAGTCATTGTATCCAAAAATAATGAAATCATATTGGTGCACAATTGCTCTCAATTATTTTGACTTTCATAAAAATTTTAAATAATTTAAAATTTTGCCATATTTACATTAATAATCAAGAAAATTCAAAAATATTTAAAATATTTTATTGTTTATTTTAATACACACTACAGTATTTTGAAATCTAAATACTATGTTAATGGGATGCACATTTTTTAAATCGTGAATATTTTTTAAATTGTTTTTTTACAAATTCTAATAAAATCTTTTTGATAATTGTCGGGGTTCGAGACGTCCCTCTTTTTCGGAATTGTCTGACAAGGGAAGTCTCCCTGGTGTCATCCTCCGATCTTTATGAAATTTGGATATGTTGTTAAGGACGAAAATTAATTCGACACGTATTTTTTTTTAGCGGCCCAAACTCGTTTTTAGGGGGGTCGATTTTTATGGGGAGAAATTGACCTTTTCAGTTTTTTACGATTTACGCCTATTTAACAAAATTATATAGGCATGTGTGGTGCCAGATTAAAGGTATTAAAAATACCTGTCTCGTGGTGCTAACAACAGGCCAAAGAAGTTAATATTTTTCGACTCATT
Organism: Pegoplata infirma; assembly: GCA_963921195.1. Taxonomy (NCBI): domain Eukaryota; kingdom Metazoa; phylum Arthropoda; class Insecta; order Diptera; family Anthomyiidae; genus Pegoplata; species Pegoplata infirma. The sequence continues at coordinate 11,425,210 of OY992537.1, read as the reverse complement.
AACAAAAATGTCCTAAAATTTTGGTATTTTACTCAATATGACGAAGAGTTGTGCATGTTTGGACACGTTCTTAGCACACGCAGATAGGTTTTCCAAAGACCTTTTATTTGGTATGTAACATGACTAGGTTTCTTTCCATAATATGGGAGATAAACGAAAAAAACTGAAAAATGGCCTTGTCTTCCCCCCTCCTTTTTGCCCACTAAATATGAATTTGGACCGCTAAAAAAAAATACCGTGTCCCTTTATTTTTTCTGCTCTACAAAATAAAACCAGTTCCATAATGATCCGCGGGTGACATTAGGGAGACTTCCCTTGTGAGTATTGGCTACTTTCCAGCATGAAGGAAAAATACCCGCAAGGTATGACATGCTGAAAAGTTTACGCAGTGGAAGAGCAAGCATCGAAGAGCACTTTTTAAAAAAAGTGCTGGATTACTATCTGGTCCTGGAGATTTATTAACGTTAAGTCCGACAAGAACAGAATGGTGCTGGTCCTAGCAATAGTCTAAAGATTGCGACCTCTGCGTTTGGCCTTGAATCTAGTTGGGGTCCTCAGCCTAATATTGTTGAAAAAAAGAAAAAGAAACTTAAGTCATCAAAGGTCAGGCACAACCAGAGAAGTCTTTGAAATTAATTTAAAAACAAAGCCAACGCGATGAAGTGACGCTCCCCGAATGAGAGAAGGCAACGCTATAATGGGCAAAAGGAGTCATTGAAAAACAGGACAAACTTTCTGTAATGCGCGCATCTAAAAAGCAGGGTACTGTTTCGGCCTTTTTTTTTTTTAAAGAAGCAACACTCAGGCAATGCTGCCTATCAATTACCAATGTAACCGTGATCATAGGGGTGAAACGAATAAGTTTCGCACATGTGTATGTATTAGTGACGGCACGCGCGTGTAACTTTTGACGTTTCATACAAAACGTAAACAAACAACGAAAATACATATGCAAAAGCTCACACGTACAGGCACACGTATTCTAGGCAGAGAAGTAAATTTAGTAGTATTTTGTATGCGTCCATATTGAAAGTACCAAAATAAGCACTCGTGTTGCATGTCTATATGGTCTGTGCCGTGATGCTTCTTTCGGAAAGGGGATAGAAGAGAGATGAACGATTTGAAAGATAGAAGGGCTTCAGTATGGCAACACTGTAATTGCGCGTGTTGATAATTTTGAGTACAGTTGTTGCATCGCCATCTGTTATTGATCTGGCGAATTATTTTTTGAAGCTGTGTTTATAGCCATTATTTTATTATTTTACTTCGTTGACGTTTTTAGTGCTATTTATCAACGAAGGAGGGTGCTGCGATAGATATTAGTTATAAATAGAAACTAATAAATATCTGAAAAAAATTTTGGTCTGCCTGAGCTGAGAATCGAACCCAGGCTTGCTGGCTAGTAGTCCAACGCGCTAACCGGCCGGTTCACGAAGTAAAACATCAAAAATACTAGAAATTTCATCGACTTTCATAATCCCTTTTAAAAATGTCCATATCATTATTGGTTGCGGTACAATAGCCACATACCGTTATTCTGGGTGGGTATCGATTGCCAACCTTGATTTTATGTTAATCTTACATAATCTTATGTCCGTCCGTCTGTAGAAAACACGCTAACTTTCGAAAGGCTTAACTGAGATTTCTGAAGTTTGTCATATACACTCAAAAAAAAACTGTAAAGCTTGTAAACCTACAAGAAAATTTGCTGATTTTGAACCCACAATTTTTTTGGTAAAGTTAGCAAAAACGTTTTGCTAAAAATTAGTTAACTGAAATTTTTTTTTAATTTCAACTTAGTTCATACACATTTGAGGACCCAATTGGGTCCAGACCCCGATGGGCCTAGACCTAGTTGGGTTCTTTAAAAATCGTCATAGTTTTTGATCCAAAATTTGTGTCCGTTTCGCTCTACCTTGCTTAGTTTTTGAAATACGTGATTTTAGGGGACCACCGGCGTTTTGAGAATTACAAAACTCGATAATTACTTGAATATTACTTGGAGAGCTTCTACGTGTTGAGAGCTACAAAAATGCTTTTGGACTTTTTGTTGTGTCGGCAATATTTACCGAGATATGAGCATTTTAAAATTTTCGGGAATGTTAACTTTTTTGGATCTAAAGTTAGGACCCATTAGGGTCCACACATGTGAAGAGGACCGGCGATACTATGGAGAGCCCGAGAACAAAAAATGGCCTCCATTTTGCTCTATCTGGCTTAGTTTCCGAGATAGCGCCATTTTAAGTTTTCTGAAAATAAAAAAAAAAAATTACCATTTATTTTTGCTAATATTAGCAAAAAAGCTTGTAAAAATTTGGTCAACTCAATTTTAAATTTAGCAAAAAAAATTAGTTCAAATTTTGTTTAAAATTGCTAATACGCTAAATGAAGTTTACAAGATATTTTTGCTAACATGCTAATCTCAACTAAAAATTTGCTAAAAGTTAGCTAACCAGCATTAGCAAAAAAAAATAGTAAATCTACTAATGTATTATTTTGAGTGTATGTTTGTAATTTACCTGAACAGGTTGATATTGCATTCTAGCAAAATCGGTCCAGTGGTTTAAAAGTTATAAGCAAAATATTGAATTTCGGAAACACGCTTACTTTCGAAAGACAATCTTGAGGCTTCTAAAGCTTGGCATATGTATTTGTCGTTCTTATGGTCTGGTTGGTATTGAATTTCAGTAAAATCGGTCCAGTAGCAAATTGCTTACGGTTTTTCACACATAGTTCATTCACGCTAAAATGATTTTTTAAAACAACAAAAATAAAACATTTTTTATGAATAGAAAGCGGTCGCTTGAAATTCGCAAAAAAATCGTGCAAAATTTACTGAAATGTCAACACTAAAATGAGTTCCCCGTTTTAATAATTCACTTGTGGGTGTATAAATTGGAATAAACAAATTTAAGAGCTTTTATCAGAGTTATTTGTTTTGTAAATGCATTAATGCCGCTCTGCATTTATCTGATATTTTGGATAAGTGCATTTAAGAGGTGCATTTAAACGGGCACTATTTTACCAGAACATTTCCTTCAACGTTAGACATTTTAAAAAATTTACTCACGAGCTACTAACGAAACTATGTATTTTTAATCAAACTCTTCTTAGTATTCATGTAACAAGCTTGAATTATGCATTAGCGTGACTCTTGCCTGGATCACGCAAATCACGTTACCGGAGCTCATCTCTATTATACTGTATAAGAGATGGGTGAAACACGTGTGAGTGAAAGCTAAATCGCTCGTGGGATTAGCGAGGGAGCGTAAGCAGAACAACATGTCGTGACTCACGACTCATGAGTGATTAGCAATTTCAATTATTGCGCGAGCAGAGTGTTTAAACTTTTTTCTTTAGAAACGTTTCGTAATTAATTATAATTCTCAATATTCGACCTTTCAAATTTAATTAAATAAATAGATTTTTTGAGCTCAAGGCCAGTGTTATTTTAATAAATCTTCCTTTATTTCCTTCCAATATTTCGACCTTCATTGAAAGTCATCATCAGGGGGTTAAAGTGGATTTTTAACACAAAAACTTAAATATATTCTTCCTTCTCATTCGTCATTAAAAATTGAATTAAAATAACACTGGCCTTGAGCTCAAAAAATCTATTTATTTAACTTTTCGTAATTTTAAATAATTTTATTTATTCTTTACGGTTTATTTAGTTACCGTTTTCTGCTTAAGAATCAAGCAAACGGTTGTCTTTTAATAGAAAATATTTTGTTTTTGTTATTTTTTAAAATCAATTTAGCGTTAAAAACTGTGAGTGTAATTAAAAATTGCGTGAGCGTGAGTAAAAATGTACTCACGTGATTAGTGAGTTTGAGTAAACTACAATTTTTAGTGAGTCGTGAGTGACACTAATATTTCTTGCGTGACTCATATCGTTTACACTGCCATCTCTATATTGTACCACAAATGCTAAAATAATTAAAGTAATCTCAATTCGTTAGTTTCGTAAATATTTGTTACTCATACGCCATGTTGACACAATAAAATACAAGAAAATAACAGAATTCTTATGAAATCCAATATTCAAATTATCTACTCCTGTGCCATACAGATGTCATTGGCCATAAGTGATGTCTATGTTTGACTATTCTCATGTCCAATAATATTGAACACATCCTTAACAAAATTTGTACTAAAAATCTTAAACACACCCTTAATCAAATGACTTTATCATAACAGTTTTTTTTTTTAATTTTTTTTTTAATTACAGAATGTTTACCGGCACGTTATCTATTGGCCGTTTTAGGCTCAATAGGTATGGCCATTATATATGGATTAAAGGTGAATCTTAGTGTAGCTATGGTAGCAATGTTAAATCATACAGCAGTAGCTATTGAATCACATGGAGGAGATCAAAGTAATGACAATGTAACCACTTCAGAGTATGAAGTCTGTCAAGCACCGGGAGGTGATGCTAATTCAACAGCAACAATAGAGGTAACAATAACACAGTGACACAAAATCGAACTTTCCGAATCGGAATTGGATAAAACCAAATGCAAATGAAAATGATACGTTATAAGCCTTTAGGGTTTTTTATTTTAGTTCAGAGCTAGATTTTTTTTTACACGCATTTGAAGTTGGTACATAATTTTAAACCATTTAAAACGTAACTATCCTACTTTATTGGCCCCTGGTGGTGCCCTTATAGGACATGTGGGGTCCAGCGTCCAAAGTTAGGCTCGAAATTACGTTAGCTATAACCGGTATGAATTTCGCTGCAATCGGTCCAGTACCTACTTACTGAATAGTCTAATCATTAATAAGAAACAACTGTGCATCTTTGCGTATGATTGATATTTAATGAGAATTAAAAAAATTATCATACGCCACGCATACAGTTTTAAGGAATTACTATTATAATTATAGGGTCAGTCTTACAATTAGTGAAATCAATCAAAAATAGCTAAAATTTTTCGTTACCCCCTCCGATTTTGATGAAATTTGGTTTAGTTGTAACACTAAGTGATAAACTGACACACACTTATTATCAGCCCTCTAAGTAAACAGTGGGCGAAAACACGGAGGGTCAAAATTTCCCCCAAAATCTCCCAGTCGCGACACTTTGCACCGTAAAAACTTAATATCGTTGGTTCTATTTTAGCTAGAAAGCCCATTTTTGGCTTGTTTTGAAGCTCATAATATGCTCTACAAGACTTACCATAACAAAAAAATTTTCGAAAAAAAATAAGGGTTACCTCCCTTATTTTAAGGTCGTGATATACGGAGGAGAAAATGGGGAGGATGGTATCCCCCGATTTTTTTTTTACTTGCTAATCTTTGAGAGAAAGTCCTAAAGAATATATTCTAAAATTTTTATGTTGGGACAACAATGGGATCGCTCAAAATCAAAATTTTTCACAATTTTCCCCAAAATTTACAAATCCCAAAACTCTTTAACATTAAAAATTTTATATCATAAGTGCTTTTGTAGCTACAGAGCCCATTTTTTTTTTAAAGCTTATAATACGCTCTACAAGACATACCAAAACCAAAAAAATTTCCAAAAAAAGGAATTGGTGCCCCCCTTATTTGAAGGTCGTGGCAAAGGGTGGAGGAAATGGGGGAAAGTATCCCCCCGATTTTTTTTTTACTTGGTTTTCTCAAAGTGCAAGTCGTAATGAACATAGTCTACAATTTTTATGTTGGGACAAAAATGGGGTCGACCAAAATCAAAATTTTTCAAAATTTTCCCACACAAATCGCGACATTCTTGCGCCTCCCATTGGACTCCCAAGATAAAAATTTCAGGATATGCTCTCTAGAACTTACTCTTTAAAAAAAAAAAATACCATCCTCCCCATTTTTTCCTCCCTTTATCACGACCTTAAAATAAGGGAGGTAACCCTTATTTTTTTCGAAATAGGTCTTGTAGAGCATATTATGTGCTTCAAAACAAACCCAAAATGGGCTTTCTAGCTATAATAGAACCAACGATATTAAGTTTTTACGGTGTAAAGTGTCGCGACTGGGAGATTTTGGGGGAAATTTTGACCCTTCGTATTTTCGGCCCCTGTTGACTTAGAGGGCTGAAAATTTGCATTTGTTAGTTTTTTACGTAGTGTAAGAACTTAACCAAATTTCATCAATATCGGAGGAGGTCAAAAATATTCATGATTGATTTCACTAATAATGACCCTATAATGAAAGTTCACCATCTTCAAATGCGTGTTAAAAATATCTAGCTCCGATCTAGGAAAAAGCCTTCAGGGTTTTGTTATGGAATATGTCAACATTTATTTGCTTTTGGTGTGTCCGCCGTTTAAAATACCAATTCTTTGGAAAATACTTTATAATATAAATTCATTTTTTTTATAGAATGGTCCATTTAACTGGAGTGGACCTTTGCAGGGAACTTTATTAAGTTGCTACTTTTGGGGCTATTTAGTATCACAAATACCTGGTGCCCGTGTTGCAGAAAATTTCTCCGCAAAATGGGTTATGTGTTTTTCGGTCGCCATTAATGTTATTTGCACACTTTTGACACCGGTTTTGACCAAAGTACATTTTGGTGGTTTGATTGCTATGCGTGTGCTAGAAGGTATTGGTGGTGGTGCTACTTTTCCAGCAATGCACTGTTTGATTGCAGCTTGGGCTCCTCCCAATGAAAGATCAGTTATGTCTACCATCATTTATGTGGGAACTTCATTTGGTACCGCCATGTCTATATTAATGTCTGGTGTATTGTCAGCCTACTTAGGTTGGGAATATGTATTTTATGTAATGGGTGGCCTAAGTTGCATTTGGATGATATTATGGATAATTTTGGTACAAGATAATCCTAACAAACAAAGATTTATTAGTCCGGAAGAAAGGCAAATGATTACCTCCTCTTTGGGTCAGGATGATCAACAATCAGCGATAGAGGAAAAACATCCACCGGTACCATGGAAAAAAGTATTGACTTCTGTACCTTTCTGGGCAATATTAGTTGCTCATTGCTGCAGTAATTGGGGATGGTATATGTTCCTAATTGAGATACCATTCTATATGAAACAAGTATTAGCTTTCAATGTATCCAGTAATGCTGTGGTCAGTGCTTTACCTTATTTCCCCATGTTAATATTCAGTATGATTTTGGGTAAAACTTTGGATACACTTAAAGCAAAACGTAAGTGTAATTTTGAATTCCACAGTTATAAAATTATTTCACTGCAATTTTTATAATAGATCGAGGCAATTTAAATATATAACTGTTTTTTTTTTCTTTTTTTAGAAAAAATTTCCACAACGACATGTCGGAAAACGGCCACTAGTATATGCACCATTATACCTGGAATTTGTCTATTAATTTTATGTTATATTGGTTGCAAACACACAGCCGCTGTAATTATTATGACTATTGGTATTATAGCAATGGGTGGTATGTTTTCGGGCTTCCTTTCAAATCACATTGATATTGCTCCCAATTATGCTGGCACTTTAGTGGCTTTAACCAACACAGCAGCCACTTTACCTGGTATCATAGTACCGTTATTTGTGGGTTTTATAACTAAAGGAAATGTAAGTACAATTTTTGTTTAAATATATCCTTTTTGAATAAAAATAATTTTAATTTCTTAAATCTATTAACATTACAGCAAACAATTGGAGCTTGGCGTATAATATTTTTCGTTACCATTGTCCTATTTTGCATTGAATTTTTGGTATTTACTATTTTCGGTTCTGGTGAAGAACAACCGTGGAATAAGGCATTACACAAAGATGATTCCGAACAAGCCCAAGATGAAAACACTCCTTTAAAAGAAGGCAACAAGAAAATCAATAAACTATAAACTAGTTCACAAATATATGTATAAATTTATAACTTTAATGATTAACAAATTATGTTTAGTTTTGTTTTAAATAATTGTAAGAATGTTATTTTAAGTTATTTTATATTTTAACTTTAGTAATTTTTTCACTGTGTACATTTAAATGTATAACTACCTCTGAATTAAAAACTCTCCGCCGCCTTTGTACTTACTGTCAAATTGTATTATTCGAATATCACTTGTATTAATAAATTATACAATAAAATATAATATAATTATAAATGTAGCTACTTAGAAATAATTGAATTCTATGTTTTAGCTTTTTAGGGAAAACTGACTTTGGCCAAGCTTATAAATTACACTGTGAAACAAATTTTGGATCATCGCTTTGAGCCCCAATGGCTTCAACGCCATATGAAAGTAGACTATCAAATTGATAAAATCAATTTCTCTTTTATGGCCCCCTGAAGTTTTTAATTTTTTTATCGAAGGCGTTGAAAAGCGTCAAAAATACAAACACATCTGAGCTTAAAAATATGGTTTGATGTATTCAGTGAAATTGTATGGCGGTGTTTTTCTTAGAACATATTAACCCTCTAACCGCCATTGTTTTAGATTATAGATTTTTTGTCGTGTTTGCAGTATTTAGCAAGATATGCGCATATAAAAATTTTCGGAAATGCTAATTTTTTTAGATTCAAAATAAGGGTACATTGGGGTCAACACATGTGAACCTATGGACAAAACATTGGCTCCGTTTTTCTCTATCTTGGTTAGTTTTTTTAAGTTTTTTATGAAATCAATGAATAAGCCATTCGATTTTTCAAATTAAATGAAAAGAAAATCGATTGCATTCGCAAGTAAATGCATTCGTTTTTTAAAAGTCGAATGAAAAAAAAATCGAATGCATTCGATTTTTGAAAGTCGAATGAAAAATAAAACGAATGCATTCGATATTTATAAATCGAATGAGTCTAAAGTGAATTCATTCAATTCGCTAAAATGTGATTGGGGAATGCAATCACTAAATTTTCACTCAGAATGACAAATCGAATTAAGGAATGAAATCCTTCGAAGCTCTGCCTGTATGGTCTTGAGAATTAAAAAAACTGGATAACTAAAAACCATTACCAAGAGCTACAAAATTACTTTTGGACTTTTTGTCGTGTAGGCAGTGTGATATGTGCATTTTTAAAATGTTCGGGAATACCAATTTTTTTTGGATTCAAAATTAGGGCCCATTAGGGTCATCACACGTAAAGAGGGTCAGCGAAACTATGGACCATAATATGGCTCCATTTTGCTCTATCAAAAAAATCGATTGCATTCGCAGTAGAATGATAAACAATCGAATGCCTTCGATTTTTCTAAATTGAATGCATTGATTTTTTTCCATTTAAGGCATTCCAAGGACAGCATTTAATGTTGATTTATAAAATCGAATGCATTCACTGACTATGAAAATTTAATGGATTTTTTGGAGAATTCATTCGAAAAAGATTTCATTCTTCGAAGCTCTGAGTATGGTATAAGTAAGAAATTTTCCAACTGGGTATTTGATGCAATCTATTACATTTTCAAAAATTAAAAAACATCTGATTGAAGCCACAGCTGATTTAAAATACCAAAACAGAGATCAATTTCACCGGTCAGTCAGAGAATAAAGTACAACGTCTTCTACAACGTGCAGTAAAAAATAATTTTGTTACCATAATCAAGAAAAAAAAAATAAAATGTTGAAATCTCGTAATCTTTGGTCCATACAACAAAGATGGAAAAGTGGCAAAACTCGATGGTCAATACAACAAAAAAAGAAGAAAAATAGTGATAGAGCCCTAGATAGCTTTGATGATTTTTATGGTTCGGTATTTGGTATCAGATGGAAGAATATGAGAGCTGCTCTATTAACAGAACACAAGTACATGGCAATGGTTAATAATTTTGGAGACACAGAAAAGACATGCAGTCAATTGGAAATGGATGGTAAGTTAAATTCACAGTCAATATGTGCAGACATTTGTTAATAAAATTTTTACACGGTTAGGTGCCATAAATGTTAAGTCCTTAGTACACTTGGCCAAGGAACGTTTAGAGGGAACCCACACTTTAGGGTTGGATAAAGATACTTATCACTTGGGCGAAAAAATGGATGCTATTAACAAAAAACAAAAAGAAAGAGAAATACAATCTATATATCCAGAAAATAATCAAGGCCTAGAACTACCCGATGAGTTAGAATACAATGATAAAGAAACCGAAAAAAATGATAATGCTAAAAAGGAAGATAAACCAATAATGAGTATGGGACAAGCTTTGGAAAATGATGTCAACATTGATCATAAACGTATGGTAGATCCCCAATTTGGTACCGGTGGACTTTATGAATTTGTGCCGGCAACAAAAATTAAGGGCATGGAAGATTGGATACCTGAGTCGGAACATTACCGATATTATCAAACTACCACAGATTTTCCATTAAAAATTGAACCTGAAGTCGATTTTATATTTCCTGAAAATTTATGTTTATACACCTATGAAATGGGCAACTGTTCAGAGTTTAGACCACCAAACAAATGTATAACAGGTAAGAATTATACGTTAAATTTACCTACCTTCTATCTACAATTCTTAAGACGGTCCCTTTACATTTTTTTTATTTTTTATAAATTGCTTTTATGTAATCAATTTGATCCGTTTCAATGGTGCTTCCTAAAGGGATCAATATTGAGACGGACCCCGATTAATTTTTACCTACAGATGTTTTTAAAACATACCTACCCTACCTCCACTCTATGAGTGTGCTACCATACAAAATTTTATTTTTATAAAACTTGCTTCCACTGCAATTTGAAAGTATGTTTTGACAAAATTTTTGGGGCTAAAAATAAATGTCGATCGTTCTCAATTTTGACCCCTCTAGGATGCATCATTGGACCGGTAGAAGCTGATTAGATAAAAGAAATTTATAAAAAATAAAAAAGTGTATGGGGACCGACTTAAGGGTTGAAGATAGAAGGGTTGAAGATTGAGGATAGATAGGTTTGTTCTGGGAAAATTGGTGGATTGAAAAAATACTGTGGGTCGGTCATACATATGACCCCTCTAGAGACACTCTTTTAGCGGTTATAGTAAATCTAGGAATTGAAGAAAAAATGTTTAGGGGTAAAAATTAATGGGGGTCGGTCTTGGTATTGACACCTCTAGGACGCACCATTGAAGCAGTGGATCTGTTATAAAGATTGGAAAACTGCAATAATTTTTTTTTAAATCGAAAAATAGTAATAATCATGATCTTCCGATCTTAATGGGCAAAAAAAATTGCGGAATCTATAGAAGTTTTTCACAAAAAAAACAATTAAAAAAAATCAAGAGTACAAAAATTTTCAAAAATGAGATTTAAATTTTAAAATTTAAAAATCGCATAATAAAACACATTTAAAAATTTGTTAGAGTTTGTTAGAGGATTTTTTAGTTATTTTGGGTCTGGTCTATTTTGCAGCTATAATATAATTTGTCCAGTTAAAAAAGAATTACTTTGATTTTAACAATTATTTTTTTGTTAAATATTTTTTGCAGTTTTTTTTAACTACTTTTTGAATAAAATATAAATTATGAATGAAACATAAATGTCTCTTTTGGCTACGGCGAAATGTGCCCTTTCGTTTTGCTTCATTTGCACTTCTTTTTTATTACTTTTTCTAACATCTCGGCCAGTCAATTGTTAATTTCGGCACGAATGTTTTCCTTGAGCTCTTTGATTAAAGGATTGTTTTGTACATTTTTCTTTTCAAATATTCAACAAAAAAAAAAGTGTGGATGGATCAAATCTGCAAATGAAGGTCAGTTATGGTTGTGAAGGTCAGTTTTTGACGTCGCACGTCCAGGAATTTTTAGCTGGCCTCCTAGATTTACAGATTTGTCCACTCCGGACTTATTTTTGTGGGGTTATTTGAAAAGAAAAATCTACGCCAATTATTCTCAGACCTTGACGAGCTAAACATCGAAATTTCGTAATGCTCGAAAAAGTAATGCAAATGCTTAAAAAGAAACATTTTGCCGTGATCAATAGAGACGCCCATTTAATTGATGTTATTAGTGTCCGACCGAACGTTCGGGTTCGGCAAAAAGTGACGTTCGGCCACTGTTCGGTATTCGGTCAAATTTTAGCCGAACTTTACCGAACACCGAACTTTTGTATGTATTGCTTTTTATCGTCTTAAAATTAAGTCATATTGCCAGTGCAACTACTTTACACCTCAAATCGGGTTGTTGTTAAAAAGAAATATTTTTTTTTCCAAAAAAATCAACTTTAGCTATATTTTTCCATTTTGTTTAAGTATAAAATAGTTTAACTAATAAAAAACCCTTTTTTTAGTTGTTTTTTTTTATAATTGTTCGCAAAAACAACTTTATTTAAATAAAAAAAAGTTCGGGTACGGGTTCGGCCGAACTTTGCAAAATGGACCGAAGTTCGGGTACGGGTTCGGTCTGAAAAAGTGCGTTCGGTCGGACACTAGATGTTATATTTGAAAAGTATTCTAAAAAAAAAAATCTGTTGATTTTTTTAAATTATTAAAAAAAAAATATGTTTGGGTCCAGTCATTTTTTTAAAATACAATTGAAAATTTTCCATTGTCCAGTTATTTGCCTTCTAGTATCTGGCAACCCTATCCCAGACCGAAAATTTTCCTCTTTACTCCTTCCATTTGTATTACCTAACATGAGATTGGGCAGCAATTAAAATATATATCATTATTTTTAACTTTACAACTTATGTATGTAAATTTTAGTACAATCGCTGGGTGCTCATTGAAAGACCTCCCTTGTAAATGGAGGGTATTTAAATGTGACTATTTAATTTATTAAGAACAAAACTTAATTGTTATTAAAAAAATATTTTTTTTTTCGCACTTACCCACTCTAGGTGTTCTTTCTCATTATCTTCTCGATGGTGCTTCTATATTGCCACCTTTACTTTTGGATGTCAAACTTGGTGATCGTGTTTTAGATGCTTGTGCTGCTCCAGGTGGTAAATCACTATTAATGTTACAAACTTTACATCCTGAACAAATAGTTTGTAATGATGTTATGGAATCACGTGTCAATCGCATTCGTAAAGTAATGAAAGAATATTTATTTGATTTTGAAGAACGCTGGGATGGACAACGTCTGGTACTTAATCAATGTGATGCTCGTAATTTAGATGAGTATGGAACATTTGATAAGATCTTGGTTGATGTACCGTGTACAAATGACAGACATTCATTGATGGAAAATGATAATAATATTTTTAAACCTACACGCATTAAGGAAAGATTAAGAATACCGGAATTACAGGCTGGCATATTGGAAAATTGTTTACGTTTGTTAAAACCAGGTGGTAGTTTAGTTTATTCAACCTGCTCTTTATCGCCCGTACAAAATGATGGTGTTGTTCATATGGCTTTACAAAAAGTATTTAACGATTATGGTTTAACATTTGCCATTAAAGATTTGAGTAATGTAATAAGTTTATTCAGTGACATTTATCGGTTTGAATATCCAAAAGGTTTAAAATATGGTCAAATGGTTGTACCATATTTGCCGGCTAATTTTGGACCCATGTATTTTAGTAAAATAACCAGAATTGAATGAATGACATAAAATTAATCAGTGAATAGTAACGTAGTAAGTGATTGTTAATTATTTTAGTTTTTAAGGTAGTCCAGAGTTTTGAATGGAGGTGAATAATTAAAAAAAAAAAATTATTATGGTTACACTTTTTTCTTCTTTTTGGGTTTTGTTGGTAATGGGCCGGGAACTTTAAAAACGGTACTGAAAAGGAGAAAAAAATAATTAGGAGTATTTTTGGTTTTTTGTAAAAATGTTTAAAATCTAAAAAATTGAGAATGACAATATAATACTTACTGGCAAGTGGTACAAATTGGACTGAATTTACAGAATACTAAAATAGAAAATAATCATTGAAATCATATAAAATTTAAGCGAATCACTTGTTCTTACTTGATAAACACACCGAACACACATAACCAATATCAATCAATTCTCGATGACAAAAACAAGCTGCTCTATAATCTACTTTTGTGGGTGGCGGCAAAACTAATTTCTGTCTCATTTGGGGATCCGGCAAAAATACCCATAGCAAATATTGTAGCAAACCATCCAGTTGGGTCAGACGCAAATATTGTCCACCAGTAATATCACAGCCTTGTTGCAGTAAACTAAGTGATTTGTCCAAAGCACAAACATCAAGAACTATACCCAGTTTTTGAGCAGTAAAAAATACATTCATATAAGTCATATATTGGGAAGCACATTCATTACTGCCAGTTAATACCAATATACGGGAATGTATTTTTACACCAGCTGCAGCATTACGTTGCATCTAAACAAAATATATTGGTATCTATTAAATAAGGAGTTTGGGGTACACTTGTAATAACACAGTGCAACACCCAAAATCGGAATGGGATGAAACCAAAAGCAAATGAAAGTTGACATATCCTATAACAAACCCCCCAAGGCTTTTTTCTAGTTCAGAGCTAGATATTTTTTTTACACGCATTTGAAATTAGTGTACTTTTATTTTAATTATAATAAAAAATGCTTGAAAATTGTATTAGTGGCGAATGATTAATATTGTAATTGCCTTTAAATAACAATCATACGCAACGGTGTCCAGTAGTTTATATTAATAATTGCCTTTAAATAACAATCATACGCAACGGTGTACAGTAATTTATTTTAATAATTTGGCTATTCAGTAAATAGGTACTGGAGCGATTGCAGAAAAATTCATACCATTCATAGCTGAAGTAATTTTGAGCTTAAGTTTGGAAACTGGACCCTACATGTCCAATAAGGGCACCACCAGGGGCCTTTAAAGTAGGACATGTTTAGTACACAAAAACTTTAAATGCTTTAAAATCGCCAACTTTAAATGCGTGTAAAATAAAATCTAGCTCTGACCTAAAAAAAGGCCTTGAGGGTTTTGTTATGGAAAACGTCAGCGTTCATTTGCTTTTGGTTTCATCCCATTCCGATTCCGAAAGTTCGATTTTGTATCACTGTGTAATTTACTTACTCTTGAAATGTAGCATAGAGCCATTGACATACTACCAGCCAATAAGCTTTCTGTTGGTTGATTGATTTTGGGAGCATTTGTAATTATATGACTTAAACGTTGTTTAACTGTCTTTTCCACTAGGCTAAAAGCTTCATATTGACCGTCTACTTGGCGAACTTCCAATTGTTTGACAGGCATTGGATATAGAAAGTCTCTAAAAGAAAAAAATATGTTAAAGCAAATAAATGTAGATAATATACGTTTGAAACTAGAGACTAAATTTAGTAAAACTGCATTTACAATTTTAAAAGGACTCCTTTTAAAAGGACTTCAAAGTTTTAGAGGATTAAATTTTATAAAATATTTGTTTAATATTTGTACTTGTCCTAGGATGACACTGTGATAGCAAATGAAAGAGGAGGATCTTCTCTAATTTTCCTATTTTATTATTTTTACATATCAGGAAAAAGGAGGAAAGTTACCTCCTTTTAAAAATGTATATCATTTAAAATTTTCAACAAAGTATTTTGATAAAAGTTTTCAAATGATTTTATTCACATTCTTTTACTTTGATATTGTAAAATAAAAAAAATGAAAATGGGAGATCCTCCTCTCTCATTTGCCATCACCAGTGTCATCCTAGGACAAGTAAAAATATTTCAAAAAAATTTTACAAAAATCCTTTAAAATTTTGAAGTCATTTTAAAAGGAAACAGGATCAGAAAAAATACGTTTATTCCAAAATTTCGAAAGAATATCTTTTATAATACGGTTACAAGAGTCATTTAAACCGAATTTAAATTTCGTCTTTGTGCCAAAAGGGACTTAAGTTTAAATTTTAGGTAAATAATTGAAAATAGCGACCTGTATCGTGCTTACATCATTTATATGTACAGACAGTTGGACAAACATCTAGACTTGTGCTTAATCGTTCAATTAAGTGAGCGCTCATTCTCGTTCATTTCAGATAAAAGACCTAGTTCGTTCATCTAGTTCAATCGCTCTTTTGGCTTTTTCGTTCAACAGTTCGTGACCGAATCATTTTGATCATGTCTGTTGGTCGTTCATCTAGTTCAAATCGGTCAATTTTGGTTTTCGTTCAACAGTTCGTGATTGAACCATTTCGATCATGTCTGTTGTTTTGACTTTCGTTTAAAAAAATACAAAAATGTTGAATAAAAGCATTATTTAAAAAAAAACAAAATTAAATATGTATATAAAATTTTTGTAAAAAAAATATAAATGATGAGAAAGCGTGCCAAAAGAGGAGAAAAAACTAACGCCTAATGACAAAATTAACAAAAAAAAAATTGAACGACCGAACTGAAAGTTTAAAATGAAGTAATGACCAATTGAGCTGAATGATCAAAAAGACCTAAAAGAGCTGAAATGAACGAACTAGATAAACCGCTCAGTTAAGTGAATAGTTCAATTGAGCTAGTTCGTTCGTGAACGACACAACTCTACAAACATCGCTAAATCCACTCATAAAGCAATACTGAGTCGGTCGGTATACTTAAATAGTGTAGAAATGGTGAAGAAGTCAAAACGGTTTGATTCCGTAAAAATTTGGAATGATTTATAAATAAAAATTTTATTAGAAAATTTTCGAAAGGTCGCCCATTATTATACGGTATTTGGGGTTCGGTTTAAAGTAGGGCCTACGGTCAGTACCGTAGTACCGGTATTTAATTTTCTCTGTATTACCGGGAAATGGTAGCGATTTCCCGGTTCTTGAATAATACCTGGGACTCCAGGTTCCGGTTCTGACGGTATACCCGGGTATATCGGTATGTGGATTATGTAAAATTTTGTATGATTTTTAAATTTTTATTCTGTTACTGGTGTTTTGTTAAACAACTTGTTTAAAGTCGCTAGTGTGAACTCCATATAACACAACTTTATTTTCTAAAATACTGCTTAATATGGTGTAATTACTAAACTTGCATATTTTATGTAATAGTATTTTTTAGCTTTTTTGGGAACCGGGACCAGGATAATTACCGGAAATTACGGTATTCCCGAAAATATATCTAGAATCGGGAAACCGATACCAGAACCCGGAATACCGGTATTTTTAGAACCTCGTTGCTTAATTTTTAGAACCTTTACCATAATTTCAGTAGATTAAATAAATTTGCACTTACGTCGCATGATGATGACAGGAAATAACAGCTAATTTATTTTGTGCCTTTTGCATTAAATGAGCATTTCCAAATGCTACAACGGCGTCCAGGCATTGTGATAGATTTTCAGGATTTTGGCGTACAATACGCTGAGATGGATTAGTATCTACTACTATTACCAATAAACTAATGCTATTAAGATCTAGACATACAAAAAAAAACGGAACTCATTAAGAATACCGAACTTGCTAAAAATAAAAAAATAAAAATATGACCTTGTCCTCTGCCCTCTAAAAAGTCGAGTGTGGTGTTCAAACCCGTGGGGACGTACCCCGTTTGGGAGGGGCAGGGGTTTAAAGTTAAAATGGTTTTTCTTAAATATTCCAAAAACTATTTATCCGATCAAGACGGTTATGGTATCGTTAGAAAGGGTAATTAAAGACCTTTCCAACGGGGTGCAACATAACGTAGTTTTATTAAATCTTTAAGTGACAAAACTTAATTTCAAAAAATTTGGACTAGACTTTTTTTACAAAGTGCTTATTATCTCAAAATCGCACATATATAAACATTATTTTTGTCTATATAGGCTTGTAGCCAAGCTTTCATATGCGCTAAAAAACGGCGCTGTAAGTCTAAAACTTACAGAGATATTAGGGGTCAAAGTTGTTTTTTTAAAACTTTTTTCAGGTTTTTTGTTAAAATTGTATTTGTAGAAACATACAGACATCTGACTAACTACTAATCGAATTTAAAAATTTTTTTCTGCGTAGCCGGCCTTCGGCCGGGCTTAGGGATTACAAACTCCATGCATTAAACCCACCCTCTCTGCAGAAAACGGGGATTATGACCAAAATTACTCCCCATAATGTGAATGGGGGTTATGATCGAAAAAAGTTCGGTCGTTCAGCCCGGTTAAAATCACTTTATGGGGGTTTCATGTTACACATCGTTGGAAAGGTCTTTAATTCACCTTTTTAATGATACCAAATTCGTCTCGATCGGACTAGTAGTTTGTCAGATATCTGTATGTTTACAAATCAATAAAATTTTAACAAACATCCTTAAAAAAGTAAAAAAAAAAATAAAGTTACAACTTTGACCCCTAATATCTCAGTATGTTTTAGACTTACAGCGCAGTTTTTTGGCGCAAATGAAAGCTTGAGGTCTTGGCTACAAGCCTATATAGACGAAGAAAATGTTTATATACGTGCGATTTTGAGATATTAAGCATTTTGTAAAAAAAGTCTAGTTAAAATTTTTTAAAATTAATTTTTCTCGCTTAAAGTGTTAATTAACCTACGTCATGTTACACCCCGTTGGAAAGGTCTTTAATTACCCTTTCTAATGATACTATAACCGTCTTCCCCTCCCAAACGGGGTACGTCCCCACGGGTTTGAACACCGCACTCGAAATCTAACAGTCCAAGGATTAAGGTCATATATATTTTTTTTAATTTAAACAAAGTTCGGTAAAGTTTATTTATGCCAAAAAAACCAATTAAAAATTTATAAAACAAGAGATATTTAAAAGAAACAAATAATTACCATCAATTTCTGCATTTTTTTCATTTTTTTCCAAATTCATTTTTTTAAACAAACACTCACTTAGAATGGTGGTCCCCAATCTATTACAATTTTTCTATTGCATTCACTGAACGTACCCTACTATTTATCATTAAAAGGCGCATGTGAAAATAACAAACTCGCTAACAAACTACCAACAAACTCAACAAACAAAAGCTCTTTTGAGAGCTTTCACAATGAACGTCAAACTTTTTGAGTGCTGCCAGTTGTTTGCCACAAAAACCAAGTGGCAGCAATAAAATCAGATTATAAGTGGTAGCACTAATTGATAAAAAGAGTATTTAGTAGTAGTATATTTTTATCAACTGTAATTTGTTTGTTATTTTCACGATTCGTTAACAAACTCCAAAACCTCCGTGAAATTAGCGATGTCGCTAACTTTTTTTTTTTTTTTTTTCTTTGATTCACAGGGTGTCACAGATATGTTAAATTTTGTACTACTGCTTGCATGTATTTATGATTTCAGATTTTTGTAGAACACTTTTGTGGATGTTATGTTGATTAATCAAGATCATTACCACAAAACTGATATAACTAGGAATAAGAACCAATCTTGACAAAAAAGTAACAATAGGAAATGATAGAGGAGACTCTTACGAGTAATTTGGTGTATCACACTTATCTGGTTTTAGTTTTTTGTGGAACACTTTTATGGATTTTATCATGACCACTCTGGGTCAGAAACATAAAACCGCTGTTGCTGGGGGTAAAGACCAATCTTGACAAAAATGTGACAATGGGAAATCATAGAGGAGACTCTTACGAGTAATTTGGTGTACCACACTTATTTGGTTTCAGTTTTTTGTGGAACACTTTTATGGATTTTATCATGACCACTCTGGGTCAGAAACATAAAACCGCTGTTGCTGGGGGTAAAGACCAATCTTGACAAAAATGTGACAATGGAAAATCATAGAGGAGACCCTTACGAGTAATTTGGTGTACCACACTTACCTGGTTTCAGTTTTTTGTGGAACACTTTTATGGATTTTATCCTGACCACTCTTGGTCAGAAACATAAAACCGCTGTTGCTGGGGGTAAGGACCAATCTTGACAAAAATGTGACAATGGGAAATCATAGAGGAGACTCTTACGAGTAATTTGGTGTACCACACTTATTTGGTTTCAGTTTTTTATGGAACACTTTTATGGATTTTATCCTGACCACTCTTGGTCAGAAACATAAAACCGCTGTTGCTGGGGGTAAAGACGAATCTTGACAAAAATGTGACAATGGGAAATCATAGAGGAAACTTTTACGAGTAATTTGGTGTACCACACTTATTTGGTTTCAGTTTTTTGTGGAACACTTTTATGGATTTTATCCTGACCACTCTGGGTCAGAAACATAAAACCGCTGTTGCTGGGGGTAAAGACCAATCTTGACAAAAATGTGACAATGGAAAATCATAGAGGAGACCCTTACGAGTAATTTGGTGTACCACACTTACCTGGTTTCAGTTTTTTGTGGAACACTTTTATGGATTTTATCCTGACCACTCTTGGTCAGAAACATAAAACCGCTGTTGCTGGGGGTAAGGACCAATCTTGACAAAAATGTGACAATGGAAAATCATAGAGGAGACTCTTACGAGTAATTTGGTGTACCACACTTATTTGGTTTCAGTTTTTTATGGAACACTTTTATGGATTTTATCCTGACCACTCTTGGTCAGAAACATAAAACCGCTGTTGCTGGGGGTAAAGACCAATCTTGACAAAAATGTGACAATGGGAAATCATGGAGGAAACTCTTACGAGTAATTTGGTGTACCACACTTATTTGGTTTCAGTTTTTTGTGGAACACTTTTATGGATTTTATCCTGACCACTCTGGGTCAGAAACATAAAACCGCTGTTGCTGGGGGTAAAGACCAATCTTGACAAAAATGTGACAATGGAAAATCATAGAGGAGACCCTTACGAGTAATTTGGTGTACCACACTTACCTGGTTTCAGTTTTTTGTGGAACACTTTTATGGATTTTATCCTGACCACTCTTGGTCAGAAACATAAATCCGCTGTTGCTGGGGGTAAGGACCAATCTTGACAAAAATGTGACAATGGGAAATCATAGAGGAGACTCTTACGAGTAATTTGGTGTACCACACTTATTTGGTTTCAGTTTTTCATGGAACACTTTTTTGGATTTTATCCTGACCACTCTTGGTCAGAAACATAAAACCGCTGTTGCTGGGGGTAAAGACCAATCTTGACAAAAATGTGACAATGGGAAATCATAGAGGAGACTCTAACGAGTAATTTGGTGTACCACACTTATTTGGTTTCAGTTTTTTGTGGAACACTTTTATGGATTTTATCCTGACCACTCTGGGTAAGAAACAAAAAACCGCTGTTGCTGGGGGTAAAGACCAATCTTAACAAAAATGTGACAATGGGAAATCATAGAGGAGAGCCTTACGAGTAATTTGGTGTACCACACTTATTTGGTTTCAGTTTTTTGTGGAACACTTTTATGGATTTTATCCTGACCACTCTGGGTCAGAAACAAAAAACCGCTGTTGCTGGGGGTAAAGACCAATCTTGACAAAAATGTGACAATGGGAAATCATAGAGGAGACCCTTACGAGTAATTTGGTGTACCACACTTATCTGGTTTCAGTTTTTTGTGGAACACTTTTATGGATTTTATCCTGACCACTCTTGGTCAGAACATAAAACCGCTGTTGCTAGGGGTAAACCCAATCTTGACAAAAATGTGACAATGGGGAATCATAGAGGAGACTCTTACGAGTAATGTTGTGTATCACACTTATTTGGTTTCAGTTTTTTGTGGAACACTTTTATGGATTTTATCCTGACCACTCTTGGTCAGAAACATAAAACCGCTGTTGCTGGGGGTATAGACCAATCTTGACAAAAATGTGACAATGGGAAATCATAGAGGAGACTCTTACGAGTAATTTGGTGTACCACACTTATTTGGTTTCAGTTTTTTGTGGAACACTTTTATGGATTTTATCCTGACCACTCTTGGTCAGAAACATAAAACCGCTGTTGCTGGGGGTAAAGACCAATCTTGACAAAAATGTGACAATGGGAAATCATAGAGGTGACCCTTACAAGTAATTTGGTGTACCACACTTATTTGGTTTCAGTTTTTTGTGGAACACTTTTATGGATTTTATCCTGACCACTCTTGGTCAGAAACATAAAACCGCTGTTGCTGGGTGTATAGACCAATCTTGACAAAAATGTGACAATGGGAAATCATAGAGGAGACTCTTACGAGTAATTTGGTTTACCACACTTATTTGGTTTCAGTTTTTTGTGGAACACTTTTATGGATTTTATCCTGACCACTCTTGGTCAGAAACATAAAACCGCTGTTGCTGGGTGTATAGACCAATCTTGACAAAAATGTGACAATGGGAAATCATAGAGGAGACTCTTACGAGTAATTTGGTTTACCACACTTATTTGGTTTCAGTTTTTTGTGGAACACTTTTATGGATTTTATCCTGACCACTCTTGGTCAGAAACATAAAACCGCTGTTGCTGGGGGTAAAGACCAATCTTGACAAAAATGTGACAATGGGAAATCATAGAGGAGACTCTTACGAGTAATTTGGTGTACCACACTTATTTGGTTTCAGTTTTTTATGGAACACTTTTTTGGATTTTATCCTGACCACTCTTGGTCAGAAACATAAAACCGCTGTTGCTGGGGGTAAAGACCAATCTTGACAAAAATGTGACAATGGGAAATCATAGAGGAGACTCTTACGAGTAATTTGGTGTACCACACTTATTTGGTTTCAGTTTTTTGTGGAACACTTTTATGGATTTTATCCTGACCACTCTTGGTCAGAAACATAAAACCGCTGTTGCTGGGGGTATAGACCAATCTTGACAAAAATGTGACAATGGGAAATCATAGAGGAAACTTTTACGAGTAATTTGGTGTACCACACTTACCTGGTTTCAGTTTTTTGTGGAACACTTTTATGGATTTTATCCCGACCACTCTTGGTCAGAAACATAAAACCGCTGTTGCTGGGGGTAAAGACCAATCTTGACAAAAATGTGACAATGGGAAATCATAGAGGAGACTCTTACGAGTAATTTGGTGTACCACACTTATTTGGTTTCAGTTTTTTATGGAACACTTTTATGGATTTTATCCTGACCACTCTGGGTCAGAAACATAAAACCGCTGTTGCTGGGGGTAAAGACCAATCTTGACAAAAATGTGACAATGGGAAATCATAGAGAAGACCCTTACGAGTAATTTGGTGTACCACACTTATTTGGTTTCAGTTTTTTGTGGAACACTTTTATGGATTTTATCTCGACCACTCTTGGTCAGAAACATAAAACCGCTGTTGCTGGGGGTAAAGACCAATCTTGACAAAAATGTGACAATGGGAAATCATAGAGAAGACCCTAACGAGTAATTTGGTGTACCACACTTATTTGGTTTCAGTTTTTTGGGGAACACTTTTATGGATTTTATCCCGACCACTCTTGGTCAGAAACATAAAACCGCTGTTGCTGGGGGTAAAGACCAATCTTGACAAAAATGTGACAATGGGAAATCATAGAGGAGACTCTTACGAGTAATTTGGTGTACCACACTTATTTGGTTTCAGTTTTATGTCTCCGATCGGAGTGATATTTTGCATGTGAGTTACCCTCAGGGGACCGACACTTTTGGCGGGTATTAGAATTTGATCAGAGAGAAAAGCCCAAAAACGAGCCACCCTAGTATACCCCTAAGTATACTTAGTAAATATTATGTTGCGCGTATTAGGACGCAAATCTCTTTCACTCCAATAATTGAACGACGATACTGCTAGTGTATGACCATCTATACACAACACCAGCAGGAGTATGCAGGAATGAAACAAGTTTTGTTTATAATTGAATTGTCTTTCACTCTATACATTTACATTTTGTTCTTACAAAAATTTTATGCTCAATTATTAAAAAATAAACAATGCGGTAAGGATGTAAAATTGACCGGCCAAAATAATCTTAAGACATTAATTTGTCTACGGGACTGCTGACGAAGTAACCTACGGATCTTTTTATTTTATTGTTGAATTGGCAGCAAAGTTGTGGCTGGTTTTGTATCCATATAATTATCGTTGCATAATTGGTTCATCATCAATCCTTTGGAGTAAACTGAGGTCTACAAACAATATGTATGTACATTGGAACATAATACCCAGGTGATAAAGACATCACGTTTGGTTATCCAGGAGAAAGCTGAAAAGTACATAAAACCCCCAGCCAGAAAAATTGGAACATATCACATTGGCAGCTGTAGAAGTGATGACTACAATTGGACGTCCTAGCTAACGTTGGCAAATTGTTGGCTTAATATTTTAGTTGGATATCCGATCGAGACGAATATGGTATCATTTGAAAGGTGAATTAAAGACCTTTCCAACGATGTGAACCATGACACCCCCCATAAAGTGATTTTAACCGGGCAAAAGGCTTAATACACAAAAAAAAACTTTATTTAGCGAAGCCACTAAATTAATCTATGGAGTTTGTAAACCCTAAGCCCGGCCAAAAATTCTAAAAAAAAAAAAAAAAACAGCTTCGCCGACGATTTCGAATGTAAGACAAACATGGCTCCTCCGGTAATTTGGAATGTACTTACATGTTATGTCTCTAATTAACCCCAAGATTAAAAACTATAAGCATCTACTTGGAGAAATATCTTAAGGCCCTACAACAATTGGCACTAAAGTTTTTTCAATATTTTTTTTTAATTGTTTTTTTTTTAGAAATTTAAAATTTTTTGAAAAAGCTTATTGTAGGGATCTAAGACATTTCTCCAAGATGAGGCAAGTAGTTAACAATCTTGGACTCAATTAGAGGTGATGAAATGGCGATCACGGCCATAATATTAAACCGATATTACTGTAACTTACATATTCACTTGTTTCAAGAATTTGGTATTGAATTTAAGCGATATGAATTTGTATACCCTCTAACCACAGTATGGGGCAAGGGGAAAAAAGTTCCCCCTTGGAGAACTAAATCAACCTCAGAAAAAGCCCTTTTTGCAGAGTTTTTTTGTACATTTGTTAAGCAAATGCAACATCTTTGTGTCAAAAGAAGTTAAAAATCCTGGAGTTGGATCCAGCGGATACAAAAAAAAATGTTTGACCCGCCCCCTTTTGTGGGCGTGGATATAAAAAATGTATTTTAACAATGATTAATTGGATTAAGTAATTACAAGAATCAGAATGAATCTATTTTATAAAACCTGTGGCAAGGGGGAAGGTGTCCCACAATAAAAGATTCGGCACATCCGAATTTAGCACTCTCACTCAATCTTGTACTTAAGAGGAAGTTAAACTCATTAAAAACCAATCAAAAAGAAAATGTGTTCAAACTAGAGATTAAATAAGAAAAGCTTTAAAATATTTTTCGTTTAAAGAAAATTTTTATTTTATAAAAAATTCTTTGTAATAGTTTTAAAAATTGTGTGCGAACATACACAGTAGAGTGTCCCTTATTTTGGAAATGTTGAGACGGTACCCCCTCATTTTTTTCCTTTTGACTAAAAAATAACTCAGCAAAAATTTTACGCCCCTACGACCACGCCTTCCCTACGCGACGGGGCCGTAAAGAGCGGGGCCTTAAAAATCATTTTTCCATACAAAGCAAAAAATTTTTTTTTGATTTTAAATTTTTTTGTTATTAATTATAATATTACTTGGTTATCTTATTCACGACAAAAAATTTGATTTTGGTGGGATGAGGCTTTCAGTTTTAAAAAATTTTTCGAAAAAAAAAATTTAGAGCTTTTGGGGTCCTACAGTAAAAATTTTTTAAAATTTTTTTTTAGTTTTGACAAGCAACGGTTTTAGTTGTAATGTTGCTTTTAATGATATATATTCATAAAAAAATATTACTCATATCTGTGACATCTTGATCGTGTATCGAAAAACATCAAAAATGCATTTTTTACCCTTTTTTAGATCACGATAAAGATGTCACAGATAGGAATAATATTTTTTTATGAAAATATATCATTAAAAGCAACAATTCAACTAAAACGGTTGCTTGTCAAAACTAAAAAAAAATATTTTTTAAAAAATTTTTACTGTAGGACCCCAAAAGCTCTAAATTTTTTTTTTCGAAAAATTTTTTAGAACTGAAAGCCTCATCCCACCAAAATCAAATTTTTTGTCGTGAATAAGCTAACCAAGCTATATTATAATTAATAACAAAAAAATTTTTTTTTGCTTTGTATGGAAAAATGATTTTTAAGGCCCCGCTCTTTACGGCCCCGTCGCGTAGGGACGGCGTGGTCGTAGGGGCGTAAAATTTTTCCTGAGTTATTTTTTAGTCAAAAGGAAAAAAATGAGGGGGTACCGTCTGCACATTTCCAACATTTCCAAAATAAGGGACACTCTAATACACAGTATTGGTTATATTGAAGTTTTCTTTTAAAACAATTTTTGAAAGACCTTTGATTTTAAAAAGATGACTTAAATGTTGCAGGGAACTTGTTGTTATCGATTCACAACAAAACAAATAACTACTTAACTTCTACATCGTGGCCGAATTATAGATTTTTAACGACTTTGGTTAATTTTTGGCTAATTTACACATCATCCATCTTATTGTAATTTTGATGTGTTGAACTTTAAAACTGTTGTATGATACCTTGTAAAAAACTGTAAAAGAAAGATATGAAGATAAATATTATTAAAAAATATAATAAAGTACACTAAACAGACTTTCCTATTATGTTTTTTATAGTCGTTTCAAAAAAATAAAAGTATAGTTGAAGGGCTTGTTGTAAAAACTCGATAAGCAACATTTCATTTTATGGGGGTTTTTGACTTAAAACTTTTTAAATAATGTAGAAAATAGAACTTTTGCAGATCTTTTATTCTCAATATACTTGCAAGAAGGGTTAAAGCATGACTT
This sequence comes from Pegoplata infirma, assembly GCA_963921195.1. Classification (NCBI taxonomy): domain Eukaryota; kingdom Metazoa; phylum Arthropoda; class Insecta; order Diptera; family Anthomyiidae; genus Pegoplata; species Pegoplata infirma. The sequence continues at coordinate 11,398,732 of OY992537.1, read as the reverse complement.
CTGGCAAAAATCTGTCAATGAAACATCAGCAGACGGCGAAAAACACGAAAAAATAAAATGTTGCTTATCAAGTTCTTGCAGTATCGATTTTTAGTTTTATTTTTTGCTTGAGCTAAAATTGGTTCAAAAAGTTTCTATTTTGTGTCAAAATGACTCTATAAAATTTTCGTGAAAATCAAAAAATTCCCTTACCCTCCCGCATCGCGGTTAAAGTAATATCCCCAAAAAATTTACATATTTCATCTTATTTCTAGGCAACCAAGTTTTTTTTTTGTGTTATCTATTTGGAAAAATAGGTCTTCTCAGTCTAGACAAGATCACATTTAAAAATATTTTGCAAAACAAATTTTTTTTCGCGAATTATCGTAACTTCATTAGCGATTTCTTTGAGTTAAGCTACTTTAAAAAATTATGCTATCGTGGAAAACTTTCTGCTGGAACAAATGCCCCGAAGTCTCATAAAAATCAAAAAAAAATCTTTGAGCACCCACATCGCAGATTAAGTATAAATTTATAAAAATTTATAAAATTTATGGAAAAAAAAAAATTAATGAAAAAAAAAAAAAAATTTAATGAAAAAAAAAAAATTGATGAAAAAAAAAATTTGATGAAAAAAAATAAGTGTGGTACACCAAATTACTCGTAAGAGTCTCCTCTATGATTTCCCATTGTCACATTTTTGTCAAGATTGGTCTATAACCCCAGCAACAGCGGTTTTATGTTTCTGACCAAGAGTGGTCAGGACAAAATCCATAAAAGTGTTCCACAAAAAACTGAAACCAAATAAGTGTGGTACACCAAATTACTCGTAAGAGTCTCCTCTATGATTTCCCATTGTCACATTTTTGTCAAGATTGGTCTTTACCCCCAGCAACAGCGGTTTTATGTTTCTGACCCAGAGTGGTCAGGATAAAATCCATAAAAGTGTTCCACAAAAAACTGAAACCAAATAAGTGTGGTACACCAAATTACTCGTAAGGGTCTCCTCTATGATTTTCCATTGTCACATTTTTGTCAAGATTGGTCTTTACCCCCAGCAACAGCGGTTTTATGTTTCTGACCCAGAGTGGTCAGGACAAAATCCATAAAAGTGTTCCACAAAAAACTGAAACCAGATAAGTGTGGTACACCAAATTACTCGTAACGGTCTCCTCTATGATTTCCCATTGTCACATTTTTGTCAAGATTGGTCTTTACCCCCAGCAACAGCGGTTTTATGTTTCTGACCAAGAGTGGTCAGGACAAAATCCATAAAAGTGTTCCACAAAAAACTGAAACCAAATAAGTGTGGTACACCAAATTATTCGTAAGAGTCTCCTCTATGATTTCCCATTGTCACATTTTTGTCAAGATTGGTCTATACCCCCAGCAACAGCGGTTTTATGTTTCTGACCAAGAGTGGTCATGATAAAATCCATAAAAGTGTTCCACAAAAAACTGAAACCAAATAAGTGTGGTACACCAAATTACTCGTAAGGGTCTCCTCTATGATTTTCCATTGTCACATTTTTGTCAAGATTGGGCTTTACCCCCAGCAACAGCGGTTTTATGTTTCTGACCCAGAGTGGTCAGGATAAAATCCATAAAAGTGTTCCACAAAAAACTGAAACCAGATAAGTGTGGTACACCAAATTACTCGTAAGGGTCTCCTCTATGATTTCCCATTGTCACATTTTTGTCAAGATTGGTCTTTACCCCCAGCAACAGCGGTTTTATGTTTCTGACCAAGAGTGGTCAAGGCAAAATCCATAAAAGTGTTCCACAAAAAACTGAAACCAAATAAGTGTGGTACACCAAATTACTCGTAAGAGTCTCCTCTATGATTTCCTATTGTCACATTTTTGTCAAGATTGGTCTTTACCCCCAGCAACAGCGGTTTTATGTTTCTGACCCAGAGTGGTCAGAATAAAATCCATAAAAGTGTTCCACAAAAAACTGAAACCAAATAAGTGTGGTACACCAAATTACTCGTAAGGGTCTCCTCTATGATTTTCCATTGTCACATTTTTGTCAAGATTGGTCTTTACCCCCAGCAACAGCGGTTTTATATTAATGACCCAGAGTGGTCAGGATAAAATTCATAAAAGTGTTCCACAAAAAACTGAAACCAGATAAGTGTGGTACACCAAATTACTCGTAAGGGTCTCCTCTATGATTTCCCATTGTCACATTTTTGTCAAGATTGGTCCTTACCCCCAGCAACAGCGGTTTTATGTTTCTGACCAAGAGTGGTCAGGATAAAATCCATAAAAGTGTTCCACAAAAAACTGAAACCAGGTAAGTGTGGTACACCAAATTACTCGTAAGGGTCTCCTCTATGATTTTCCATTGTCACATTTTTGTCAAGATTGGTCTTTACCCCCAGCAACAGCGGTTTTATGTTTCTGACCCAGAGTGGTCATGATAAAATCCATAAAAGTGTTCCACAAAAAACTGAAACCAAATAAGTGTGGTACACCAAATTACTCGTAAGAGTCTCCTCTATGATTTCCCATTGTCACATTTTTGTCAAGATTGGTCTTTACCCCCAGCAACAGCGGTTTTATGTTTCTGACCAAGAGTGGTCAGGACAAAATCCATAAAAGTGTTCCACAAAAAACTGAAACCAAATAAGTGTGGTACACCAAATTAGTCGTAAGGGTCTCCTCTATGATTTTTCATTGTCACATTTTTGTCAAGATTGGTCTTTACCCCCAGCAACAGCGGTTTTATGTTTCTGACCCAGAGTGGTCAGGACAAAATCCATAAAAGTGTTCCACAAAAAACTGAAACCAAATAAGTGTGGTACACCAAATTACTCGTAACGGTCTCCCCTATGATTTCCCATTGTCACATTTTTGTCAAGATTGGTCTTTACCCCTAGCAACAGCGATTTTATGTTTCTGACCAAGAGTGGTCAGGATAAAATCCATAAAAGTGTTCCACAAAAAACTGAAACCAAATAAGTGTGGTACACCAAATTACTCGTAAGAGTCTCCTCTATGATTTCCCATTGTCACATTTTTGTCAAGATTGGTCTTTACCCCCAGCAACAGCGGTTTTATGTTTCTGACCCAGAGTAGTCAGGATAAAATCCATAAAAGTGTTCCACAAAAAACTGAAACCAAATAAGTGTGGTACACCAAATTACTCGTAAGGGTCTCCTCTATGATTTCCCATTGTCACATTTTTGTCAAGATTGGTCTTTACCCCTAGCAACAGCGGTTTTATGTTTCTGACCAAGAGTGGTCAGGATAAAATCCATAAAAGTGTTCCACAAAAAACTGAAACCAAATAAGTGTGGTACACCAAATTACTCGTAAGGGTCTCCTCTATGATTTCCCATTGTCACATTTTTGTCAAGATTGGTCTTTACCCCCAGCAACAGCGGTTTTATGTTTCTGACCAAGAGTGGTCAGGATAAAATCCATAAAAGTGTTCCACAAAAAACTGAAACCAAATAAGTGTGGTACACCAAATTACTCGTAAGAGTCTCCTCTATTATTTCCCATTGTCACATTTTGTCAAGATTGGTCTTTACCCCTAGCAACAGCGGTTTTATGTTTCTGACCCAGAGTGGTCAGGATAAAATCCATAAAAGTGGTCCACAAAAAACTGAAACCAAATATGTGTGGTACACCAAATTACTCGTAAGGGTCTCCTCTATGATTTCCCATTGTCACATTTTTGTCAAGATTGGTCTTTACCCCCAGCAACAGCGGTTTTATGTTTCTGACCCAGAGTGGTCAGGATAAAATCCATAAAAGTGTTCCACAAAAAACTGAAACCAAATATGTGTGGTACACCAAATTACTCGTAAGGGTCTCCTCTATGATTTCCCATTGTCACATTTTTGTCAAGATTGGTCTTTACCCCCAGCAACAGCGGTTTTATGTTTCTGACCCAGAGCGGTCAGGATAAAATCCATAAAAGTGTTCCACAAAAAACTGAAACCAAATAAGTGTGGTACACCAAATTACTCGTTAGGGTCTTCTCTATGATTTCCCATTGTCACATTTTTGTCAAGATTGGTCTTTACCCCCAGCAACAGCGGTTTTATGTTTCTGACCCAGAGTGGTCAGGATAAAATCCATAAAAGTGTTCCACAAAAAACTGAAACCAAATAAGTGTGGTACACCAAATTACTCGTAAGGCTCTCCTCTATGATTTCCCATTGTCACATTTTTGTCAAGATTGGTCTTTACCCCCAGCAACAGCGGTTTTTTGTTTCTGACCCAGAGTGGTCAGGATAAAATCCATAAAAGTGTTCCACAAAAAACTGAAACCAAATAAGTGTGGTACACCAAATTACTCGTAAGGCTCTCCTCTATGATTTCCCATTGTCACATTTTTGTCAAGATTGGTCTTTACCCCCAGCAACAGCGGTTATTTGTTTCTGACCCAGAGTGGTCAGGATAAAATCCATAAAAGTGTTCCACAAAAAACTGAAACCAAATAAGTGTGGTACACCAAATTACTCGTAAGAGTCTCCTCTATGATTTCCCATTGTCACATTTTTGTCAAGATTGGTCTTTACCCCCAGCAACAGCAGTTTTATGTTTCTGACCAGGAGTGGTCAGGATAAAATCCAAAAAAGTGTTCCATAAAAAACTGAAACCAAATAAGTGTGGTACACCAAATTACTCGTAAGAGTCTCCTCTATGATTTCCCATTGTCACATTTTTGTCAAGATTGGTCTTTACCCCCAGCAACAGCGGTTTTATGTTTCTGACCCAGAGTGGTCATGATAAAATCCATAAAAGTGTTCCACAAAAAACTGAAACCAAATAAGTGTGGTACACCAAATTACTCGTAAGAGTCTCCTCTATGATTTCCCATTGTCACATTTTTGTCAAGATTGGTCTTTACCCCCAGCAACAGCGGTTTTATGTTTCTGACCAAGAGTGGTCAGGATAAAATCCATAAAAGTGTTCCATAAAAAAATGAAACCAAATAAGTGTGGTACACCAAATTACTCGTAAGAGTCTCCTCTATGATTTGCCATTGTCACATTTTTGTCAAGATTGGTCCTTACCCCCAGCAACAGCGATTTTATGTTTCTGACCAAGAGTGGTCAGGATAAAATCCATAAAAGTGTTGCACAAAAAACTGAAACCAGGTAAGTGTGGTACACCAAATTACTCGTAAGAGTCTCCTCTATGATTTCCCATTGTCACATTTTTGTCAAGATTGGTCTTTACCCCCAGCAACAGCGGATTTATGTTTCTGACCAAGAGTGGTCAGGATAAAATCCATAAAAGTGTTCCACAAAAAACTGAAACCAGGTAAGTGTGGTACACCAAATTACTCGTAAGGGTCTCCTCTATGATTTTCCATTGTCACATTTTTGTCAAGATTGGTCTTTACCCCCAGCAACAGCGGTTTTATGTTTCTGACCCAGAGTGGTCAGGATAAAATCCATAAAAGTGTTCCACAAAAAACTGAAACCAAATAAGTGTGGTACACCAAATTACTCGTAAGAGTTTCCTCCATGATTTCCCATTGTCACATTTTTGTCAAGATTGGTCTTTACCCCCAGCAACAGCGGTTTTATGTTTCTGACCAAGAGTGGTCAGGATAAAATCCATAAAAGTGTTCCATAAAAAACTGAAACCAAATAAGTTTGGTACATCAAATTACTCGTAAGAGTCTCCTCTATGATTTCCCATTGTCACATTTTTGTCAAGATTGGTCCTTACCCCCAGCAACAGCGGTTTTATGTTTCTGACCAAGAGTGGTCAGGATAAAATCCATAAAAGTGTTGCACAAAAAACTGAAACCAGGTAAGTGTGGTACACCAAATTACTCGTAAGGGTCTCCTCTATGATTTTCCATTGTCACATTTTTGTCAAGATTGGTCTTTACCCCCAGCAACAGCGGTTTTATGTTTCTGACCCAGAGTGGTCAGGATAAAATCCATAAAAGTGTTCCACAAAAAACTGAAACCAAATAAGTGTGGTACACCAAATTACTCGTAAAAGTTTCCTCTATGATTTCCCATTGTCACATTTTTGTCAAGATTCGTCTTTACCCCCAGCAACAGCGGTTTTATGTTTCTGACCAAGAGTGGTCAGGATAAAATCCATAAAAGTGTTCCATAAAAAACTGAAACCAAATAAGTGTGGTACACCAAATTACTCGTAAGAGTCTCCTCTATGATTTCCCATTGTCACATTTTTGTCAAGATTGGTCCTTACCCCCAGCAACAGCGGTTTTATGTTTCTGACCAAGAGTGGTCAGGATAAAATCAATAAAAGTGTTCCACAAAAAACTGAAACCAGGTAAGTGTGGTACACCAAATTACTCGTAAGGGTCTCCTCTATGATTTTCCATTGTCACATTTTTGTCAAGATTGGTCTTTACCCCCAGCAACAGCGGTTTTATGTTTCTGACCCAGAGTGGTCATGATAAAATCCATAAAAGTGTTCCACAAAAAACTGAAACCAAATAAGTGTGGTACACCAAATTACTCGTAAGAGTCTCCTCTATGATTTCCCATTGTCACATTTTTGTCAAGATTGGTCTTTACCCCCAGCAACAGCGGTTTTATGTTTCTGACCCAGAGTGGTCAGGATAAAATCCATAAAAGTGTTCCACAAAAAACTAAAACCAGATAAGTGTGATACACCAAATTACTCGTAAGAGTCTCCTCTATCATTTCCTATTGTTACTTTTTTGTCAAGATTGGTTCTTATTCCTAGTTATATCAGTTTTGTGGTAATGATCTTGATTAATCAACATAACATCCACAAAAGTGTTCCACATAAATCTGAAATCATAAATACATGCAAGCAGTAGTACAAAATTTAACATATCTGTGTCACCCTGTGAATCAAAGAAAAAAAAAAAAAAAAAGTTAGCGACATCGCTAATTTCACGGAGGTAAGCAGTAGTACAAAATTTAACATATCTGTGTCACCCTGTGAATCAAAGAAAAAAAAAAAAAAAAAGTTAGCGACATCGCTAATTTCACGGAGGTTCCAAAACCTCCGTGAAATTAGCGATGTCGCTAACTTTTTTTTTTTTTTTTTTCTTTGATTCACAGGGTGTCACAGATATGTTAAATTTTGTACTACTGCTTGCATGTATTTATGATTTCAGATTTTTGTAGAACACTTTTGTGGATGTTATGTTGATTAATCAAGATCATTACCACAAAACTGATATAACTAGGAATAAGAACCAATCTTGACAAAAAAGTAACAATAGGAAATGATAGAGGAGACTCTTACGAGTAATTTGGTGTATCACACTTATCTGGTTTTAGTTTTTTGTGGAACACTTTTATGGATTTTATCATGACCACTCTGGGTCAGAAACATAAAACCGCTGTTGCTGGGGGTAAAGACCAATCTTGACAAAAATGTGACAATGGGAAATCATAGAGGAGACTCTTACGAGTAATTTGGTGTACCACACTTATTTGGTTTCAGTTTTTTGTGGAACACTTTTATGGATTTTATCATGACCACTCTGGGTCAGAAACATAAAACCGCTGTTGCTGGGGGTAAAGACCAATCTTGACAAAAATGTGACAATGGAAAATCATAGAGGAGACCCTTACGAGTAATTTGGTGTACCACACTTACCTGGTTTCAGTTTTTTGTGGAACACTTTTATGGATTTTATCCTGACCACTCTTGGTCAGAAACATAAAACCGCTGTTGCTGGGGGTAAGGACCAATCTTGACAAAAATGTGACAATGGGAAATCATAGAGGAGACTCTTACGAGTAATTTGGTGTACCACACTTATTTGGTTTCAGTTTTTTATGGAACACTTTTATGGATTTTATCCTGACCACTCTTGGTCAGAAACATAAAACCGCTGTTGCTGGGGGTAAAGACGAATCTTGACAAAAATGTGACAATGGGAAATCATAGAGGAAACTTTTACGAGTAATTTGGTGTACCACACTTATTTGGTTTCAGTTTTTTGTGGAACACTTTTATGGATTTTATCCTGACCACTCTGGGTCAGAAACATAAAACCGCTGTTGCTGGGGGTAAAGACCAATCTTGACAAAAATGTGACAATGGAAAATCATAGAGGAGACCCTTACGAGTAATTTGGTGTACCACACTTACCTGGTTTCAGTTTTTTGTGGAACACTTTTATGGATTTTATCCTGACCACTCTTGGTCAGAAACATAAAACCGCTGTTGCTGGGGGTAAGGACCAATCTTGACAAAAATGTGACAATGGAAAATCATAGAGGAGACTCTTACGAGTAATTTGGTGTACCACACTTATTTGGTTTCAGTTTTTTATGGAACACTTTTATGGATTTTATCCTGACCACTCTTGGTCAGAAACATAAAACCGCTGTTGCTGGGGGTAAAGACCAATCTTGACAAAAATGTGACAATGGGAAATCATGGAGGAAACTCTTACGAGTAATTTGGTGTACCACACTTATTTGGTTTCAGTTTTTTGTGGAACACTTTTATGGATTTTATCCTGACCACTCTGGGTCAGAAACATAAAACCGCTGTTGCTGGGGGTAAAGACCAATCTTGACAAAAATGTGACAATGGAAAATCATAGAGGAGACCCTTACGAGTAATTTGGTGTACCACACTTACCTGGTTTCAGTTTTTTGTGGAACACTTTTATGGATTTTATCCTGACCACTCTTGGTCAGAAACATAAATCCGCTGTTGCTGGGGGTAAGGACCAATCTTGACAAAAATGTGACAATGGGAAATCATAGAGGAGACTCTTACGAGTAATTTGGTGTACCACACTTATTTGGTTTCAGTTTTTCATGGAACACTTTTTTGGATTTTATCCTGACCACTCTTGGTCAGAAACATAAAACCGCTGTTGCTGGGGGTAAAGACCAATCTTGACAAAAATGTGACAATGGGAAATCATAGAGGAGACTCTAACGAGTAATTTGGTGTACCACACTTATTTGGTTTCAGTTTTTTGTGGAACACTTTTATGGATTTTATCCTGACCACTCTGGGTAAGAAACAAAAAACCGCTGTTGCTGGGGGTAAAGACCAATCTTAACAAAAATGTGACAATGGGAAATCATAGAGGAGAGCCTTACGAGTAATTTGGTGTACCACACTTATTTGGTTTCAGTTTTTTGTGGAACACTTTTATGGATTTTATCCTGACCACTCTGGGTCAGAAACAAAAAACCGCTGTTGCTGGGGGTAAAGACCAATCTTGACAAAAATGTGACAATGGGAAATCATAGAGGAGACCCTTACGAGTAATTTGGTGTACCACACTTATCTGGTTTCAGTTTTTTGTGGAACACTTTTATGGATTTTATCCTGACCACTCTTGGTCAGAACATAAAACCGCTGTTGCTAGGGGTAAACCCAATCTTGACAAAAATGTGACAATGGGGAATCATAGAGGAGACTCTTACGAGTAATGTTGTGTATCACACTTATTTGGTTTCAGTTTTTTGTGGAACACTTTTATGGATTTTATCCTGACCACTCTTGGTCAGAAACATAAAACCGCTGTTGCTGGGGGTATAGACCAATCTTGACAAAAATGTGACAATGGGAAATCATAGAGGAGACTCTTACGAGTAATTTGGTGTACCACACTTATTTGGTTTCAGTTTTTTGTGGAACACTTTTATGGATTTTATCCTGACCACTCTTGGTCAGAAACATAAAACCGCTGTTGCTGGGGGTAAAGACCAATCTTGACAAAAATGTGACAATGGGAAATCATAGAGGTGACCCTTACAAGTAATTTGGTGTACCACACTTATTTGGTTTCAGTTTTTTGTGGAACACTTTTATGGATTTTATCCTGACCACTCTTGGTCAGAAACATAAAACCGCTGTTGCTGGGTGTATAGACCAATCTTGACAAAAATGTGACAATGGGAAATCATAGAGGAGACTCTTACGAGTAATTTGGTTTACCACACTTATTTGGTTTCAGTTTTTTGTGGAACACTTTTATGGATTTTATCCTGACCACTCTTGGTCAGAAACATAAAACCGCTGTTGCTGGGTGTATAGACCAATCTTGACAAAAATGTGACAATGGGAAATCATAGAGGAGACTCTTACGAGTAATTTGGTTTACCACACTTATTTGGTTTCAGTTTTTTGTGGAACACTTTTATGGATTTTATCCTGACCACTCTTGGTCAGAAACATAAAACCGCTGTTGCTGGGGGTAAAGACCAATCTTGACAAAAATGTGACAATGGGAAATCATAGAGGAGACTCTTACGAGTAATTTGGTGTACCACACTTATTTGGTTTCAGTTTTTTATGGAACACTTTTTTGGATTTTATCCTGACCACTCTTGGTCAGAAACATAAAACCGCTGTTGCTGGGGGTAAAGACCAATCTTGACAAAAATGTGACAATGGGAAATCATAGAGGAGACTCTTACGAGTAATTTGGTGTACCACACTTATTTGGTTTCAGTTTTTTGTGGAACACTTTTATGGATTTTATCCTGACCACTCTTGGTCAGAAACATAAAACCGCTGTTGCTGGGGGTATAGACCAATCTTGACAAAAATGTGACAATGGGAAATCATAGAGGAAACTTTTACGAGTAATTTGGTGTACCACACTTACCTGGTTTCAGTTTTTTGTGGAACACTTTTATGGATTTTATCCCGACCACTCTTGGTCAGAAACATAAAACCGCTGTTGCTGGGGGTAAAGACCAATCTTGACAAAAATGTGACAATGGGAAATCATAGAGGAGACTCTTACGAGTAATTTGGTGTACCACACTTATTTGGTTTCAGTTTTTTATGGAACACTTTTATGGATTTTATCCTGACCACTCTGGGTCAGAAACATAAAACCGCTGTTGCTGGGGGTAAAGACCAATCTTGACAAAAATGTGACAATGGGAAATCATAGAGAAGACCCTTACGAGTAATTTGGTGTACCACACTTATTTGGTTTCAGTTTTTTGTGGAACACTTTTATGGATTTTATCTCGACCACTCTTGGTCAGAAACATAAAACCGCTGTTGCTGGGGGTAAAGACCAATCTTGACAAAAATGTGACAATGGGAAATCATAGAGAAGACCCTAACGAGTAATTTGGTGTACCACACTTATTTGGTTTCAGTTTTTTGGGGAACACTTTTATGGATTTTATCCCGACCACTCTTGGTCAGAAACATAAAACCGCTGTTGCTGGGGGTAAAGACCAATCTTGACAAAAATGTGACAATGGGAAATCATAGAGGAGACTCTTACGAGTAATTTGGTGTACCACACTTATTTGGTTTCAGTTTTATGTCTCCGATCGGAGTGATATTTTGCATGTGAGTTACCCTCAGGGGACCGACACTTTTGGCGGGTATTAGAATTTGATCAGAGAGAAAAGCCCAAAAACGAGCCACCCTAGTATACCCCTAAGTATACTTAGTAAATATTATGTTGCGCGTATTAGGACGCAAATCTCTTTCACTCCAATAATTGAACGACGATACTGCTAGTGTATGACCATCTATACACAACACCAGCAGGAGTATGCAGGAATGAAACAAGTTTTGTTTATAATTGAATTGTCTTTCACTCTATACATTTACATTTTGTTCTTACAAAAATTTTATGCTCAATTATTAAAAAATAAACAATGCGGTAAGGATGTAAAATTGACCGGCCAAAATAATCTTAAGACATTAATTTGTCTACGGGACTGCTGACGAAGTAACCTACGGATCTTTTTATTTTATTGTTGAATTGGCAGCAAAGTTGTGGCTGGTTTTGTATCCATATAATTATCGTTGCATAATTGGTTCATCATCAATCTTTGGAGTAAACTGAGGTCTACAAACAATATGTATGTACATTGGAACATAATACCCAGGTGATAAAGACATCACGTTTGGTTATCCAGGAGAAAGCTGAAAAAGTACATAAAACCCCCAGCCAGAAAAATTGGAACATATCACATTGGCAGCTGTAGAAGTGATGACTACAATTGGACGTCCTAGCTAACGTTGGCAAATTGTTGGCTTAATATTTTAGTTGGATATCCGATCGAGACGAATATGGTATCATTTGAAAGGTGAATTAAAGACCTTTCCAACGATGTGAACCATGACACCCCCCATAAAGTGATTTTAACCGGGCAAAAGGCTTAATACACAAAAAAAAACTTTATTTAGCGAAGCCACTAAATTAATCTATGGAGTTTGTAAACCCTAAGCCCGGCCAAAAATTCTAAAAAAAAAAAAAAAAACAGCTTCGCCGACGATTTCGAATGTAAGACAAACATGGCTCCTCCGGTAATTTGGAATGTACTTACATGTTATGTCTCTAATTAACCCCAAGATTAAAAACTATAAGCATCTACTTGGAGAAATATCTTAAGGCCCTACAACAATTGGCACTAAAGTTTTTTCAATATTTTTTTTTAATTGTTTTTTTTTTAGAAATTTAAAATTTTTTGAAAAAGCTTATTGTAGGGATCTAAGACATTTCTCCAAGATGAGGCAAGTAGTTAACAATCTTGGACTCAATTAGAGGTGATGAAATGGCGATCACGGCCATAATATTAAACCGATATTACTGTAACTTACATATTCACTTGTTTCAAGAATTTGGTATTGAATTTAAGCGATATGAATTTGTATACCCTCTAACCACAGTATGGGGCAAGGGGAAAAAAGTTCCCCCTTGGAGAACTAAATCAACCTCAGAAAAAGCCCTTTTTGCAGAGTTTTTTTGTACATTTGTTAAGCAAATGCAACATCTTTGTGTCAAAAGAAGTTAAAAATCCTGGAGTTGGATCCAGCGGATACAAAAAAAAATGTTTGACCCGCCCCCTTTTGTGGGCGTGGATATAAAAAATGTATTTTAACAATGATTAATTGGATTAAGTAATTACAAGAATCAGAATGAATCTATTTTATAAAACCTGTGGCAAGGGGGAAGGTGTCCCACAATAAAAGATTCGGCACATCCGAATTTAGCACTCTCACTCAATCTTGTACTTAAGAGGAAGTTAAACTCATTAAAAACCAATCAAAAAGAAAATGTGTTCAAACTAGAGATTAAATAAGAAAAGCTTTAAAATATTTTTCGTTTAAAGAAAATTTTTATTTTATAAAAAATTCTTTGTAATAGTTTTAAAAATTGTGTGCGAACATACACAGTAGAGTGTCCCTTATTTTGGAAATGTTGAGACGGTACCCCCTCATTTTTTTCCTTTTGACTAAAAAATAACTCAGCAAAAATTTTACGCCCCTACGACCACGCCTTCCCTACGCGACGGGGCCGTAAAGAGCGGGGCCTTAAAAATCATTTTTCCATACAAAGCAAAAAATTTTTTTTTGATTTTAAATTTTTTTGTTATTAATTATAATATTACTTGGTTATCTTATTCACGACAAAAAATTTGATTTTGGTGGGATGAGGCTTTCAGTTTTAAAAAATTTTTCGAAAAAAAAAATTTAGAGCTTTTGGGGTCCTACAGTAAAAATTTTTTAAAATTTTTTTTTAGTTTTGACAAGCAACGGTTTTAGTTGTAATGTTGCTTTTAATGATATATATTCATAAAAAAATATTACTCATATCTGTGACATCTTGATCGTGTATCGAAAAACATCAAAAATGCATTTTTTACCCTTTTTTAGATCACGATAAAGATGTCACAGATAGGAATAATATTTTTTTATGAAAATATATCATTAAAAGCAACAATTCAACTAAAACGGTTGCTTGTCAAAACTAAAAAAAAATATTTTTTAAAAAATTTTTACTGTAGGACCCCAAAAGCTCTAAATTTTTTTTTTCGAAAAATTTTTTAGAACTGAAAGCCTCATCCCACCAAAATCAAATTTTTTGTCGTGAATAAGCTAACCAAGCTATATTATAATTAATAACAAAAAAATTTTTTTTTGCTTTGTATGGAAAAATGATTTTTAAGGCCCCGCTCTTTACGGCCCCGTCGCGTAGGGACGGCGTGGTCGTAGGGGCGTAAAATTTTTCCTGAGTTATTTTTTAGTCAAAAGGAAAAAAATGAGGGGGTACCGTCTGCACATTTCCAACATTTCCAAAATAAGGGACACTCTAATACACAGTATTGGTTATATTGAAGTTTTCTTTTAAAACAATTTTTGAAAGACCTTTGATTTTAAAAAGATGACTTAAATGTTGCAGGGAACTTGTTGTTATCGATTCACAACAAAACAAATAACTACTTAACTTCTACATCGTGGCCGAATTATAGATTTTTAACGACTTTGGTTAATTTTTGGCTAATTTACACATCATCCATCTTATTGTAATTTTGATGTGTTGAACTTTAAAACTGTTGTATGATACCTTGTAAAAAACTGTAAAAGAAAGATATGAAGATAAATATTATTAAAAAATATAATAAAGTACACTAAACAGACTTTCCTATTATGTTTTTTATAGTCGTTTCAAAAAAATAAAAGTATAGTTGAAGGGCTTGTTGTAAAAACTCGATAAGCAACATTTCATTTTATGGGGGTTTTTGACTTAAAACTTTTTAAATAATGTAGAAAATAGAACTTTTGCAGATCTTTTATTCTCAATATACTTGCAAGAAGGGTTAAAGCATGACTTCTGGCAAAAATCTGTCAATGAAACATCAGCAGACGGCGAAAAACACGAAAAAATAAAATGTTGCTTATCAAGTTCTTGCAGTATCGATTTTTAGTTTTATTTTTTGCTTGAGCTAAAATTGGTTCAAAAAGTTTCTATTTTGTGTCAAAATGACTCTATAAAATTTTCGTGAAAATCAAAAAATTCCCTTACCCTCCCGCATCGCGGTTAAAGTAATATCCCCAAAAAATTTACATATTTCATCTTATTTCTAGGCAACCAAGTTTTTTTTTTGTGTTATCTATTTGGAAAAATAGGTCTTCTCAGTCTAGACAAGATCACATTTAAAAATATTTTGCAAAACAAATTTTTTTTCGCGAATTATCGTAACTTCATTAGCGATTTCTTTGAGTTAAGCTACTTTAAAAAATTATGCTATCGTGGAAAACTTTCTGCTGGAACAAATGCCCCGAAGTCTCATAAAAATCAAAAAAAAATCTTTGAGCACCCACATCGCAGATTAAGTATAAATTTATAAAAATTTATAAAATTTATGGAAAAAAAAAAATTAATGAAAAAAAAAAAAAAATTTAATGAAAAAAAAAAAATTGATGAAAAAAAAAATTTGATGAAAAAAAATAAGTGTGGTACACCAAATTACTCGTAAGAGTCTCCTCTATGATTTCCCATTGTCACATTTTTGTCAAGATTGGTCTATAACCCCAGCAACAGCGGTTTTATGTTTCTGACCAAGAGTGGTCAGGACAAAATCCATAAAAGTGTTCCACAAAAAACTGAAACCAAATAAGTGTGGTACACCAAATTACTCGTAAGAGTCTCCTCTATGATTTCCCATTGTCACATTTTTGTCAAGATTGGTCTTTACCCCCAGCAACAGCGGTTTTATGTTTCTGACCCAGAGTGGTCAGGATAAAATCCATAAAAGTGTTCCACAAAAAACTGAAACCAAATAAGTGTGGTACACCAAATTACTCGTAAGGGTCTCCTCTATGATTTTCCATTGTCACATTTTTGTCAAGATTGGTCTTTACCCCCAGCAACAGCGGTTTTATGTTTCTGACCCAGAGTGGTCAGGACAAAATCCATAAAAGTGTTCCACAAAAAACTGAAACCAGATAAGTGTGGTACACCAAATTACTCGTAACGGTCTCCTCTATGATTTCCCATTGTCACATTTTTGTCAAGATTGGTCTTTACCCCCAGCAACAGCGGTTTTATGTTTCTGACCAAGAGTGGTCAGGACAAAATCCATAAAAGTGTTCCACAAAAAACTGAAACCAAATAAGTGTGGTACACCAAATTATTCGTAAGAGTCTCCTCTATGATTTCCCATTGTCACATTTTTGTCAAGATTGGTCTATACCCCCAGCAACAGCGGTTTTATGTTTCTGACCAAGAGTGGTCATGATAAAATCCATAAAAGTGTTCCACAAAAAACTGAAACCAAATAAGTGTGGTACACCAAATTACTCGTAAGGGTCTCCTCTATGATTTTCCATTGTCACATTTTTGTCAAGATTGGGCTTTACCCCCAGCAACAGCGGTTTTATGTTTCTGACCCAGAGTGGTCAGGATAAAATCCATAAAAGTGTTCCACAAAAAACTGAAACCAGATAAGTGTGGTACACCAAATTACTCGTAAGGGTCTCCTCTATGATTTCCCATTGTCACATTTTTGTCAAGATTGGTCTTTACCCCCAGCAACAGCGGTTTTATGTTTCTGACCAAGAGTGGTCAAGGCAAAATCCATAAAAGTGTTCCACAAAAAACTGAAACCAAATAAGTGTGGTACACCAAATTACTCGTAAGAGTCTCCTCTATGATTTCCTATTGTCACATTTTTGTCAAGATTGGTCTTTACCCCCAGCAACAGCGGTTTTATGTTTCTGACCCAGAGTGGTCAGAATAAAATCCATAAAAGTGTTCCACAAAAAACTGAAACCAAATAAGTGTGGTACACCAAATTACTCGTAAGGGTCTCCTCTATGATTTTCCATTGTCACATTTTTGTCAAGATTGGTCTTTACCCCCAGCAACAGCGGTTTTATATTAATGACCCAGAGTGGTCAGGATAAAATTCATAAAAGTGTTCCACAAAAAACTGAAACCAGATAAGTGTGGTACACCAAATTACTCGTAAGGGTCTCCTCTATGATTTCCCATTGTCACATTTTTGTCAAGATTGGTCCTTACCCCCAGCAACAGCGGTTTTATGTTTCTGACCAAGAGTGGTCAGGATAAAATCCATAAAAGTGTTCCACAAAAAACTGAAACCAGGTAAGTGTGGTACACCAAATTACTCGTAAGGGTCTCCTCTATGATTTTCCATTGTCACATTTTTGTCAAGATTGGTCTTTACCCCCAGCAACAGCGGTTTTATGTTTCTGACCCAGAGTGGTCATGATAAAATCCATAAAAGTGTTCCACAAAAAACTGAAACCAAATAAGTGTGGTACACCAAATTACTCGTAAGAGTCTCCTCTATGATTTCCCATTGTCACATTTTTGTCAAGATTGGTCTTTACCCCCAGCAACAGCGGTTTTATGTTTCTGACCAAGAGTGGTCAGGACAAAATCCATAAAAGTGTTCCACAAAAAACTGAAACCAAATAAGTGTGGTACACCAAATTACTCGTAAGGGTCTCCTCTATGATTTTTCATTGTCACATTTTTGTCAAGATTGGTCTTTACCCCCAGCAACAGCGGTTTTATGTTTCTGACCCAGAGTGGTCAGGACAAAATCCATAAAAGTGTTCCACAAAAAACTGAAACCAAATAAGTGTGGTACACCAAATTACTCGTAACGGTCTCCCCTATGATTTCCCATTGTCACATTTTTGTCAAGATTGGTCTTTACCCCTAGCAACAGCGATTTTATGTTTCTGACCAAGAGTGGTCAGGATAAAATCCATAAAAGTGTTCCACAAAAAACTGAAACCAAATAAGTGTGGTACACCAAATTACTCGTAAGAGTCTCCTCTATGATTTCCCATTGTCACATTTTTGTCAAGATTGGTCTTTACCCCCAGCAACAGCGGTTTTATGTTTCTGACCCAGAGTAGTCAGGATAAAATCCATAAAAGTGTTCCACAAAAAACTGAAACCAAATAAGTGTGGTACACCAAATTACTCGTAAGGGTCTCCTCTATGATTTCCCATTGTCACATTTTTGTCAAGATTGGTCTTTACCCCTAGCAACAGCGGTTTTATGTTTCTGACCAAGAGTGGTCAGGATAAAATCCATAAAAGTGTTCCACAAAAAACTGAAACCAAATAAGTGTGGTACACCAAATTACTCGTAAGGGTCTCCTCTATGATTTCCCATTGTCACATTTTTGTCAAGATTGGTCTTTACCCCCAGCAACAGCGGTTTTATGTTTCTGACCAAGAGTGGTCAGGATAAAATCCATAAAAGTGTTCCACAAAAAACTGAAACCAAATAAGTGTGGTACACCAAATTACTCGTAAGAGTCTCCTCTATTATTTCCCATTGTCACATTTTGTCAAGATTGGTCTTTACCCCTAGCAACAGCGGTTTTATGTTTCTGACCCAGAGTGGTCAGGATAAAATCCATAAAAGTGGTCCACAAAAAACTGAAACCAAATATGTGTGGTACACCAAATTACTCGTAAGGGTCTCCTCTATGATTTCCCATTGTCACATTTTTGTCAAGATTGGTCTTTACCCCCAGCAACAGCGGTTTTATGTTTCTGACCCAGAGTGGTCAGGATAAAATCCATAAAAGTGTTCCACAAAAAACTGAAACCAAATATGTGTGGTACACCAAATTACTCGTAAGGGTCTCCTCTATGATTTCCCATTGTCACATTTTTGTCAAGATTGGTCTTTACCCCCAGCAACAGCGGTTTTATGTTTCTGACCCAGAGCGGTCAGGATAAAATCCATAAAAGTGTTCCACAAAAAACTGAAACCAAATAAGTGTGGTACACCAAATTACTCGTTAGGGTCTTCTCTATGATTTCCCATTGTCACATTTTTGTCAAGATTGGTCTTTACCCCCAGCAACAGCGGTTTTATGTTTCTGACCCAGAGTGGTCAGGATAAAATCCATAAAAGTGTTCCACAAAAAACTGAAACCAAATAAGTGTGGTACACCAAATTACTCGTAAGGCTCTCCTCTATGATTTCCCATTGTCACATTTTTGTCAAGATTGGTCTTTACCCCCAGCAACAGCGGTTTTTTGTTTCTGACCCAGAGTGGTCAGGATAAAATCCATAAAAGTGTTCCACAAAAAACTGAAACCAAATAAGTGTGGTACACCAAATTACTCGTAAGGCTCTCCTCTATGATTTCCCATTGTCACATTTTTGTCAAGATTGGTCTTTACCCCCAGCAACAGCGGTTATTTGTTTCTGACCCAGAGTGGTCAGGATAAAATCCATAAAAGTGTTCCACAAAAAACTGAAACCAAATAAGTGTGGTACACCAAATTACTCGTAAGAGTCTCCTCTATGATTTCCCATTGTCACATTTTTGTCAAGATTGGTCTTTACCCCCAGCAACAGCAGTTTTATGTTTCTGACCAGGAGTGGTCAGGATAAAATCCAAAAAAGTGTTCCATAAAAAACTGAAACCAAATAAGTGTGGTACACCAAATTACTCGTAAGAGTCTCCTCTATGATTTCCCATTGTCACATTTTTGTCAAGATTGGTCTTTACCCCCAGCAACAGCGGTTTTATGTTTCTGACCCAGAGTGGTCATGATAAAATCCATAAAAGTGTTCCACAAAAAACTGAAACCAAATAAGTGTGGTACACCAAATTACTCGTAAGAGTCTCCTCTATGATTTCCCATTGTCACATTTTTGTCAAGATTGGTCTTTACCCCCAGCAACAGCGGTTTTATGTTTCTGACCAAGAGTGGTCAGGATAAAATCCATAAAAGTGTTCCATAAAAAAATGAAACCAAATAAGTGTGGTACACCAAATTACTCGTAAGAGTCTCCTCTATGATTTGCCATTGTCACATTTTTGTCAAGATTGGTCCTTACCCCCAGCAACAGCGATTTTATGTTTCTGACCAAGAGTGGTCAGGATAAAATCCATAAAAGTGTTGCACAAAAAACTGAAACCAGGTAAGTGTGGTACACCAAATTACTCGTAAGAGTCTCCTCTATGATTTCCCATTGTCACATTTTTGTCAAGATTGGTCTTTACCCCCAGCAACAGCGGATTTATGTTTCTGACCAAGAGTGGTCAGGATAAAATCCATAAAAGTGTTCCACAAAAAACTGAAACCAGGTAAGTGTGGTACACCAAATTACTCGTAAGGGTCTCCTCTATGATTTTCCATTGTCACATTTTTGTCAAGATTGGTCTTTACCCCCAGCAACAGCGGTTTTATGTTTCTGACCCAGAGTGGTCAGGATAAAATCCATAAAAGTGTTCCACAAAAAACTGAAACCAAATAAGTGTGGTACACCAAATTACTCGTAAGAGTTTCCTCCATGATTTCCCATTGTCACATTTTTGTCAAGATTGGTCTTTACCCCCAGCAACAGCGGTTTTATGTTTCTGACCAAGAGTGGTCAGGATAAAATCCATAAAAGTGTTCCATAAAAAACTGAAACCAAATAAGTTTGGTACATCAAATTACTCGTAAGAGTCTCCTCTATGATTTCCCATTGTCACATTTTTGTCAAGATTGGTCCTTACCCCCAGCAACAGCGGTTTTATGTTTCTGACCAAGAGTGGTCAGGATAAAATCCATAAAAGTGTTGCACAAAAAACTGAAACCAGGTAAGTGTGGTACACCAAATTACTCGTAAGGGTCTCCTCTATGATTTTCCATTGTCACATTTTTGTCAAGATTGGTCTTTACCCCCAGCAACAGCGGTTTTATGTTTCTGACCCAGAGTGGTCAGGATAAAATCCATAAAAGTGTTCCACAAAAAACTGAAACCAAATAAGTGTGGTACACCAAATTACTCGTAAAAGTTTCCTCTATGATTTCCCATTGTCACATTTTTGTCAAGATTCGTCTTTACCCCCAGCAACAGCGGTTTTATGTTTCTGACCAAGAGTGGTCAGGATAAAATCCATAAAAGTGTTCCATAAAAAACTGAAACCAAATAAGTGTGGTACACCAAATTACTCGTAAGAGTCTCCTCTATGATTTCCCATTGTCACATTTTTGTCAAGATTGGTCCTTACCCCCAGCAACAGCGGTTTTATGTTTCTGACCAAGAGTGGTCAGGATAAAATCAATAAAAGTGTTCCACAAAAAACTGAAACCAGGTAAGTGTGGTACACCAAATTACTCGTAAGGGTCTCCTCTATGATTTTCCATTGTCACATTTTTGTCAAGATTGGTCTTTACCCCCAGCAACAGCGGTTTTATGTTTCTGACCCAGAGTGGTCATGATAAAATCCATAAAAGTGTTCCACAAAAAACTGAAACCAAATAAGTGTGGTACACCAAATTACTCGTAAGAGTCTCCTCTATGATTTCCCATTGTCACATTTTTGTCAAGATTGGTCTTTACCCCCAGCAACAGCGGTTTTATGTTTCTGACCCAGAGTGGTCAGGATAAAATCCATAAAAGTGTTCCACAAAAAACTAAAACCAGATAAGTGTGATACACCAAATTACTCGTAAGAGTCTCCTCTATCATTTCCTATTGTTACTTTTTTGTCAAGATTGGTTCTTATTCCTAGTTATATCAGTTTTGTGGTAATGATCTTGATTAATCAACATAACATCCACAAAAGTGTTCCACATAAATCTGAAATCATAAATACATGCAAGCAGTAGTACAAAATTTAACATATCTGTGTCACCCTGTGAATCAAAGAAAAAAAAAAAAAAAAAGTTAGCGACATCGCTAATTTCACGGAGGTAAGCAGTAGTACAAAATTTAACATATCTGTGTCACCCTGTGAATCAAAGAAAAAAAAAAAAAAAAAGTTAGCGACATCGCTAATTTCACGGAGGTAACTCCAAAAAACTTCTAACAAAAAAAAACAATAAGAAGAAGAATCTAAGAAAATAATTTTACAATTAAATATTAAAATAAAATCCTTGGAAAAATCTTTAAAATAAAAAATAATGATGGGAATCGATTGCAATTATTTTGGAGCATCATCTAATGTACTATTTATTTTCAGAGTATGCTCTCTGAGAGAGTTTCCCTATGAAAATCTTTGCCATTAATTCTGATTAGGACGGACTTTTGGATATGGAGCCTTAACTAACAATTCACTATACTAACGACTAATAGGGCGTAAGTAGATATTTGAAAAACAAATATTTTTGACTTTTCAAAATATCCAAAAATATTTTTTTGTAAAAGTTTCCTTAACAAAAACTTTTTTTATCCCAGTTGACCAGGACGGACTTTTGGCCATGGAGCCTAACCTAACAATTCACTGTACTAACGAATAATAGGGCTTAATAGATATTTGAAAAACAAATATTCTTGACTTTTCGAAATATCCAAAAACAGTTTTTTGTAAAAGTTTCCTGAACAAAAACTTTTTTTGTCCTAGGTGACCAGGACGGACTTTTGGCCATGGATCCAAAAGTAGGAGTTCACCAGCATGAGCAGTCAAACCGTTCGATAGATATTTTAAATAGAAACATTTCTGCATTTTCAGAATATGCGATTGATGTTTTTTGTGGAATTTTTCCTCACAAGAACTTTTTTTCGCGGCAGGTGAGAAGGACGGACTTTTGGCCATGGAGCAAAAAGTAGGAGTTCACCAGCATGAGCAGTCATATGGTTCGATAGATATTTCAAATGGAAATATTTCTGCATTTTCAGAATATGCGATTGATGTTTTTTGTGGAATTTTTCCTCACAAGAACTTTTTTTCGGCCCAGGTGAGAAGGACGGACTTTTGGCCATGGAGCAAAAAGTAGGAGTTCACCAGCATGAGCAGTCATATGGTTCGATAGATATTTTGAAGAGAAACATTTCTGCATTTTCAGAATATGCGATTGATGTGTTTTGTGGAATTATTTTTTTATTTTTTTTTATTGTGGTGAATGACAATTTATTGTGGTGAATGACAATTTAGGGGTAACAACGATTTTTAGGCCAACGAGTTACCATGGCTTTGGTCTTTTTAGAAGACAGTGGGAGGGAGCCCATTGGTTTGTTCATCTATAACCAACAACATTTGTACAAAGTGACGTGTTTTGAAGCCCTTTCTTTCTTTTTCAATTTTAAATCAACTTTTGGTACACTGGTACAATTTTCTTTGCTGTGTCCATTATTATGTACCCTCAACGTACACCCGCCCAAGCCCGACGAGCCATAGCCGTGCACACATCGACAAGTTGCCAGTGTGAGGGGACATATAGTGGCAACCTTCCTTCCTTCCAAGGACGGATCGTGACAAATTTTTTAAGATCTACTTTTATTAGGGGTCATAAAAACCGTGACAAAAAATATTTCTTTTATGGTTTTAAAATTCAAGTAGCTAACTCCTTTTTGTTATGTGACATTGCATGCAAACAATTACTGATCGATGTAACATCTTTTGCAATTTTCAATTTGAATTGGTATTAACGGGTATTGGTATCGAAAAGGTATTGGTACCCATCATTGGTTTAAATTTATTTATATTTAAATATATTTATTTGTATTAAATTTCGGGAAAGTGAGTATTTTCATTACGTATACGTACTAAAAATGGTTGCATGCCATAATGTTTTCCATTGATATAAAGTTGAGCCATTAGAATCACCATATTAGCGGTATGACCCAAACCACCAGGCCACCATTTATAGGCGGTAAGTGATGGACTATTTAACCATAGTTTAAGTTGCTCCTCATTAGATTGATTGAGCAATGCAGGCAAAAACATGGAGTAATGTAAACGTAAGGGAAAATTTTCTTGAAACAAACCCGTACCCAAGGGTTCACTTAATAGATAACGAAATATATACATATCTTCCATTGATGTCGTTGATGTCGTTTTAGAACCCTGTTTCTTTTGCTCTTCTTTATACCATTCCCTTAATTTCATAATTTTGGGCATTGAGGCTCAAAGCGATGACCCAAAATTTGTTGCACAGTGTTATAGATCCAATGGTAACATATTTGGACTTAGGACTCCTTTTCTGGAAAACACTGGTGTATATGGTTGGTATTGACCGAATATAAGTTTTTAACTACACCATTTCCAATTGTATTTTACAAATTTTCAAATGTATTTTCAAATTGTCCAAATATATTTTAAAATTGTCCAAATGAATTTTAAAATTGTCCAAATGTTTTAAAATTGTCCAAATATATTTTAAAATTGTCCAAATATATTTTAAAATTGTCCAAATATATTTTAAAATTGTCCAAATATATTTTAAAAATTGTCCAAATAAATTTTAAAATTGTCCAAATTAATTTTAAAATTTTCAAAATGTATTTTTAAAATTGTCCAAATATATTTTAAAAATTGTCCAAATAAATTTTAAAATTGTCCAAATATATTTTAAAATTGTCCAAATAAATTTTAAAATTGTCCAAATAAATTTTAAAATTGTCCAAATAAATTTTAAAATTGTCCAAATTAATTTTAAAATTTTCAAAATGTATTTTTAAAATTCATATGTTTAAAATTGTCCAAATATATTTTAAAATTGTCCAAATATATTTTAAAAATTGTCCAAATAAATTTTAAAATTGTCCAAATATATTTTAAAATTGTCCAAATAAATTTTAAAATTGTCCAAATAAATTTTAAAATTGTCCAAATAAATTTTAAAATTGTCCAAATTAATTTTAAAATTTTCAAAATGTATTTTTAAAATTCATATGTTTAAAATTGTCCAAATATATTTTAAAATTGTCCAAATATATTTTAAAAATTGTCCAAATAAATTTTAAAATTGTCCAAATATATTTTAAAATTGTCTAAATATATTTTAAAATTGTCCAAATATATTTTAAAATTGTCCAAATATATTTTAAAAATTGTCCAAATAAATTTTAAAATTGTCCAAATATATTTTAAAATTGTCTAAATATATTTTAAAATTGTCCAAATATATTTAAAAAATTGTCCAAATAAATTTTAAAATTGTCCAAATTAATTTTAAAATCCGAGAAAATTAATTAATTTTAAAATCCGAGAAATTTTTATTTTATTTATATTTATAAAATTTATTTAAAAAATAATTTTTTTTTTTTTAAATAATAACCTCTCCCGGACCTGGAGGAGCTGGTTCATCTCCAGCTGGAGCTGGAGGAGCTGGTTCATCTCCAGCTGGAGGAGCTGGAGGAGCTATAAAGGGGGGAGCTGCTGGAACTGCTGCGATGTATGCTATAGGAACTCCTCTACGCTTATAGGCCCCCCCCCTTTATAGGCCTATAAGCAATGTATGGCTCCAAGGCATTATTTTCCTTCTTATTGTTCCGAGGGTAATACTGTGTAACTCGCTGGTACACAGGTGGTGCTGGTATAATAGGTGCAGCTCCATAATATGGAGCTGGTGGTGCAGCTCCATAATATGGAGCTGGTCCTGCAGCACCATAATATGGTGCTGGTGGTGCAGCACCATAATATGGTGCTGGTGGTGCAGCACCATAATGTGCAGCACCATA
This sequence comes from Pegoplata infirma, assembly GCA_963921195.1. Taxonomy (NCBI): domain Eukaryota; kingdom Metazoa; phylum Arthropoda; class Insecta; order Diptera; family Anthomyiidae; genus Pegoplata; species Pegoplata infirma. Next base: position 11,373,624 of record OY992537.1, on the reverse strand, counting down.
ATATGGTGCTGCTCCATAAATTGGTGGGTATGGATGTTGGTGTTGTTGGCGGCAATATGAACATTGACAGCCCTGAAAAGAAAAGAAATAAAATAAAAAATTAAAAATATATAATAATAAAATATAATATAATATAATAAAAATATATAATAAATACTACAATAAAAAATAAATAAAAATATATAAATAAAATAAATTTACTTACCATTACGTGTTGTTGATGTTGCGACATTTTGCTTTGAGATCACCAAACGAATTGAGATTTAAAAAATAGAAGCGTCGTTCGTTAAAATGATGAGGTGAAAAAAAAAAAAATTTAATAACTGTAAATTGAAATATTCCTCTGTTTCTTTCTAACACATTACTTTTAAGTTTGCTAGAAAGAAACAGAGGAAAGTTTCACCAGTGTTGCCAGTATTTTTTTTTTAGATTTTTTTATATTCCCCACACATAAAATGTTGCCAGATTTAATTTTTTTTTATTCCACAAAATAAATGCTGATTCGACGTTTTTTTTCCTCTCAAATTTTTAAACCAATGGGTGGCATACCATATGTCACTTTATATAAATGGTGATCTTATACTCCATACGTACTTAAGGTACCTACAGACGACGCAATATTATGTACAATATTCAATTATATTGAAGTTGTGTGGGTAAGATTGACCATTGTAAAATCGTCAATATTACCCACACACCTTCAATATAATTGTATATTGTACATAATATTGCGTCGTCTGTAGGTACCTTTACTGTTCAAAAAGGTTTCCAAAAAAGTGTTTTCCAATTTAATAATAATGATAATGATTTTTTTGGAAACCTTTTTGAGCAGTAAGTACGAATAGGGTATAAGATAACCATTTATATAAAGTGATATATGGTATGCCACCCATTTGGTTTAAAAATTTGAGAGGAAAAAAAAACGTGGAATAAGCATTTATTTTGTGGAATAAAAAAAAAATCTGGCAACATTTTATGTGTGGGGAATATAGAAAAATCTAAAAAAAATCCGGGAAACACATAAATTGTTTCTTCACAATACAGCAGCAAGCAGCAGACAGCAAAATTTTTACATGTATTTTGTTGTTGGCGCAGAAACAAAATATATGTAAAATTTTGCTGTCTGCTGCTTGCTGCTGTATTGTGAAGAAACAATTTATCGTTCCTCGTTCCTGTTTGTTGTATATAAATTGTATCTAAAGTAAAAAAAGAATTTTAATTGTTTAATATAATAATAAGAATAATAATAACAATAATAATAATAACAATAATAATAATAACAATAATAATAATAACAATAATAATAATAGTGAATAATAATAATTTGTAGCTGAATAATGTCGTAAGTTTTATACCATCCATATAGTGATAGAGGGTATGAAATACATTTATTTAAATTTTTTGTATTTATTTTTAGGAAATACAAAAGATGTGTAATGGGTTGTCCACCAGCTCCGCAAAATGGTGGTGCAATAAGTCGGGAGGATAAACTACATGCGTCTCCAGTTAATGAAAGGAGGTAAGGTTTTGTTTTTGATAATCCAATGTCCCTAAATCATTATCCAATGTCCCTGAATCCAATGTCCCTGCAAGCAGTGTTGCAATTTTGACGCTTTTCGGGTATTTTCTGGTGCTTTTTTAAAAAAACGGGTATTAATATAAAAAGTATTTATAAAAAGTACCTTTTATAAAAAGTACCTGTTATAAAAAGTACCTTTTATAAAAATTACCTGTTATAAAAAGTACCTTTTATAAAAAGTATTTATGTAAAGTACCTTTTATAAAAAGTACCTTTTATAAAAAGTACCTGTTATAAAAAGTACCTTTTATAAAAAGTATTTATGTAAAGTACCTTTTATAAAAAGTACCTTTTATAAAAAGTACCTGTTATAAAAAGTACCTTTTATAAAAAGTACCTTTTATAAAAAGTATTTATGTAAAGTACCTTTTATAAAAAGTACCTTTTATAAAAAGTACCTGTTATAAAAAGTACCTTTTATAAAAAGTACCTTTTATAAAAAGTATTTATGTAAAGTACCTTTTATAAAAAGTACCTTTTATAAAAAGTACCTGTTATAAAAAGTAACTTTTATAAAAAGTACCTTTTATAAAAAGTACCTGTTATAAAAAGTAACTTTTATAAAAAGTACCTTTTATAAAAAGTGAAATGAGCATTTCCAAATGCTACAACGGCGTCCAGGCATTGTGATAGATTTTCGGGATTTTGTCGTACAATACGCTGAGATGGATTAGTATCTACTACTATTACCAATAAACTAATGCTATTAAGATCTAGACATACAAAAAAAAACCAATTAAAAATTTATAAAACAAGAGATATTTAAAAGAAACAAATAATTACCATCAATTTCTGCATTTTCATTTTTTTCCAAATTCATTTTTGTTTATGCTTCTTTTACTTTAACGAACACTCAGTGTGCAATTACAATTCTGGCGTTGGCTTTGAATTTTGCTTGTTTCCATACGTTTGGTATGTAGAGCAAAAAACGCCAGCGTTGGCTTTGAATTTTGCTCTACACACAAAATGTATTGAAACAAGCAAAATTCAAAGCCAACGCCAGAATTGTAATTGCACACTCACTTAGAATGGTGGTCCCCAATCTATTACAAATTTTCTATAACATTCACTGAACCACTGTTGCCAAGTTGGAGGTTTTCCCGCTAAATCTAGCGCTTTTTTTTTGGATTTAGCGGGGAAAAATTGGTTTTAGCGGGAATGGTGCTTTAGCGGGAAAATCTAGCGCTTTTTATTTGGATTTAGTGGGACAAATTTTGAGGTTTTTCCCAATTTTTCTTTTTTTTTCAATCGAAAACGCCAAGTTTGTCGAATTTTAGCGCTTTTTTTTGTAATTTAGCGGGAGAATTTTGTATTTTCCCGCTAAAATTTTTTCGACCGTTTCTTGCGCGTTTTTAATGAAAAGTAAATTTTCGTAGAAAAAATAATTTGGAGGTTTTTTTTTAAATTTTTCTTTTTTGTCAATCAAAAATGCCAAGTTTTTCGGTTTTCAGCGCTTTTTTTTGTAATTTAGCGGGAAAATTTTAAATATTCCCCGCTAAATTAATTTTTGGCGGTTTCTAGCGCTTTTTTCGTCAAATTTATAGGTTTTTGGTTAAAAATAGTTGGCAACAGTGCACTGAACGTACCCTACTATCACTGATGCCAACTATTTTAAAGAAAATGTAGCTAGATTGGACAAAAAAATAGCTAGAAATAGCTAAAGTTAAAAACAGTTAAAAAATCTAGCTATTTTGTAGCTAGATTTGTATAAACGGTTGAAAAATATAGCTATTTTATAGCTAGATTTTGGATTAGTGGTTTCTAAAAGGTTTTATTTGCTAAAGTTTTTAATTTAATAATAAAATTAGTTAGTTTTGGTTTTAAAACGAATATTTTCAAATATTTTTATTAAATTTTGCAAACAAAAAAGTTTAAATACTCATATTTTATATCGCAGATATCAGATCACAAAAAAATGGCTGAATTATCGCCAAAATTTTCGGTACTGTGAAAAAACTCCCAAAATGAAAATGAAATAACTCCCAAAATTTTTACATATGAATTGGAAATTATACTATTATGAAATAAGTCCTAGTACGTGGGGACTTATTTCACAATTTTTTTTGGGAGTTTTCGGGAGCTCCGAAAAACAATTTTGATAGTTATTTTATTTCTTTTCTAACATTGAGAGTTGTTGGGACACTTTTCATTTTAAATAAAATATTGCAAATTATTTTTATTTTTTTGTTAAAAGTTGTTCTGTTTAGCCGGCCTTCGGCCATGCTTTGGGGAAAAATGAGTTATGATTGAGTTAGTACTATTTTCTGTGAATCGGCACCTCATTTTATATATTTAGTCCTTTAAAACTCCTAGTTGGAACATAGGGCCTCATTTTGTATACGTAAAAAGTACTCATAATAGACATAATTCTTGTAATGGGAACTTATATTATTTTTTTGAAACTTATTTCATTCGGAGTTCTTTAATTTTTTTGAGAGTAAGTATTTTGATTTTAAATAACTCCCAAATATTGGGACTTATTTCATTTTTTCTTTGGGACTTATTTTATTTTTTAAAGTTGGGAGTTTATTCATTTCTCTTAGGACTTATATCATTAGGAATTATTGAATTGGGATTTATTTTATTTGGGAGTTATATCGCAGTACCAAATTTTTTAATACACAATTTTCTGAATGCGAATTAAAAGCTCGATTATAGCCACTCGTTTTTTGGTTATGAATACTGGTGTAAAATTTTATTCGTTATTCGAGAGATGAAAACTATTATATTTTTAACCCCATAGCTGCTTTATGTTGGTGCTAAACTTCAATCTCTATAAGTTATGCCAATACGATACTTGCTTGATTTTAAACTTTTTAAGTAACTTTATCATGGCGAGATTTTTGATAAATTTTAAATTTTTGTTTGAAATTAAAGGAAATTGCATAGAAAACCCTTGATAAAATTTTTTGAAAAGTTGAAAAACTAGCAGATGTCAAAACACACTTAAGAGTAGAAACAGAACAAGCCCGGCACGACTTTTTCCATACGATTTGACAGATAAAACAGGTGGCCGGCGCCGGTGTGAAATAAAACTTGTTCTATTTTTTAAAGGTGGCAAAACTCATTCTAATTGGAAACCGTCCCCCGTGCCGTGCTTGTTCTGTTCGAACTATAAATAGCACGTTAACGAAATGTCAACATGAAAATATGGCTAATAAACCGGTTTTAAAAAACACTATTTTACAAATTTTGCGACCAAAAAAAAGTAGCTAGATTTGTAGCTAAGAGCTAAATGACTTTTTTTGTCGCTAAATGCAAAAAAAAATAGCTAAATCTAGCTACAAAATAGCTAAATTGGCAACAGTGCCTACTATTTATCATTAAAAGTAATAAACGTCATTAGAAAAAAAACACAATATATTTCATTCTAACACACAATAAACTGATTGAATTGTGTTTTAACAAAAGAGAAAGAAAATTGCATAAAATAATATAAATTAAAACTTGAAATTTATTTCATTCTAACACACAATAAACTAATTGAATTGTGTTTTAACAAAAGAGAAAGAAAATTGCATAAAATAATACAAATTAAAACTTGAAATTTATTTCATTCTAATACCTATTCGCATTAATTTTTTTAAACATGTTTAACCACTTAAACATGTTTAAATTTAAACTTGTTAAGGTACATAAACATGTTTAAGTACTTAAACATGTTTAAAAACATGAATGCGAATTTGGTATAACACAAAATAAACTAATTGAATTGTGTTTTAACAAAAGAGAAAGAAAATTGCATAAAATAATACAAATTAAAAATTTTATTTAACTTGAAATTTATTTCATTCTAACACACAATAAACTAATTGAATTGTGTTTTAACAAAAGAGAAAGAAAATCAAATACGTCTCAGTGTTGCATAAAATCCACAATGTATACATGTATTTGTTGACAAAGTACGATTTGTAAACATGTATTGTGTGGTGAATTCACATCGACAATACGTGTGAGAAATTTTATTTTTTGAAATTAATTTTTTTGTTTAAGGGTATATGACACTACATTTTTTTTGTATTAAATTGGAATTGACGGCATCAACAGCATTACCGGAGTCGGTAATACTGTGATCTAATGTGATTAGTATGCCGTCAATTCCAATTTAATACAAAAAAAATGTAGTGTCATATACCCTTTAGACCTTCTAAGAAAATAGAAAAATTTTCAATATTATTGAAAATAAATAAATAAAAAAAAAAAAAAAATTTTTTTGTTTTTGTGAATTTGAATTCACTCAATTTCCTCATTTTCGATTATTATATATTATATTATTGTAGTAATACTTTTTGAATATCACTTTTTAAATTATTATTGTTTAATTAAATATCTTAAATTTCTTTTTAGGGTCCTGACTCTGAGTAAATTTAATGGAAAATTATTACATTACCAAATTTAGTAGAGACGAAAAGAAATTCAAGAAATGAGATAGATCAAATTCAATGGATGGTCAACAAAGCAGCTTGATTTTTTGGATTCAAGTACTAACGACGTACTAACTTCCATTATTCCTTAATGGTGGGCTTAGAAGAGACGAAAATAATGGTGTGCATTATTGGTAAGTATATTATTTTTAATTTAAAACGAAAAAAAAAATAGAATTCTTAAATAACAATTTTTTTTGTTATCTTCTACAGATTATATACGTACCTTTACATTTGAAAGAAAGTTGAATCGTTTGTTAAACAAACTTGTATATTGGGTGATGTGGGTTTTGGAAAACCTAACCAAACCTGTTTATAATTGAACAAAAGATAGATCCAATCAATTCACAAATCATCATTCCAAATTGAAAAGCATCATTGATTTATTGTGATAAGTTACCATGAATTCATAAAACTTTACCCTCTAACCGGCGAATTTTAACAATAAGAATTTGAAAAGTATTATCCGATATTTTTTAAATAGGTTTTTATTTAAAATAATCCATTACAAAATTAAAAATGTATGAATAAAATTATTTTTTTGGCTTAACAGACACCGCTCTGATTTTTATAAAATTTTTGTAGATGATAGCCCTTTTTATACCGATTTTAGCAAAAAAAAAAATATCGGGTCGCAGAGATATATTTCGCGAGATATATTGCTTCAAAGTTGAAAGCGAAATTGTCCATATCTCCTTCAATACTTATCCGATTAAGTTGATTTTGGTATCGTTAGAAAGGTAATTAAAATACCTTAAATTGGTCAAAATCGATTTTTTTTTAAATATCGCTTATAGGATACAATCTTTCATATAAAACCAGTTACGACATCGTAGCTCTTTATACAACAAAAATACAAAGGATCAAAATTAAACCGGAATTTTGGGTTTTTAGTTTTAAAGCGAAATTGCCCATAACTCTGTCAATACTTATCCGATTGATACAAAAAAAAACTGTGTGCGTGAAGATATACATAGAAATTCATTCATAGATTTTTTCACCATATTGGGAATTTGGAAATGTTATCAAAAAAAAAAAATTTTTGAGGAAAGGGTGTGGGATCCTGTCCACAGGCGTCTAAGGGATGGAGTTTGTAATCCCTGAGTCCGGCCGAAGGCCGGCTACACAGAAAAACTGGGCGAAAAAAAATGTGGAAGATCAATAGTCAATAATTTATGATGTTTCCTTTTTTAATTCTAGAGCGAATTGATCAAATCTTATACCCAATTCACATCTGAGGTGAAATCTCGTTCGAACGAGATTTCGATCATATGGTTGTGTGTAAAATGATACAGGACATATAATCGAAATCTCGTTCAATCAGAATGTAATGTAACGACAGAGTTATGGGCAATTTCGTTTTAAAACTAAAAACCCAAAATTCCGGTTTAATTTTGATCATTTGTATTTTTGTTGTTTAAAGAGCTATGATGTCGAGACTGGTTTTATATGAAAGGTTGTATCCTTGGCTTTTATATAATGTAAACAAACTATGCCACTATATAAGCGACATTTTTAAAAAAATTGATTTAAAGAAAATTTTTTTTCTGAAAAAGTACAAAAACGTGATTTGGCTCGCAATGGGGTTAACCGATTTTGAACAATTTTTTTTTGTTTGAAAGGTATTTTAATTACCTTTCTAACGATAAGTATTGATGGAGATATGGACAATTTCGCTTTCAACTTTGAAGCGATATATCTCGCGAAATATGTCTCTGCGACCCGATATTTTTAAAAATCAGCATAAAAAGGGCTATCATCTACAAAAATTTTATAAAAATCGGAGCGGTGTCTTTCAAATTTTTTATCTTTCCATTTTTTTATTTAATAATTTAATAATTTGTACATTAGAAGTGTTTTTATTTTTTTAATTTTAAATAAATTATATATTAACACAGCATGATAAAAGTAACCACTATTTTAGAAAATTAAAGGATGACAAACATTTCCATTTATTTGAGACATGGACATGCTACGTTTCCATGATGCATGGTATAGTTACATCCCTTCTCCTGGTATAGACAAATACAAATACAAAAATGGTAAAGTTATAAAAAGGTTATCCCTTAAAACCTTGAAGTCCTTTCAAAAGGAAATAGGATCACGAAATGAAAAACTTATCAGTTTTACTCCATTTAACTCTACATTTAGACGTATATCATTCGGTTCATGTTTAATATTGGGACGGTGTAATTTTTGTAGGCAAAACACACTTAAAACAATGGTTCCCAACCTTTGATTTTCTCCCCACTGGGGGGCAATTTCAATGGGGCCCAATTTTTAAGATTTTTTCGTTATGTAAAATAAACTTTCATTTTAACAAAAAGTTAAATTTTGTATTTAAATCAAATTTTAAAAATTTACAAATTTTTCTTGAGTGTATGGGAAACATTGTAGTTTTTTTTACTTAAAAGTGGTTGGTAAAGGTTGGGAACCATTGGGAAGTATTTAAAAGTTACTAATTTTTAAAAATATAAATCATAACTCGAATTCTACCTAATCAGGGATGAAGTACTTTGTGCCCATCATTATCACAATATATATTTATTGATTTATTGTGATATATAGTGAAATTATTATTCGTTTATTTTTAAATTGGTAACAAAGTTTTGTATTTATCGAAATTTCATTCGATCACGAATGTGGTAGTTCGGGCCCAGATGTCAATATTTTAATTGAATGTAGCAATTTTTACATTTTATGTCACATTTTACATTTTGTAAAAATTTTTAAAATTTTGGAATTTCCAAAAAAGGTTTTTTTTTTTACAACGCAAAGAAGAGTGCAGTGACATTCAATGTACATATGTATATCAAATATTAACAATGTTCACAGAAAAGGTCAAAATTTTTTAAGATCTACTTTTATTAGGGGTCATAAAAACCGTGACAAAAAATATTTCTTTTATGGTTTTAAAATTCAAGTAGCTAACTCCTTTTTGTTATGTGACATTGCATGCAAACAATTACTGATCGATGTAACATCTTTTGCAATTTTCAATTTGAATTGGTATTAACGGGTATTGGTATCGAAAAGGTATTGGTACCCATCATTGGTTTAAATTTATTTATATTTAAATATATTTATTTGTATTAAATTTCGGGAAAGTGAGTATTTTCATTACGTATACGTACTAAAAATGGTTGCATGCCATAATGTTTTCCATTGATATAAAGTTGAGCCATTAGAATCACCATATTAGCGGTATGACCCAAACCACCAGGCCACCATTTATAGGCGGTAAGTGATGGACTATTTAACCATAGTTTAAGTTGCTCCTCATTAGATTGATTGAGCAATGCAGGCAAAAACATGGAGTAATGTAAACGTAAGGGAAAATTTTCTTGAAACAAACCCGTACCCAAGGGTTCACTTAATAGATAACGAAATATATACACTCTGCAGCATAAGTCTGCGTACACAGGCTTTGCCTTAAAAAAACCACCTAAAAAATACGTTAAACGATAGATTTTTTTAACCGATGTTAATGACATATTATTTTGTATACTTCAGACTATTAAAATACCTAAAAGCCAATTTTTAATAGTCCGCGGTTAACTAGATCAAAGCAAAAAAACAAAATCATTCATTGAAAACCAGAAGCAAAAGTTTGCGTACATTATCATTTGAGGTTATTTTTTTAACTAAATTTTTATTTTGAACAACTAGTAGGATAGTATTTGTAATTTAGAACTCCTGGTAGTCTTTTCTGCATCGATTGTACCAATTTTGTAGTTTCAGCGGATTTTATATTCCACCAATACTGCTAAATAGCCTCTTTCAGCATCGTTTTTGTTATGTACCAATTTTTTCCGAGAATGAACAAATGATCAATGGGGATGAGGTCTGGTGATTTTGAAGTAGTTTTTTATTCTTTGGATGTATTATAAAGCAGCAAACCTTCACAATTTCAGCGGTATATTTGGAGTAATTTTTTTCTTTGATGAGATAATCACCATGGAGACCCAATATAATCGTCCTTTTCTTTAAATTACCTTTAAATATATCTAGGTAAACTCTCTTACCCATTATTGACTCAATTAATTGCATTTGTCCCACTACACTTGCCGCCATGCACCATCAAACCATTATAACTCCATCCCTATATTTTACAGTTCCACACAAGTTTTATTTTTTTAAGAGCTGTACTAGTTTTTCTCTACACAATTTGTGTTTCCATGATTTCAAATATACAAAACTAGCTTTTGTCAGGAAATATGACCATTTTCCCAGAATGAAAGAGGTTTAAAAAGGAAATTGGTGTAGTAATGAAAAATATAGCGGTGGAGGTATAATTGTTTTTGGCGCATAGTGGCAAGTGAAGTTAAACAAATGCAATTAATTGAGTTAATGATGGATAAGAGATGTTACCTAGATATATTTAAAAGTAATTTAAAGAAAAGTGCGATCAGATTGGGTCTCCAGGGTGATTATCTCCACAAATAAAAAAAAAATACTCCAAATATACCGCAGATATTGTTAAGATATGGCTGCTTTATAATACATACAATCAATTAAAAACTACTTCCTAATCACCAGACCTCAGCCCTATAGATAATTTTTTGGATATTCTACGATAAAAAATGGTACACATCAAATAACATCAAAAATAATGCTAGAAGATGTTATTTAGCAGGATTGGTGGAAATAAAATCCGCTGAAACTACAAAATTGGTACAATCGATATAGAAAATACTAGCAGAGATTCTTGAAAAAAAAACCAAACTAAAAATCATCGCACTAGTTCTTAAAAATTGAAATTTAGTTAAAAAACTAACCTTAAATGATAATGTACGCAGACTTTTGCTTCTGGTTTTTAATGAATGATTTTGTTATTTTGCTTTGATCTTGTTAACCGCGGATTATTAAAAATTGGCTTTTTGGTATTTTAATAGTCAGAAGTATACAAAATAATATGCCATTAACCTCGGTTAAAAAAATCCATGGTTTAACGTGTTTTTAGGTGGTTTTTGTAAGGCAAAGCCTGTGTACGCAGACTTATGCTGCCGAGTGTACATATCTTCCATTGATGTCGTTTTAGAACCCTGTTTCTTTTGCTCTTCTTTATACCATTCCCTTAATTTCATAATTTTGGGCATTGAGGCTCAAAGCGATGACCCAAAATTTGTTGCACAGTGTTATAGATCCAATGGTAACATATTTGGACTTAGGACTCCTTTTCTGGAAAACACTGGTGTATATGGTTGGTATTGACCGAATATAAGTTTTTAACTACACCATTTCCAATTGTATTTTACAAATTTTCAAATGTATTTTCAAATTGTCCAAATATATTTTAAAATTGTCCAAATGAATTTTAAAATTGTCCAAATGTTTTAAAATTGTCCAAATATATTTTAAAATTGTCCAAATATATTTTAAAATTGGCCAAATATATTTTAAAAATTGTCCAAATAAATTTTAAAATTGTCCAAATTAATTTTAAAATTTTCAAAATGTATTTTTAAAATTGTCCAAATATATTTTAAAAATTGTCCAAATAAATTTTAAAATTGTCCAAATATATTTTAAAATTGTCCAAATAAATTTTAAAATTGTCCAAATTAATTTTAAAATTTTCAAAATGTATTTTTAAAATTCATATGTTTAAAATTGTCCAAATATATTTTAAAATTGTCCAAATATATTTTAAAAATTGTCCAAATAAATTTTAAAATTGTCCAAATATATTTTAAAATTGTCCAAATAAATTTTAAAATTGTCCAAATAAATTTTAAAATTGTCCAAATAAATTTTAAAATTGTCCAAATTAATTTTAAAATTTTCAAAATGTATTTTTAAAATTCATATGTTTAAAATTGTCCAAATATATTTTAAAATTGTCCAAATATATTTTAAAAATTGTCCAAATAAATTTTAAAATTGTCCAAATATATTTTAAAATTGTCTAAATATATTTTAAAATTGTCCAAATATATTTTAAAATTGTCCAAATATATTTTAAAAATTGTCCAAATAAATTTTAAAATTGTCCAAATATATTTTAAAATTGTCTAAATATATTTTAAAATTGTCCAAATATATTTAAAAAATTGTCCAAATAAATTTTAAAATTGTCCAAATTAATTTTAAAATCCGAGAAAATTAATTAATTTTAAAATCCGAGAAATTTTTATTTTATTTATATTTATAAAATTTATTTAAAAAATAATTTTTTTTTTTTAAATAATAACCTCTCCCGGACCTGGAGGAGCTGGTTCATCTCCAGCTGGAGCTGGAGGAGCTGGTTCATCTCCAGCTGGAGGAGCTGGAGGAGCTATAAAGGGGGGAGCTGCTGGAACTGCTGCGATGTATGCTATAGGAACTCCTCTACGCTTATAGGCCCCCCCCTTTATAGGCCTATAAGCGATGTATGGCTCCAAGGCATTATTTTTCTTCTTATTGTTCCGAGGGTAATACTGTGTAACTCGCTGGTACACAGGTGGTGCTGGTATAATAGGTGCAGCTCCATAATATGGAGCTGGTGGTGCAGCTCCATAATATGGAGCTGGTCCTGCAGCACCATAATATGGTGCTGGTGGTGCAGCACCATAATATGGTGCTGGTGGTGCAGCACCATAATGTGCAGCACCATAATATGGTGCTGCTCCATAAATTGGTGGGTATGGATGTTGGTGTTGTTGGCGGCAATATGAACATTGACAGCCCTGAAAAGAAAAGAAATAAAATAAAAAATTAAAAATATATAATAATAAAATATAATATAATATAATAAAAATATATAATAAATACTACAATAAAAAATAAATAAAAATATATAAATAAAATAAATTTACTTACCATTACGTGTTGTTGATGTTGCGACATTTTGCTTTGAGATCACCAAACGAATTGAGATTTAAAAAATAGAAGCGTCGTTCGTTAAAATGATGAGGTGAAAAAATATGGTGCTGCTCCATAAATTGGTGGGTATGGATGTTGGTGTTGTTGGCGGCAATATGAACATTGACAGCCCTGAAAAGAAAAGAAATAAAAAATTAAAAATATATAATAATAAAATATAATATAATATAATAAAAATATATAATAAATACTACAATAAAAAATAAATAAAAATATATAAATAAAATAAATTTACTTACCATTACGTGTTGTTGATGTTGCGACATTTTGCTTTGAGATCACCAAACGAATTGAGATTTAAAAAATAGAAGCGTCGTTCGTTAAAATGATGAGGTGAAAAAAAAAAAAAATTTAATAACTGTAAATTGAAATATTCCTCTGTTTCTTTCTAACACATTACTTTTAAGTTTGCTAGAAAGAAACAGAGGAAAGTTTCACCAGTGTTGCCAGTATTTTTTTTTTAGATTTTTTTATATTCCCCACACATAAAATGTTGCCAGATTTAATTTTTTTTTATTCCACAAAATAAATGCTGATTCGACGTTTTTTTTTCCTCTCAAATTTTTAAACCAATGGGTGGCATACCATATGTCACTTTATATAAATGGTGATCTTATACTCCATACGTACTTAAGGTACCTACAGACGACGCAATATTATGTACAATATTCAATTATATTGAAGTTGTGTGGGTAAGATTGACCATTGTAAAATCGTCAATATTACCCACACACCTTCAATATAATTGTATATTGTACATAATATTGCGTCGTCTGTAGGTACCTTTACTGTTCAAAAAGGTTTCCAAAAAAGTGTTTTCCAATTTAATAATAATGATAATGATTTTTTTGGAAACCTTTTTGAGCAGTAAGTACGAATAGGGTATAAGATAACCATTTATATAAAGTGATATATGGTATGCCACCCATTTGGTTTAAAAATTTGAGAGGAAAAAAAAACGTGGAATAAGCATTTATTTTGTGGAATAAAAAAAAAAAATCTGGCAACATTTTATGTGTGGGGAATATAGAAAAATCTAAAAAAAATCCGGGAAACACATAAATTGTTTCTTCACAATACAGCAGCAAGCAGCAGACAGCAAAATTTTTACATGTATTTTGTTGTTGGCGCAGAAACAAAATATATGTAAAATTTTGCTGTCTGCTGCTTGCTGCTGTATTGTGAAGAAACAATTTATCGTTCCTCGTTCCTGTTTGTTGTATATAAATTGTATCTAAAGTAAAAAAAGAATTTTAATTGTTTAATATAATAATAAGAATAATAATAACAATAATAATAATAACAATAATAATAATAGTGAATAATAATAATTTGTAGCTGAATAATGTCGTAAGTTTTATACCATCCATATAGTGATAGAGGGTATGAAATACATTTATTTAAATTTTTTGTATTTATTTTTAGGAAATACAAAAGATGTGTAATGGGTTGTCCACCAGCTCCGCAAAATGGTGGTGCAATAAGTCGGGAGGATAAACTACATTAAGGTGACCATACGTACTCTTTTTTAGAGGACAATACTCTATTTTAACTGGCTGTACTCTATAAAATTTGTGTCCTCTTTCTGTCCTCTTTTTTCAAATACTGTCCTCTTTGTCCTCTTTATTTTTAAAAGCATGATCAATATTGGTTTTTATATTTATAAATTGAAACAAATTTTATTTTACGACGGTCCCCGGTTGTTACTGTGAAATCGTATGGAAAATGTCTCGCCGTGCTTGTTCTATTCATACTCCTACTGAATATTTTTTTTTGCAAAAACAAGTTGTACCCCCTGAAAATTAACTTCAAATTTTTTATGATGATTCCCAAAATATTTTAGTTCTAGCGATAATTTATCATGAGCTAAACCGCGTCAAAAAAGGGTACTAAACTTGTATTTTTATGAATAAAAAATTCTATTAATTTTTACTGCATTAAAAGATTTTAAAAATCTAACCACAGACTTCAGATAACGAGATGTTTATGTTAGTTTTTTGATGCTTTTCAATTCGATTTTACTGAAAATTAAACTTTGCCATTTTTGTCCGATTTTTACTTTTAATACATCGTCAAAATATGCAGAAAATGTTGAGTTCGAATAATTTCTTTACTTTTTTTCTTTATGTCCTCTATTTTTATTTTCAAAATCTGGTCGCCTTAACTACATGCGTCTCCAGTTAATGAAAGGAGGTAAGGTTTTGTTTTTGATAATCCAATGTCCCTAAATCATTATCCAATGTCCCTGAATCCAATGTCCCTGCAAGCAGTGTTGCAATTTTGACGCTTTTCGGGTATTTTCTGGTGCTTTTTTAAAAAAACGGGTATTAATATAAAAAGTATTTATAAAAAGTACCTTTTATAAAAAGTACCTGTTATAAAAAGTACCTTTTATAAAAATTACCTGTTATAAAAAGTACCTTTTATAAAAAGTATTTATGTAAAGTACCTTTTATAAAAAGTACCTTTTATAAAAAGTACCTTTTATAAAAAGTACCTGTTATAAAAAGTACCTTTTATAAAAAGTATTTATGTAAAGTACCTTTTATAAAAAGTACCTTTTATAAAAAGTACCTGTTATAAAAAGTACCTTTTATAAAAAGTATTTATGTAAAGTACCTTTTATAAAAAGTACCTTTTATAAAAAGTACCTTTTATAAAAAGTACCTGTTATAAAAAGTACCTTTTATAAAAAGTACCTTTTATAAAAAGTATTTATGTAAAGTACCTTTTATAAAAAGTACCTTTTATAAAAAGTACCTGTTATAAAAAGTAACTTTTATAAAAAGTACCTTTTATAAAAAGTACCTGTTATAAAAAGTAACTTTTATAAAAAGTACCTTTTATAAAAAGTGAAATGAGCATTTCCAAATGCTACAACGGCGTCCAGGCATTGTGATAGATTTTCGGGATTTTGTCGTACAATACGCTGAGATGGATTAGTATCTACTACTATTACCAACAAACTAATGCTATTAAGATCTAGTCATACAAAAAAAAAACAATTAAAAGTTTATAAAACAAGAGAAATTTGCCAAAAACAAATAATTACCATCAATTTCTGCATTTTCATTTTTTTCCAAATTCATTTTTGTTTATGCTTCTTTTTTTTTAAACGAACACTCACTTAGAATGGTGGTCCCTAATCTATTACAATTTTTCGATAGCATTCACTGAACATACCCTACTATTTATCATTAAAAGTAACGTCATTAGAAAAAAACAATTGTGCATAAATTTTTTATTTTAGAAAAATTTGGGGCGTTTCTTTTATAACAAATTCTTAAAAAAAAAGAAAAACATTCCTTAAACCTCGCCATAATGCTGGTCTTAGTATTGGGTGATTTGCATATACCCCACCGTTGCAGTAGCTTGCCAGCAAAATTCAAGAAATTGCTAGTACCCGGACGCATTCATCATATCTTGGTTACTGGCAATCTGTGTACCAAAGAGTCTCACGATTATCTCAAGACACTAGCCAATGATGTTCACATTGTTCGTGGCGATTTCGATGACAATCTTTCCTATCCCGAACAAAAGGTGGTGACTGTTGGTCAATTTCGTATTGGTCTTTGTCATGGTCATCAAGTGGTACCAAGAGGTGATCCCGAAGCTTTGGCACTAGTGCAGCGTCAATTAGATGTGGACATCTTAATAACTGGACATACTTATAAATTTGAAGCCTACGAACATGGCAATAAATTTTACATCAATCCTGGCTCTGCCACTGGAGCCTTTAATCCTTTGGATACTAATGTTGTGCCATCATTTGTGTTGATGGATATACAAAGTTCAACGGTTGTTACATATGTTTATCAATTAATTGGCGATGAAGTTAAAGTGGAACGTATCGAATATAAGAAAATTTAAAGATGGACGATGAGATGAGTTGGTCACGTTAATATGATACATTTTATTGTTTTAAAAACATTTATGCATTATATAAAGAAAACATACGTACTAATATGTACGTATGAGTATGTAATAAATAACTGTAGTATTTTATAAATAAAAAAATGACCATTATTTCCTGCTAAATGTATATTATTACACGTCATTGTCTTTAATGTTAACAATGTACAGTAAATGTCAACAATGTAAATGTCATAGTCGGAAGTAGAGATGGGCGAGTGAATAAGTTCAAACTCTCGATCACTCTTGAATTTTACACTAAAATTTGTTTGCTCACATGAATAATTTTAATTTCTTGTATACTCACTTTGCCATTTTGTGAAGGAGTTTGGCCGAAGTTAATTCATATACTTAAAAAATTTGCGTTTAACGAGTAAACCACTTATTCCAATTCCGAACGGATTTTAGTCTGTAAAATGCCACAATTTCTCGAAAGCCTTTCAATTGATTTTAAAAACTTTTTGATATTCGTTTTCAACGCATCATAATTTTTTTTTATTTTTAAAAATCCAAAACTTTGATCTCCGTGCGCCACCTGTTAATATAATCCGATTGGCCTTAAATTTGTACCACTAGAGCTGTATTTATTTTGTAATGCAAAAAAGTTTTTCTTCGGATTTTAAATGTACGGGCATATTTATTTTCTATTTGGCCTAAAATTTATGTGGTACAAACTTGAGGCCAATCGTTCGGATCACAGTGCAGACTGTACTCATGACAGTACTCATGTACTCTGGTTCGGATGTAAAATCTAGAACACCAAAAAAAATCTGAGATTTTAACTTTCACACTTTTTATGTGAATTATTTTTTTTGGAACAGCGGCCAAAATCTGGAATTTTTTCTACTGAATATTTTATAGAACTTGAGACAAACTTTTATTTAAAATTAATTTAAGCCAAATCAGAATTTTTTTTTGTTGAAAGTAAAACGAATGCGCTTAATATAATTTGCAAGCTTTTAGTATTTCGATTTCAACTTCAAATGAAAGCTTAGACAAAATGGCGGCTTTCCCTACACTCAAGAAATTTTTTTATAAAAAGTCTCAACATTTTTTCCCAAACCAAAAATTTGATTGAAGGGCTCCACGGGTTAAAATGATCGGATTTAGCTTAAATAAATTTTAAATGAAATGAAACTTCTCTATAAAAGGGTCAAGGGAAAACATTTTTGAGATATCTTTTTAAAACTTTCTTGAGCGTGAGAAAACGCCGTAATTTTTTGCAAATTTGAAACAGCGATATATCAAAAAAACGTTCGATTTATTTTTATTTGGTATTCGTGTCGCATCAAAATTAATAAATATGATGTGTCGAAATACATATATTTTTTTAATTTTTAAAAATCCAAAACTTTGTTCACCGGACCCGACTTCATGGGTTAATTTAATCCGATTTGTTTCAAATTTCTAACATAACTTTTAGGTCTAGTAGAATAAAAATTTGCCTGGACACTTAAAAAACAAAAAAAATAAAAAAATGTCACTCCCCTTCAGGAAAAGTGATGGTCCATAACATATTAGGCCACGTGACATCAAAAAACCTATCAGAAGTTCGACACCTTTCATATAAAAATACCTATCCCTTTCGTTAGGGAATGTCTCAGCCCCGGATATATGACTATAGTGACATGTCACTGGACACGTCTCTAAGGAACACAACACGTTTGTTATAAGCGGGGTATATTTTGTATTAACCTAGTTTTATTTCCAAAAAAAATTTTTCCAATTTTGTTTTATTTTACATTTTTTTGAAAGTAAACTACTTACTGAGAAGAAAACATTAAAAATATAAATAAATTTTATCAAAATAATAATATTTTATACGGTATTTACACCAACGAAAACAACTTGTTTTTGAATATTTTTTTGGTTTTTGGCAAAAACTACATAAATTTTCCATACAATTTAAAAACTGCGTTGCCAACTAAAACTGAACAAAAACTAGAATTTAGGTTGTGGTCTATGCTACTATCAATTCAGTGTGAATGTTTTTTTCAATTTTCTTTTGGTAAAAACGAATGTCAAAATAAAAATATTTGTTTTTTTGTTAAATTAATATTCAAATCTTTAATAAAAGTAAATAAGAGTAGTTCGCTATAAGAGGGGTATATTTAATATCAACCTAGTTTTATTTCTAAAAAAAAAACAGTTTCAATTTTATTTTATTTGACGTTTTTTTGTAATTTAACTACTTATTTGAGAAGAAAACATTAAAAATATAAATAAATTTCATCAAAATTATAATATTAACCAACAATTTCAAACCATTTGTGATTTGGTAAACATAATTGCCTCAAATTTCAGAATATTTATGGGAGTTCGTCATAAAAAGGTAAATATACATGAAATTGTGTTCGTGGGACCATAATAAGTAGTTCGTTTTAACCGATTATTCGTTATAACCGAGTTCGTTGTAAAAGAAGTATTTTGTGTGAAAATTGTTGCCAAAACGTCGGGACTTTAGAATTAGTTCGTTATAACCGAGAATTCGTTATAACCGAGTTCGTTATAACCGAGTTCGACTGTATATCACAGAACACATCACAGCCACCAGTTTTCGGCACATAGAAATTTGTAAAAAAAAATAAAAATTTTTTTTAAATAAATTAACGGGACTACACCATTTCCATGCTCCTAAAAGGAACAACGGGACTATATATACACCATTTCCAATTGTATTTTAAAAATTTCCAAATGTATTTTAAAAATTTCCAAATATATTTGAGCAATTTTAAAAAACATTTGGACCATTTTAAAATTCATTTAGGCAATTTTAAAATACATTTGGAAATTTTTAAAATACAATTGGAAATGGTGTAGAAAATTTTTCGAAACTTGGAAACTTTTTTTTATTTTTTTTTTTTGCTTTAAAATACTTGCTATTACAAAATGCAAAAAAAATTATATCCCTGACTTCGAAAATTTTCAAAAAAAAATATCGGAAATTTTTAAAAAAATTTCTAAATTTTTCAAAAAAGTTTTGTGTTTTGGAAATTTTTTCAAAATTTATGAAATTTTTATACCCTCCACTCTAGTGATGGATGGATATATAAGTTTGTCATTCCGTTTGTAACACCTCGAAATATTGGTCTACACCCCAAAGTATATATATTTATGATCCTCGATCACTTTTAAGACGATCTAGCTATGTCCGTACGTCTGTTGAAAACACGCTAACTTTTGAAAGACTTTACGGAGGCTCCTGAAGTTTGGCATATATGTTGGGCATTTACCTGGTCAGGTTGGTATTGCAATCCAGCAAAATCGGTCCAGTGGTTCAAAAGTTATGAGCAATAGACTAAATTTCGGCAAGGGGTTTTCGTGAATTTACAAGTTAAAAAAAACACACTAACTTTCGAACGACAAATCTGAGGATGCTTAAACTTGGCATATATATTTGCCGTTCTCCTGGCCTGGTTCGTATTAAATTTCAGCCATATCGGTTCAGTGGTACAAAAGTTATTAGCAAGACCGTGAATTTCAGATTAGTTTCTTCTTAAATTCTCGTGTTAAAATGCCGTTAAACATGTTTTGAAAACACTGATAAGTCACAAAAATAATTTAAAACGTATTTTTGTCACTCAAAAATATTTTCACACTAAAAAAACTAGTGTTTCCAATTCGGTTAATCGATTAACCGATTCCTCGATTAATCGCCTCTATTTCGGTTAATGTCGAAACAAATAATTTAAAACGCAAATAATTATTCGACCCGATTAATCGGTCAAAATGGCTCGATTAACCGGCTAATATTATTATCTCTATATTCTACTATAATTTGTTTGAAACACTTCCTCTTTTTTACAAACACTTCCGAAAAAAGTCAAAACTACAGAAAAAAAATATTCAGAAACCAGCAATTAAAAGTTTAGAAAAGCAAAATTTAATCATTTAAAACTCAGAAATCCTAATTAAAGTTTTCAAACGCCATATTGAAAATCCCAATTAAAATTAAGAAAATCTCAATTGAAATTCAGAAATCCCAATTGAAATTCAGAAATCCAAATCGAAATTCAGAAACGCCCAATTAAAATTTACGAAAGCTCAATCCAAATTTAGAAAAGCTTATTGAAATTTGATATTCAGAAACTCCCAATTTCACAAAATTGAAATTTACAGAAGCCGCCTACTGAAATTAAGAAATCTCAATTGAAATTTAGAAAAGCAAAATTGAAATTTAAAAATTCTAAATGTAATTCAGAAAAGATAATTCAGTTTCTAAAGAGCTAATAAAATTCAGAAATCTCAATTGAAATCCCAATTGAAATTTAGAAAAGTGAAATCAAATTATATAAATCAAAATTAATGTTTAGAAGACACCAATTAAAATTCTGAAAAGCACAATTAAAATTCAAAAATCCCAATTGATATTAAGAAATACCAATTGAAATTTAGAAAAGCCAACTGAAATTCACAAATCTGAATTGATATTCATAGCTCACAAAATCAAAATTTAAAAATTACAATTATAAGTAAATTGAAATTTTGAAATCCCAATTGAAAAACGGAAATGGCCAATTGAAATTTAGAAAATTCCAAAAAAAATTTTAAAGAAAAAAATTTTAAATAAAAATTTTAAAAAGTTGATTTTGTTTTTAATTATTTTTTTTTTATTGATATGGGCCTCTGTTCTGTCTTTTCAATTCACATGAAAATTTTCGAATCACATGAAATCAAGTTTAGTGTTTTGTTGATCACGTTTTCATTCGATTCATTGAAATCGAATACTTTAAATTTAAAAAATTATAAGGAAAAAAGTGCATTCGTTTTACTTTCACCAAATTTTATTTATGTGAAACAAAACGAAAAAGAAATTCGGATGTGAAATCTAGAACACCAAAAAAAATCGGAAATTTTTATTTTCACATTTTTTATGTGAATTACTTTTTTTGGAACATGATAAACATTTTTAATGGATTTCGAAAATGTCCGTAAATTGAGAATAAATGTACTTTTGCGATAGTAAACTTTTACAAATTTTAGTAATTAATACTATTTCTTTCGTGATGGGTGCAAAATCAATTAAAATAGTAATTGAAACTCATTCTAATTTTTTGTGTGTTTATAAACACTGAAAATAAAATTTTACTTAAAATACATTTAATATTAATTTTTCATTGTTTTTGACGATTAATCGATTAATCGCCACTTTTTCCGATTAATCGAGCCGTATAACCGATTAACCAATTTTCGTCAATTTTCGAATAATGCCCTAACCGGTTAACCGGCAGGGTCGAATAATTGGAAACACTAAAAAAAACACACTGAAAAAGATTTACACTCAAAAAAACATTAGTAAATTATTTTTTTTTTTCAAAAATTAATAAAAAACAGTTTTTTTACACAAAATAAAATATTTCTAATCAAAAATGTTGTTTTTTCCACGTTAGAAAATTTACTATAACCTAAAAAGGGCATTGTGGAGGGTATTCATAGATTCAGCCAAGTCGAATTTAACTTTTCTACTTGATTTGTTCTAAAATCATTTGTGATGAAATTTTTTACTACAAAACGCAAAAAAAATGTACTTGGTAAAAATTTTAAAAATTTGGTTTTGTTCTATCGTCTCCGGTTATAGGATAAGTTTTTTTTAAAACAGTTAAGTGATAAGTCCAATTTTCATCTGTCACGTGATAGGCACTTGAGTGATATGTCCCGTTTTCACCAGTCACGGGATAGGTGATTTCGGATAGAGAGACACACTTTTCCTGCAGGGTCTATTGTACCACATAAGTTTTAGGCCCAGTAGAATAAAAATTTGCCCTGAAGTTGAAAATCGGAAGAAACAATTTTTAAAACTCCGTTTTGGACATCTTGTATAAAATCATCGTGGCATTAGTTTCAAAAATGTTTTAAATATCTCGTTTATTTAAGCAAACTTAAAAAAGTAAAATATATCTGATACAAAATGTATTTGTTAAAAAAAGAAAGTAAAATTAAATAATACAAAAAACAAGAAAAAAAATAAATGTTAAAAAATTTAATAAATAAAAGATAATACAAAAAAAAAGATGAAATTTTAAAGCGAAACATAATTTATGTATAAAATACTTAATCACTTGTAGATGCAAATGTTTTTTTTTATTTTTTTTTTTTTGTAAAACATATTTGCTTTACATTAGAATACACATTTTAAAAGAATTCTTATCAAAAGTTTTTTTTGTTTTTTTTTTTAATGTTTTAAATGTTGTTTTATGATTATAAGTTTAGCAAACGTTTTTGATTGATTGGCATTCTTAAGTTTTGGGGGGTTTTTAATGATGAATCGGAAAAAAACGATATGCTGGTGTGATGCAGGCAGTCGAGCTTTAAACGCCCCCCAGCTTAACCAAGACTATCAACGCAAACAGTCTTCAAAGTTTTGCCAGTAATAGTAGTCTTATATTGTTCGGGAATAGGCAATTCAGTCTGTAATTAGAAAATAATGGAAGCATAAGTTCAATGTTAAATATAAAAGTAAAAAAAAAAAAAACTTACGAAGTCACCACTTTCATCGGGCAACACAATATTCATTTCCGAAGATTTAGAGCTGACCACTTCCACACCCATAGACTCATTAGACAAATACATTTGGCAACCATCGGTTTTATCAATAATAACGGTGGGTACAAAACCCAATACTTGCATTTGAACCGATTGGCAATTGACAAATTCAATTGATGCCACCACCGAATCAAAGAGTAAAGAACATTTCTTGCAAGAATCAAAAACAATATTGTTAACTTTGCCCTTGACAGTCAAGGTGGAACCCTCACATCTAAACACATAGACGACGTTATTCATTTCAGCATTTTCAACAACCAAATTACGATTGTCTTTCTGATATTCAATCAACCATTTCTTGCCATCTCTGGTGAAGACAGGTTCCTTGGCCTGAGTTGCAACTGGTACACCTACAGAACCCAAATGTGTAGGTGTCTTAAAGGGAGCGGGACCAGTACGTAAAGTAGGATTTTTATGAGTTTGCATATCAGCAGTAACTTTTTTTAAGTCTAGCAAAACATAGAGAAAACAAATTAGTTATAAAAATCTATAGATTTAAACTTTTTTAACTTACTTCTAGTAATATTTTCGCCTTGATTAATTTCAGCAAATAAAGCACTGCGTTCATCGGGACCACCTTCTCCCAAATTCATGTTGGACATATCAAAAGTAGGTGGTGGTGGGGGAGGAGGGCAGCTACCAATTGGTGGTGGTGGTGGAGCAGCACCACTTGCTGGTACAGCTCCCTTGCCAGACCATACCAAACCAGTAGTATGATATTGTTTAATATATTGTTGGAGTTCGGTCAATGTTTGTACCCAGGCACGAGCCCATTCAACATGTGTAGCATCCTTTTCCTTCCATTCCTTCAAAACACGATTGGTATAGAATTGACCGGCATCATTCATTTCCTTGACATGAGGACCGGGAGTAGGCGACTTGAAAATAAAATTGAAAACTTGATATTAGATTTTTTTTGTTGGGAGTTTTTAAATAAGCATGATTTAAATGTGTAACTCTTAAGTGAAATTGGAATCTTTCAAATTTCCATTGAAATCTTTTGAGTTTTAATTAGAATGCTTCGAAATTCAAAATTTTAAATTAACTCAATTGATCTTTCTCTTTGTTGAGTTGAGTTGAGGGTGGGTTGTACAAGCCTTGAAAGAAAGCTAGGCGAGTCCATGGCGCTCAGACTTAAAATAGCCCATTGTACCATACCCTAGCAGGAAAGATTAGTAAAGAATGAGAGAAAGTTTAAAGAGAGTGAAAGGTGCTTGCTCAGAACTTCTCAGTTGCATTCACAAACCTGAGAAAGTCAGACAAGGGAAGTCCATGGACCATGTCCATCGACAAAATATCAGAGCCCATTATCCGCAGTCTTGATCTTGAGAAAGCTGGGCAATAACAGACGTAGTGTTCTGTTGTGTCCTCATCCTCAAGACAAGCTGCACAAAGAGGGTCTGATAAGACACCCAATCTCGTCATATGACGAGCACAGGCATTGTGTCCCGTAATTAGGCCAGTAAGTTTGCGACAGTCTTTTCTACTCAGACTGAGTAAATAGTTTGCCACTTTCTTGTCTGGCCTTATCACAAAACAAAGGATCTTTCTCTTAATTCAATTCATATTTTTCGAACAAAAATTATTTTTTTTAGAGATTTTAATAAATACTTTTTCGAATTTAAAGTATTTTTAATAAATACTTTTTCGAAAAGTAAATTCGTAAATTGTCAAAATCGGAACAGCGGGAAGAAGCTCCCCTTTAGAAACTAAACCAACCGCTGAAAATGGTATTTTTTTACAATTGTTGGGTTTCCTCACTCACCGTCACCACACCTCTTCCTAAAAACATTCGAATTTTAATCAAAATCTTTATTTTAATTAGAATGTTTCAAATTTTACCTGATCTTTTTCGAATTTCATCAATTCGAACTCTCTTTCGAACTTAGCAAAAATTCGAAAAATATCAATTGTAATTTAAAAAAGATCAATTGTAATTCGAAAAAGATCAATTGTAATTCGAAAAATATAAATTGTAGTTCGAAATAGATCAATTGTAATTCGAAACAGATCAATTGTAATTCGAAAAATATCAAATATAATTCGGAAATATTTTGGTGCACTGAACCCGAATGTCAAAAATTTTTTAGATCGGTAAAACGGTTTCACTATTTAAAATTTATAAAAAATTATGTTTTTTTTTCAACGTTTAAGATTTAAAAAATATCTCAAAATTTCTTTCCCTTGATATTTTTATAGAGCTTTACGATCTTTAATTTCAACTTAATTTGATCAAAATCTAATTATTACCCGTTGGGCAGATCGATCAGTTTTGGATTTTTAAAAAATTAATTGCGATACATTATTTTTGTTTATTTTGCCATGCTGAACACGAATACCAAAAAAAATCTTGAATCGATTAAATGGCCATTTGAAATTTACCAAAATGTCAACATTTTTTCATTTGCCCTTATATAAAGCTCTAGAAAAACTTTCATTAAACTTTATTTGAGCCAAATCGGATAATTTTAAATCGTGCAGCCTTTCCATCAAAGTTTTAAATATTCCAATAGTTTTCCAAAAATCCTTAATTTTAATTGAAAGGATCGGATTTGACTCAAATTAAGTTTAAATTTCAACTCAATCTGTATGAAAGGATCAAGGAAAATAAATTTTGATTTTTTTTTTATTCTTGAAGGAAGAAAAAATCGCCATTTTTCACAAATGTCAAATACATATGGGACCTACCACAGGGTCAAATCCGTTCAAAAATAGTTTCAGAGATTTGCTCTAAAAACGTAAAGCGAAATAATTTTTCGGAATGTAACCCTCCATGCACTTCAATTCCTCTTTGATTTTTGAAAGTGATTTCATTTCGAAAAAAAGTTGTTTTGCGATTTACGTTTAAACCACTTATTTTATTCCGAACGGAACCGAGTCTTTGACATGACCCAATAGCTCGAAATCTCTTCAACCGATTTTAAAATTTGTTTGATATTTTTTTAATTTTCAAAAATCCAAAACTTTGATCGCCGGGCGCACATGTTTGTTAAATACGATTGGCCTGACCACAAATTTGTAGCGCATAAATTTTAGGCCTAGAAGATAAAAATATTGTACGGATACTTGGAAAAGTCTCAAACGAATTTCGATTGATGTTTTTGAAATTTTATTTATATTTTCGAACACTGATCTTTTTCGAATTTAAATGATATTTTTTGAATTTTAACTAAAATTATTCCAATTTTAACTAGAATTCTTAAAATTTCATAAAT
The DNA here is from genome assembly GCA_963921195.1 of Pegoplata infirma. Lineage (NCBI taxonomy): Eukaryota > Metazoa > Arthropoda > Insecta > Diptera > Anthomyiidae > Pegoplata > Pegoplata infirma. Next base: position 11,347,087 of record OY992537.1, on the reverse strand, counting down.
TAATCTATTTCTCTTTTTAAATTCAATTAATTTTTTCGAACTTGAGTTGGTGTATAACGAATCAATTGATGACTTTCAAATTTCAATTATATTTTCTAATTATTTGATCTTTATAGCAAATGCTATTTTTCGCATTCAATTAATTATAATAATAATGCATTCAAATATTATAAAATTTTATGGGAGTTTTCGAATTTCAAATGAAATTTTGAAGTTTATGCAGTCTTAAAAATTCAGATTAAATAGTTGATGTCGATTGATTCTTATCGATTTACACCTTCGCTAAAAAGATGTGTTAATTGAATTCAAAAATATTTTTTGTTTTCTTGTAAACTTACCACACAAACCCAACCCAAAGCAGGAATACTTTCACTAATAGCTGACAAATGATTGAAAAATTGAGAAGCACGATGCTTTTCACGGAAGTCTTGTATAGCGGTAATTTGATCCGAGGTTGGTTTCAACAATTCCATTTGCTTACTTTGATTAGGTTGGGAACATTGAGTAGCCAATGTTACATACTGGATTTGAGCACTGGAAAAACAAATTTTAATAATCAGTTATTGTACAAAACAAGAAGACAATAGTTTTTAATTTGTTCAAATAATATTTAAAACTTACTCAAATGCTTTTTTAACAAACTCAGCATGTTGGGCTACATCGCCACCAATTTTAGCCGACAAAGCTAAATATTGGCTCAGAGGTCCAGCCATAATATCTTGATAACCCAAAACACTCATGTTGAGTTCTAGTGGTGGAGGTGGTGGTGGTAACGAAGAAAAATCGTCTAAAACTGTAGGAATATCTTCAAGACTACTGTCTTTTGGCAATTGCTGATTAATATTCTGTGTTATACTATCACTGTGACTGCTCAAACTATGACGTTCGTTTATTTTACCCAACGATTCCTCAATACGTTCGATTCGTTGATTTAGCTTTACGGTTTGTTCAGATACTGATAAATTTTCTACTGGTACTGGAGGCAATTCTGTAGTCTCTAAATCAAAACTGGCACGTTTTGTTTCCAAAACTGTATCGAATGTACGATTGGCTATTTCCAATTCACGAGCACTTATAGAGCGTTCTAAACGTTCGACAAGCTTCTCAAGACGATTAACTAAATGTTCAAGATTTCCAGCAACTGACGGTTTTAAATCAGGATCACAATCTAAAGAGAAGAGGAAAAAAATAAGAAATTAGTATAATATAACAAATAGATTTTGTGCAATAATTAATAAAATATATGAATAATCAACAAGAATTTCAAAAGTGCAGTTTAAAAAAAAATACTACATTGTACTAGGAAATTACAACTAACATGCTGTCATGGTTAACAATGAAGAAATGTGATGAGTATGAATAAATAAGGAAAATTTATTGTAGATAAAAAATACAAAGTACGAAAAAATCTTTGAACGATTAAAAACTTTGTATTTTGGTACTCAATATTTTGAATTGAAAACTTTATTAAATTGAAATTCTATATATTTTTAAATGTGCATAACTTTAATTTTAAAATATTTTCAGGTAGTAAGTACATGTACAAAGTTTTTTTACATGTAAACTTAACAATATTTAAATAAAAAAAACGTATAATTTGTTGGTAAAAATAGAAAAACAAAACGGAAATGACATAAATATCATAAATTTTTAATAATAAACAACTATTCAGTATTCAGTATTTAAATAGCAGTAATTTGTTACGTTTTTTTTTTTTTTTAATAAAAAAATATACTCTTCCCCTAAAATAATTCAAGGAATTCTATACCAATGTCTCAAAAAACAAGTAAAAAAGTTAAATTTTGCAAGGCCCTCCATTTGTAAAATTATTCAGGGAATTCACTTTAGAAATTTTTTAACCTTGCAACAGTGCAGTACTGCAACTTTTTATTTAAAAAAAAATTAATAAAATTTTTATTTTTTTATTACCTTTTATATGATCGTTGCAAGAAAATCTTCGCAATTAATTTTAATAGTAATACAACAAGAAACAAGCAAATAAAGTTGCAATTTTGACATTTCGTAATTTTGCAAGACTAAAATTTCTGAAGTGAATTCCATTATAAAGATACCCTCCACAAAGTAAAAAAATTATTGCAAAAAAACATTTAAAAAAAATTAAAAAAACTTCCGCGAAAAAAATGTTGGTTTAAAAAATATCTTTGTACTTGCTTTAAATACCATTTAGAATCCAATTCTGTTCACATATGTCCACTAGAAGCCAAATTAAGGCATTTTTAATTTTTAGGTTATGTGGAATGTACCAAAAAGTTCAAGGTCTTTTTACATTTTCGTTGATAACTTTTGAAGCGCGAAACCGATATCGCTGAAACGCAATATAAAACTTCTCAGGATAACAACAAGTAAATATGTCAAGTCTAACAAGGGAGATCACCCTGGTGTCACCCTTCGATCTTCATAAAATTTGGATATCGTCGCTGCGCCTAAAAATGGAGTCATGTGTTAAAATTTTATTTTTGAAGAAGCCAAAGAAACAGCCAAATTTGGTTCTTTCGCGGTACTTTTATGAACATAACTTCACATAAACATTAAACCAATATTATAAATTTCATGCTAATTAAAAGTTGACTTCTAAAAAGTACTGCGAAAGGACCAAAAAAGGCTGTTTCTTGGGCCTCTTTGAAAAACACATGACTCCATTTTAGGCGCAGCGACGAAATGTTGTTTAGAACAAAAATTAATTAGGCACCTATTTTTTTAGCGGCCCAAACTCATTTTTAGGGGGGTCGATTTGTACTGGGGAAGTTGACCTTTTTCAGTTTTTTACGATTTACGCCATAGGCATATGAGGCATTCCACACCAAATGTCCAGCGAAAACAAACATGTGTACCGTAAATTTCTGAATAGGCTATATGGATAGCCCTATATAGACCAAAGAAAAGTGCGTTGTTGGTTTTTAAATTTTTCAAAAACTTGGCTTAGGAGGCGTGGTCAAATATTGAAAATATAGTCAAATTTTTGTCAAGTTGCCTTGATGAAATATTTATCAAATTAAAACGGCCTGTAGTGCGATTCAGTAACTTTTTTAACGAAATTATCGATATCGTTAACTAACGAGAATTGTCGGTTGTTTTAACGAATATGTGATTCTATAAATTTTTCAATTAACGACATGAATTAACGACAAAAATAGTTAATTTGAAATTTGTTTATTTTGAATTTGTATTGAGAACCGAAAAATTTCGTTAACTTTACTTCAAAAATGTTTTTGTTGATAAGTTAACGATTTTCAATAACGACAAAATTCGGTAGAAAAATCTTATAGAATCGCTTTTAAAGGCAATTGTCGATAACACTGTACAACACAAAAAAAAATTACAAGGTCAGACCAAAAAATTTTGATAGAAGAGACAAAAAAAAATACACGTGTATCGGCGTTTTGAAAGTTTACATCTGGGTTTCATTTTAGGGGGAGGTAAAGTTTCCCCCAAATGCAGATGTTGTATTGTCAATCGTCATTGAATATCAAGTGAAGTTTACGTTTAAAGTATATGGTGTGTTCAGCAAATTTATATAAAATGTTACGGAGAACATTTTTGTGGAATATATTAACCCTCTAGCTCCTCACGATAAGGGTCTTTTTTGTCCTTCTTTTCAAAAAGACCAAAAAACACCATTAAAACAGGGATTCAAGGGGGTTGAATGTTCCGCAAAAATATTCGCCGTAAAATTTTACTATAAGTCCTTGAATACACCAAAACGGAAAACTCAACCAGAAGGTCAGAAATAAGACACAACAAAAGAGATCTTAGGGTTAATTTCGAATTTATTAAGAAAATCGAGTAAAGCTTACGTTTAAAGTATATGGTGTGTTCAGCAAATTTATGTAAAATGTTACGGAGAACATTTTTGTGGAATATGTTAACCCTCTAACTCCTCAAGATAAGAATCTTTTTTGTACTTCTTTTCAAAAAGAGCAAAAAAACAACATTAAAATAGGGAGTTAAGGGGTTTAAATGTTCCGCAAAAATATCCGCCGTGAAATTTTACTATAAGTCCCTGAATACACCAAAACGGAAAACTTAACAAGAAAGTCAGAAATAAGACACAACAAAAGAGAGCTTAGGGTTAATTTCGCATTTATTAAGAAAATCAAGTTAAGCTTACGTTTAAAGTATATGGTGTGTAAAGCAATTTTATGTAAAGTGTTACGGAGAATATTTTTGTAGAATATGTTAACCCTCTAGCTCCTCAAGGTAAGGGTCTTTCTTGTCCTTCTTTTGAAAAAGAGCAAAAACACCATAAAAACAGCTATTTAAGGGGTTAAAATGGTCCGCAAAAATATTTGCCGTGAAAGGTACTTATAGTAAAATTTCACGGCGAATATTTTTGCGGAACATTTAACCCCTTAAATCCCTGTTTTAGTGGCGTTCTTTGCTCTTTTTTAAAAGAAGGACAAAAAAGACCCTTACCTTGAGGAGTTAGAGGGTTAAGATATTCTACAAAAACGTTCTCCGTAATATTTTACATAAATTTGCTGAACACACCATATACTTTAAACGTAAGCTTAAGACCCTTATCTTGAGGAGTTAGAGGGTTAACATATTCTACAAAAATGTTCTCCGTAACATTTTACATAAATTTGCTGAACACACCATATACTTTAAACATAAACTTCACTCGATATTCAATGACGATTTACAATACAACATCTGCATTTGGGGGAAATTTACCTCCCCCTAAAATGAAACCCAGATGTAAACTTTCAAAACGCCGATACACGTGTATTTTTTTTTGTCTCTTCTATCAAAATTTTTTGGTCTGACCTTGTAATTTTGGAAAAAATTTGATTTTGTTGTGCAGTGTAATTAACGATTCTTGACAATATAACAACCGATTTTTGTCGTTAAAAAGTTAGTGAATTGCGCTACTGCACCACAATCTCAAAAATTTACATTTTTGTATAATTAAATTTGTACTTTTTTTTATAATTTAGTGGGTTCTACCTAAAACATGAAACTTTAACCGATTTTAGCGCGGTAATAGAGTTAACCGATTTGGCAAAAAATTTTATCAGGTACTTCGAGACCTTAGAACAACAAGGTTCTATTTGCTTAAAGAAATAGGCACAGATAGAACCTTGTTGTCCCAAGGTCGCGACTTGTTTAGGTCGTTTAACAAATACAAACTTCAGGAGCAGCGAAAATAAAAAAAAATAATTAAATAAGGACCACTCTAGTAAACATGCTTTTTTTATATATTATTATTCGATTAATCGACATAAATTTTTCGATTAATCTTTTAATCGAAATAGTTAATTTTTAATTAATCGAACAATTATTCGTCTAACATTGTTCGATTAATCGAAGAATGAATCCCTCTTTTTTTTCCTTTTCTACAACACATACAAGTTTCATAAAAATCTTTGGATACTTATCGAAAGTTATTGAAGTAGACATTATTTTTAAAAAAATATAATATCTGGATCTTATAGAAGTAAATATTACCAAACGTTTGCTGGGTTATTAAAAAAAAATATTTTTTTTTTTTGGACAACGGCCACGTAAATAAATTTTAAAAATATCAATGATTGTAAAAATTTCTTTTTTACACCCACATATAAAATATTCAAAATATAAAGTAGATTTTCAAAATTATTTTCACTTTTAATAGTTTTTTTCAGATATTTTCAACAGTTTAACGTTAAACCCTAATATTAAATGTGAAATTACCTGGATTTTCACAATTTTTTATATCTTTTATAATCAAAGTACGTCCACAACAATAACTTAATTTTTGACCCATTTACTTTTACAGCCATAGAACGATAAGATGTTCTATGTTGGGCTATTTTTTATGATTATTATTATTTATACTTAAAAATGCACTACTTTTTTGGGTCAATTATTTAAAAAAATATTTTAAACACTTATTAATAATAAATAAAAAACGTTTTGTAAATTTTTTTTTTAACGAATTCTCGTGTTAACGCTACGGCTGATTCATTATTATTGTGTTGGATATATAATTTTACACAAAATACAAAAAAAAAATGATGACAATGTTTTATATACTATAAATAATGTATATTTACTTTATATTTATTATTATGTATTTGTTGTTGTGTAGTTGTATTATTTTTTTTTTTTGTTTTTGTGGCTTTATAGTTATTATTATGGTTTGAATACATTCATGTTTATAACAATTGTTATTGTTTTTGGTAGGTAATATCATTTACAAAAAATAACGAAAAAAGTTATTGAATATAAAGAAAAAACAAAAACATTTAAAGATTAGTAATGATGTATTAAACAAGTTGTGTTATCTTTTTTTATTTTATTTTTTTGATTAAAAACTTTAACAATTGAAGCCGGTAATTTATGTTTGTTCGGATATACGAGTATTTTATACCCTCCATTTACAATAAGTGGTAGAGGGTAAATATAAGTTTTTCGTTCCGTTTGTAACTCATCACTAGGGATGTGATTTCCATGCAAAAGCATGTTTTTTGTCGATAGTCTAAAAACGATATCGACCAATTATCTTTCCGAATTAAGAAATTTGCGTTAAAATGGCATCGATTTGTTTTTGCATATTTTTGCATATTTTGGTGAAAATGCATATTTTTGCATATTTTGGTTTTGAATGCATATTTCCAACTTTTAAGTGCATATTTTTGGCATAAATTGTCAAAAACACAAATTGAAGTTTTTTGTTTCAAAAATTGTTTTAAATTTAAAAAAAAATATTTTGAAAATATGAAATTTTTTTTTCACAATATCGGTGTGGGACCCCATAAAGTATATATCACTAATCGCGATCGAATCTAAGGCATTCTAGCGATGTCCGTCTGTCTGTTGAAATGAGGATCACGACCAACATATTACACAAAAATTACTGAAACTTAACATTTTTACTTGTTTTTGTCCAGCAGTTTGGTATTTCATTTAAACAATATCGGTTCAGAGGTTGAAAAGTAATGGACGAAAATGTAAGGACACCTCGGCTGCTGGTTGACATATGTGAACAGAATTTGATACCGAGTGGTTTGTAAGCAAGTACAAACATTTTTTTACAAAAACAAAAAAAAAAAATCGATCGAGAATTTTTTACACAAAAAATTTTTTTCGCGGAACTCTTTTTTTGGAAAGTTTTTCCTTAAAATTATTTTTTTATACTTATATTTTTAGCAAATTTGTTTTTTTCAAATAAAGTTTTTTTGAAAATAATCTTTTTACATTATGGAAGGTATCAATTAGAGATGAGCATGATTAGAAAAAATAGTTTCGTGCGTGAGTAATTTTTGTTTCGTGACTTTGCGTGATTGTTTTGTGCTGCCATTAGTACACTACAATAAAGGAGCATAGCGCGATCTTGAAGAAGATAACAATGTTAATGTTTTGATGGTAACTAGTTTGCGACCTATAAATTTTTAGGAAGTTAAAAAACCCGAGTAAAAATTTTCTGGTCTAATCATATATAATTTAATACAATCTTATATGAGTTAATATGCTTCCGTATAAATTTATATAAAATTGTATCTATCACTTTGATACGGTTGATCCACTTTATATGGTTAGATATTGCTCCATATATCATTAGATTCGTATTTTGATTTTGCTCATCAAATTATATAAAAATTGATATTATAAGATCAATTTGATCTAATTAGATTTGACCAAATTCAGGATCAAATTGTATCAATTTTTATATTTTTTGATCTAAAGTAATACAATTAGATATTATTTGATACAACCATTTTACGGATCAAATTAGATCTATTCAGTAAAATTAGCATAACATTTTTACTAGGGAATCGAGAATGCGACCAGCTAGAATTTTGCTATTAACACAATGGTTCCCAACCTTTTTTGCGCCATGCCCCAATTTTGAGTTAAAAAAACTACAATGTCCCCCCAACACTGAAGAAAAATTTGTAAATTCTTCAAATTTGTTTTAAAATTCAAAATTTACTTGTGGTTAAAGAAACTTTATGTTAAAATCATCGTTAAACGAAGTTTTCAGAAACATTTTTCAACAATCAACTAAATAATTTAACTAAAATAATAATTTTTTAGTTTATTTAACAAAAAAACAATCTTGAAAATTTGATCGTTGCCCCCCTGAAGCGTTAAAATTGCCCCCCAGTGGGGCGAGAATCAAAGGTTGGGAACCATTGTATTAACAGTTTTGTAACATTCAAACATGTGGAAATTATACTTTCGTTACACTTTTTGTCGACAATTTATCTCAACATAAAAATGATTGAGACTCGCGTCACAGTGGGGAAAAATTGACTTTTTTTGTCCAATTTTGCCTACAGGTCGCAATTCCTAACCGATTTTGGTATTTCTTTTTTTGTATTTTAGCTAATAAAATTCCGCATCGATCTGTCATGGTGGATTTTTGAAAAAATTTCGGATTACTTTTTATATTTCCTTAAGTTAAGAAAATTTTAATTTTTTTCAGTATTTTTGCAATAAAAAATGAATTAGGCATAGGACGAATATGCTTTATAGACTAAATTAAAGGTATTGGAACCCCTTATCAACGACGTGATTAGTATTTGAAAATATATTATTATTTTGGTTTTTATAACCAGACAAAAATTCAAGAAGTTTCACTTTTAAAAGCCTATATCTTTAAAAATAATGAACCAATTTTAATAAAATATTTTTTAGATTAAAGCTTCTGTTTTGCTTAGTCATAATTGGTACACAAAATTTTATAAAAAAAGTATTTTATTTTTTGCTTAAATTTTACGATTTTTGGAATTTTAAAATTATTTCTTAGTCTGTTTTTTTTTTTTTTAAAGTTATTACATTGTAAATTCGAAAAAAAGAGTTAAACAATTTTGCAAAAATACTTTGTTTACCAATAATAGTTTAGAAAATGATAAGCTTTAATCTAAAAAAAAATTTTATTGAAATTGGTACATAATTTAAAATGATATAGGTACTTAAAAGTGAACATTTTTAAGTTTTCATATGCTTATAAAAACCAAAATAACAATAAATTAACAAATGCTATTAACGTCATTTATAAGGGGTTCAAATACCTTTAATTTTGTCCATACAGCTTATTCGTCCCCTGCCTATTACATTTTTTAGAGCAAAAATTCTAAAAAAAAATATATTTTCTGAACTTTAAAAAAATATTCAAATAAAACAAAAACGATTTTTAGAAATCCACCATGACAGACCGATGAGTAATTTTATTAGCTAAATTTAAATAAAAAGAAAACCTAAAATCGGTTAAGAATTGCGACCTGTAGGCAAAATCGGACAAAAAGTCAATTTTTCCCCACTGTGCGCCGTGCTTATGCCCGTTTTAAAAGTTGTTTATAAAAATATTTTTTTTTCTCTCTACGTTTACCCAAAAGTTGTGGAACAAACCTAATGTTGTGAATGTATTTGTAAGAATGTTTAAAAATTTATTAAATTTATTGAAAAAACAAGTGAACTTGTCGATAAGATAAAAGCAAATAATCATGCAAATAATTGATAATGAGTCATTACAATTAAAATAAAGGTGCGATTTTGAGTAAAAAAACAAATGAATAAGAAAAGGAAAAAACAGTGATGATTACAAACATTTGTTTTTTGCAGTCAAGTAAATAAATGATTACACCATTTCTAATTTTTTTTTCAGAAAATACAATTTATATATCAAAAGGTTCCAATTATATTTTTGAGTAGGTTTATTCTACCTCGAGGTCATTGTTTTCTTTACAATGTTTATTTTTTAATAAAAATTTATTATAATTTGGAAAATTAGATATTTAGAAAATTTGGATATTTGGAAATTAATTATTTGAAATTTTTTAATTATTTTAATAAATCGTAATTTAATTTAATAAATGTAAATTTTTGAAATATAATTGGATATTTCTAAAATATAATTGGAAATTTTTTAAATATAATTGGATATAAATTCTGTTTTAATTTTTAAATTAATAAAAATTATTTATTATTCGACCTTTAAAATTCTATTTTTGAGAAAGATTATTCTAGCTCAAGGTCATATTTCTTTTACTAATCGTTACGATGATATTGTCAAAGTAACAATTTTCAAGAAACTTTTTATAAAGTTGTTTGTTTTAAATTGATTGGTTTGGTCATTTTGCAAGACTTACTCGACACGTGTTTCGGAATTCGTCAAATTCCATTATCAAGAGTATTTAGCAAATTGACAATCGTTTGTGGCAAAACATAAAGACCATAACCAATCAATTTAAAACAAACAACTTTATGAAAAGTTTCTTGAAAATTGTTACTTTGACAATATCATCGTAACGATTAGTAAAAGAAATATGACCTTGAGCTAGAATAATCTTTCTCAAAAATATAATTGGATATTTCTAAAATATAATTGGAAATTTTTCACATATAATTTTTATTTTCTGAAATAAAATTGGAAATGGTGTACAGTGAATTAGATAAACATTAAAAACAAATATAAGTAAATTTTTTGGGAATTTGTTTCACAATAAATTTATTTACAGTAAAACCCCGGGTTTGCGCGGAATTAATTTTATAACCCGAGTAAAAATTTTCTGGTCTAATCATATATAATTTTATACAATCTTATATGAGTTAATATGCTTCCGTATAAATTTATATAAAACTGTATCTATCACTTTGATACGGTTGATCCACTTTATATGGTTAGATATTGCTCCATATATGATTAGATTCGTATTTTGGTTTTGCTCATCAAATTATATAAAAATAGATATTATAAGATCAAATTGATCTAATTAGATTTGACCAAATTCAGGATCAAATTGTATCAATTTTTATATTTTTTGATCTAAAGTAATACAATTAGATATTATTTGATAAAACCATTTTACGGATCAAATTAGATCTATTTAGTAAAATTAGCATAATATTTTTACTAGGGAAATAATGTGAAATTTTAAATTTCTTCGATATTGTTTAATAGTCGAAATTATTTTTTAAAATTGTTTTTCGATTTATTAAGGTACAATTAGAAGAAAATTTGGCAAAGTTATTACTTTATCCTCACTACTGAAAAATCTGACTTTAGGGGGCATGTCACAGACTCAATTCCGTTCGGAAGTGGAATAAGTGGTTTACTCGTAAAACGCAAAGCAAATATTTTTTTTCGGAATGAAACCACTTTTATGCAATTTAATTCCACTGTGATTTTTGAAAATGATTTCATTCCGAAAAAAATAATATTCGTTTTGCGTTTTACGAGTAAACCACTTTTTTCAAATCCGAACGGAATTGAGTCTGTGACATGCCCCTAGAGATTAAATAAATTTTACAAGAATGTAAACTTTAGTAAAAAAAAAAACATTTCTACACCATTTACAAATGATATTCAAAACAGATCAATTGTAATTTGAAGATTATACTTGTAATTCGAAGGATTTACTTGTAATTGTTAATCGAAAAAGATCAATTGTTAATGGAAAAAAGATCAATTGTTAATCGAAAGTTAAATTCGACCTTGCCGAATGTAGTGATACCCTCCACAATTTCAAAAAGATTATTACAAAAAACTTTATTGAAAAGGAAATTACTTTTGATAAAAAAAAAAAAATTAAAAAATTTTTTTATTTTTTTTATTTTGGTAAAAGAAATCCGCGATTTTTTTCTTTTTTTGTCAAAAAATATGTTCGTTCTTGTTTAAATACCAGTTGGTGTTCAATTATGTTCACATATGTCAACCAGAAGCCGAATTAAAGCATTTTGTATTTTTAGGTTATGTTGAATGTACTGAAATTTTTGAGGTGTGCTTACATTTTCATTCATAACTTTTGAACCGCTGAACCGATATCGCTCAAATGCAATACCAAACTTCTCGGGAGAACTTCCAATAAATATGTTAAGTTTCAGTCTCTGTGCAATATTTTGTCCGTGACAGCATTTTCCACAGACAAAATTTTTTATTTTTTTATTTTGGTAATAGAAATCCGCGATTTTTTTCTTTTTTTGTCAAAAAATATGTTCGTTCTTGTTTAAATACCAGTTGGTGTTCAATTATGTTCACATATGTCAACCAGAAGCCGAATTAAGGCATTTTGTATTTTTAGGTTATGTTGAATGTACTGAAATTTTTGAGGTGTGCTTACATTTTGATTCATAACTTTTGAACCGCTGAACCGATATCGCTCAAATGCAATACCAAACTTCTCGGGAGAACTTCCAATAAATATGTTAAGTTTCAGTCATCTCTGTGCAATATTTTGTCCGTGACAGGATTTTCCACAGACAGACAGACGGACATCGCTAGAATGTCTTAAAATCGATCGGGACCGATATTTCGATGAGTTACAAACGGAATGACAAACTTATATATACCCTCTATCACTAAGTGGAGGGTATAAAAAGAAAAATTCTAATTCGAAAAAGATCAATTAAAATTTTTCAAATAACAATTGGAATCTTTGTATTACACTTGAACTTCTTCGAATTACAGTAGATCTTTTACGAATAGCAATTGATCAATTTCGAATAATAATTGGAATTTTCGAATTACAAATAGAGTATTTTAATTACAAGTTTAATCTTCGAATTACAAATGGAATTTTCGAATAACAAATGAAATCTTCGAATAAAAATTGGTATTTTTTGAATTCCATCTGTTAATAGTGGTAGAAATAATATTTATATAATTTTTTTAATGGGAAAACGCAATTAAAGGTTTTATTAAAAAAACATTTTAATGAAAGGCATATAAAATATTAAAAAAAATAATAAAATACTGTTTCTAGTTAATATTTTTTTTTTGTTTTTTGTTTAATATGGAATTCTATTTTTAATATTTAGTCTAGTGCTATAGAAACTTCATTAAAAAAACAAACAAAAACATATCATTTGTATGAATTTGTAGTTGACCCCCTTCCTAGCCCCAACCAACAACCACTATATAAAATAAAACTGGGCTAATTTAAAAACACACAAAAACATTTTTCATATTTCTAAATGGGAAAAAAAACACACACAGCAAGTCTTAATGAAAAACACAAAATTGAAAACGAAAATTAATAATAAGAAATTTTCTAAAAGTATGAGAAAAGTATAAATATTTTATAATCACCTCCCCCACGTTCATACTGTGGCGGTGGCGCGGATGATGGTTGCGTATCGGCCGTATCAAATGCAAATGGTTGAAAACGTGCACTATGTTTAACGGCAGCTTGAGCTGCACGTAGTAAATCTTCATAGAGACGTTGCCGTTTCAATTCAAGCTCATCACGTCCAACGGGTGTAACAGGTGGTTCAATACAACCTCTACAAAAATGCATAACTTAATTATCATTTAAAAGAAATATTTAAACTTTTAAGGTAACTACAAAAGTTTTCTAAACAAAAAATTCTTTAAAGAATTTGTATAATTGAACACATAATTGAAATTATGATAAGAACAATGATAAAACGATATAAAGTTTTTAACTGGAGAAAAGTTTGAAAAGGAAATTACCAGTTGAAAATAAAAACGTCAAAGGGTTTGTGGATTAAGGTGTTAGTTTTAAATGTGCTGACAATTTACGTTTTGTAAAATCTTAAAGAAAATGTGGAAACATGTTTTTAAAGTCATGTATTGTCTATCCTCACCGAAAGTTATCTATTTTGGTGACGGGACATAATCGCCAAGGACATTATTCCCATAACGGAAATGGGGATTATGACCGAATACTTCATGGTCATAACCCCCATATTAGTTGTGCGGTTTATGACCCTTTCCAAAACGGTCATAATCCCAATGGGGACTATGTCCGTTCCTGTTGGGATTATGACAGAAATTTGTTCGGTCACAACCCCCATTCATATTATGGGGACTAAGTCAAACGTAATTTCGGTAATAATCCCTGTTTTTTGCGGAAAGGGTGGGTTTAATTTATGGTTTGAAATCCCTAAGGCCGGTCACATAGAAAAACTTTTAAGACACAAATATTTTTATAATTTTTGGGATTATGACCAACTAGTATAGTAGACATAATCCCTGTAATGGAAATTATGGCCATTTGTTACGTGGTCATTATCCCCATTAATCTAGGAGTTATTTCCATTTTTTATTGGGATAATGTCTAACTTATTTTCGGTCATAGCCCCCACTACCTTTTTGGGGAATATGACCAAATTAGTTTCGGTCATAATCCTCATACCGGAAATGGGGATTATGTCCGTGGCAATTATGTCATGTCACCATCTATTTTTTTTTTAATTTATCACAGAAAATGTAATATAATTTCTATAGAAAATTTATCACAGAAAGTGTAATATATTTTCTACAGATAATTTTATCACAGAAAGTGTAATATATTTTCAGTAGAAAATTTTATCACAGAATGTGATTTATCTTCTATTAAACGTTTTATCACAAAAAGTTATTTATCATCTATAAAACACTTTATCACAGTAAGTCAAACATTTTCTTAAAAAACTTTATCACAGAAAGTGTTATATATTATCCATGTGATATATTTTTTATAGAAAATTTATCACAGAAAGTAATATATTTTCTATAGAAAATTTATCACAGAAAGTGTTAACTTCTATAAAACATTTATCTCACAAAGTTATATAGTTTCTATAGACAATTTTATCACAGATAGTGTCAAATATTCGTAGTGTTTTATAATTCCTATCGAAAATTTATCGCAGAAATTGTTATATTTTTCTTATAGAAAATTTATCAGAGAAAGTATTAAATATTTTCTATAAAAAAATTTATCACATAAAGTGATACATTTTCTATATAAAATTTTATAACAGAGGGTGTTATACATTTTATATCGAAAATTTAACTCAGAAATGTTAAATATTATCTATAAAAAATTTATAGCAGAAATTGTTATATTTTTCTTATAGAACATTTATCACAGAAAGTGTTACAGATTTTCTATATAAAATTTTATAACAGAAAGTAAAATATATTTTCTACAGAAAATTATCAAAGAAAGTGATATATATTTTTTAAAGAAAATTTAACACAGAAAGTGTTAAATATTTTCTATAGAAAATCTGTCACAGAAAGTGGTATACGTTCTTACAAAAAAATGTATCACAGAAAGTGTTATATATTTTCTATAGAAAATTTATCACAGAGTAAAGAGTGATATATTTTATATAGAAAATTTATCACAGAGTACAGAGTGATATATCTTATATAGAAAATGTATCACAGAGTACGGAGTGATATATTTTATATAGAAAATTTATCACAGAAAGTGATATATTTTCTATTGAAAGTCATAACAGAAAGTGATTTATTTTCTATAGAAAATTTATCACAGAAAGTGATATATTTTCTATAGAAAATTTATCACAGAAAGTGATATATTTTCTATAGAAAATTTGTCACAGAAAGTGATATATTTTCTATAGAAAATTTATTACGAAAGAGATATATTTTCTACAGAAAATTTGTCACGGAAAGGGTATATTTTCTATAGAAAATTTATCACAGAAAGGGATATATTTTGTATAGAAAATTTATCACAGAAAGTTTTACGTATTTTTTATAGAAATTTCTTTTATAGAAAGTGGTATATATTTTTTATAGAAAATTTAACACAGAAAGTGTGATAATAGAAAATTTATCATAGAAAGTGTTACGTATTTTTTATAGAAAATTTTATCACAAAAAGTGTTACATAACTTTTATAAAAAAAAGTGTTAAAAATTTTCTATAGAAAATATGTCACAGAAAGTTTTATATGTTCTTATAAAAAATGTATCACAGAAAGTGTTATATATTTTCTTTAGAAAACTTATCACAGAAAGTGATATATTTTCTTTAGAAAATTTATTACAGAAAGTGATATTTTTTTTAGAGAAAATTTATCACAGAAAGTAATATATTTTCTATAGAAAATTTTCTATGATATATTTTCTAGTGATATATTTTCTTACAAATAGTTCAAGTTTTGTGCTAAAAATTGTATAAATTTTATATGTTTTAAAATCAACACATTTAAACCATTTATAAATAAAAAATACAATTATGAAAGGATTGAAACAAAATCTTAAACAGAGAGAAACAGAAAGAAAACGTATCAATCAATATTAATAAATTGTTTATATTACACATCATTTATCCGTTCATTGTTAAACCATTCTGGTAAACCATGTGAATATGCTAACGTTTCCGAAGTAAGATCCTCATTATCAATATCACGTTCTAAATAGGGAGCACACATACTTTCACGTTTTGGTGGTGGCAGTGAATCAGAGAAAACATCATCTTCGTCCATCGAAGATGAGGGTAATAATGGAGGTAAAAATGGATCTGGTTCAATAATTTCGGTATGTATGCTAATGTTGACACGTTTTTTAATAGACGTGCGCGTTGAATTATGTCGAGAAAGGCATGATTTAGGTTGTCCACCACCTCCACTGCCAGCCGTCGTACCGCAGTGACTAGACTGTGTAGTGGAAGGTGTTTCTTCTTTATCATTTGTTGGATTAAAATTACTTTCATCATTTGTATTTTCAGGAGAGTTAAGTGTAACAGCTTCACTTGTTACAACATCTATTTCTTCGTTGTTTTGTGAACAATTATTTGAACTTTCAGATGATTTACTAGAAATAATTTCCGCATCATTTGGTTGAGTAACATTAGCAACTGTAAAGTTAAACAAGCGAATGTAATTGCTTGGAAAAATCAGTAAGTTGGCAAGAAAAATTTGTATATATAAAAATCAAAAACAAATAAAAACTAAAATGTAAAATAATTTTGTATCAATTTTAAAAGTGCTTTCGAAAAAAAAATTCATTACAACGCATAATTTAAAATTTTCTTAAGATTTTACTTTTTTTCATCAGAATTTTGTAAAATTGGAAGTAAATTTTTTGCCAATATATATTGACTTTTTCTTAATATTTACATCTTTAACATAAAATAAATTAAAATCATAAATTAAGTATCTATATTACTAATATTTATTAACAATACCATTTGTTTCTGTTGTCCGTTGTATTTCCGGCAATGATGCTGCTGCTGTTGCTTCAACTTTTGCTACTGCTTCTATTGTTGTTGCCAGTACTGTAACGGTTTCCGTTTCCGCCAGTGTTTCTTCATTAATTTCCGTTGTTATAATATTTTCACTTAATTTTTCTATTTCATTATTGACACTTTCTTCTATTACTGTATTACCATTTAGTTCATTATTTGTATAATTATCTGTCGTTGTTTTACCATTTTCAATAGTAATCGTTGGTATTATAAGTATTTTATTTTTATCATTTAAAGATGATATATCGTTTTCTTTTGTCGTTGTTTCTTGGTCTTTGGTATTATTTGAAGTAGAATCTTCTTCATTTAATTTTTTAGATTTTTTGGAATTTTTAGGATTTGCGCGGCAACACGAAAACATGTTATTTTATCTAGGTTTGTTTTGTATATTAAGTTATAAAAATGGTTTATGTTTTTTTGTCTACATTTGAAGGGGAAAATTTATAAAATGTTGTTAAAAGAAAAATTTTGTTTGAGATTTTATTAATATAATTTTACAGTGACACAAACTAATAATGGAACAGCATATATTTGATGGCAGTTCTTTAAAGGAAAAGTTATCAATGCTTAACCTGATTATTATTAATAGATTATTTTTGAATAAAATTCTGTATTCGAAAGTTTTCAAGCTTTAATATAAACTTGATAGTGTCCAGATTGAGCAAATATCAAATGAGATACGATGGTCGCGCTGGAAAATGAAATTATTTGTAGATGTTTGCTTGAAATTTTTTTAAAAGTATTTCTAATCTAGACGCTATCAAGCTTAAATTAAAGCTTGGGAAATTTCATGCATAGCATTTTGTACGAAAACAGTAATAATGTGGTTGAGTATTTAGTACTTTTCTATAAAATAACTGCTATCAAATATATGGTGCTCCATTATTAGTTTGTGTCACTGTAATAGCACTTTATTACACTCCCATTTTAGCCAATGTTGTAAGTTTAACATCATTAACATGCAAAAAAAAAAAATCAGGTCACTTTTGAAAAATTTGTAGCATAAAAGGAGTGGATAGTCTTATTAAAAGGATATGTTTTTAAAAAGGATTTCTAAGAAGTACATAAACCAAGAAAAATTTGAACAAGCAGAAAGTTAAATTCGGCCTTGCCGAATGTATGGATACTTTCAATCGGGATTAGTTTTACTGATTGAAGAAAAAAATTTAATCCCGGGATTCACAGGATTTTTTTTAAATTTTCAGGATTTTCGGGATTTTAAAAATGTTGAATATTTTTTGTCACTTTGGTAAATTTACGCTTTCGTAAAGATTTGCGAAGTTCTGTTGAAGTTGTGAAATTTAAAAAAGGTAGAGATTCCTCCTGTGAAGGATATCCGTATTCGGTTATCTTTCTTAGCTTTCGTCGTAGTTCATCGTTATCAACTTTAAGCTGCTTTACTTTATGAACTAGAGATGGGCGCTGTTCTACAACAAAAACCTCCCATAGAAATATCCAACTGATTCTTATAGATTTTCTTTTCCTGAATCCAAATCTGCCATCCAATTTTTTCTAGCACATACCGTTTTTGAGATGTTTGCTGTTAAAAAAACAAAAAAATTAATAATTTTGCACGTTTGGTGATCCACTGTTACAGATTCTTCCAAAAATAGGACTTGATTTCATATAAAATGGACTTCCTGATTCCAAAACTGCAATCCAAATGTTTCAAGCATGTTCCGTTTTCGACTTATTTATTAACGTTGAAAATTTTTCCACGCGAAAATCTCGAACGCGATATCTCAAAAACGGAACATGTAAGAAAAATTTGGATTGCAGTTTTGGAATCAGCAGGTCCAATTTTTATGAAATCAAGTCCAATTTGATTGAAGCAACATAACAGTGGACCCCCAAAAGTGCGAAATTTTTGTTTCTTTTTACTTTTTAACAGCGAATATCTTAAAAACGGTAGGAGCTAGAAAAAATTGGATGGTAAATTTGGATTCAGGAGAACAAAAACTATAAGAATCAGTTGGATATTTCACTGGGAGGTTTTTGTTGTCGAACAGTGTAATTTTGAAGAAATAACTCAAAAACAGGATCAGCTAGGATTTTTATTTTAACGATTTTTAAAGTTATAACTAAAACGGAGTAAAATGTCATTAGCCGATTTTGTCACCATTTTAACACAGCCTAAACTTGCTTGAAGATCGGTGTGGTATATTAGGGTGGAGCAAATTTAACTTTTTTCTTTCAATTTTCAAGTCAAAAACGGATCTCAAAGCCATTGTCCTACAGGTCCAATATTTTTGTGTGTTAATATCGATCCAACTTTCCCGATCCCGACGTTTTCGAAATTCAAAAAAAAACTAAATTTGCTCCACCCTTATGTATATGAAATTAAATATTGAATCATCTTTTACAAATGTGCTTTGCTTCGATCCAACTTTCCCGATCCCGACGTTTTCGAAATTCAAAAAAAGGTAAATTTGCTTCACCCTAATATATGTGAAAGTAAATATTGAATCATCTTTTACAAATGTGCTTTGTTCACAGATCACAAAGCATAACTTGGCAAACATACATGGAATAACAAGGTTTTAAAATATTCAGTAGCAGTCAGCTTCCTTTGATAATTTATAAGGAACATTTTTGAAAAAGAATTTAAGCATATTTTCAACATAACTTTATCAAAAGAATTTGTTTTAAATTATTAACATGTTATACCCCACTAACTAAACAGTAACCAGAAGTTCTAGCTTAACAAATGATTTTTTAATGTTAATTTTTTATGGAAATAAATAATTATTTTTTTATTCTTTATTCGATTAACCTGTTTTTAAAATTTTTAAATAATTTAACACATTTAATTATTTATTTTTTTTATTTTATATTTTTAATTTTTTAAAGCACAAAACACATCCTTTATTAACGAGATTCACATCAATGAAGTCAAGTGGTTGAAGTATAACTGACACAACAACTGCTCATATACAATTAACAAATACACTTACAGCCCTTAAAATTGAATACACAGAGAAATATCCTTGATAAGATACAATTTTTGCTCTTTAAGAAAAAACTCATGAAACTAGGTCAAGCCGGGACAACAAACGAAAAAGAAAATAGTATACAATGCAGAAAAAGTACGAAAACCGGGTAAAAAGAAAATGAAGAAAAAAATAAATTAAATATGTACATTAGGGTTACAACTTTTTGAATTTTTTGGCAAATATAACATCTCCATTCCCAAAATCGTGTAGGGCATGGAAAAACTTAGAAATGTCAAACGATTTTCAATTTTTTTTTTGTTATTTTCTTGTAGAAATAACGTCTAATATGGAGTTCACACTAGCGACTTTAAACAAGTTGTTTAACAAAACACCAGTAACAGAATAAAAACGTAATGGATACAGAACAAAGACTTTTTTAAACATCTCACTTTTAAACACTTCAAAACAGCAAGTGTGAACGCCGTATTATACAAAATCATTTCCCACGAATTTGGCATGCAAGTTGGACCAACTCGCGATTTTATTATTTAATTTGCGAAAAATGCAAAAATATCGCGAATTGATTGATTGATTGATTGATTGATTGATTTTTTTAAAAAATTTTTGTTACAACAATAAATTGCATTTAAAGTTTTACAAAACATAAATGCATGTGGCGCGTGAAGTTTTTCATGATCACGAAAAATCAAAAACACAATTCCGCGAATGGATGATGTCACCAAAAAAAGTTATAACCGTAATGTACATTAGGGTGGCGCGAATAATGTATTTTTTATGATTTCGTCGAATACCAGTCAAATTATGGTTCCTTTTGAGCTAAAAGCTCTATGTTTAAATTTGTAGACCAATCAGACAATTTTAATCCCTGTAGATGGGGAATTAAAGTGTGTTCCTGAAAAAATTAAAGCAACAAAAAAAAATTTTTTGGCTTTTTTAATAATTATTTTACTTGATTAGCTTGTCAAATTTTTTTCAAAGTCAATTTTAATTTATCTTAAAATAATTACAAAAATAATTAAAAAAAAAAATTTTTTTTTTTTGTTTAATTTTTGTTCTGAAACAAACTTTAATACTCAAGCGGTTAACCCGTACCGCTGTCCGATGTTTAAACACAGTTTTTAGACCTAAGGGAACCATTGGCCAACAATTCAAAAAAAAAAAACATTATTCTGGCCACCCTAATGTACATATCGCTCATTTACTTGTATAGTGTCATAACTCAAAATATTTGATTTTGAAGAAATCGAGTTTAAAGTTTACAATTAAAACTGGTTTTCCATTGAAAAAGGCCGGTACATTCAAAATGTAATTATAGCGTGTTCTTTTCTCAAATGGTTAGTTTAAAAGATATTAATACGAATTTTTGACACAATATAAAGCATGATATAACAAATAATTCTGCATCATTAACTCAAAAATCACGTTTTATGAGTTATGACGTTATACAAGTAAATAAGCGATATGTACGTAAAATTTCACGTGGCGGAAAAAACAAAAGAAAAATTTAACAGAGTACATACATATACATATGATGTATGTATAACACGCCCAAGAAATATATGTACTAATAAAATTTTATGCGAATTAGTTAGAGGGTCCATCAATTTTCATTTCTCCAAATAGTCGGTCAAAAACGACCAAATAATACCCTACACCTGTGTTTCCCGGAAAATGGGTTCCAAGTTCAAACATGAACCGATTGGATCAATCTTTTGTCACATCTTTAATAAGTGTAAAAATCACAAACTAAATTTGAGGGAAATAGGCCAATAAATCGCCTTAACTGAATATCGTACAAAATTTGCATATAAGGCTCAAGTCCAAAAATGGTCCTATTATAATCAGACTTGATAAGGTTATTAAATAAAGTACTCGTAGACACACAAAAACAAAATTTTAATAAAATATTTTCTGTTTCCATGAACTTTGAGACATTTATGTCGACATCGGTAAGGAAAGTTCAAGAAGAACTTGTCCGATACCTTTAACATTTGGAATTTTATTACTGAATACAAAACACATTTACCTGCCAAATTTCGAAAGGATATCTATTATAACACGGTTATTAAAGTCGTTTGAGCCTAAATTAAAGCAGATCTTTGTATTTCAAATCAAAACTTGTATCGTGTTTACAATATTTAGATGGACGGACGGACGGGCATCGCTAGAATGACTTAAAAAGTTATTCTGAGTCGATCGGTATGCTTGAAAGTGGGTATGGGATCAATATTTCGGGTAGTTACAAACATCAGCACAAAATCGTTACCCAGCAAAATTTTCTGTTCCAAATAATCGGTTCCAGAAAGCATCAAATTACCCTGCAACCGGTTCTACTTAACATTCCAGAATCAATGATTTTTGTTTGAAATTGTCCCGAAAGCAATAGTTTTTTAGAGCAAGTTGTTTTTTTGAAAAATAATTTTACATAGAAAATACCGTAGAATATATACCGTAGAATATATTCAAGAACCTATTGAACCAGGAATTTGTTCCAAAAATTTTTCCTTGGTATACCCTGTTGCACAGAATAATGTAGGGTATAATAAAGGGCGTTGCACTTAATTTGTGTGTATTTAACATATATCCAGGTAAAGTCCTTATAACATATGATAATTTTCTACAGGTAATTTCTGTATTTTAAAGAAAAATATTTTTTATTTTAAAATGTTTTAAAAAAATATAGAAACAAAAAGTTTCAAATACATTTTTTACACACATTTATTAACACGCATTCACACTTGATGATGTTTTAATTTCTCTTTTATTATATTGTAGATTTAAAATTATTATTAAACTATTTTTCATTAGTAAATTGAAAAAAAAAAAACACTTAATAAAAACATGAATTGTTTATGACCAGTTGCGCGTTTTGGAAATGTGCAACAATAGACTTTTAAAATTCAACTGTAAATGTTTTGAACAAGTTTTGTTGGAATGACCTAAACAAATACAGAAAAAAAATGGTGAGAGCAGGAGGATATCTACTGTAAATGTAAGCAATATGTAACTGAAGTGGCAATGAACATGAACATTTTAGTATGTGGTGTACAATTATAATCCAAACGAATATTTGTTTTTTATAAAAAAATTAATTTTAAACAATATATTTTTATATAAAAAAATATTTGACTGAAGTTGATTTCTGAGGCCAAAAACATAGACGAATAGTCTGCCTTATATGAATTATTTTTTATTGTCTTCCATTATTACACTAAGAAAATTATGTCATTAACTGTGTGTAGTTTATTTAAAAGAAAAATCACTTATTTTTACGGATTTCTTGTTTTCTACTATTTCTGTAGTTTAAAAAAAATACTGTCTTAAAAATTAATTTTCCGTTACATTCAATTTCGGCAGTTAAAAATTTCTTCTGTATTTTCAATGTTATTCAATACAAAATAAGAGAATATTCATTAGTTTTTTAATATTTTTGTTAGTCATAAAGTTAACATTAAGAATTGATTAAAAATTAATTAAATTTTCAACTTTTAATTCGATTTTTTTGTAAATAAAAGTTTTGTTTTGACTTGTTGTAAGCATTTAGGTGCTATTTTTTTTTTGTATTTTATTTATTAAAAAAAGTCGAAGAAATCGAAAATGTGGAAAAGGTTGTAAAAATCGAAAGCAAAAGAGTCGACTTTCGATTTATAGCACCCTATCACTGAGGTGTTTACAATAATCAAAAATATTGGTAAATATTGCACTTAACATTTTCTAACTCATGAATTTGACATTTTTGCTTCACATACAAAATACATGGAAATACCAATAGCTTCAGTTTTTATTAAACTCGGCTCTCATTTGAAATTTTTTTCAGAAGAAAGAAATTATTTTCATCTGGAAAAAGTAAAAAAAATCTAAAAAAGTCGAAAGCAAAAGTCGACTTTTCGACTTTTTAAGAAAAAAAAGTTGATTTCGACTTTTCGACTTTTTCATACAAAAAGTCGATTAATCGACTTTTCGACTATAGAACCCTATAACTGCCGAAACAAAATATTTCGCAATGTTTACCTATGGCAGGAACATTTTTTTAGTAATATTCACGAAATGAATACTTAAATATTTCGTCAATTTTTTTTGTAAAGACGAATTTAGTCGATTTTTACAAAAATATTTCATAAGGTTACGAAATATTTAGTATAACTACGAAATATTTCGTGGAAATAAAAAATATTTTTGTATATACTGCGAAGGTTTTTTTTTGAAAACACGAATTCAGTTTATTTTTATGAAACAAATTTCGTAGAATTACAAATATTTCTTTGAATTACAAAATACTTCGTAAAATTGCAAAATATTTTGTAAATTACAAAGTATTTTGTAGAATTACAAACATTTTTCACATATTATAAAAAATTTATATTTTTGAAGACTTTGAAATTTATTTTTAGTGAATTGACTTTGTGTAATGCTGGAAATATTTTAAAATTAGAAGCCGTGAACAAAAAAAGTAAAAAAATTTTAATTATTAAATTTATTTTCATCACAGAAATCGAAGACATTGATTATGCGAAATTTTATTTTTTACAAAAAAATATTTTGTCAAGTTACGAAATATTTCGTTATAAAATTATAAGTTTTTGTAAAAGTACAATAATTTTGAAATATGTTTAATTTCGTTTATTCTGCGAAAAAAAAATTACGAAATAACCATTCGTATTTTTATGCATGAAATTTCGTCAGCATTATTGTTTGATTTTCAGTTATATAGAGTCGACTGTATAATCACTGCTTTACTTTAATAACACTGTGCTACACCAAAAATATGCAGGGGTTCTCATATGAAAATTCGGGTTGGTTGGAGTCCATAGAGTACTGATATACTCATAGTTTTTCTAGATCACTTCGTTAAGTACGTTTTTTATTGGCAAATGTGTTGAAAAATGGCAATTCTTAAATTACAACTTTAAAAAATTATTACTTTGTTAGTTTGCAACCGATTTTCGATTTTATGGATTTTTTTGAAAGGTATAAGTCTTGCCTTTTAAACAAAACAAAAATATTAAAAATCGATCAAGAATTGGCTGAGCTACGATCGTTTAAGTTAAAAAAAATCCAATTTTTTTAAAAATTTGTCATGTTCTTTATACTCTAAGTTGAAAGTGCATCATTAAACAATTATTGTTTTATTTTTGTATAAAAGTATAGTAAAGTAGCTTTCCAAAACACCAAAAAACATAACAATCGGTTAAAAAATGAATGAGTTACGCTAAGTTTTGTGATAGGACATTTTTAATTTTTTTCAGAAATGCTTGTAATTCAGGTATTATTCATAAATCTTATTGCTAGTAGTAATTTTATGTGCCTATGCATATAAACAAGAGATGGTAACATAATTAGATTTGTGCGTGATTGACACATGATCACAAGTGAGCGTGATTGAAAATCAATTTTACTCACGTCGTTGTGAGTGAGTGTCAGTGGAATAAAAAAGTGTGAGTGAAATAAAAAAAAAAAAAATCAGAACCCGTTCTGAAATTTTCCATTTTTTAAAAAAGTCAATTTATAAAAAATCCGGCCACATTTGTTTTTTTTTTAAATTTTTTTTTTAAAGATTAGATGTTTGTCTAAGAGATGGTCACGTGAGTGAATTTTAACTTTCACTCAATCACGAGCATAATTTTTCTTCTAACACTCACTGACAATCACGTGTGTAAATTTAGTACAACTCTCACTCACGTACGCCGATGCAAGAGTCACTCACGCTAACGTTGACTCACACTCACGATATTCTTATTTATACTAAAAATAATTTCAAAAATCTTTCAAAATTTTCAGCAAAATCTAAAATTTTACATTTGTTTTGATTTTTTCGGGACGAAATCTGAAGTTAAGCAAAATTTTACATTTTTTTTGTTACTTTTTTTGGAATGAAAGGAAATATGAAGAGAAAATAAATCACGCAAACTCACGCAAAAAAATCAACTCACGCTCACTCTTTCACGCAATAATCTTTGTCACACTCACTCACAATCACGTGAGTAAAATTGAATTCAGTCACACTCACGCTCTTATCTGCTCACGTTCCCATCTCTAGTTTGTCTATCCACACAAAAAAATTGTAATGTGTTTTTTTCGTTATTTTCGAGAAATCGCATTTGAATTTTGAATTTCATGACAATTTGGTAATTTGCTTGGTTCAACGTAGCGTATGACTAATGCAAATATTTAATAGTCATTCGCTACGTTGAAACAAGAAAATACAAGAAAATTACAAAATTGTTATGAAAATTAATATTCAAATCCGATTTTCTCAAAAAAACATATGTCTGAATTTATTTGTGTGGATAGAAAAACATCTAAGCTTACAACAAGTAAAAAAGTTAAATTCGGCCTTGCCGAATGTAGTGATACCCTCCACAATTTCAAAAAGATTATTGCAAAATACTTTATTTAAAAGGAAATTACTTTTGAAAAAAAAAAAAATTTTGAAAAAAAAAATTTCCGCGAAAAAAAATTTTGGTAAAAAAAATCCGCGATTTTTTTCTTTTTTTGTGTTCGTACTTTTTTAAATACCATTTGGTGTTCAATTATGTTCACATATGCCAACCAGAAGCCGAATTAAAGCATTTTGTGTTTTTAGGTTATGTTGAATGTACTTAAATTTTTGAGGTGTGCTTACATTTTCGTTCATAACTTTTGAACCGCTGAACCGATATCGCTCAAATGCAATACCAAATTTCTCGGGAGAACTTCCAATAAATATGTTAAGTTTCAGTCATCTCTGTGCAATAGTTTGTCCGCGACAGCATTTTCCACAGACAGACAGACGGACAGACGGACATCGCTAGAATGTCTTAAAATCGATCGGGCATCAGGAATATATATACTTTATGGGGTCCCAGATCGATATTTCGATGAGTTACAAACAGAATGACAAACTTATTTATACCCTCTATCACTAAGTGGAGGGTATAAAAAAAGTGGCCGGGTTTTTGATTAATTGAATTTTTTTTTAAAAATGCAAAAATTTCAGAACTAATTCTGAAAATTTTCCAAAAAAATTTAACCGATGTTTGAGATTGTGGTGCATTCCGTTTTAATTTAATAAATATTTAAACAAGGTAACTCAACACAAATTTTACCATTTTTCCAATATTTGACCTCCTAAGTCAAGTTTTTGAAAAATTTTAAAACCAAAAACGCAATTTTCTTAGCTCCATATAGGGCTAGCTCCATATAGGGCTAGAAATTTACGGTACACATGTTTTTTTTTTTGCTGGATATTTGGTGTGGAATGCCTCATACGTTTATTTATAAATAGGTAAAATTTCCATCAAATGATCCTACAATTTTACCAATTTCGTTTCAAAAATGTTTGCGAACGTACAACTTTTTCTGTCATAAAAATGTTGCAGGTATTACTTTTCAAAAAAGATTTTTTACTTAAACGAGCCTATTTTCAATCTATTCTCAATATTTTTGTTTTTAAGAAGTAACACTCATATTTTTCAAACAAAACCAAAAAAATTATAAATGGGATTTAGAAGCAACTGACACGCCCATTATTTTTATTCCACTCACACAACCACGTGAGTAAAATTGATTTTCAATCACGCTCACTTGTGATCATGTGTCAATCACGCACAAATCTAATTATGTTACCATCTCTTGTTTATATGCATAGGCACATAAAATTACTACTAGCAATAAGATTTACGAATAATACCTGAATTACAAGCATTTCTGAAAAAAATTAAAAATGTCCTATCACAAAACTTAGCATAACTCATTCATTTTTTAACCGATTGTTATGTTTTTTGGTGTTTTGGAAAGCTACTTTACTATACTTTTATACAAAAATAAAACAAAAATTGTTTAATGATGCACTTTCAACTTAGAGTATAAAGAACATGATAAATTTTTCAAAAAATTGGATTTTTTTTAACTTAAACGATCGTAGCTCAGCCAATTCTTGATCGATTTTTAATATTTTTATTTTGTTTAAAAGGTAAGACTTATACCTTTCAAAAAAATCCATAAAATCGAAAATCGGTTGCAAACTAACAAAGTAATAATTTTTTAAAGTTGTAATTTAAGAATTGCCGTTTTTCAACACATTTGCCAAAAAAAATCGTACTTAACGAAGTGATCCAGAAAAACTATGAGTATAACAGTACTCTATGGACTCCAACCAACCCGAATTTTCATATGAGAACCCCTGCATATTTTATTTTTGTTCATTTGTAGCACAGTGTAATTAATTTATTCAGTTTAAATGAAACTTTATTAAAACATATGAGTACTCATTAAAGAAAAAGCATTAATTCTTTAAAACTGCCTATTCAGCTTTTATAATATGACTGCATTTGGAAGCCAGAAAACTATTTAAGGATGTGGTTATTGAACTAAATAAGAGAACATCTTCCCCCAGTATACACGTGCTATAGAGTCTATTAAACTTTTTGTACAATTGTATAAAAAAAATTGCATTTTATAATGACATAATTTAAACAACAGGCGACGTAGTCTAATCTTCTCAAGGTAAGAGGATGCAAACAATACAGAAGTGGATCTTTATAGAATGGTGGTATACTTTTACTTGTTGTTTTATTATTTTCATTACACAAATATCACGCACGTTTAAATCAATACACACTAAAAACACGAATAAAAACAACACACAAAATGGGATTTTTTATTGAATAGATTTCAATTTAATGAAAACAGCACCATGTAGCGAACATTTGTATCAGAAAAACTTGTTTAATTCAAACGTTGAAAACGAAATGAAGCAAAAGTATTTGAAACTAAATGAAAAAAACATGTACATTTTTTTTATTTTATTTTTTTTGTATTCGCACAATAGTTTTTTTAACCAAAGATGCTGCTGCTGATGGTGGGGCTTAGAAATACATACTCTCTATCTTCGTAGTTTACTAAACTTATGCCGGTATTACAGAAGTGGGAAGAGTTGGGCGTAACGTGTGTATTTAATGATAAGGAGGATGGATGGTTTGTTTTGTAGGTGAGAAGAGAAAGTGTTAACGTTTAAATTTGACATGTGTAATAAAGTGTTTCGAAGATTAAAAAAAAGAAGAGTTAGCAAAAAGTGTTTAAATGACAAAGTGTTTACAGGGCATTTTAATTTGGCTTGTTACCTGTATCTTATAAAATACATAAAGGTATTTTAATGACACATATTTAAATGATAACTTGAAAAAAAAAACAACAAATGTTGGTTTAGAGTCTGCGCATTTGAAACTGTTCTCAAAACATTTATAAAACGACCTAGTGTTATCTTTTATTATCTCCACTTAGTAATAGAGGGTATATATAAGTTTGGCATTCCGTTTGTAACATTTTGAATATCGGTCTATATATTCCTGACAATCATTCGATTTTTTGGATAGCCCCAAAAATATTTTACCCAACGTTTTTGTTACTCAAAAAAGTTTTACATTCAAAAAAACAAAAATTAAACTCAAACAAAATTTATACTCACAAAAAGATTTAAAATTTGTTTACGAGAATTACTAGAAAAGTTTTTTACTCAAAATAATTTTTTCCTTTAAATTTTCTTTGCACTCAAATTTGTAGGTAATGATGACTCATTACCAAAACAAATAATGTTTTTACTGGGTTGTGGAGGGTACTCATCGATTCGGCCAAGTCAACCTATATCTTTTTACTTGGGTTAAATAAGTTCATTTAAGAGTAAATTGGTAAAACTAAAATTTTGTGTCTTGCAAAATTACGATTTTTTTATTTGGTACCCTCCCTATTTGTCTATGTCCTGCATCTATCCCGTGACTGCTAAAAACGGGACATATCATTAAAGTGTCTTAAAATGCTAATCACGTGACAGGTAAAATTTAGAGCTAACACTTGACACTCTCAAAAATAATTGGCTTTAAAAATAATTTGAAAATAAAAAATTTTACAACTTTGTAAAAGTCACGAAAATTTTATTTGAAAATTTAACCAAGTCCCGGACCCTTTTATTGCGTTTTGGGTTAAAACTTTTTATTAAAAGTTTTCTAAAATTGAAGTTTCGAAAAATTTTTTAAAAATTGTTGTCATTTTGTTTGTAACACTCGAAACATTGGTCTATGACCCCATAAAGTACATATATTCATGATTCCCAATGGAGTTTAAGTCGATCTAGCGATAAACCTTTTTCAAAATTCCACCATGACAGATCGATGTGGAATTGTATTAGCTAAAATAAAAAATAAAATCGGTTAAGAATTGCGACCTATAGGCAAAATTGGATAAAAAAGTCCATTTTCCCCACTGTGTGTCCGTCCGAGTTTCTTGTTTAGTCGGTTAATCGAGAAAAAATTTAATCGGGGTTCAGATTTAATCAGTTATTATTCGGCTAAATTTAAATTATTCGATTAACCGAATAAAATCAATTTTATATTGAAATTGAAAATCAAACCCCGAATTTTATGTACTTTTAGGTATTTTATTAATCCGTTCTCACGAACGGATTTTATAAACAGATTTTAGTTAACGGCTTCAGTGTGACAAAATATTGAAAAAAAAAAATAATCTTTGGTGGCACTGCTTGAAAAATATTGGCGGATGAGCTCTACTCAAAACTTTTTGTTTTCTTATGGAAAGATATTTAGGGCCGAAATAGATATCTGAAAGTTTCGAAAAGCATTCTGAAGAGAAAAATGATTATTTTCAGATGTGCTGAAAAGTTTTGAGGTTAAAAAAATCGCGGTTTTAAAGGTTCCCGAACACAGCAAAAATTTTAATTTTTGGCGGTATGGTAAATCGAAAACCCTAAATATCATATTTTTATGACCTCCATGAAATATTTGTTTGAGGATGGTTTTGCACATTAGTACCCAGCAAAAAAAAATCGAAGTGGTGCAAAAAGAATAAGTGATTCACTACATACATAGTAGCTATATGTGCCGATCTTCATATTCCATAAGAAGTACTTTTATAAGCACTTCCAAAACTGCTAAAAAAATGCCAATAATAACAACTTTCACCAGTTCTTTCCTCAATGATTTATAAGTACCATTTTCATATGTGTTTACAAATGCAATTGAAAAGTACAAATTTGTGGCACTTATGTTAAGTATTGGATTTGTTTTGTTAAACATTTTTTTTATAATTTTCTCTGATTTAATAAAAAGTTAAATTTTATAAATGAATTAACTTGATATGCCGCAAAAGCGAATTTGTTATGTAAATTATGTTATAAAAAAATACAGTTTCCAGATTTTTGTTAAAATTACCAAATGACTCAAGAAGTGCTAAAAAGATAACAAAAAAACTGTTAGCCCTTAAAAAAGACAAGGGTTAAATATAACCAAAAAAGAGCTAAGTTGGTATTGCCGTTTAAAGGTATAAAAACTCTTCTAAAAATATACGATATCTGATTTAAAATGAGAGAATTACTTTTTTTATCTCTTCATTTTATTTATTGGATGTTTTTTTTTTTTAACTACATGTATAAAAACATTTTTTTTTATAATTTTTGGAGTTGTTTTGTAAATTATGTACAAAAAAAACAATAAAAAGTTTCAGATTATGGTAAAAATCAAATGACTTAAAAATTGCTTAAAGGGCTAAAAAAGAGAACCAAAAAAAGGTGGTAGCCTTTAAAAAAAAGGGCTGAATTATAGCCACAAAATGACTAAGTTGGTATCGCTGTTGAAAGGTATAAAAACTCTTCTAAACATTAGGGTATTCAATTAATCGAGGTTTTGGTTTAATCGGCTAATGGGGCAAATAATTAATCGTACTTAAAAAATTATGTTAGTAATATCAACTGAAAATGTCAGTTAAAATAACTACTTTGTAAGTTGTTTTGGGGTCAACTACTTTTTCAGTTAAATCAACTAACAATGTTAGTTATTTTAACTGACAAAAAAACAACTGACTTATGTAGTAAAAACTACTTACATTTGTA
Organism: Pegoplata infirma; assembly: GCA_963921195.1. Lineage (NCBI taxonomy): Eukaryota > Metazoa > Arthropoda > Insecta > Diptera > Anthomyiidae > Pegoplata > Pegoplata infirma. Next base: position 11,315,298 of record OY992537.1, on the reverse strand, counting down.
GTCGAAACAACTAAAATGTAGTAAAATAAAAAAATCAATATATATTTTTTTTTTTCAAAACATTTTTCAGAAAAAAAAGACCAGATTTTTTCCAATTTTTTTTTTTTTTTTTTAAAGTTGTGAAAAATAAAAATAACAAATTTTTTTTTTTTTTTGGAAAAAAAACTTTAAAACTTTTCAGAGATAAAATAAATAAAATTAACTACTTTAAATAACTGTTACTACATCACAGTACTTTTTTATTAGTTCAAAAAAACGATTTAAAATAACTAACAGAAATAGTTGTTTGATATTTTTCATACAAAAACAACTGACTTTGTAGTTGAAAACAACTAACTACTGTAAAATATACAAATAACTAACATGTAGTAACTTACATAATTTTCTGAGTGCGGGGTTGAGATTTAATCGGTTAATAATCGGATAAATTTGAATTATTCGGTTAACCGAATAATAAAAATTTTAATTGAATATAAAACTAAGAACTCTATGTACTTTTAAGAATTTTAATAATTTTATTTAAAATAAATCTTTAACCGATATGGCGAAGCTCTATAATGTTAGCCCAAATAAAGATTTTTTGTATGGCACCCTGAAAATTTACCCTAAAACTGATACCCAAATTGATGCCGGGCTTAGATGCACCTCTAATAGAGTTTCGAATTCGGTACTATTATATATCAACAAGACAAATTGGTTGGTTTTCAAATTTGTTTTCTTTTATTTTTTAGGGCCGAAATTGCAATAATTTTATCGGTCGATATCTCCGTAATGAAAAAAGATATCTTAAGGATTGCAAAAGTAATTTGAAGAATAAGTGAAGTATTTTTATATTATGTAAGTTACTACATGTAAGTTGTTTGTATATTTTACAGTAGTTAGTTGTTTTTAACTACAAAGTCAGTCATTTTTGTATGAAAAATATCAAACAACTGTTTCTGTGAGTTATTTAATGTCGTTTTTTTGAATAACTAACAAAAAAGTACTGTAATGTAGTAACAGTTATTTAAAGTAGTTAATTTTATTTTTTATCTCTGAAAAATTTTCAAGTTTTTTCAAAAAAAAAAAAAAAAAATTATTTTTCACAACTTTAAAAAAAAAAAAAAAAAAATTTATTTTTCACAACTTTTAAAAAAAAATTGGAAAAAATTTGGTCTTCAATTTTTTTTTCTGAAAAATTTTTGGAAAAAAAAAATTATATATTGTTTATTTTATTTTTACTACATATTAGTTGTTAAGTCAGTTGTTTTTTGTCGGTTAAAATAACTAACATTGTTAGTTGATTTAACTGAAAAAGTAGTTGACCCCAAAATAACTTACAAAGTAGTTATTTTAACTGACATTTTCAGTTGATTTTACTAACATAATTTTTTGAGTGGATGTGCTGAACTAATTATACATCATAAAATAATTCTCGGTTTTATAAGGTCCCGAACATTGCGAATATCTGAGTTTATGCAGTACTGTCAATCGAAAATCTAAATATCTCAAAATAAGATAAATCACTTCTAAGGCCAGATTCGGATTAAGCGCATGAAAAACTATTAGAAAAATATATACATCCACATTTAATTAATAATTCCTATTAGCTAAACTAAATTATTAAAAACATCGATTTAATCTTAACAATTTCAAGTCTAAATATTACATAATAAATATTATACATTGTTAAACATATCGTTTTGGTTTTAATTATTATTAGTGTAAATACTAAAAAAAAACTCTTAAAATCAATCCCAAAAAGTCATGAAATATGAACTTATCAAGAAGTGATGAAAAAATCACTTCTAAATCACCATATAAAAATTACATAATCACATCCAAAATGCCAGGAAATATATACTTCTAAAGAAGTGATGAAAAAAGCACTTCCAAAAGGTCAAGTTATATTAACATCCCGATCACTACTTCAGAAGTTGTGATAAAGATGTTAATATATATGTACATTAGAGTGTCCCTTATTTTGGAAATGTTCGAAATGTTGAGACGGTACCCGCTCATTTTTTTCCTTTTGACTTAAAAATAACTCAGGAAAAATTTTACGCCCCTAGGACCACGCCTTCCCTACGCGACGGGGCCTTAAAGAGCGGGGCCTTAAAAATCATTTTTCCATACAAACCAAAAAAATTTTTTTTTGATTTTTAATTTTTTTGTTATTATTTATTATATTACTTGGTTTGCTTATTCACGACAAAAAATTTGATTTTGGTGGGATAAGTCTTTCAGCGCTAAAAAATTTTTAGCAAAAAAAAATTTTGAGCCGCCGGGGTCCTACAGTAAAAAATTTTTAAAAAATATTTTTTTTTAGTTTTGACCAGCAACGGTTTTAGCTGCTATGTTGCTTTAAATGATATATATTCCAAAAAAAAAATTATTCATATCTGTGACATCTTTATCTTTTTCGAAAAAAAAATTTTGAGCCGTAGGGATCCTACGGTAAAAAATTTTTAAAAAATATTTTTTTTTAGTTTTGAAAAGTAACGGTTTTAGTTGTTATGTTGTTTTTAATGATATATATTCCAAAAAAAATATTTTTCATATTTGTGACATCTTTATCGTGTATCGAAATAAATCAACAATGCATTTTTTACCCTTTTTTAGAACACGATAAAGATGTCACAGATACAAAAAATATTTTTTTATGAATATATATCATTTAAAGCAACATAGCAGCTAAACCCGTTGCTGGTCAAAACTAAAAAAAAATATTTTTTAAAAATTTTTTACTGTAGGACCCCGGCGGCTCAAAATTTTTTTTTGCGAAAAATTTTTTAGCGCTGAAAGACTTATCCCACCAATATCAAATTTTTTGTCGTGAATAAGCAAACCAAGTAATATAATAAATAATAACAAAAAAATTAAAAATCAAAAAAAAATTTTTTTGGTTTGTATGGAAAAATGATTTTTAAGGCCCCGCTCTTTAAGGCCCCGTCGCGTAGGGAAGGCGTGCTCCTAGGGGCGTAAAATTTTTCCTGAGTTATTTTTAAGTCAAAAGGAAAAAAATGAGCGGGTACCGTCTCAAGATTTCCAACATTTCCAAAATAAGGGACACTCTAATGTACATACTAAACACTAGTGATATTGTGTGTCACGCCCATATAAAATTCATCAGTGTTTCAGCTGAAGAAGAAGTACATCTGGTTCATAACCCAGCAAAAAAAGAGCTTACCATTCACTACAAAATTCACCACAACTTATGAACCAGATGTACTTCTTCTTCAGCTGAAACACTGATGAATTTTATATGGGCGTGACACACAATATCACTAGTGTTTAGTATGTACATATATATTAACATCTTTATCACAACTTCTGAAGTAGTGATCGGGATGTTAATATAACTTGACCTTTTGGAAGTGCTTTTTTCATCACTTCTTTAGAAGTATATATTTCTTGGCATTTTGGATGTGATTATGTAATTTTTATATGGTGATTTAGAAGTGATTTTTTCATCACTTCTTGATAAGTACATATTTCATGACTTTTTGGGATTGATTTTAAGAGTTTTTTTTTAGTATTTACACTAATAATAATTAAAACCAAAACGATATTTTTAACAATGTATAATATTTATTATGTAATATTTAGACTTGAAATTGTTAAGATTAAATCGATGTTTTTAATAATTTAGTTTAGCTAATAGGAATTATTAATTAAATGTGGATGTATATATTTTTCTAATAGTATTTCATGCGCTTAATCCGAATCTGGCCTTAGAAGTGATTTATCTTATTTTGAGATATTTAGATTTTCGATTGACAGTACTGCATAAACTCAGATATTCGCAATGTTCGGGACCTTATAAAACCGAGAATTATTTTATGATGTATAATTAGTTCAGCACATCTAAAAATACTTCACTTATTCTTCAAATTACTTTTGCAATCCTTAAGATATCTTTTTTCATTACGGAGATATCGACCGATAAAATTATTGCAATTTCGGCCCTAAAAAATAAAAGAAAACAAATTTGAAAACCAACCAATTTGTCTTGTTGATATATAATAGTACCGAATTCGAAACTCTATTAGAGGTGCATCTAAGCCCGGCATCAATTTGGGTATCAATTTTAGGGTAAATTTTCAGGGTGCCATACAAAAAATCTTTATTTGGGCTAACATTATAGAGCTTCGCCATATCGGATAAAGATTTATTTTAAATAAAATTAATAAAATTCTTAAAAGTACATAGAGTTCTTAGTTTTATATTCAATTAAAATTTTTATTATTCGGTTAACCGAATAATTCAAATTTATCCGATTATTAACCGATAAAATCTCAACCCCGATTAATTATTTGCCCGATTAGCCGATTAAACCAAAACCTCGATTAATTGAATACCCTAATGTTTAGAAGAGTTTTTATCAGAGACCAAATAAAACAGTTATATGTGTTATTTTGCGTTAAAAAAATCATTAAACGAATGTTGTCCAAAATATGCATTATATATATGAAAAGACTTCTAGAGATGTCCCGTGTTAAAATTTGCAATAACTTTTATTTTTTGATTTTTATCAATTAAAGTATAAAATAACAGTAATTAAAAACTTTTTGTTCAAAAAGTTTAAAATAACATTTATTTATTTTAAATAACTCTTATAACAGTTATTTTTAATCAAATCAATCAAAGTTTTAATGTTCAAATCAATAATTGAAGAATTAGCTATCAATAGGATTCTTTTGTATGCGTTTATTTTAGTTTTACTTAAATATATCAAATTTTATAAGGCTCAAAGAGTATTTGATAACAGTTAAAAAAAATAAAAGTTTTTTATTTCTGTTATTTTGAACAGATATTTATATAAATTTTTTTAAACTGTTATTTTAAATTTCTATTTCAAAATAATATTTTTGAACAGTTAAATTTGAGTTTTTTCAATAAATCTCATAACGGTTATGGTCTCTGGTTTTTATACCTTTCAACAGCGATACCAACTTAGTCATTTTGTGGCTATATTCAGCCCTTTTTTTTAAAGGCTACCACCTTTTTTTGGTTATCTTTTTTAGCCCTTTAAGCACTTTTTAAGTCATTTGATAATTTTTACCATAATGTGGAAACTTTTTATTGTTTTTTTTGTACATAATTTACAAAACAACTCCCAAAATTATATAAAAAAAAATGTTTTTATACATGTAGTTAAAAAAAAAACATCCAATAAATAAAATGAAGAGATAAAAAAAAGTAATTCTCTCATTTTAAATCAGATATCGTATATTTTTAGAAGAGTTTTTATACCTTTAAACGGCAATACCAACTTAGCTCTTTTTCGGTTATATTTAACCCTTGTCTTTTTTAAGGGCTAAAAGTTTTTTTGTTATCTTTTTAGCACTTCTTGAGTCATTTTGTAATTTTAACAAAAATCTGGAAACTGTTATTTTTTATAACATTATTTACATAACAAATTCGCTTTTGCGGCATATCAAGTTAATTCATTTATAAAATTTAGCTTTTTATTAAATCAGAGAAAATTATAAAAAAAATATTCAACAAAACAAATCCAATACTTAAGTGCCACAAATTTGTACTTTTCAACTGCATTTGTAAACACATATGAAAATGATACTTCTAAATCATTGAGGAAAGAACTGGTGAAAGTTGTTATTATTGGCATTTTTTTAGCAGTTTTGGAAGTGCTTATAAAAGTACTTCTTATGGAATATGAAGATCGGCACATATAGCTACTATGTATGTAGTGAATCACTTATTCTTTTTGCACCACTTCGATTTTTTTTTGCTGGGAAGTTGTGGTGAATTTTGTAGTGAATGGTAAGCTCTTTTTTTGCTGGGTAAGGTTATACTACAATGTCGTATGCCCAAAAAGTTTGGTAGTTTCTTTGGGGCCTGGACGTGTTTTAGCAGGACCAAGATTTAAATTAAAACTTAAAAGTTATAAAACACAAATTAGAAAAGAATAATTTATTATATTATATGTTCATGATTGCATGTAACAAAGAATATAGAATACCAAAAGCGCTTTTATAATATAACAGTTTAATTCTAATTAAATAAAAATACTAAATTAAAAATAAAATCTCAAACACCTGCCCCCCACCCCATTATGTTATTCATATTTTTTTATCATTTTTTTTTTTTTAATAAAAAAACCTTAATTTTTTTAATAATTTCTTTAATTTCAAGCGCAAACGCGAAACCACACCTTACACTGAAAAATTCGCGTAACCGACCGTAAAGAATGCGTACGTATGGACGAACGTTTAAAAAAATACTAAATATTTCAAATTGCCCAAAAGCCCAAAAAATTTCTATCATGTTGTATAAAATAAAAACAAATCATCTAAATGTTTATGATAAATAAACTAATAAACTGGCCACCGCCACCTCGTACGTACATGTATGTACGTAAGACAGGAAAAAGAAGAAATTCCAAAATAAATATATATTTCCATCCGCATACGCACACTAAATAAAATACACTACTTAATGGTATAAAATCATACACTGCTACTTCTTCTCTATGGAAAACACGCAAATTGAACGGGCTGTGGTCGACCGAACCCCGCCAAAAAGCTTAATAAAAAAAAAGCAGACAATCATAAATGCCATAACAAACAATGGAGAGTGTTAAATAGCATTAAACTATTAATTCCATATACTACATCATTTCTAATTGTATTTCAGAAACCAAAAATTAAAGAAATTTAAATGAATTTTTTTGTTTAAAAAGTTTTGATTTCGGTATTCGGGAAACATTTGGTTGCCGAATGATTATTCGATATACTATTTTTAATTTCTGAAACTTTACATATCGCTCATTTACTTGTATAGTGTCATAACTCAAAATATTTGATTTGGCAGAAAACGCGTTTAAAGTATACATTTGAAACTGGTTTTCCATTGAAAAAGGCCGGTACATAGAAAATGTTATAATGGCGTGTTCTCTTCTCAATCGGTGAATTTAAAAGATATTAATATAAATTTTTGACACAATATAAAGCATGATATAACGTACAACTCTGTGTCATTAACTCAAAAAACAAGTTTTTTGAGTTATGACACTATACAAGTAAATGAGCGATATGTAATTCGAAAAATATCAGATGTAATTCGAAGATTCTTCTTGTAATTTAAACATCCTCAAAATATAACATCCTCAAAATATGATTCCATTTGTAGTTCGAAGATTCCATTTGTAATTCGAAGATCTCGTTTGTAATTTAGAGACTCTACCTGTAATCTTCGAATTAAAAGTAGAATCTTCGATTTACGATTCATCTTTTTCGGATTACATCTGTTTTTGCAGAATTATTTTTTTCAGAAAAATTATAATAAATTACACTTGAAAGTTCCTCAAATACTATTGGAAATGGTATAGCAATTTCAAGTTCGCATTTTTTGGAAATAGGCTTTACAAATACCATAAAATTAAGCCAAAGACAGGTGAATAGATAAAAGAAAAAACGAAAAAAAAAAACGATTTATTCAAGGAGTAAATGGTAGCAAAACATTAAAGTATATTTTGGATTACAAATAAGGTGAGGTTTGTTAAACTTATTTATAAGGAGAAAAAATATTAAAAATGTCAAGTCGTCAGTTTATAAATTAATTTATGTATGTTGTAAATGTTATGACTCATTTAGCTTATTAAATATCATACATGTTAAACAAACCAACATTTATTAGACAGAAGATAGCAAACTTTGAACGTTGGAAATTAGCTTGATTTATTTCAAATCTTAAAATAAATCTTTTATCATTAACAGTCAGTGAGAACATACTAATAAATTATCACAAAAATAAAATTAAGGAGAAAAACCAAACCTCAGAATTTGAGTTTTTGCTTAGACATTAATCACAACGTTATACATGAGGGAAAGCTTACATAGTCTCTATGTCATATTTTAAAGACCAAATGCCTTAAATCTCACGCGCCAAAACAAATGTTTCTTTACTCAAAAACGCCAAAAAAAAGTTATGTCAAGAGACTTAACAAATTTAAATAAAAAATGTTTCGGTACTTCGAAAATTTTAATATATCCTATTGTCTGTTTAGTAATAAGTCCAATTTTCACCTGTAACGTTATAAGCATTTCAAGAAATTTTTGTCACGTTGTGCACCATTTATATCGAATTTGCTTAGAGCCAAAATCCAAAACTTTTATGATTTTTTTTTTAAATAAAAATTATTAATTACAGTTTTATCGAAAAATACTCAAAAAGAATTTTTAATTTCTAATTTAAATTGAGATTAAAATTTTTGCATGATATGCAATTGGAGTGCAGCTTAGTTTTCAGATAATATATTAGTTCTGCATTGTTGTTGATTGCATGATGATTAATTTGAAAATGCATTGAATACTAATAATAATATCCAAATGTAAGAAGCAACAAAATACACTAAACATACTATGTGAAAACTTTACGGTTATAAACACAATAGAGGTGTTCACATTTTTCTTATATTAGTTTAAATTTTAAGGAATACCTAAACTCACGGTTAAGTATTCTGATAAGACTCAGAATCAATATTTGAGTCGTGTGTATTTTTAACATTAATTTAAGATGTAACCAAATATATTTCCAACATGTTTATTTGGGCGTCCCGTCGAATCTAAGTTTTCGAATTTCTTGTCGTAATACCTGCCAAACGATGGCCACGCTAGCGTTGATTGTGGGAAAATTTATAAAAAAAATTTGCAATATCATCTTCAGTCGTCAACCAGCGGTCAAAGTTGGAAAAAATTACGTATTTCGACCAAAATTCATGTACGAATTTTTTGAGCAAATCCGGCTCAAAAATTCACAAATTTGGCGCACTTTATTAAAAAAATATTTCAAAAATTTCAAAACCGCGATTTTGGTCCACAGATGCTGATTTTTAAACATAAAAAATATTTTTTATCCATATTGGTCTCAAAAGTTGGAAAATGTTAATTGTGTTATCTAAAAAACCATCTGCCAAACGTGGCCATCGTTTGGCAGAAATTACACCATGAAATTAGAAAATTTAAATTTGACGGGACGCTTCAATGTCTATGTTTTGACTTGGACACATTTTTTGGCAATGACTTTTGGTTTTTTTATTAGCTATTGAATGATACAGTTATAATAAATCAAATTTAAAATACTGATTTGATGACTAATTATAATGACTAATGCAACCAACATATTTTCTATTTGATGATTGTTAAAATAATTATAATGATAAAACCGATTTAAATTCTTAGAAGATGAAGAAGACTTCCCTAGTAAACCGTATCCAATACAAAATATATAATAATGGTCTCATTTGGATAAAATATAGATTTTATTAAACACAAGTAAAAAATTAATAGTCAGCCTTACCGAATGAAAGGATAAACTCCACAATGTAATTAAGATTATTGCAAAAAACTTTATTTGAACAAAATTAGTAACAGAAATTTATTTTAAGAAAAAAAATTTAAACAAGAATTTCTGGTTAAAAAAAAAATCTACTTAAACCAATGTTGGCAATCGATACCTTTTCAATACCGTTATCCGTTTCAAAACCCTTTAAATTGAATACCGGTACCAATACCAATACCGAAACTCAGTTTTGGTATCGGATACCGGTATCCAAAAACCTTTTCCATCGGTACCGGTACGTACCGTTATTGAAACGGTTTTTCCAAAAATAACATGTTTTTTTACAAAAAAAAAAATTAATAGAAAAATTTTAATGTTTTTGGTTTTTGTAAATGAAAAATCGTACTCCGAATGCCTCCCCGAAGTCTCATAAAAATCAAAAAAATCTTTGGGCACCCGAATCATACTTCAACCGCTATGCGGGAGCAGAAGAAAATTATAGATTTTCACGAAATTTTTTTGAAATCATTTAGACTCTCAATAGAAACTTTCTGAACCCCTTAGTATAGTTTAGTTTTTTGGAAATTTTTATTTAATCCGCGATCTGGGTGCCCAAGGATTTTTTTGATATTTATAGGACTTCGTGGTTCAAAAATTATTAGCAAAACCGTGTATTTCAAATTGGTTTCACCTTTAGTTCACGTGTTGAAAAACGTCAGAAAATTATTTTATAAAGTATTTTTGTCACTCACAAATATTTTTACAATTAAACAAAAAAACTTACACTCGAAAAGAATTTTACACTAAAAAAAAAATGTTGTAATTTTTTTTTTCAAAAATGACTAAAAACAAGTTTTTTACTCAAAATAAAATATTTCTAATTAAAATTGTTAATATTTTTCACGTTAGAAAACTAACTATCACTTTAAAAGGGCACCGTGGATATTCATGGATTCGGCTAACAAGGAGAGTCTGCCTGGTGTCACCCTCCGATCTTCATGAAATTTGGATATGTTGTTCAGAACGAAAATTAACTCGACACGTTTTTTTTTTAGCTGCCCAAATTCATTTTTAGGGAGGGTCGCTTTGTAAGGGGGGAAATTGACGTTTTTCAGTTTTTTACGATTTACGCCTATTTTGACAAAAATAAAATAGGCATATGTGGTATCAGATTAAAGGTTTTTAAAATACCTATCTCTTGGTGCTAACAACGTGCCAAAAAATATATTATTTATAGACTTATGAACAAAAATGTCATAAAATTTTGGTATTTTACTCAATATGGCGAAAAGTTGGGCATGTTGAGACATTTGGTATGTAACATGACTAGGTTTCTATGTAAAATATAGAAGATAAACGGAAAAACTGAAAAATTACAGTTTCTTCCCCCTCATTTGCACCCCCTAAATGTGAATTTGGCCCGCTATAAAAAAACGTGTCCCTTTATTTTTCCTGCTCTACAAAATAAAACCAATTCCATAAAGATCGGCGGGTGACACCAGGGAGACTTCCCTTGTAAGTCGAATTTAACTCTTCTACTTTTTTTACATATTTTTTTTTTATACTTTTCTTTAACAAATGATACATTTTTATGTCAGAATAACTTCAAAGTCCTGCACTTTGATCAAGGGGATAAGAAAATTAAAGTTATTTTGGCCCGCCCCCTTTTGTTATAGTGCGTTTACACTGGTCCTCTAAGCTAGCTTAAAGTAGATTGTGGCTCCAATCCAGTTTCAATCTATTAGATTGCCCATACAAATTAATTTTTTTCAATCTAGTAGTTTAGGCTCTAATCGGCAAACGCAATCTGGTAAAGTTAAATACAACTCTGTATTTCTATTATTTGCATTTTCCAACACTGAAAAACACCGACACAAAGCCTGCCGTTTTGATGACGCCGCCAAGTATGATTATGCCGCCGTCATTGTTATTTGTAAACGCCGTCACTGTCCTTGTTAATCATGCGACGACTAATTACCGTCGCAGTCTTTTGACGCAGTCACACACATTTATTACCAACTTGTTGTTAAAAATGCCAATCTTAATCTTCTCAAATGTAAAAAATGCCAATGTAAACGGTACAGATTGCAAAGTAGATTAAAATCGGAATTTACTAGATTAGAAATCCAATGTAAACGCACTATTAGTGTGGTCCGGCAACGTCCCCGTCGACTCCCTAAGAAAACGCTATTTAAATTTTTTTACACATTTTTGAGGGTATTTTAGCAAAAATGCTAAAAATAAATACGTAAATACGTGTTTTATTATTAAAATTGAAAAAAAAAATATATTTTTTCTTAAGTTTTTATGAGTTTTTTTATTTTTAGCATTTTTTTCGATAATACCGGTACGTACCGGTATCGACGTTTCGGTATCGGTAATACCGTAACCGATTCAACTCAAATACCGTAACCGGTACCGATACCGAAATAAATTAAAAAACGATACCAATACCGATATCGATACCGTTATTCGTTTCGATTGCCAACCTTGACTTAAACAGATGAACAGAGGAACATCGCTTGAATGTCTTAGAATCGACCACTGATCAATAATATGTACTTAATGGGGTTGTACACCGATATTCCGATGAGTTACAAACGAAATGACAAACTTATATATACGCCCTACTAGAGATGGGCGCGTGAGTGAATTTTGACTCACGCACGCTCACGAATTTAAAATATTGCTCACGCACGATCACGCACGACATTTTTTTTGTCTGCTCACGTTCACGCACGCTCACGTGAGTAGTTTTAATTTTTCTCACGCTCACGAAGTAATCACGCTCACGAAGACTCAGGAAATTAAAAAAACAAATTTTTGATTTACTTTTGTCAATTTTTTGCACAAAAAGTATTTGATTTCCTAAATACAATTATACAAATTTATTTAAATCACAGTTCTGTATAAATTAACCTTTAAATTCATTAAAATGAAGAATTTCTTACAAGTTTTCTGTTTTAGACAGCACAAAACAATCACGCAAACTCACGAAACAAAAATTACTCACGCACGCTCACGCACGAAGCTATTTTTTCTAATCACGCGCACTCACGATCACGTGAGTAGAACTAAATTTTACTCACGATCACGCGTGATTCACGCGTGAATCACGAAAAAATCGTGTCCCGCGCGCATCTCTACGCTCTACCACTTAAAAGGGAAGTATTTCTAGTGTCACCTCCCGATCTTCATGAAAATGTCCTAAAATTTTGGTATTTTACTCAATATAACGAAAAGTTTTGCATTTTCAGACACACCTTTATACAAATAGATAGGGTTTAAAAAGACCTTTCATGCTATGACGGTATTAATCATTGGCGTAGGAAGCCAACATTTCTGGGGGGGCTAAAGCCCCCCCAGATTTTTTTTAATTTTTTATTTTTTTTTTAATAGAAAACCCCAGACCTATTTCTGAAGCGTTCCCTTCATCATGTGTCTAGGTGTCCTAGAAACGAATCCGTCCGAAAGCGGTTAAAAATTCATATGTTTTTTAAACAAATTTTGATTCTGAAGATTTTTCGGAAATTTAGAACTCCCAGATATGTTATGAAAATGAAAGATTTTTAATGTTTTTCCTATAGTAAAATCATTAGATTACTATGATTTTTTTCAAGAAACAGTTCTGATGATTGCAAAAGTTGATGATTATTAGTCAAAATTCTCAGATTCTTTCTTCCAATAACTTTTTTCTATAAAAAACCACTTAGAATTTATAAACTTTTTTAAATCAAAGAACTTAAAATGTTTTCCTGAAGTTAAAATCCTAAGATTCGGTAAAGTTTTTATTACTGACAAAAACATCAGATTCATATAAAAACTTTTTGCAATAATTCAGACTATTTTTCAATAGGAAAAACTATTAGATCTAATATAATAATCATTACGAGTCCTTAAGACTCGTAGAATAATCATAACGAGTCCTAAAAACTCATTATTATTATTTATTGTTGCAAAAATTAATGAAATCATTAAATTATTAAAAAAAAATTGTGAATGATTAAAATTCTGGGGGGGGGCTAAAATTATTCTGGGGGGGCTAAGCCCCCCCCCAGACAGGGCTATCTACGCCAATGGTATTAATACACAGCCTTTTTTGCTTGCAATAAAGTCTTGCAACTTTTTTTTGTAGGCAAACGGGGTAGAAAAAAATCACGAATTCTGTTTTCCTTCTTCTATGCTTCTCACCCCGATTGCCATCAAAAAAAAAAATTCAAATAAAAAAGGCGTGCAAGAAAAAACGCAGTGTGTAAATACCGTCTATGCAACATGATTAGTTTACTTTGCATAAAACAGTGACAAACGAAAAAAAATCTAACAATCTCAGTTTCTTACCCCCCCCCCCCCTCCCCCCCTCATGAATTTATGAATTTAGCCCTTTATTTTTCCTGCTCTACAAAACAAAACTAATTCCCTTGCTAGTAAAGTATAAAAATTCTGCCGAAATTAGAAAAAAATTGGTTTCGACTCCTAAACGAAAACAATCGGATCATTAAAATATTTCGGATGTCTCGGAAACTGAAAGTTTGCGCAAAATGACAATTAAATCACATGGACAAAATCATGAGAACAGTTTTTTTTATTATTATGAAGCAAAATTGGAAATAAATATGAGAACAGTTGTAATAAAGTGATTTTCAAGCAAAAATCTGTTTACCATTTCTTACCCAAAAGATCACATATGAGTTTATTCATATAACCTTTTGTATGTATGTACAATAATTTAAATTTTAATGTTTCGAGTGCAAAAATTTTTAATTTTTCACACATTAAAAAAATAAATGTTTTTCTTTTGCTATAAACTTACTTACAGTGCCGGTCAAAAGTATTCACACAGAGCTGTAGTAGGTGCAATTTGTTAAGAACAAAATTAAAAATATCAAACATTTTTTTTATCAAACGAGTATTTTTTTGATAAGGTGTTTTGTAGATAATTTATTAAGCTTTAACTTAAACTTTATAGCGTCCAGATTGAGTTAATTATAAATGTGCTACGAGGGTCGAACTGGAAAATGCTAGTTTTACTGTTGAACAAATTCATAGAAATTCTCACTCCCATGAATCAGAATACATGAATTAAATAGATTTTAACCTCCTGATTCCAAATCTGCTCGTAATTTGGAATTTTTTGTTTCACCCCTGTAACGTATTCTTAAGTCGCTCACACAAAATAGGACTTGGTTTAGTATAAATAACACCTCTTGATTCCAAATCTAGCATCCAAATTTTTCTAACGCGTACCTTTTTTAAAATATTGGCGTTTGAAAAACTCAAACTTTACTGTTACGCTTATATTCTTAATACTACTAATTCAAACGGAAATATCTCCAAAACGGAACATGCTTGAAAAATTCGGATTTTATATAAAACCAATTCCTATTTTGTGGAAGCAACTTAAGAATGCGTAACAGTGGACCCCAAAAGTGACATTTTAACAGCAAATATCTCAAAAACGGTACGTGGTACAAAAATTTGGATGGCAGATTTGAAATCAGGAGACTACAATCCATAAGGGCCAGTTAGATATTACACTGGGAGGTTTTTGGTGTCGAACAGTGTTTTTATAGATATTTAAAAAAAAATTAAAAAATATTTTCATTTTTTTTTTCAAGTCCAAACATCAAAAATCTAAAAATTTTTCCATTAATTTATATTTATGTTTCAACTAATTTTTATTTGAAAAAAATCTTTTAAAATCTTAAAATGTTTTCTTTGTTTACAAACAATTGGTGGTCAAAAAAAATTAAAGGTGATAAAATGCGGATTTCTTTAACAGTATTAAAAAAATTAGTTTATATTCATGTATAAATAAGTGGACATTTTTTTAAATTTTTAATGTTTGGACTTGGCAAAAAAAAATTTTGAAAATAGTTTTTGAAATGTTTTAAAAAAATATTTTTAAAAATTATCATTTTCCAGTTCGACCCTCGTAGCACATTTATTATTAACTCAATCTGGACGCTATAAAGCTTAAAATTAATCTTAATAAATTACCTACAAAACACTATCAAAAAATATTCGTTTCATTTTAAATTTTGTCCTTAACAAATTTCATCTACTATATAGGGTTTCTATTCTGGAAAAATTTCCCGGGAATTCCCGGGAAATATTTTCTTAAAATCCCGGGATTTTTTCTTCGGGAAATTTCGGGAATTCTTCGCTTATTTTTTAATAGAAATATATTTTATTTACACATTTTTAACACAATTTTAAATGATTTAATAAAAATTACATTAAAACTATGAAAGAATTAAAATTTTTAAAGAAAAACTAGTGAGGATATGCTTCAGCATGTATATTATTTAGGTCTAATAATTATTTTTCTTTAATCGATTGCGTGACAAAATACGGAATCAAACTTAATTTCACTTCAAATGTTGGTTGCAAATTTTCAAAAGTTTTCTTAATCTAAAATTCCAATGATTTCTTCTTTAAGAAATTTAGTATTTTATATTCAGAACAAAACAAAAATGTCGATATCTTAAAAAATATATAACAAACCTGGTTTTCAGCTTAAAATTTCATATATGAAGTAAAAACCTGATATTTATCGGCCGTGAAAAAAAAAAAATATTTTGTAACTAAACCTTGGCCGCCGCGAGTTCTATCCCAGCAGCCAGTGAAAATACGTCGTTACAATGGCTATATAGTATATTGGTGTTCTCATTTTGGCTGGAATGCCTTAAACCAATTAATTTTAATAATTCGAAAGTTTAATTAAATATATCTTCAAGATATAATTTTCTTACGGTTGGCGTAGTCCAGAGCTTCGAAGGATTTCATTCCTTAATTAGATTTGTCATTTTACATTTTAGCGAATTGAATGAATTCATTTTAGACTCATTCGATTTATAAATATCGAATGCATTCGTTTTATTTTTCATTCGACTTTTAAAAATCGAATGCATTCACTTGCGAATGCAATCGATTTTCTTTTATTTCAATTTGAAAAATCGAATGGCTTATTCATTCATTGCATAAAAAACTTAAAAAAACTAACCAAGATAGAGAAAAACGGAGCCAATTTTTTGTCCATAGTATCGCAATCACTCTTCACATTTTTTCGTCGTATAGGCAGTTAATATGTGCATTTTTAAAATTTTCGGGAACATCAATTTTTTTGGATTTAAAATTAGAGCCCATTATTGTCATCGTATGTAAAGAAAGTAGGCGATATTATGGACCAAAATTTGGCTCCGTTTTGGTGGAATGATAAAAAATCGAATGCATTCGATTTTTCTAAATCGAATGAATAAGAAAGCGAATGCATTCATTTTTGTTCATTCAATCGAATGAATTCCAATGACTGCATTCAATGTTGATTTATGAAATCGAATGCATTCACTGACTATGAAAATTGAATGGATTTTTTTGAGAATTCATTCGAAAGTATTTCATTCTTCGAAGCTCTGGCGTAGTCAAAATTAGAAAAAATTTTCAAAAAGTTATTAAAACCGCATTTGATGCAAAATCGGGTATATCCGAATTGTGAACAATTTTGCATGGAGTGGAAATACGTCAATGCAAATACTAGAACTATGATAAAGTCCAATATTTCTACAAAAAAATTGATTTTATGAACTTTCTACGTATATTTTAGAGGTTTGTAAAACTATTTTACAAAATAATACATCTAAAATGGTTTTAAATTGGAAAATACCACCATAATTTGTAATACAACAATTTCTATATGGTAAAGTTCAAAATTTGTTTTAATTAAAAAATTCCCGGGAATTCCTGGGAATACGATTTTTTTTAAAACGATTTCCCGGGAATACTATACCTCAGTGTGAATACTTTTGACCGGCACTGTACATACGTATAATGACTGACTGAAAACATTTGGTTTGTTTTATTATTCCATATTTTCACAAAAGACTTGACACTAAAACCGCAATTCAAACAATAGTTGTGGTAGCAACAGTGTCTACCACAAATGATAAACAATTTAATATCTAAATTCAATCTAAGAAGATACTAAATCGTTTTTTTATAAAACAAACTAGTAAAAAAAAACTGCATCAACAAAAAATTCCTGATAAAAAAAACAAATGAAGAATTAAAGAAAGCATAGTGTGAGTCACTTTTTCTTTGGGAGTCTAATGACAGCGACTACACTAATGCAAACTTATAACTAGTATTTAATATATAGTTAACATTATGACTATACGATTAAACACATACATTTAAAAATGGTAATATAAAAAATCTGATTAAATTTACCACAAATACAAAGAAAATTTTTTAAGATAAATAATTAAAAATAAATCTATATATTTTGCCATATTTTGCTTAAAAATATAAATCTTTTTATAAATAATATTAATAAATCATACAAGAGCCACAAGAGCACAAACAGCTGTCTCAAGATATTCGTAAACATTCGCTAGCATCCAATTGGACAGCCAGACAGGAAAATTTCATTAAAAAATAAAAAACACCACCGCCTACGTACGTGTTTTTTCTTATTTTTCGTTATTATTTTTATCCTCTTGTTCTATATTTTACATCTTATTAGATCTTTATTAAATAATGTCGCCTTTATATACATCCATATATACATTTTTTAATACGACGCTCAGTCTGTAATATTATTAAATGCTTGGAAGAACTAACAAACAGCCACCACCCATAAATTTTTAATGCACTAAACCTCCCCCTTTGACCACAAAAAGCCGGCTTTTTCCGCACTTTCGTGTGTTTTTTTCTAAACTTTTCTTTTTTTCAATTTATGTATATTGCACTTTTCTTCTTGTTGATTTTTCTTTTACTTATTAAACAATTATCCAAAAATACTTATTATTATTCTATAACTAAACTTACCTTGTTCAATAAGAAATTTTTCAGAGTTTGTACACTTAACACTTGGAGCTTTAAAATAAAAATTGCTATTTATTTGACTAAAAACCAAACCAACAACTGTGAATCAGAGAATGAAGTCGTAGTGAATTTGTCGGCGGCGGCGGCTGCGTCAAAAATCGTCGGCGGCGGCTTTAAGCCGGCTGAAGCCGATGGTTTCTTAAGAATTTATTTATTACGCACCATCTACACGTGGGAGAATTTTTTCATGAAAGCAGAGATAACGTCGGCAGAGAAACAGTAGGGAAATTTCAGCATTTATCTCAATATCTATTGGTGTGGAAAACGAGCTGCAAATGCTCTTGTGAAATTTCATAATTTACAATCAGCCGTGGAATAACTATATATGTTATTCATCATAAATATATGTTCAATCTATTATTGAAGTACATACATTTGTTTATACACTTATTTTTTAATGATTTATTTTATTTTTCCTTTTTTCGACGCCATTTGCTCCAAAAAACAATTGTAAACATACAAATATAAGTGAATTTGACACTTGATCTCATCCAATCTCATCAGATTGTTGTTATGAGATATCTCATAACAACTATCTGATGAGATCAAATACTGAGACTAATATTTAGTCCACACCTGAGAAAAATTTCTTTGCGATTGATTTTGACGTTTCTTGATACAAATTTCTCAGTATTTCTCCCAGGTGTAGACAGCGGGTTAACAAAAATACTAATGGAGCTCACATCATTTGCTTTTTGGCTGATAAACGGTGCCAACTGAATAAACTATGAATATTTTCAAAGTGTGCAAACTCACAACAGCAAATTATATGGATTTGACATTTTTCAAAATGCGTTTAATTTATTTAAAAATGAAGTCATAATCATTTGAACAGGTATTAAGTGAACCAAAATATGTATAGAAAAAATCATAATTTTAATATATGTATTTTGTAACAAAAAATATATTTTCTTCTAAAAATATCGGCTGTCGTTAGCCGAAATAAGCCGCATCATTCGGCGGCGGCTTGAAGACAAAAATAAAGTCGGCGGCGGCGCCAAGCCGACTCCGAGGTACACGACTTGGATCTCTGCTGTGAACTGTGCAAAAAATTAATTCATAATTCAGCATTTATTCAGCCAATTCAGCAATAAAGTGATACCAAGTTAAGGAAATAAAAAATGATGACAGACTTACCCGCTGTCTACACCTGGGAGAAACACTGAGATATTTGTATTAAGAAACGTCAAAATCAATTGCAAAGAAATTTTTCTCAGATGTGGACTAAATATTAGTCTCAGTATTTGATCTCATCAGATCAGCGTTACCAACTTAGCCCTTTTGGGGCTATTTTCAGCCCCTTTTGATTGCTCTCAACGCGTACTTTTTTCTTTTAGCCCTTTTATTTTTTTAGGGGCTAACATAGCTCTTTTTTATATTTTTTAGCTCTTTTAGCCCTTTTTAATCATTTGTTAATTTTTTTAGTCATATGTTAATATTTTGCGACAATATTTTCTTTTTGGCCACAATGAAAATTCCCAAAAAAAAAACTTAGTTATTATAAATTGAAAAACTTACATAAAACTGTTTAATTTTGATCGAAATTCACCGTTTTTAAATTTTTTTGGATGAAAATCCGATTTTTAAGTTGTCATTGGTTGTTCTGAGTTTATGGACATTTCCCTATTCCAATACAGAAGTAGAGAAAACATTTAGTGTTATGAATTTAAAAAATCAAAGGGCACTTTTATAGACCGAAGATGACGAAAATATATTTAATTTTTTCAATATGTCTATTTTTACATTAGAACGTAAGATCAATCTCTTAAAATCACAAATTTTTAAATAAAATTTGCTGAAAACACACAAAAACTGGTAAATTTTTGAATTTAGCCCTTTTCAGCCCTTTTTTACTGCTCGGCCGACGCTTTTTGGTTAGAAATAGTTGGCATCGCTGCATCAGATAGTTGTTATGAGATATCTCATAACAACAATCTCTTGAGATCAAGGCCGCTGTTCCAAAAAAAGTTATTCACATAAAAAATGTGAAAATGAAAATTTCCGATTTTTTTTTGTGTTCTAGATTTCACATCCGAATTTCTTTTTCGTTTTGTTTCACATACAAAAAGTGAAAGTAAAACGAATGCACTTTTTTCCATATCATTTTTTAAATTTTAATTATTTGATTCAAACTTCAAATGAAAACGTGATCAACAAAACCTAAACTTGATTTCATGTGATTTGGAAATTTTCATGTGAATTGAAAAGTTGTGAAAGACAGAACAGAGGCCCAAGTGTCAAATTCACTTATATTTATATGTTTACAATTGATTTTTTGCGTAAATGGAATAAGGCCATGTTCACACTACATGAACTTACCATGGTAAGTTGAGATGATTTTGCAATTTTTCTTTATGCTAGTACAATTTGAGATGATATTGTAAATCACTATGTGATTTGTTCAAAGGAAAATCACATGGTGATTTTAAAATCACGCCAGTCTGTATACAGTATAAAAATTTTCCAGTGACTGCTGCCTACGCTTTTTCTTGAAGTGAAGGATCCGCTATAGCTTCACGAATTTATTTAAAAGCACCCTGTAAAAATAGAACATTATTACAAAACAGAAATTTTTAATTTAAAAAACTAGTAAACCCCATTGGTCTCTTGGTTTATACTGTATACAGACTAGCGTGATTTTAAAATCACCATGTGATTTTCCTTTGAACAAAATCACATAGTGATTTACAAAATCATCTCAAATTGTACTAGCATAAAGAAAAATTGCAAAATCATCTCAACTTACCATGGTAAGTTCTTGTAGTGTGAACATGGCCTTAGAGGAACACTTATACTGTATACAGACTAGCGTGATTTTAAAATCACCATGTGATTTTCCTTTAAACAAAATCACATAGTGATTTACAAAATCATCTCAAATTGTACTAGCATAAAGAAAAATTGCAAAATCATCTCAACTTACCATGGTAAGTTCTTGTAGTGTGAACATGGCCTTACTTTGTCACTCCATTTACAACTCATCAAAACAGGTCTGGACTCCATTGGCTTTGCTATATAAATGAGTTTTTAGGTTTTAATTTAATTTTAATTATAACTTAAGGCAGGACTAGTGCGCACGCTCTTTATTGTAGTAAAGGATTCGCCATAGCTTCAAAAATTTATTTACCAGTACCCTGTAAAAATTTAAAATTATTACCAAACACTAATTTTAAACTGAAAATCTATTAAATTTTCACACAAAACATCCAATTTGGTAAATTTAATTACCATTTAATGGTAATTAAATTCTTTTAATTGAAAACAATAGCCCTGTTTTTTAAAGACCGGATTAAGATTTGGATTAACTTTATTTAGTTAAAAAATGGGTCAAATCAAGTCCAGAATTTTTTTTTATAATTTTTTTCTGAAATTACATACAATTAGTAAATATAAAGAGAAAAACAAATTAAGCTTTGTCCAAAATGCAAAGAATGAAAAATAAATTTAATTAAATCCTAGGATTAACTTAAATTTATTTATACCGTTTTACATTTTGGACAACGGTTAATTTTTTTCCTGTTTATATTAACCAGAGCTTCGAAGAATGAAATCCTTTTCGAATGAATTCTCACAAAAAAATCCATTCAATTTTCATAGTCAGTGAATGCATTCGATTTCATAAATCAACATTGAATGCAGTCCTTGAAATTCATTCGATTGAATGAACAAAAATGAATGCATTAGATTTCTTGTTCATTCGATTTAGAAAATTCGAATGCATTCGATTTTTTATCATTCCACTGCGAATGCAATCGATTTTTTAAATATATAGACCAAAACGGAGCCAAATTTTGGTCCATAGTATCGCCTACTCTCTTTACATACGATGACCCTAATGGGCTCTAATTTTGAATCCAAAAAAATTGGTGTTCCTGAAAATTTTAAAAATGCACATATTAACTGCCTATACGACAAAAAAAAATGTGAAGTGTTAGCGATACTATGGACAAAAAATTGGCTCCGTTTTGCTCTATCTTGGTTAGTTTTTTTAAATTTTTTATGCAATGAATGAATAAGCCATTCGATTTTTCAAATTGAATGAAAAGAAAATCGATTGCATTCGCAAGTGAATGCATTCGATTTTTAAAAGTCGAATGAAAAAAAATCGAATGCATTTGATTTTTGAAAGTCGAATGAAAAATAAAACGAATGCATTCGATATTTAAAAATCGAATGAGTCTAAAGTGAATTCATTCAATTCGCTAAAAAGTGATTGGTGAATGCAATCACTAAATTTTCACTGAATGAAATCCTTCGAAGCTCTGATATTAACTAATTGGATGTAAGTTCAGAAAAAAAAATATAAAAAAAATTTCTGGACTTGATTTGATCCATTTTTAAACTAAATAGAGTTAATCCTAATCTTTATCCGGTCTGCAAAAAACAGGGTTAATAATTACAAATTGTAATGAAATGCACCAATTGTTGAAAAACACCAATTATAATTGGTTGCAAAACCATTGGTTTGCACATTTTTGTTTTTTTTTTTAAAGTTATAAAGCTAAAGATCAAAGTATGTTTTTCAAAAAAATATGAAAATGTTAAAGACAAAAAACAAAACGCAAATAAAAATTTCAAATATTGTTTTAAACAAATGCAATTTACGTGTGTTTGGTTTATAAAATGGGAAGAACTAAAACACCATATAACAAAAAACAACAGATATTTCCAAATATTATATTGTGAAGACTTTTGCTAATGGTAATATTTTTTTTAAGTGATGCCATACCAATGGTAATTATTTTTTTTGTAATTTTCATTAGTAATTAAATTGATTAGATATTAAATTGGTTCAATTGATACAACCAATGGTAATGA
The DNA here is from genome assembly GCA_963921195.1 of Pegoplata infirma. NCBI lineage: Eukaryota > Metazoa > Arthropoda > Insecta > Diptera > Anthomyiidae > Pegoplata > Pegoplata infirma. Next base: position 11,292,312 of record OY992537.1, on the reverse strand, counting down.
CAAAAATTTCATTACCATTGTCATCATTTAAATGATAATTAAACCATCAATTAATTGGTCCCTTTAATTAATTAGTCCCATCTATGATCCACTCCATATAAAAGTTTTTTACCAAGTAATCTGACAGATTTTTTTTGCGTGCATTTTTTTTATTCATGATAAAAACTCGCTAGAATTCTAAATTACCGTTACATAAAAAAATTTTCTCTGTAGTCAACATTGAACAAAAACCAAACTTGGCATCACTTTGAATGCACTGACGTGTATTGGTTCTCAGCTGTCATACTTGTTGACATTTAGAATTTCTTACAGCCGGGAATTAAAGAGAAAATTTATATCACAAAATATAGGTGCTAAATGGAATTTTGGTGTTTTCAAATGTAAAAAATTGATAAGAAATTTCAATAGAAAACATTAAAGAAAATGAGAGTTATCATAGGATAAACATATACCACAACACACCATTAAATAAAGGTAAATATTCTACAATTCTTACCAACAAAACATAAAAAGAATAGTGTCTCATTTAAGGTTAGGTCAACAAATACAAAAAAGATCAAGAACCAACCACAAAATCTTGACCGATACAATTAATTCATCAATATTATCCTAACATTCCAAGGTATTAGTATCGGATCAACGTCTTTCCATGGACTTACACAGCATATATAGATTTCTGTGGCAGCTGCTTCATTGGTTGGTCTCTTTATATGAATTTTGTTTGTGGTTGCGTTTACGTTTAATTGCTTTTGCTCTATGGTCATATGATCTCTGCCGAACGCCAGCAGAACGAGAACAGAACGAATACGATTTTCTGCAACAATGTAAACAACATTTGAACAAAATACCCAAACATATAAATCTAATTATTGGTCCCGAAAACTCTCAGGTTAATGATAAACTATTAACTCGGATATTCACCTATGCTCTCCATATGAATATAAATTGCATCAGCTATTATGATACACGCTATACGAACACAGAGCATTCTGCTCAATCACAAACAGTTACTTTGGAAAAGATTAAATGCCCAAAAGGCTTTAAAAGTAAAAGTACAGATGCTCATCACTACATTTGGTATACAAGTGAGGAGGATTTAAAAAGTGATACTAAACATTTAAATGGCAAAACACCTGTGGCAGCATCAATTTCATTAAATAATGGTTCAAAATCTTCATTAAAAAATGGTCATTTGCCATCATCTGCATTAGAAACAAAATCATTAGAGGTATGTATGTTGGTTGTATATATTGTTTGATTTGATTAGTAGTTTCTTATCTTTGGTCAAAAACACTCATACTTTCTCTTCCGTTATATGGAACTGTTATAAGAGTTGCCAGACTGGGGAAATTAAATTATATTGCGGGATAATATATAACTAGAGTTTTTAAAGAAATTATTCTTCAATATTTTATTAAATTTCTTCTTGCAAATTTGAATAACTTTTAGTTCTTTAAAAAAGCCAAGCCAGAAGTTTCCAGCGGTACCAAATATGCAAAAATATGTAAGAATATGGTCCAACAAATCGATGCCAAATTTCTTAAATTAATTTGAAACGTATAAATATCTAACCCATATCAATAGAATGCATGGGGAAAAACATGAAATCGCATATTTTTGGTTTTTATACCCTTCACTCTAGTGATAGAGGGTATATATAAGTTTGTCATTCCGTTTGTAACACCTCGAAATATTTGTATAGGACCCCATAAAGTATATATGGGGCATTCCATGTCAAATCGGACACTTTGAATATTTTTTTTTTTTTTAGATTTTTCCAATTTGTTGACAGTTTTTAGTACCCTTCGGAAACTCCTTCGTGGTAAATTTTCAGATTTTTTTTGATGACCCGTTCAAAAGATATCGAATTTTCAAAAATTGGTAGGATGTTCCTTTACTCAAACTTCAATAATTGTCCAAATTTCAATTTTTTTTTTTCAAAATTTTTGTTTTTTTACGTACTTAAAAAAAAAAAATCCAGAAAAATTCTTAAAAGTGCTCTAGTATGCGATTCTTAAGTTTTAAAATTTAATACCCCTATTCTAAAAATTTTGTCATCTATATTAAATAACAAAATTATAATAAAATTGAGGTGAATGACAATTATTCAAATTTGGTATTCTTGAAAAATTTGTCATAGAAAATTCATGACAAAATTGTTATGATATAAGAACCACATAACAAGCAATATTTTGTTTGTTATTTCAATATATTAAAAAAAAATGAATTAAAAAAGAATGGCCGGTGAACTAATGTTTATAAAAATTGTGGATAGGAGGCCAAAATGGGGATGACGGGTAATTCTGGAAAGCCTTAAAGATAAATCTGACCTATGTTTGGTGGATGAGAGAACGTTTAAAAGGCATTTCAGATTATTTCGCTCGTTTTGTCTTGAACTTATTCAAGATTGGAAAATTTCTTTTTTTATTAGGTTCCCTTCGGCATTTTATTTTTATGACCACGTCTCTTACAAAAAAGTATATTCAGATGTTAGTGGAAATTCTTAATGTGAAGGGTTAATGGAAATACGGGTAGTTTTTTCAAGTTCATAAATAAAGGAGGAGAAGATAGAATTATAGGGAAGTTTGGGGAATGGTTGGAGATTGGGGAAGGTAATTAAAAGGAGACAGAGTGTGTATAATGTAGCACCCGGTCATTGTGATATCAAACGGAGGATCCTTTGGATAAAGGTCCTTTTCAATGAACTCCAACTTGAGCACTTTATTGCACCAATAGCTCCTACTAGTCTCTATACGCGTTTTAATTTGATTTGTGACCATGGTGCACTTGTCCATTCCAAAGATGGGAATTGTAGTCAGGGAAATGCTATTAGAACCTTGGCTAATGAATCCAATAATTCTTCACAAAAATTCTAACAATTTTTGTTTAATTTTTTTTATTATTTTTTATTTTTTGACAAATATATAAAAACGTTTACCACATTGAGGTGAATTAAATTATTATTTTTTTGTCATTATAGGCAAAGAATCACGGTTTAGTTATATAAGGTTACATACGATTAGTAAACAAATCCGCCATTTCAACTGTTTGACAAGTTTCGGTGTTTTATTATGATTTTAATTATCTTAAATTTTGCACACTTTTGCCACCCAAAATTCGTTAAATTTTTAAGAATTTAAAATTTAAAATTATATTTTTTATAAACATTCACAAATTATACAAAATTTTAAACAAAATTAAAGAAAATTAAATTGACGATTTTTTCAATTCCGTTTTGTTTCGACATTCTATTTTTTTAGTACACACCGATTTCTGTCGTTCTTCTCAATCCTTTATATATGTCATTCGTGCAAAGAATACCAAAACAAATCTATAACAGAAAATATAACAACATTCTATGACAAAAAGTTTTGTTATATTTTTTTAGAATAGGCCCATAAAACTCATTTTTGAAAATGTATGTATGTACTCTTCTAAGGGGGCTCCCACACAAAATGACATTTTTTAAAATTTGCTCCAACCGCTCTAACTGCTTTACGAGTGCCCTTAGAGCAGAGCTTCTGACTAACTTTTGCTTTGCGACCCCTTTTCAATATTTCAAATTTTTCGCGACCCCCCAATATATAAAAAAAAAATTATTAACGTAAACTTTGACCTCAGTTTTTTCAAAAACCTGGAGTAATATGGAAAAATTGGGAAACCAAATTCAGAAGCAGCATTGAAAGATTAATCGAAACCGTGTGGTCAGATCCCAGACGCATACCAAAAATTTCAAGTAAAAAACTTTTAAAAAATAAAAAAAAAAACACAATTTTTGTAGACTTTGACCTCAATTTTCTCAAAAATTTGGAAACTAGGTCCCGAAGAACTGCATTTTATATCGAAACTTACTATCTTCATAGATTTTTTATTTCCGAAAATAAAAGAAAAACACCAGTTAAACCTGATCAAAAATGAAGAAATGTTTACCAAGAAAGCATTTAAAGTCCAATTTGGAGTAATGATAGTTCTTTTTTCAAAATTATGTACCAATGTTTGGTATTGATCGAAATTTTATTCGATCACGAATCTAGATCTGTTAATCGGATCCAGATTAGGAAAAAGCATTAAAAAGTAAATCGAAAAATGTGGTCACATCCCAGACGCATCCGAAAAATTCACAAACAAAGCTCTTTAAAATACACAAGAATACGTTTTTGTGAAATTTGCCTTTAATTTTCTCAAAAACCTAACGTACTAGAAAAATTTGGAACCTAGATTCGGAATCAGCATCGAAAAGTTAATAGAAATCGATGTGTCAGATCCCAGACTCAGACAAAACACTTCACAAAAAAGTATTGGGCACCCCGAAAAATTAACAACTGCAAAATGATTACTTTGGGACCTAAAGTGATGGAAAATTTTTTTGAATAAAAGTACTTGCATATTTATACAACACAACAATTAAAAAAATGTGTTTTAAATTTACCAAAATTTAAGGTTTTAACAAATTTGTTCGCGACCCCACTGAAACTCTTTTTGAGAACCATTGCCCTAGAGGAATAAAATGTATGACCGACCCACAATATTTTTTTAGTCCAAACATTTTCTCTGAACACACCTACCCTCTATCATTAACTATTAAGGTGGTCCCCATAATTTTTTTTTTATTTTTTGTCAATTTGTTTTATTTAATCAGCTTCTACCGGTCCAATGGTGCGTCCGAGAGGGGTCATTAGTGAGACCGAACCCCATTTATTTTTACCCTCCAACATTTTTGTAAAACATTCCTACGCCCTATCTCCACTCCCTAAGTGGCTTTTTTCACGTTAGAAAATTTACTTAAAAAGGGCATTGTGTAGGGTATTCATAGATTCGGCCAAGTTAAATTTAACTTTTCTATTTGTTTTTCGTGAATTTTCCAAAATTTGTCAAAATAAAATTCTAAAAGACATTTTTAAAGACTTTTTTTTCAAAATTCAAAAAAATGGCCAAAAAATATTTTTGTCTGGGACTTAGAAATTATAATAAACTTTTTCGGAACTTCCAAAATTTTTCAAAATTTTGTATGGGAATTGGTAAAGTTAAAACAAAAAAATTCTAAAATGTTTCGTTTTTATTATTATAACAGCAATAAAATTTTTTTTGGAATTTTAATTTTAAAATTGAGGATTTGGGATAAGAAAGCTTGGCAACTTTAATGTTGAGCCGTCTTATCAGTTCAATTTTAAATGTATGTCTGGTAATAGTTTTCAAATACTATTTAATCGAACTTGATATCAATAAATAGTTAGAAGAAAGTATGTCATATTTTTTAATCTTAAGTGTGTATAACATCTGCTTTTTGAACTTTTCGAGCAACTTTATCAGGGGGTTTTCTATGAAAATTTTTTATATATGTAGTTTTAAAATTGTTTGAGTAATTGAAATAATCATAAAATATTCCAGATAAAGTTTCTAGAAAATCTTAAACAAAAATCAAGTAAAAAAGTAAAAATCGACTTGACAGAATCCATGAATACCATATTTTATTAGAAATAAATTTGAATGCAAAGAAAAGTTCCAGATGCAATTCGAAATAGATCAATTGTTATTCGAATATTCTACTTGTAATTCGAAGATTCTACTTGTTATTCGAAGATTTCATTTGTAATTCAAAGATTTCATTTGTAATTTAAAGATTTCATTGTAATTCGAAAATTCCTTTTGTAATTCAGCGAATCTACTTGTAATTCGAAATTGCATTTGAAATTCAGAAATTTCATTTATATAATTCAAAAAGATCAATTGTAATTCAAAATAAATCAATTGTAATTCGAAAAAGACTAATTGTAATTCGAAAAAGATAAATTGTAATTCGAAAAAGATAAATTGTTATTTGAACAAGTGATATTTTTAAATTCGAATCTTTTATAGCCTCCAACATGTAAAAGAATTTAAAATGTAAAAAAAAAAATAATAACCTTTAATAGTTAGCAGAATCCATGAATACCTTACACAATGCCCACAAAATTTTGTATAAAAATAAATTTGGGATTATAATTTTTTTAACGTAAAGAAAAATTTAGAGAAAATTACTACACGTTTCCAGATGTAATTCGAAGATTCTACTTGTAATTCGAGAATTCCTTTTGAAATTTAGCGATTCAACTTTTAATTCAAATATTCCATTTTTAATAAAAAAAATTCCAGTTATGGTTTAAAGATTTCAATTGTAATTCGAAAAAATATCAATTGTAATTCGATTTATATAATAATATATCTGTGGTAAAAAAATTAACTTTGGTGTCTCTCATTAATTTTTTCTTGTATATTAACTAAATAAAATAATTAATAATTTGTTTTTATTTTAGATCTACGAAATACAACCACAAAATAATCGCCCATTATTAGCACTAGTTTGTCGTGAACTTTTTCAACAAAGACATACCTCAGAGATGCAACTACTTTTAGAACAAAGAACTTTACTTACGGAACGTTTAGACCAGGAACTTTCATATCATCTCAGAAATTTACCAGAACCAGAATTGAGTATTATATTTCATGAAAATATGTGTACATTTGGTATGTTACCATGGCATACACGATTTACAGAATTCCACCGACATGCCACTGGACAACGTTTCGATGTGAAAACCTTTGCTCATATACTATATAAATACTCACGTTGTGAACAAAGATGGGGTAAATAGTTATAAATTAATATCTTCCGTAGTCATCATCCAGTATAGTTTAAATTATAATTATATGCTGACTAAATTAAGCCCGCAATAACAAGAAACAAATGTTTAAATGAAGATGAACTATCCTTTGGGAAACTAAGTACTATTTATACTTGCTATATGGAGTGGATCATATTTAGTTTAATTATTTTGTTTATATGCTGTTCTTACAATATTGGGATAAGAAATGTATATAGATAATTTTGTGTATATGTGTTTACTTAAGTGCAAAAATTTACACTTAAAATTTAAAATGACTTAAGTTAAGTTAAAACAAAATTAAAAAAAAGACATAAGTTAGCAAATTGTTATTAACAAAAACTAAAATATAATATTGAAGAGTTTTTAAAACTGTATTATTAAAAAGTGAAATTTTGGCAAAAAAGAAATAAAATACCTAAGTTAAATTATATGAAAAAAGTAATAGAGAATTCTTTGTGTAATGTATTATTTAAATGCAAAAAGGAGGCGGATGAATCAAGATAAAAATATCATACCTCAAAAAAGACTTATGGAAATATACAAGCAAATACTTCAACTGTTACTGGTAAGTTTTGATAAAATAATGTTCATTAGAACTGTGACTAAAATCGAGTTTCCTGGATCTGTTATTGTTTAGACTACGTTCATATTACAAGAACTTACCATGGTTAATTGAGATGATTTATGATTTTTTTTTACAATTTGAGTTGAATTTGTTGAATGCAAAATCACATAGTTTTAAGAAAATCACGAAAGTTTAAATGTAGTACTACACCATTTACAGATGTAATTCGAAAAAGATCAATTAATTGAAAACAATTGTTATTCCAAGATTCCATTTGTAATTCGAAGATTCCATTTGTGATAGGAAGATTCTACTTGTAATTCGAAAATTCCATTTGTAATTCGAAAATTCCACTCGTAATTTGAAAAATATCAATTGTAGTTCGAATAAGATCATTTGTAATTCGAAAAAGATTAATTGAAAAATTCTACTTGAATTCTAAGATTCGAATTTTAATTCGAAGACTCCATTTGTAATTTGAAGATTCTGTTTGAAATTTGAAGATTCCATTTGTAATTCGAAGATTCAATTTGTAATTCAAAGATTCAATTTGTAATTCAAATATCCTAATTGTAAATCGAAAAAGTGAAATTGTTATTCGAAATAGATCAATTGTTATTCGATAAAGATCAATTGTAGTTCGAAAGAGATTAATTGAAATTTGCAAAAGATATATTAGATTTTCGTTATTTTGGCCGTGATCGCCATTTCAACAGACAGGCGGACATCGCTAGAATGTCGATCAATTATTAGTAATATACATATACTTTATGGGGTCCCAAACCGATATTTCGATGAGTTACAAACGGAATGACAAACTTATATCGTTGGTGCGCCAACTAGAATTGGTATGTGTATTTTAACATTTTTTAGAAGAGTCTTTAATAACAGCTAAATTTGGTACTTTTGCAATAAAAAAAGTCAAAATAAAGCTGATTTTTAAGCATCTCCAAAAAAATTTGAAAAACACATACCAGTTCTGGTTGGCGCACCGACGATGTAGGTACCCTCTACAACTATGGGTAGGTAGAGTGACATTTTTTCTACAACTTTTGATTTTCCCAAGTGTCCGGTCAAATTTTTTTACTAGACCTAAAAGTTATGTGGTACAAATATGAGGCTAATCGGATTAAATTAACCCGAGGCGCCCGGCAATCAAAGTTTGAATTTTTGAAAACTTTAAAAAAGCATTGCGACAAATTATATTTATTAATTTTGATGCGCTGGGGTAATTTAATCCCGTTGTTATTAAAAATTCAAAACTTTGATCGCCACCCGTGACGGGTTAATTAAATCCGATTGGCATCAAATTTGTACCATATAAGAATAAAAATTTGCCTGGACGTTGAAAATCGGAAGAAAAACCTTTTTTCCAAATATATATAAACAAATGAAGGGCTTAGTGCAAAAACTTGATAAGCAACATTTTATTTTTTGTGTTTTTCACCTTCTACTGATGTTCCATTTAAAGATTTTTGCTAGAAGTTTTGTTTAAACCCTCCGTACAAGTATCTTTAGTATGAAGGTTCAACGGTACAATGGACTATTTTAAGTCTGAGCGCCATGGACTTGCCTAAAAATTTACCTATTTTTAGGCTTGTACAACCCATCCTCAACTCAACTCAAATGAAGGTTCAAAAGATATATTTTTTATCATTATTTGAATATTTTTAAGACAAAAACCACCATAAAATAAAATGTTGCTTATCGAGTTTTTACAATAAGACCTTTAAATATAAACTGATTTTCCATTAATTTTTCGAATTACAATTGGAATCCTCAAATTGATATTTTTCGAATTAGGTTGTAAGTGGCTGCTGACGTTTTTCGTCAGCACACAGACTCTGAGATCCGTAATAATTTTTCAAATTACAATTGTTATTTTTCGAATTACAACTGATCTATTTCGAATTGCAATTGATCTTTTTCGAATAACAATTGATTTGTTTGTAATTTACAATTTTACAAAGTTTCTAGAGTCCGACCGAATATTCGGTTTCGGTCTCGGTTTCGGCCGAATAATGGGGTTTCGGCCTCTATTCGGTATTCGGCAAAATTTTGGCCGAATATTAGCCGAAACCGAAACTTTTTGGTATATTAAAAAATATGTAAAAAAGTTTGTGGATTTTTTGAGTTCGTATTTAGTTTCACTTGTTTTAGTTCAATTGAAGAAAATGTTACAAGTTTATGCAATAAATGTAAAACTGTTTCAGTTCAAAAATTATTTTCTCCTAATCTGCAAATGAAATATACAATTTTTTTGTAAGTTTTTTAAAAAACATATTTTTTTTTCAAAAATACAACAATTCCTATGGTTTAAAAGCATTATATGCGGTATATTAATCTTTAAAAACTTTTTAATAATTTTATTCATGCCAGGCGGTAAATTTTTTTAAGTTTCGGTGTCGGTTCGGTTTCGGCCGAATATTACTTTTTTGGCCGAATATTTGGTTCGGTTTGGCCTCGAAAACTGGTTTCGGTCGGACTCTAAAAGTTTCAGATCACAATTAAAATTTTTTAAATCATAGGCCCTTACCACAAGAAAACAAAAAGTCTATTTTAACAAAAGTTTTATTTTAAATTTAAAATTTTCAATACATTTTTTGAAAGTCGATTAAAAAAAAACATTTTGCATGGAAATAAAATTAAAAGCTGATTTTAAATATATTTAATTTTTCTATGGTAAGGCTGATAAACTTTTGGGCTTTTAAATTTTTGCAATAATTAAATATTTGATCATACACCCGACATAGCATTTTGTTTCTATCACCAGAAGTATTAAGTATTTATAACACATCTCAAAAATATTTAATAAATTTTATTCAAACGCATATTAGAATACATTTAAGGCAATTAATAATAGCATTACATACGGTATTTTTTTTATACATACATAAATATATTTATTCAAAGCTAGTTAGTTATATTAAAAATTTAAAAACTAGTAAGACAATATCTCTTAAATGTGTCCTTTAAAACTACTTTCGACGGCTTATAATTAGTTTAATTATATTTTTTTTATTAATTTATTTTCATTTGAACAAAATTTATTTAAATGTATGACGTTTAGACAATAACTTCAATTCAGTTTCATATTTCCCCAAATTAGATTGGACTCCATTAATTTGTGGGATTTTTCCCTGTATGGCATCAAATGTTTTACGCAAATCTTCTAAGGATTCACCCAAGCCCACTTTGATATTATTGAATTCTTGTGATATAATAGAAAGTTTTCCCAATAGATAATTCAAATTGTCTTCCATATTTAACATGCGATTTTTAATATCTGATACTTTAAGCCCCATAGAGTTAACATTTTCATAAGTACTATTTACGGCAATTTCATTGCGGGCATCTACAGATATTAATAAATCTTTGGTAGCTCCTATCTCTTCGTGCATTATGGAAATTTGATGCCATACTTGTGTTATTTCAGATTCGATGAGAGATGAAAAATTTTGCATGGATTCAATTTGATTATTCATCATCATTTCATCAACATTATCAAAACGTTCTTTCATCATTTCAGCAAGATCATCACGTTGTTTTTCCAAATGTTCACTAATTTTTTGTACAATTTGCACAGTACCAAATTCAACTTTACGCTGGGTATCCAATACATATTCCGAGTTAGTCATTAAAATGTTATTAAATTTATTAAATATTTCAAGACCTTCATTGAATTTCGTATAACTGTTATTCATTTCAGTGTAGAATTTATCTAAAACTTCTGATGAATCGAAAACATTCTTCTTCACAATTTCTATACTGGATACAACATTGTTTTCACTATTTTTAATTTGTTCAGTCGTTTTAGTGAGAGCTATAAGAAAAAGAAATATTTTATTAAAAGTTTTTTTTATCCAATCCATGCAAAAATTGTTTTACTACTTAATTCGTATAGAAAGAAAGCGTTCAAAATTGGAAATTTTTAAACAACAACCGATGCCAGTGGCAAATCCTAAAAGGACAAAAAGTTTTCTTACTTTTGACAAACGGACGGTAAGCCTATTAGTGGAAGTACTGACAGGACAATATATAATCGGCGCATGAAAATTTCTGATGGGGACTATTGTAGAAGTTGTGGGGAAGTGGAGAAGGAGGAGTTAGTGAACACTTGTTTGAATGTCCGGGTCTGATAAAGTGTCACCTTAATTTTTTGAGGCAAAGATTTTTCGATGACCTGGATTGCCTAAACGAGGTCTCATTGACATCTCTAGCAGAATATATTAGTAAATCGTTGTGGTTTAAGAAGTAAAATTTTGTATCAGAGGGGGAGTGGGATATATCAATTAAGTGAATTACTATGGGCTTTATAGCCTCCAAATGAATTTGCCAAATTGGCAGACGGCCTTCTGCACTTTTTTGCCTGAATTACTCTGCAGCCTTCAATTCTTTACCGATTTTAATTATTATTTTATAATCAGCACAAGATAGGTTTTTTAAATACCTTTTATCTTATACCAAAATTGGCGGACGGACTTTTGCAATTTTTTTTTGCCTGAATTACTCTGCAGCCTTCAATTCTTTACCGATTTTAAGTATAATTTTATAATCAGAGCAACGAGATATTTTTTTTAATACATTTAATCTTATACCAAATATGCCTCTCTTAATTTTGATTAAATAGACTTAAATCGTAAAAAACTGAAAAAGGTCAACTTCTCCCCGTACAAATCGACCCCACAAATGACTGTAAAAACATTATTTTGTAATTAGGGAACACCCCTCTTCAAGCAAGTTTTGGTTTTGTAAAAATGGTGACAAAGTCGGGTAATCGCATTTCATTCCCCTTTCTTTAGAACTTAAAAAATCTTTAACACGAAAATCCTACCTGATCCTGTTTTCGAGTTATTGCTAAATAATTACCTACACTGTTCGACACCAAAAACCTCCTATTGAAATTTCTTACTGATTCTTATAGATTTTGCTCTCTCGATTCCAAATCTGCCATCCAAATTTTTCTAGCCCTTACAGTTTTTGAGATATTCGCTTTTTAAATGACAAAAAACCATTAACACAGTGATACAAAATCGAACTTTCCGAATCGGAATGGGGTGAAACCAAAAGCAAATGAAAGTTGACATTTTCAATAACAAACCCCTCTAGGCTTTTTTTAGTTCAGCGCTAGATTATTTTTTACACGTATTTAAAGTTGGTGATTTTAAAGCATTTAAAGCTTTTGTGTACTAAATATGTCCTACATTAGGGGCCCCTAGTGGTGCCCTTATTGGACATGTGGGGTCCAGCGTCCAAACTAAAGCTCGAAATTACGGTAGCTATAAGCGGTATGAATTTCGCTGCAATCGGTCCCGAATAGCAAAATTATTTAAAATAATCCACTGTTCACCGTTGGGTATGGTTGTTATTTAAAGGCAATTACAAAATTATTCATACGCCTTATACAGTTTTCAAGCCATTATTTTTATAATTATAATGAAAGTTCACCAACTTCAAATGCGTGTAAAAAAATCCAGCGCTGAACTAAAAAAAAAACCCTTTGGATTCATCCCATTCCGATTTTGGTTGTTGCACTGTGTAATTTAACACTTTTGGGGTCCAGTGTTACTGTTGCTTCCAAAAATAGGAATTGACTTCAAACAAAATAAACCTCCCAATTTTAAAACTACAATCCACATTATTCCGTTTTCGAGATATTCGCGTTTGCAATTTTTTTTCACGAAAATATCTCGAACGTGAATATCTCAAAAAGGGAACATGCTAGAAAAATTTGGATTGCAGTTTTGGAATTAGGAGCTCCATTTTGAAACCAAATTCCCCAAAAGTGCAAAATTGGAGGTATTTTGACTTTTTAATAGCGAATATCTTAAAAACAGTACGTGCTAGAAAAATTGGAATAAGGAGAGCAAAATCTATAAGAATCAGTTGGATATTTAACTGGGAGGTTTTTGTTGTCGAACAGTGTAATTATTTAGCAATAACTCCAAAACAGGATCAGGATTTTCGTGTTAACGATTTTTAATGTTGTAAAAAAAGAGGAATAAAATGCCATTACCCGAATTTGTCACCATTTTAACAAAACCTAAACTTGCTTGAAAAGGTTGTGAGGGCTTTTCACGATTTGATTTTTTGATTTCAAAAATTTGCCTGGTGTCTAGGAAAAATCAAAAGTTGGAAAAATAACATCCTAAAGTTCACATTACTCACCTTTATCGGTAGCTTCTAATGTTTGCGCTTTAACATATTCCAAAGCATTCAAGGTTTCGTTATTTAAATGTAGTATAAATTCTTTGTCGTTCAACGAGAGCCCCACCTCAGGTTTGGGTAAATCTTTAAGTTCAGACAAACCAGTATTAACATCTTCGATCATTTTGATCACTTTGTTTTCAAATACGCTATTATTAGCCGGTGGTATGATGACTGGAGGCGCGGGAGTAACCACACTATAGCTTACTAAACGATCTTCAATTTTTGATAACATTTCTTGGGTAGAAGGAGTTATTTTAGATGCCACTTCCGTTTGTTCCATCATGTTACGAGAAACATCTAAAAGTTTGTCCACATTCTGTGAAAGTGTATTAATTTCTGTTATAATTTTCTTATTAACTTCTTCTTGTTCCTTAACAAATGCTGACGGTATTGCGGGTTCTGTTGACTTGGCTGCTGCCAGTAAAGGAGCCGATACTGGGGATACTGGTGGTCTCTTGTAGCATTCATCATTATCTTGCATCCATTTGAAAATGCGCTCAATAGCTTCTCCTAATTTTTCAGTTTGTATATTATATTTTTCTTCTTGCTATAGTTTATATAAAATAAAAAATATTTTAATTTAAATCGATTATTATTTTAACTACTTTTAATTACCGCTATTAACATTGTTTCAATTTGACTGACACGTTCATCCAGTCGTGAAAATATACCATTAATTGGTTCGAGATTTTTTTGTCCTTTTTGCAAAGCCATCATGCCTTTCTTCATTAGTTCACCTAATGCTCTTTCACGATGTTCATGCCGTTCTAATTTATTGTCAAGTTGGTTATAAGAGTAAATTAACGATTGTAAAGTTCCTCGTATATCACCAAGACTGAAAAGGAATAAAGGTAATAAAATATATAGTAAATGGCAAAATTGGACTATGAATCAAAATGTTATTGGCATTATAATGCATAATAATCAAACACTTAGCCCGAATGTCTGATAACCGGTGAACGAAAAGAATACTTGAATGAAACCTAGAGAAGATACAAGAAATATAGGAAGACCACTAACTAGATGGACAGATGATATAAAAAGAATAGCACACTCAGAAAATTATGTAAGTTACTACATGTTAGTTGTTTGTATATTTTACAGTAGTTAGTTATTTTCAACTACAAAGTCAGTTGTTTTTGTATGAAAAATATCAAACAACTATTTCTGTTAGTTATTTTAAGTACTTTTTTTGAATAACTAACAAAAAAGTACTGTGATTTAGTAACAGTTATTTGAAGTAGTTAATTTTATTTTTTTTATCTCTGAAAAATTTTCAAAGTTTTTTTCCAAAAAATAAAAATAAGTTTTGGTTTTTTTTTTATTTTTCACAACTTTAAAAAAAAAAACTGAAAAAATTTGGTCTTCAATTTTTATTCTGAAAAAATTTTTGAAAAAAAAAAATTATTTATAGATTTTTTTATTTTTACTACATTTTAGTTGTTTTGACTACAAATGTAAGTTGTTTTTACTACATATGTCAGTTGTTTTTTGTTAGTTAAAATAACTAACATTGTTAGTTGATTTAACTGAAAAAGTAGTTGACCCCAAAACAACTTACAAAGTAGTTATTTTAACTGACATTTTCAGTTGATTTTACTAACATAATTTTTTGAGTGCAGGAAATTCAATGAATATAGCATTCAAAAACTATAGAGAAAATTGAAAACAATTAGAGGAGGGTTATGTCCAACAGTGGACGCAAGCGGCTGATATATTATGATACATTGAACAGCCGACAACGAACGAATGTGATCTGCTGAAAAGGCGAGTGCTACGGGCATGCACCCTCATCTCAGGGATAAGTTCTCCCCTCTCAGCTGAACATTTACCGATAAAAAAAAAAAGTAAGGCACTACCCACATTCCGACGATGATGCAATAGATCAATAGAACTGGATACCCTACACTCAAAAAAGTATGTCGGTAAAATCTACTACAAAAGACAGTTGTTTTGACTACATTTTGTCGTTGAAAAGGCGTCCACTACATAAACGGTAAAAACAACTGAACATGTTGTTGTTTTTAACTATTGATTTTCAACTACAAAATGTAGTAAAAACTACTACAAAACTGTTTAATACAGTTGTTTTTTCTACAATTGCCTGAAATTTTATTTAAAAAATTTCTTAAACGTTTAAATGATTGATATTTATTTATTTAAAAAGCAATACATTTCAGTTGGTTGTATAGAATTTCGACATGATGACAATTTTTTGATGTATTTATCTGGAATTATAGAAGAAAAAAATTATTTTAATAAAATGTTAAACAAAATAAATTGATTGTATTTACCATTGTTTTTTTAATAGTTCATTTCAAATTTTCCCCGCTACTGATCAAAATTTGTCTGGAATAAAAAAAAAAACGAAATGCTTTGGCAAAATTGATTTATAAAAAAAAAGAATTAATTTGAAATGTTTCAAAAAAGTATGTACCTGCTCTGTTGTGTATACAAAGAAAAGAAAGATGGCGCGCTCATAAGAAAACAAAACACTGCACACATTTTATTTTGTTTTTTTCCGATTGGTTTTTACGCACGCTTATGTGAGCGCTATATTATACACACTTGTTATCTCATTTATCCACTTATTTTCTTTCGCTCAAGAATATTTTTCCAAAAACATATTTTTTGTTATAATTAAATTTAATAAATTGTAATTTAATTTATTTAGATATTATTTATTTGGTATAAAAATAATTCCTTCCGCATCCCGCACGACCAACTCGCTCGACACATTCGTTTGCAATAAAAATTTCTAGAAAAAAAACGAGTTTTAGAAAAAAACTAAAAACAACTACATAAATCAACTATTGCTACAGTGTAGTATATTTTTTGTAGTTATTTTTTGAAACTACTACAAAAAAAGTTGTTTGAGATTTTTTCATACAAAAACGACCGAAATTGTAGTTAAAAACAACAGCTACTACTTACTACACAAACGACCGTCATGTAGTAACTGCAATAATTTTCTGAGTGTAGAGCTAAAACACCTCAATTCAACCGAGGAGTTGACCGCACCCCCTCAAAATTTAATGAAATTAAGTACTGATGTTTACTTTAACAAAAAAGAGATTTTGCCAATTTTTCAGGCTTCTGGGCATTCCAGTATTCGAGATATGGGGTCTTGAAAATTGTCAAAATCGTATATATTTGACAAAAGTGTTCTGAGATAAATAAAGATAACTCGAAAAGTAATTACAATACACGTCTCAGTCTGGTCGCAATCAATAGGTAATAAGACAGCCTTTAAAATGGCGTTCCCCAAGATTTTTTTTGAAAAAGGTCAAAGGTCATTGGTTTTAACCTTAATTTTTAGAGAGCTATATCTCAAAAAACGATATTTTTAAAATTTTGGAAAAAATATATGTGATTAAGAATCATCTATACTACTTAAGTTTAAATTTTCAGGATGGAGACTTCATTGGAACTTTTTATATTAATAGAAACGTTGTGACAGGAAAGAAAAAGCGGTGTAATTTCCCTTAGAAAAATTTTTTTTTTTTTTGTCTTTGAAATTCTGCTACCAAAGTTCATTTTTCTGAATGTTTTTGGCGTGCTGAGTCCAAATATGACCTTTGAACTGGCCTATCGCTATTACTTTTCAAGATATATGCACCTAAATTTTCAAAAATAACGCAGCAGTAGCATTTTAGCAATTTTCACATATTTATGTGCAGAAATCTCGAAAACTAATAGCGATAGGCCAGTTCAAAGGTCATATTTGGACTCAGCACGTCAAAAACATTCAGAAAAATAAATTTTGGTACCAGAATTTCAAAGACAAAAAAAATATATTTTTTTTCCAAGGGAAATTACACCGCTTTTCTTTCCTGTCACAACGTTTCTATTAATATAAAAAGTTCCAATGAAGTCTCCATCCTGAAAATTTAAAATTAAGTAGTATAGATGATTCTTAATCACATATATTTTTTCCAAAATTTTAAAAATATCGTTTTTTGAGATATAGCTCTCCAAAAATTAAGGTTAAAACCAATGACCTTTGACCTTTTTCAAAAAAAATCTTGGGGAATGTCATTTTAAAGGCTGTCTTATTACCTATTATTTGCGACCTGACTGAGACCTGTATTGTAATTACTTTTTGAGTTATCTTTATTTATCTCAAAACACTTGTGTCAAATATATACGATTTTGCCAATTTTCAAGACCCCATATCTCGGGAAGAAAAAGTACCAGAAGTCCAAAACTTTGGCACTATGATTTTTTTGTAAGGGCCCAACAATGTTCCAAGTTTCATCAAATTCGAAAGGGGTAAGGTCAAAAATTCTACTTTTTTCGGTTCAATTGAGGTGTTTTAACTCCCTACTGTCATTGATGAGCTTCAAGGCACTCCTTTGCATTCGATTCAGAAGATTCAAGATAGCTCTTAAAGCACCTTTGGATACAAGCGGTTTAAAAAGTGAGAAGATCAGACGATGTAAAGTAAATCTTGCACCGTTTTAAGAAACCAAGACACTTGAATGCTTATTTCTACACTTAAAAACCATGTTGGTTCCAACGAACATCGCATTGGATTTTCATACCTTGAACATCAAGAGTGTCTGATTCCTCAATAGTTTTACCACACATGGATACAGATGATGCTGATTCCACAAGCGGTCTGTGGGTCAACATTGGGTCTTTCGACCAATAAAATCGACCCAATCGGAGATTATCATAATGTGATTCATGTTCTACCTCATAGCTTTAACCTCAGAAAGGACTGGTCTATAATTAAAGGAAAATGAATAACAACTGTTGCTGTCATCTGCAAAAGGGTTAGAAGTTTGACTCAGAAGGTCGTTTAGAAAAATAAGAGAAAGTGTAGGAGAACAACCGAGCCTCGCAGTACTCTTGAATTCAACTGAAACTCATCCGATGAGCACCCATCTATAACAACACGTATAGAGAGGTCTCTGAGAAAGCTCCATATAAATCGAGAGAAATAACTACCGACACTAACCCTCAGTTTCTGTATGACGAACGAACGTCGAACGTCAAAAATTTGCATGTAAGTTGTTATTGTAACAAAAACGAAATACATGTAAATTTTTGACGTTCGTTATACAAAAACGGGGGGTAAAAGCAGTAAGCTCCGAAATGAGTGCAGTGTGCCACACACGATCAAACGCCTAGAGTAACCAACGTTCCAAATGAATCACAAACAGGTCTCCCGTAGAACGGCTTCTACGAAAGCTATACTGTCGCACAAAAAAAAAAGTGACTCCAGATAATTTACCAGGTGGTGATTCATGATGCCCTGCATGACTTTCGCGAGCGTAGATCAAATTACTATTGGGCGGTAGTTTTCAGGGGTTGTAGTCTCACACATTTTTTGGGATTGGCTGGTCGTTGGCCACCTTCCATCAAGAGGGAAGACTCCTACTTGACACGGAAGCACTACGAAGTAGAGATGCGCGCGTGATACGAATTTTTCCTGATTCACGTGACTCACTCTTAAATCACGAGTGATCACGAGTGAAATTTAGTTGTACTCACGTGATCGTGAGAGCTCGTGATTAGAAAAAATAGTTTCGTGCGTAATTTTTGTTCCGTGAGTTTTCCTGATTATTTTGTGCTGTCTGAAACAGAAAAACAAGTGAATTTAGTGGATAATTAATATAAAATTGTGATTAACATACATTTTTATTAAAGTTTTTAGGAATCTAAATACTTTTTGTGCAAGAAATGTAAGTCTTCGTGAGCGTGAAAGAAATTAAAGTGAATCACGTAAACGTGAGCAAAAAAAATATTTTGTGCGTGAGCTATATTTTTAATTCGTAAGCGTGATCATGCGTGAGTCTCTACTACAAAGGTTCAAAAATAAAAAGAATGCAAAAATGAGGTTATGATCCGCATTTCCGAGAGGTGCAAGTATCCCAACTTTGTATTTGTCAGGATGCGAAGTGAGAAAAATGTCGAGTGTATTACGAAATTGCCCTTCAAAACATTTAATACAATTTTACCATTATTAAAACATTTCTTTTTTGTATCCACGCCCACAGAAGGGGGGCGGGACGAAAAAAAATATATTTTTTAATTCCCTGGTGGGTCCAAGTGAAGGACTTTGAACTACTTCCGACACAAAAATGTTTAATTTGTTAAACAAAAATCATAAGCGTAGCTAGACCATTATTCTGGGGTGGGCAAAAGCCCCCCCCCCTTCCCAAAAAAAAAAAAAAATATTAAAACTAAAAAACATACATATAACAAAAAATCACAAAAAATGTATTTAAAAAAATTAAAGTTAACTACTATTTTCGTTAAAAATATATAAACAATAACACTGCTCTACACGGTTTTTGCACAGACATATTGAATACATTTTCTAAAGTATTTTGGCCTCCTGAACACGAATCTGTCATCAGAAAAGTTGTATCAAATCGCCTTCTCAAGATTTAGGCATTTTCATTTTTTGTGAAACAAGACCTCAAAACCGAAATTTTTTTAATATTAATATTTTTTTTTTAGTTGAACATGGTCCACAAAAATTGAAAATGGCTATATCTCGAAAAGGAGGCAAACATTTTTGGGAAATGTGTTTTAATCTTTTTTTTTTAATTTTACCAAAAAAAATCATAAAAATTGGTACGAAAAAATGTATGAAAAAAATATGCAAATTTGGTTCAAAACTTTGATTTCTTTTGCAAATATTTCTGGTTATACTTAATGGATTTTGGATTTTAAACCCAGGTTCTTTTTATTGGAGTGTTTACTTTACATATCTGCTTTGAACAGGATATTTATTGCAAAATTCGGATACTTATAAGGATGTAACCATAAAAAGGACATCTTAAACTTCCTTAGAATGTCCTGATGATATCCTTGATCGCACCGAGTCCGGATTTCTTGCAAAAGGTAGGTAATTTTATTGGGAATTTGAATAAAAAAATTATGAATATCTTTTACATAAAATTTTCAAATATTAAAAAAATTGTCGGTTTTGAGGGTTTGGTCCATAACAAATGAAAATGCCTATATCTCGAGAAGGCGTGTTTAGGAGGCCAAAATAATTTAGAAAATGTACCCTAAAACTTTGTGCAAAAACATTTGATTTATGTAGAGTAGTGTTATTTGTATATTAAAATCAATTTATAATGGAAAGAGTTAAAAAACGTTATATTTCTCTTTTTTCATTTTTTCATTTTAATATTTAAAACTTCTAAATTTTAAAATCGTTCCTGAAGCATTGCACTTCGTAACCATGTTTTTATTCAACGCATAGCTTAGAAACTTCTTTCACAACTAGCAGAACTAATAGGAAGGCTTATTGATACTTGTAAAAGTTTGAATAAATATTCCTGACAATTTTGGATTTAAGCATATCAAAGTTTAAATAATTAAAAAAAGGAAAATTGTCGGGGGTGGGCTAAATGCAAAAATGTCTGGGGTGGGCTAAATCGAGTCTAGGGTGGGCTTTGCCCACCCCAGCCCCCCCGTTTCTACGCCTATGACAAAAATACAAACAAATTTAAGAAATGGCGTTTTTTAAGAGGTTGGTTTAGTTCTTTATAGGGGAAATTTGTTTCCCCTGGTCCGATTTTGCCCATTTCCAAATTTCAAACTTCAGGAGGATAGCTCTTTTAGTTTGGATGAACATTGTTTTAGAATCTATTATGGACCAATAATAAAGGTATACACTTTATGGGGTCCCCAACCGTTATTTCGATGCGTTACACACGGAATTACAAAGTGAGTATACCACCACAGACTAAATACAGACTCGACAGTAGAGTTTTATAAGAAAAAATGGGGAAAAACTAAGCGATTTTAGGAGAAAACACAGCGATTTTTAGTCCGTTTTACGCTAACATTGCAACACTTTCTACGACTTAGGAGTGAGTGAAACAACAAAATCCGATCTGGCATCCATTTTTCTTATGGCGCGTTATATCAGTTTTCTCTTTCTAACCAAATTCGTAGAATAATTTGAAAATATTAACCATATGGTTCAGAACTACTTTTTTGACACCTGTCACTTATGTCGAGTCTGTATTAGTCTGTGATACCACCATACCACAGACTAAATACAGACTCGACAGTAGAGTTTTATAGGAAAAACTGGGGAAAAACTAAGCGATTTTAGGAGAAAACACAGCGGGTTTTAGTCCGTTTTACGCTTACATGGTAACACTTTCTACGACTTAGGAGTGAGTGAAACAACAGAAACCGATCTGGCATCCATTTTTCTTATGGCGCGTTATATCAGTTTTCTCTTTCTAACCTAATTCGTAGAATAATTTGAAAATATTAACCATATGGTTCAGAACTACTTTTTTGACACCTGTCACTTATGTCGAGTCTGTATTAGTCTGTGACCATACTGTAGTTGGAGGGTATAAACATTTAAGTTGAAAATTGGCAATTCTTTATAAAATGTTTTTTTTTTTTTATTTCCCCGCCTGTGTTAAATACAATTACATAATTTTTAAATGTAGACAATTTTTATAAATTTATAAATATAGTATATTCCATCCAACTTGTTCCTTAATGACTTTACATTAATTTGCATGTCAACACTCTTCTAAAGTGCCAGAATGCTAAGGCATCATCATCATCATCGCCACCAACAATTTCTATAACTTTGTGTTTCTAAAAATAAATTGAAACATAAAAATGATAGAACCCTCAACATGTGCGTTTGTGTCCTCTTAAATTAATATTCAAAATTTCTTAGAACAACAGTGCATTAAAAATGCTACTCATAATGGGGAAGACAAATATATAAATTTTTCTTCAAATTGACCCTAAGTTTTGAGTTTTTATGATATATGGAAATAGATGATGGATTTCTTTTTTAAGAAATTCAATAACAAAAAGTGTTTGTTTGCTTTAAGTATTTTTGATAAATTATTGTAAAAGAATCTGTCAGAAATAGTAACAAATTACTATTTCTCTGCCAATACACTGTTTCCGAATGTATTTTAGGAAATACAAATTGTGTTTTGGATATTACCTCTAATGTATGCCCCCAAATGGCAAACATTGTGGTACACCACTCTGTGGTACAGGGCATAATGAGTTTGTGCTGATGTTGGTAACTACTCAAAATATTGGTCCTCTAGGCCTACCTTCAAGTATACTGATCGACTTAGAATTACTTTTTGTGTCGATTTTTTGATGTCCGTCCGACCGTCATCTAACGGTTTAAGCACGATACAGGGCGCAATTTTCAATCAATTGATTTCAAATTTAAATCTTAAGCATATTTTCGCCCAAGGACGAAGCCTGTTGAAAGTAGAAAAAAATCGGTCCATGTTAAGAATTAGCCCCCATACAAACGTCCCCTTTGAATTTAACTTAAATGATTCTAATAACCGTAATTTAACAGATACCGTTTTTAAATTTAACAGGCAATCAAATTTTGTATGCACAAATCATCATTCCAAATTTCAATGAAATTGGATCAGTCCTTCTTGTAGTCCCCATACAAACCACAGTCCTGATTTTCACATAATTTGCTCAAAATTTATAAAAATGGAAAATATTTAATTAACATTTTGTTTGTACGTATTAAACGTGTACTTTGGTAACAGCATGCGTGGGTCCAAGGGGGTGGGGGGAAAGAGGAAATTCCCCCTCCCCAGGCAAAATTTTAAAAATAAAACAACGAAAGAAAGATAAAGAAGAAACAATGAAATTTTCTAAAAAATCTTTCAAAGGAAAAGAATTTTGAAATCCGAAAATTTTTAATCGAAAAAAATCTGAACATTTTCAAAGGAAAAATTTTAAAATTTTAATAGGGAAAATCTGAAAATTTTTAAAGGAAAAATGTGACTTAATCTGAAAATTTTTTGTGAAAAAATGTTTGTCAATCTCAAAGTTCTTATTATGAAAAGATTATTGTGAACGAGATAAATTAAGACTTTTCCTATAGGAAAAATATATCAGAATCTGAGGTTTTTTTTTAGAAAAAATGCCAAAGAACTGACACTTTTTCTAAAAGCAAAATGTTTCAGAATCTGAGACTTTTTTCTATAGGAAAAATGTCTCAGAATCTATGAATTTTTCTATACAAAAAATGTGCCAGAATTTGAGACTTTTTCTATAGGAAAAATGTCTCACAATCTGAGACTTTCTGTAGAAAAAAATTCTGAGAATCTGAGACTTTTTCTATAGGAAAAATTTTTGAGAATCTGAGACTTTTTCTATAGGAAAAATGTCTCAGAATTTGAGCCTCTTTATATGGGAAAAATATCTCAGAATCTAAGACTTTTTCTATAGAAAGCATTTTTTGCGATTTTTTTGG
Organism: Pegoplata infirma; assembly: GCA_963921195.1. Lineage (NCBI taxonomy): Eukaryota > Metazoa > Arthropoda > Insecta > Diptera > Anthomyiidae > Pegoplata > Pegoplata infirma. The sequence continues at coordinate 11,268,644 of OY992537.1, read as the reverse complement.
ATGATATTTTGAGATCTGACCACTTGTTTTCGATTAACCTTTCGATGCTGATTCCGAATATGGTTCCCAAATTTTTCTTTGACGCCTGGTTTTTGGGCATTTTTGAGAAGGGTTGTACTAGAGTGGAAATTTTAGTACAATTTTGTTAAGCTCAAAATGCCCTTGCACTGTAATTGGGGGTGTTTCCCTCGAATTAAAAAAACATTTAAAAAAAATTAAAAAATTATATATTTTTTAAGAGTTCAAAAAACGTCCGTTGTTTTAATTTTTGTTGTAGAATTGACTGGTGAAATCAGATTTACAATATTTTCAGCCGTTTTTGCTCTGCAGAAAAATCAGCTCAAAATCCGCGTTTTCAGATGCATTGAACTAACCACCCAAAGGAGCGAACATTTTTCCAAAACAAATACCATCATTGTTTTGATCTCCCCGAAATCCTTCAAAAAATTATAATACCCACAGATATAAAATTAGGGGGTACGCGGCTGATAAAATTTAAAATTAGGGGTACGCGAGCCAAAAAGTTTGGTAACCGCTGCTATAGAGCATACATGGGATCTAAGCATTGAGACATTAGTTTTTTTCATGTAAAATGCCAATGAAATAGCAGGCATTGGCATTGTTTTTTAAAACAAAAGTAATGGCAGGTCCCAAGTATGCTATAGAGTATGAAACTTTTTCTATAGTAAGAGGTTTAGGAATCTGAGACCTTTTTCTGCAGAAAAAGTTCTTAGAATCCGATATTTTTTTATAGGAAAAAAGTCTCAGATTTTGAGACATTTTTTGTTAAGACATTTTTTGATTTTTGAATTGAAAAATCGGCTTCACTTTTTCGGCAAAAACTACTAAATTTTATGATTGTATAGCTCTCCCATCACTTTTTTGGCAAAAAAAAAAAAAGTATCCCCGTTTTTGCTTGTCTGACAACGGTGAATTGATGATTTTTTTTTTATTCGGAGTAAAAAAAAAGTTCCCCTCCCCCCCCTAAAGTCAAAAGATGTACCCGCCACTGGGTAACAGGGATGGAAAGGTTAGTAATTTAGTAAATCTAATAAAATTCCCGAACGTTATTTGTCTGCGTTCGTGGTTCTTGTAACATTGTTATTGTAACAAAATTTCGTCCCCGACGAATGACTTTCGTCGTATAGAAACTGTGCATTATTGTTTTTTAGTACCTTCGAGGGCGAAAAAGTACTTTTTTGGTTGAGCTCCAATACCATTTCAAAATCCCGATTTTCCATGCCTGATTGGAGCTATAAATTTCGAATATATTATTCAGAGATCTATTTAGGTAATGTTGAATTTTATTCTATATCGTGTGAACATAAAATTAAAATTTTCAAAAAAAAAAAACATTTTAGAAATTTTTAAATTACTATTTGAAATGTTGTTTAAAAATTTTACATGAAAATCTACTCAGTTCATTTGTTTTATCTTTTCCCCCATTCCTAAAACAAAGATCATCCATCTATCGTTTGGTAATAAATGCCTGCAGTCATTCATATTTTATATTCCTATTTCATTACTTCTGTATTTGTCTGTCTGATGATCTTGTTCATGCCCTTTGTATCAAAAAATAAACAGCACAAGGCGGCGCTATGATGTAATGTATTACTTAAGTTACACTCCTCGGACTATGTAATATTTGTTTGTTTGGTGTGTCTTTTAAAAAGAGTTTTTCTTTCAACAAAAAATTTCAATTGTAATATAAAGTGCATTCATTAAATTCAATAGTTTTGCACATTGAACATCCGCATTTTAATTTAATTTTTTGTAAAAGAAAGGGAAATCTATTTTCGTCCAGCCGAAGATAAAGTCTGCTTGAAACCGAAGCTATTACACTTTTTTTAAGAATTTATTATTTTGAAGGTTTTTGGCTTTTTAAAAAACAAATCTTTTTGGTTTCACATTGTGGATTCTAATATCTTTCGCATTAATTTTTCCACAAAAAAAAAACTTTTGTGAAACAATGTTTGTACTTGTTTAAATACCCTTCAGTATCCAATTCAGTTCACATATGTTCACCAGCAGTCAAATAATAGCATTTTGTATTTTTGGGTTATGTTGAATGTATCAAAATTTTCTAGGTCCCCTTACATTTTCGTTAATAAATTTTAAACCGCTGAACCAATATCGCTTAAATGCAATTCCAAACTGCTCGGGGCAACAAAAAGTAAATATCTTTTGTTTCAGTCATATCTGTGAAATAATTTGGTCGTGATCGAGATTTCAACAGACTGACGGACATCAGTGGGGTCTCAAACCGATATTTCGATGAATTACAAACTAAGTGTTGGTTATAAAAATGAATACGGCATAAGATTCGGTAAAGCCGATTGTAAGAAAAATTATAAAATGTATTTTATGAACAGCTTTTTGGACCAAAATCTATTAATCGGCCGGCCACTGAATTCTATTTTAAAAATTTGTATTGCATGGTTTTGGATGGTGGTAGCATCATGTTTGAATAAATGAATAGATATTACTTATAGATGGCATTGGCTTCTTTAAAATGTAAATTGTTGATACATATATTTTATGAATGAAAATAAACCATTTATAAAAGTCACTGAACTAAACATTATTGAAATTCAATTGATAGAATTCGCTAAAAAAAAAACAGTAATATACAGTTCATAAAAACTCCCACATAGATTTTTTGCACCAGCAGAAAAAATTAAAAAAATCAAAAAAAAAAAAATTAAAAACAAGAAAAAAATGTGATTACCCAAATCAACGCCCAGTAGGTGTTCAATTGGTTAGATCCCAGATTTTCCGCTATCTTTAATTCGGTACTCTTAATGTTACCCTACCCAATACACCAATTTATCGCAAGTGACATTGATTTTGGGGTCTAACAATGTCTCTTTGTTATCTTTACTCTATGGCACACCCTTAACAATGCCCAACAAATTTTGATTAAAACCGAAATCGGTTATCCTGCGACTGGTAAAATCTGGGGGGTAATTGTGTAATTCGATTCGAAAGAAACTGTTCGAATTTTGATCCTTTGATATGCCAAAAGATTTTCGCTCGAATAAAAATTATTTTAGGTACTTTAAATTGGAACCAAAAATATCGTTCGAATAGCTTCTCTTTTCGAATCGAAATACACAATTACCCCCCTGGTTACATCCATCAGGGTGGTGCGTATTCCAACAAAGTGCTCATATCCAACTATTAATAGTGCGGAAAAGTTGGTACAAGATAATACAAGCATTTTAAAGCCAAAATTATCAAAATCGGTTTGTATCTTCTGTTCGCGCATCGCGGGTCAAAATTGGGGGTTTTTGAAAAATGGACATAATTTATAAAAAAAAATAAAAAAAAATATTTTTTTTTGTATCGTTTTTTTTAAATGTTCAGATACAAATTTGAAGTTTGTCGGATATCAATAACCCTCCCAAATGTGAGATCCAAAAAACTTACTATATGATTCTTATAGATTTTGCTCTCCTGATTTCAATTGCCAACCAAATTTTTCTCATATTCGCTTTTAAATAGTCAAAAAACCAATTATTGCGCAGTTTTGGTGGTCAACTTTTACACATTCTTCCAGAAATAGGACTTGATTTCATATAAAATGGACCGCCTGATTCCAAAGCAATCCAAATTTTTCTAGCATGTTCCGTTTTAGAGATATTCGCATTTGAAACTTTTTTTTTCGCGTAAATCTCGAACGCGAATATCTCAAAAACGGAGCATGCTAAAAAATTGCAGTTTTGGAATCAGGAGAAGAAAAATTTTCGGTATCCCGATTTCGGGATCCCGGGATTTTCGGGATATTTTGAATTCCGGGATTCCCCGGATTTTTTGAACATTTTCAGGATTGTTAAAAATTTTCTGTAATTTTTGTCAAATTCACGCGTTCGAATAGATTTGCTAAGTTCTGTTAAATTTGCGAAACTCAAGAGAGGACGAGATCCCTCCTGTGCAGGATATCCGTATTCGGTTATCTCTCTTACCTTTCGCCGTGGCTCTTCGTTAACAATGGACGTGAATCACGCGTGTTTGTAAGTAATTTTTATTTCAGTCTCGTAATTATGAGTGAGCAGGAGTTGAAAAAATCTACGTGAGTGATTAGTAAGTGAATCGAATTTTTTGCGTAAGTGATTATTTTTTTTGCGGCAATGTTTTTTTTTTTTTTTGTAAAATAATTTTATAGCGTAAGTAGAGTTTGCGTGACTTACGCATTAGCTTGATTGAATCCGGTGTGAGTCATGCGTGTGGATGAGCAATTTTTTGTGCTTTTTTGAACTTTTTCATACACGAATATTGAGTGAGCGTAAGTAAAAAAATATGCGTAAATAATAAGTGAGTGATTATATTATTATTTGCGTGAGCGTGACTAAGTGTGAGTCAAAATTTATTCACACCTTTAAAAAATATTGTTTTAAAAAAACAAAAAATAAAAACAGTTTATAACTTAAGGATTAAAGATGTGTCAAAAGCCCTTTCGTCGAACCACCATTAATTTTTAGAATTTTTGCAAGCTTTATACATATTTTGCACCAGACGGAACTTTAGCCAATTTTTTTAATTTTGTTTACAAAATTCATATTTTATACAAATTATTGAAAAAAAAAAAAAATATAAAAAAAGTAAAAAATATTGAAAAAATCGGAATCACGAAAATTCCGGGAATGAAAATCGGAAATCCCGAGATTCGGGATTTGCCTAATTCCGAAAATCCCGAGATTTCCCGATGGGAAGCCCTAGTATCAGTGGACCCCAAAAGTGCTAAATGTTTGGTTTTTGACTTTTTTACAGCGAAAAAATTAAAACAGTTTATAACTTAAGGATTAAAGATGTGCCAAAAGCCCTTTCGTCGAACCACCATTAATTTTTAGAATTTTTGCAAGCTTTATACATATTTCGCAAACGGTTCACCTTTCACTATCACAAAAAAATGGTACCAGACGGAACTTTAGCCGATCTTTTTTATTTTGTTTACAAAATTCATATTTTATACAAATTATTGAAAAAAAAAATATAAAAGACAATATAAAATATTGAAAAAATCGGGATCACGAAAATCCCGGGATTGAAAATCAGAAATCCCGAGATTCGGGATTTGCCTAATCCCGAAAATCCCGGGATTTGGATGCCAGATTTGGAAACAGAAAACCAAAATCTCAAATAAGATTTAATGTGATATTTCACTGGCAGGTTGTTTTTGTCGAACAGTGTAATTTTTTAGCAATAACTTAAAAACAGGATCAGCTAGGATTTTCGTGTTAAAGATTTATAAAACGTAAACTTACTTAAAGAGGAGTGTGCAGAATTGGAAACCTTATAATATTTTAACAAGTACAAACATATTTTTTTTATAAAAAAAAATTTTATAGGAATTTTTTTACCAACCATTTTTTTCCCGTAACTTCTTTTAATCAACCCCTCCAGGCGTCATTTAGTTTGGTGCTAGATTTTTTTTACTCGAATGAAGTTGTTGAAATATTATTATTATAATAACAATAATAATTGCTTAAAAACTGTATAATAGGCGTATACTTAATTTTGTAATTGCCTTTAAATAACAATCATACGCAACGGTACACAGTAAGTTTATTTTTAATAATTCGGCCAATCAGTAAGTACTGGTCATACCGGTTATAGCTAAGGTAATTTCTAGTTTAAATTTTGACGCTGGACTCCATATGTCCAATAATGACACAACCAGGGGCTCCCAATGAAGGATATATTTAATATACAAAAACTTTAAATGCTTTAAAATCACCAACTTCAAAATCGTTTAAAAAAATTTAGCACTAAATTAAAAAAAAAACTTGAGTGTTGTGTTATGGAAAATTTTAATTTTCATTTGCTTTCGGTTTAATCCCATTCCGATTCGGAAAGTTTGATTTTGTATCACTGTGTAGTGGGGGAATACCCTTAGCACAGACTATAAACAGACTCGACAGTAGAGTTTTATGAGAAAAAATGGGGAAAAACTAAGCGATTTTAGGAGAAAACAGAGCTGTTTTTAGTCCGTTCTACGCTAACATGGCAACACTTTCTACGACTTAGGAGTGAGTGAAACAACAAAAACCGATCTGGCACACTCAAAAAATTATGTTAGTAAAATCAACTGAAAATGTCAGTTAAAATAACTACTTTGTAAGTTGTTTTGGGGTCAACTACTTTTTCAGTTAAATCAACTAACAATGTTAGTTATTTTAACTGACAAAAAACAACTGACTTATGTAGTAAAAACAACTTACATTTGTAGTCAAAACAACTAAAATGTAGTAAAAATAAAAAAAATCTATAAATAATATTTTTTTTTCAAAAAATTTTTCAGGAAAAAAATTGAACACCAAATTTTTTCAAAGTTTTTTTTTTAAAAAAAGTTGTGAAAAGTAAAAAAAACGAAAATTTATTTTTATTTTTTGGAAAAAAACTTTGAAAATTTTTCAGAGATAAAAAAAATAAAATTAACTACTTTAAATAACTATTACTACATCACAGTACTTTTTTGTTAGTTATTCAAAAAAAGTACTTAAAATAACTAACAGAAATAGTTGTTTGATATTTTTCATACAAAACCAACTGACTTTGCAGTTGAAAATAACTAACTACTGTAAAATATACAAACAACTAACATATAGTAACTTACATAATTTTCTGAGTGCATCTATTTTTCTTGTGGCGCGTTATATTAGTTTTCTCTTTCTAACCTAATTCGTAGAATAATTTGAAAATATTAACCATATGGTTCAGAATTACTTTTTTGACACCTGTCACTTATGTCGAGTCTGTATTAGTCTGTGCCCGTAGTGTTAGTTAAAAAAAAATTAAAAAATAAATCAAAGTGTAGGATATCTCATGGTCGGGTTCAACCGACTATAAATTACTTTTTTAAATGAAACTTACGTGACTTCAGCTGGTGTTAATTCGACTAAACTAAAACCAATTAAGGTTAAAAATAGTATTCGAATAATTTGTTTCATTGCAGTTATATGCAGCTAGTTGGTGGTGGTGTATGCTGTCGATAATGTCGTTGATCTTATTCTTGTTTTTATGGTTTCAAATTATGTTACGATTTGAGTGCCTTTCTACTAAAGATTCTACAACAAATTTTCAAATATGCGTAGCTGCAAGTATATCTAAAAAAAGAAAAATTAATTAAAAAAATTAAAATTGCAATAATTGATTATCATTTATTTGAAAAAAAAAAATAAAATTAAAATATGGAAATGCGTTTAAAATTATATATGTGTATTGTATATTTATGCATCTAGGACACATGACATAAAATTTTTAAATAACTTAATATTATGCATTTGGAAGATACATACAAAATGTTTCTATTCCAATATTTTGTGTTTAGTTTTTTTTTTTTGTTTAAATATTGCATTTTTATAACAAACGACCTAGTTCGTCTTTGTGGGGATTTTGCCTCCTTTTTTTGTTGTTGTTCATTGTGCATCGAAAATTTTATTTATTTTAATACATTTATTTATTGTTTATCCATAATTAATAATTTACATATTACAGCTGGTTTCTTAGACAAAGACCTGCCATTATTTATAAATATTTATATATAATTGTTGGCAGTGAATTTTATAAATTTTATAAATTTAATAAATATTGAAATGTTTATTTGTACCATTAATTTAAAAATCTATTATGAATGGATCATTTAAAAAAAAATAAACAGGAAACTAGTGCAATTAATTTTCTTTTAAATTCTGATTGATTTTTTTTTAAATAACAAGTAGAAGAGTTTAATTCGACTTGGCTGAATCCATGAAACATTCTAACTTGAAAAAAGTTAACAATTTTGAATAGAAATATTTTATTTTAATTTTTTTAGTCATTTTTGTAAAAAAAAAAATTACCAAACTTTTTTGAGTGTAAACTTTTTTTCGAGTGTATATTTTTTAGTGTAAAAATATTTTTAAGTGACAAAAATACTTTGTAAAATATTTTTGTGGCTTAGCAATGTTTTTAAAGCTTAATTAACGGTTTTTTTAACACCCCGGCTAAAAATGAATTGTATATGAGCATATATGAACACATCTGACCATACATCATTAATTCGAAAACATATATGATCATATATGAACATTAGAGTGTCCCTTATTTTGGAAATGTTGGAAATCTTGAGACGGTACCCGCTCATTTTTTTCCTTTTGACTTAAAAATAACTCAGGAAAAATTTTACGCCCCTAGGACCACGCCTTCCCTACGCGACGGGGCCTTAAAGAGCGGGGCCTAAAAAATCATTTTTCCATACAAACCAAAAAAATTTTTTTTTTATTTTTAATTTTTTTGTTATTAATTATTATATTACTTGGTTTGCTTATTCACGACAAAAAATTTGATTTTGGAGGGATAAGTCTTTCAGCGCTAAAAAATTTTTCGCAAAAAAAAAAATTTGGGCGGCCGGGGTCCTACAGTAAAAAATTTTTAAAAAATATTTTTTTTTAGTTTTGACCAGCAACGGTTTTAGTTGCTATGTTGCTTTAAATGATATATATTCCAAAAAAAAAATTATTCATATCTGTGACATCTTTATCTTTTTCGAAAAAAAAAATTTTGAGCCGTAGGAATCCTACGGTAAAAAATTTTTAAAAAATATTTTTTTTTAGTTTTGAAAAGCAATGGTTTTAGTTTTTATGTTGTTTTTAATGATATATATTCCAAAAAAAATATTATTCATATTTGTGACATTTTTATCGTGTATCGAAAAAAATCATCAATGCATTTTTTACCCTTTTTTAGAACACGATTAAGATGTCACAGATACAAAAAATATTTTTTTATGAATATATATCATTTAAAGCAACATAGCAGCTAAAACCGTTGCTGGTCAAAACTAAAAAAAAATATTTTTTAAAAATTTTTTACTGTAGGACCCCGGCGGCTCAAAATTTTTTTTTGCGAAAAATTTTTTAGCGCTGAAAGACTTATCCCACCAAAATCAAATTTTTTGTTGTGAATAAGCAAACCAAGTAATATAATAAATAATAACAAAAAAATTAAAAATCAAAAAAAAAATTTTTTGGTTTGTATGGAAAAATGATTTTTTAGGCCCCGCTCTTTAAGGGCCCGTCGCGTAGGGAAGGCGTGGTCCTAGGGGCGTAAAATTTTTCCTGAGTTATTTTTAAGTCAAAAGGAAAAAAATGAGCGGGTACCGTCTCAAGATTTCCAACATTTCCAAAATAAGGGACACTCTAATGAACATATATTAAAATTGGCGCTTATTCAATATATGACCATATATGGTAAAACATATGATAATATGCGATCATATATTGGCCCATCCTTAACATAAATTATCATATATGATCGTACATGAGCTTGTATACATTATTTTTAGCCGGGACGTGAATTTAAGGTGAAACCAATCTTAAATTCAAGGTTTTTCTCATAACTTTTGAACTACTGAACCGATTTTGCTGAAACTAAATACCAACCAGGCTGGAACTCTATACCAACGAAAAATACATATCCCGGGTGAAAATGACCATGTATGTTCATACATGCTCATTAGGGTGGTTTTTTATTTTATTTTTTTTGGAATTTCGAGGAGCGCGCAGCGGATTTTTGTTTCATTTGATGTTAAAAAAATTGTGTAAAAATTTGAGCTAAATCGGATAAAATTAACCCGAGGCGCAAGGAGGTCAAAGTTTCGAGAAAAAGCCAAAATGGCCAAATTTTGAAAAAACTTTAAAAAATGTAAATTTTGTAGAAATAAAAAAAATAAAATATTTTTTATTTAACTTTCTTGCAATAATACTCAGAAAAAATTATCTTTACTTTTTATGACGGCAGTAACACTTTCAAACATGAAATACAAAAATTACCATGCATTTTGGGGGGTACCTGATATGAGTGTTTTCGATTTTTTGAAAATTTTATTAAACAAAAAAATTAAATCTTACTATTCTATAGCAATGGATTATTAAATACATCCTAAGGCTTAAATATTTAAAAAATTGGGGATATCCATCGACTCAATTTTTTTTTGGAGTCATTTGACTCCTTGAAATCCGCAAAACTCAAATGACTCCAAAAAAAAATTGAGTCGATGGATATCCCCAATTTTTTAAATATTTAAGCCTTAGGATGTATTTAATAATCCATTGCTATAAAATAGTAAGATTTAATTTTTTTGATTAATAAAATTTTCAAAAAATCGAAAACACTCATTTCAGGTACCCCCCAAAATGCATGGTAATTTTTGTATTTCATGTTTGAAAGTGATACTGCCGTCATAAAAAGTAAAGATAATTTTTTCTGAGTATTATTGCAAGAAAGTTAAATACAAAATATTTTGTTTTTTTTTATTTCAACAAAATTTACATTTTTTTAAGTTTTTTCAAAATTTGGCCATTTTGGCTTTTTCTCGAAACTTTGACCTTCTTGCGCCTCGGGTTAATTTTATCCGATTTAGCTAAAATTTTTACACAATTATTTTAACATTAAATGTCACAAAAATCCGCTGCGCGCTCCTCGAAATTCCAAAAAAAATAAAATAAAAAACCCCCCTAATGCTCATACATGATTCCATGTATGATAGTATATGAACAATATATGGAAATGTATGTCATATATGGGAGCATATATGAACATACAAAAGTAATGTAATATTCCATATATGTAAATGTATGCATCTATGTGTGAATATGTAAATGTCATACAACTTCATACATGTCCGACCAAACGTTCCGGTTCGGTAACGTAGTTTGACAAAACTCGCTCGGCCACTGTTTGGGCTTCTTCCAAATTTTGGCTAAACTTTACCGAACTTTTGTATGCATTGTTTAGTGTTTTCCCAATTAAACCACATTATCAGTGCAACTATCCTACACTATGAATCGGGCTATTGTTTTAAAGAAATACTAACTTTTTTTCGAAAAACTCAACTCGAGCTATATTTTTCCACTTCTTTTAAGCATACAAAAGTATAGAATATTTATTTTTTATCTATAAAATTTCGCAACTAAAAAAAGAAAAAACTTTTTTAAATGAATTGAATTCGTTTTTTATGATTTGTTTTTAAAATAGTTCGGCAGAACTTTGCAAAATTAGACGAAGTTTGTGTTCATGTATGGGTTCAGTCTGAAACAGTCTTTCGGTACTAATGATCATACATTATCAAGAATGATAACGTAAATAACCAAATTTTGAAGAAAATGCGAACACTCTGACGGTATTACTGTCCGAGCTGCGAAGGATTTCATTCCTTAATTAGATTTGGTGTTCAGAATTAAACTTCAATGATTGCATTCCCCAATCACAATTTATCGAATGAATTTACATTTGATTTTAAAATATGGAATGCATTCCATTTTTTTTTTCATTCGACTTTGAAAAATTGAATGCGTAAGTTTTTATAAATTCGATTTTTAAAAGTCTCATAAATAATAAATGAATGAAATAAAGAATGCATTTAATTTTTAAAATTCTCATAAACAAGAATTCGATTTAATATTAAAAACCTAATGCATTCCAAGGAATATTGATATTAAAAAATAATTGCATTCAGTGACTATTAAAATCAAATGGATTTTATTTGTGAATTCATTCGAAAAGTAATAAATTCTTCGAAGCTTTGGGTAACCAAAAAAAAGTATCATAAAGTTCAAAGTATATTTCTAAAATATTCGTTACTTTTTATTAAAAAACAGTGACATAAATAAATACAAATTATTTATATTTGAAAAAATTTCAATTAATAGACGTTTTATGCAAAAAAAAAAAAAAACAAAAAAAAAATTATGCATACAAATTCATGTATGACAATGTATGATCATTAATGTACATGCACCCTCAAATTACGGATATGCACTTGTATGGACATCCATATATGCATCATATATGAACATACATGGTCATTTTCACCCGGGATGCTAAGCTTCAGAAGCCTCACAATTGTCTTTCGAAAGTTAGCGTGTTTCTTAACTAGTAAATTAACGAAAAACCCTTGCCTAAATTCTCTCTTTTGCTTATTACTTTTGAATCACCGGACCGATTTTGCTGAAATGCAAAATCTTATGACAATGACAAACCTCTATCACTAGAGTGGTGGGTATAACAATGGGTTTATTCGACCTTTAAAATATTATATTTTGAGTAGGCTTATCATTTTTCACGAATTGATAGAAGATAGATAAAACAAGACAACAATTTTTTTTTAAACGTCAGATGGAAACATGACTTTTTGGGAAAAATAAGCAGATCAAAAGTTTTTATGTTTGACATAAATGGATCTAGAAAGTTTTGGTGATTGGAAGTCCCACACTCAAAAAATTATGTTAGTAAAATCAACTGAAAATGTCAGTTAAAATAACTACATTGTAAGTTGTTTTGGGGTCAACTACTTTTTCAGTTAAATCAACTAACAATGTTAGTTAATTTAACTGACAAAAAACAACTGACTTATGTAGTAAAAACAACTTACTTTTGTAGTCAAAACAACTAAAATGTAGTAAAAATAAAAAAATCTACAAAAAAAATTTTTCAGAAAAAAAATTGAAGACCAAATTTTTTCAAAGCTTTTTTTTAAAAAAAAAAGTTGTGAAAAATAAAAAACGAAAATTTATTTTAATTTTTAGGAAAATAACTTTGAAAATTTTTCAGAGATAAAAAAAATAAAATTAACTACTTTAAATAACTGTTACTACATCACAGTACTTTTTTGTTAGTAGTTAAAAAAACGACTTAAAATAACTAACAGAAATAGTTGTTTGATATTTTTTATACAAATACAACTGACTTTGTAGTTGAAAATAACATACTACTGTAAAATATACAAACAACTAACATGTAGTAACTTACATAATTTTCTGATTGTGAGTGCAAAAACTCTCTTGGTGCCTTATAGCATGACATGCCTTCTATCAAAAAAACAAAAATCACCCGGATAGATTCATTTGGCATAGGTATTTAAAGGCTCTGGCACAATGTCTGAGTACTCTGTACTACAGGGTACCATCTCTAAAAATAGAGATAACATCATACAAAAAATGTGTAAGTGCGAAAGAGATAGTCCCAAAATCGACACTCTGGCACATAGTACTCCGTCATTATAATTCAGCTAAACACCCTCTTAGGCATAACATTTCAGAACCCTTTTATGTTTAAGAGGGTTTATTTTTGTACCCGTGTAAAAAAATAATTATATCAAAACATATCTCCTTTGATAAAAACATATATGGATCATATCTAAATGGATATAATCAGATCTACTCCATATATATTCATATCTGCTTCAGATATGTTTTGATCCGTAAATTGAGTCTATCTGGCATATATGGCATATATGATCAGACATTTTCAGATATGTTCATATATGTAAAATTGTCAGATAGACTCAATTTACGGATCAAAACAAATCTGAAGCAGATATGAATATATATGGAGTAGATCTGATTATATCCATTTAGATATGATCCATATATGTTTTTATCAGAGAAGATATGTTTTGATATAATTATTTTTTTACACGGGTAATTTATTTAAACGAATTTCAAGTAAAACTGAGGTTTTGGAAAAAAAATGTTGGAATGATGATTTGTGAATGAAAAAAAATCATCTGCTTTATTTCGAAGCGATACCTATTATAACACCAATACACTCAGAAAATTATGTAAGTTACTACATGTTAGTTGTTTGTATATTTTACAGTAGTTAGTTGTTTTCAACTACAAAGTCAGTTGTTTTTGTATGAAAAATATCAAACAACTATTTCTGTTAGTTATTTTAAGTAGTTTTTTTGAATAACTAACAAAAAAGTACAGTGATGTAGTAACAGTTATTTAAAGTAGTTAATTTGATTTTTTTTATCTCTGAAAAATGTTCAAAGTTTTTTTCCAAAAAATAAAAATAAATTTTCGTTTTTTTTGTTTTCCACATTTAAAAAAAAAACTGAAAAAATTTGGTCTTCAAATTTTTTTTTTGAAAAATTTTTTGAAAAAAACAAAAAAAAATATTTATTGATTATTTTTACTACATTTTAGTTGTTTTGACTACAAATGTAAGTAGTTTTTACTAACATTGTTAGTTGATTTAACTGAAAAAGTAGTTGACCCCAAAACAACTTACAAAGTAGTTATTTTAACTGACATTTTCAGTTGATTTTACTAACATAATTTTTTGAGTATATTAAACATAACCGGATGGTATTTATCTTAATGTAGAAATCAAATGGACCACGAAATTAAAACCTGTAAATGTAGTTTTACATTTACAGGTTTTAGTTTCGTGGTCCTGTTTCCTTTTAAAAGGACTTCAAAGTTTTAAAGGATTACATTTTGTAAAATATTTAGATATTTGTAATTGTCCTAGGATGCCACTAGTGATGGCGAATGAAAGAGGAGTACATCCCCTAATTTTTCAATTTTTTTATTTTGCCATAGGAAAAAGAATTTTCTTTCAAAGATTTATCAAAATATTTTGTTTAAAATTGTAAATGATATTGAGGACGTTACTTAAATCATTTTCAGTTTTGTGTCATATTGTGTTACTACTTCATCTAATGTCAGGAATAAAAATTAAAATAAACAATATTTCTAATGTCCTTGCAATCCTTAAAAAGTATATCCTTGAAGTTCTTAAAATGTTACATAATGTAATAATTCTTCAAGTTTTGAAAGTCTCTTAAAAGTGTGGACAAAAAATGCTGCAAAATAACACATTTTTGTTCAAGTTTCAATAAATTTTTAATATTCGCCGTTTTTCCATTTAAGCAAAAAATCGAAAATTGTATTAGGTACATAAAAACAAACTTTGTTATATTTTGTCACTTTTATATATTTAATTTAAAGTTGTTTCTGCTTGATTTTAAATTTTTTCTTAGTGTACTTAAAGTAACTGCTACAATTTTTTTTTAACTGAAAAACAACTACAGAAAACAACTATTACTACAATGTAGTATTTTTTTCAATTATTGTTTAAAAAAAACAATAAAAAAGTTTTGTGGAGATTTTCTTATTCAAAAAACACTGGAATTTTAATTAAAAACATTAACTACCAATTACTACACAAGCAACTATCATTTTTTTCGTTGTTAAAAATAGATGCAATTTCCGTTATTTTTGCGGAAACGTTAAATTTGTTAACTACAAATGCAGTTGATTATATTTTTAATAAAATTAAGAAAGGAATTCAATAGCACAGCTTCTACAATGTTTTTTAATGATTACAGCTTATGATTGTATTGATTTTCTTAGAATTATTATTTACTACACTCATAGAAATATCTTAGTAGAAAAATTAGTAAACCCATTGTAGATCAAGTTTTACAGAATATTGCCATATTCAACAAAAATTAATGTTGATATCGTTGAATAATCAGTAAAGTTGAATCAACTTTTTACAACGCTTATACAGAATTCAATAGATAAAACCAAAAAAGAAAAAACAACCCTGTTCGTTCATTTTTGTATTATCAAGTTGGTAGCAATGCATTGCAATGTGAAATTTGTTTGTCTCTTATAAAATTATTTTATGTGTTTGTTTCTTATAAAAAAATTTAATATTATAAAAATAAATAAAAATATTTGGTAAGTAATAAAATACATTGGTTACTTTATGTATTCAAACTATATTATATATTTTTTTTTTGTTTTTTTAAGGTTTTTGATTTGGTGTCATTAGAAAACTGGAGAATGGCTTACGAGTGCATAACATAAATAAACGAAGTGTGTGTGAAAATCTCGTGCAGCTTAAAAAGCCGGTGATAATTCTAAAAAATATTGTGATTTTTACTTAATAAAAGAATATTAACAAATAACAACAAGCTTTTTTTATTAATAAAATTTCTTATATCAACAAAAATATGAGTTGAGTTTACAAAAAATACGAGTTGATTTACAAAAGAACGAGTTGATCAACTTTTACAAAAACTGACAACAATTTTTATTGAAATCAACATAAATATTTGTAGGGTCAAAATCAACAATGATTTCTGTTGAATTTACAACGATTTTCTTTGGGAATACAATGATTTTTGGTTGAGTGTACACTTTCATTTTGTATCATGTTCATATGTTTAGCAAATGTGGACTAAAATATTTATTTAAAAAATTATTTTAATCAGTCAACAAGAACATAAAAAATACAAAACAAACAATTGTTTTAGTACGACGCGAATGTGTATTTTTTTTTTATAAATTCATCGTCAAAACATTACAGAAATATCCCACAATTATTTCTAAACAGTAACACTAACCTGATTTGAAAACTTATCGCGAATTTCAGAATTTTTTTTATTTAAATGTATTATAAAAATAGGTCAAAAGGTTGATAAATGATGATGTATTTTCATCAAAGAAACAAATAAAAAGATTTGTTTTCATTTGCAAAATTAAAATTTATATAATTTAATGAGATTCACAATTATCAAACACAGTGATGATTATTATTTTAGAAACAATAAACTTGTATTATTTAAATTATGCTTGCAACAAGAATGAATAAAAAAAATTATTTAATTTATTTAAATTTTGTTCGTATTTTTTTGTTTTATTTTTTGTTCATTATAATTTCTTTTATTTTATTATTTTTTTTTTTTTTTGTAAAAATAAATTTTAAAAAAATCTTACTTGAATTAGATTTTTTTCACTTTATTATTTTTTTTTAAATTTATTATCAATAACTTAACGGCACCAAATCCAGAATACAAATAAAGTTCATTTTGTAGTTTCTTTGCTTTTAAAAGATCTTTTGGCTGGAACATTTTATTAAAATGTATCCCTTCGTTTTTCAAATACAAACGATAAGAGCGACATCATGTGTTTTGTATATAAAAATAAGAGCAAGAGAAATTTGTCAGCAGCCGGCATTATCATTTTAAAAAGAATGCAATTAATTTAAATCGATAGATTGGGAGTTTTTGTATACCCACTACTAATTGTAAGTGAAATATGATAATTAACAGTTTTTCATTCCATATGTAACACATCGATCTAATGATTAATTTAAAATCAAACAGTAAAAAAATTTAAAATCAAGCAGACACAACTTTAAATTAAATATGAAACAGTGAAGAAATGGAACAAAGTTTGTTTTTTTATTGAAAAGTAAATATGTTTCTACTAGTTGTTTTTAACAAGAACAAAGTTTGTTTTTATTTAAGTATACACTCAAAAAATTATGTTAGTAAAATTAACTGAAAATGTCAGTTAAAACAACTACTTTGTAAGTTGTTTTGGGGTCAACTACTTTTTCAGTTAAATCAACTAACAATGTTAGTTATTTTAACTGACAAAAAACAACTGACTTTGTAGTAAAAACTACTTACATTTGTAGTCAAAACAACTTACATGAAGTAAACATATTCAATATATTTTTTTTCAAAAAATTTTTCAGAAAAAAATATTTAAGACCAAATTTTTTCCAAGTTTTTTGTTTTTTTTTTGTGAAAAATAAAAAAAACAAAAATTTATTTTTATTTTTTGGAAAAAAATTTTTAAATTTTTCAGAGATAAAAAAAATAAAATTAACTACTTTAAATAACAGTTACTACATTACAGTACTTTTTTGTTAGTTATTTAAAAAAGCGACTTAAAATAACTAACAGAAATAGTTGTTTGATATTTTTCATACAAAAACAACTGACTTTGTAGTTGAAAACAACTAACTACTGTAAAATATACAAACAATTATCATGTAGTAACTTACATAATTTTCTGAGTGTATGTTTCTACTAGTTGTTTTTAACAAGAACAAAGTTTGTTTTTATTTAAGTAAAATATGTTTCTAGTGTTTTTTAACATGACACGATTAGTAGACGACATTTAAAGATTGAACAATATTGTTTTAAAATTGGTCATGCTTAATTTAAATATGTACACTAGGTTGGGGCGATTTGAACATCTTAATGAGCGCTTCGCGTTTCTGATTCTTGGGATTGTACTGACCATACGTCTACGGTGAAAATCGAGCTTCCAGATTTTGACTTGCAGTTTTTTCTCAGATTTTATTTTTTGGAAAATTTTCTTGGGCTCATATTTCGTAAACTATTTGAAATTTTGACTTGTTTTTAAAAGTAAAGTTGTAGCTATTGTCTCGGGCTACAATTTCTCTGAAAATATTACTTACACTCAAAAAATGAAGTTAGTAAAATCAACTGGGGTCAACTACTTTTTCAGTTAAATCAACTAACAATGTTAGTTATTTTAACTGACAAAAAACAACTGACTTATGTAGTAAAAATTACTAACAATTGTAGACAACACAACTATAATGTAGTAAAAATAAATTAAACAATATAAATTTTTTTTTTCAAAAAATGTTTCAGAAAAAAAAAATGAAGACCAAGTTTTTTTTTTAAAAAAAAGTTGTGAAAAATAAAAAAAAACATTTTTTTTGGAAAAAACTTTGAAAATTTTTCAGAGATAAAAAAATAAAATTAACTATTTTAAATAACTATTACTACATTACAGTACTTTTTTGTTAGTTATTCAAAAAAACGACTTAAAATAACTAATAGAAATAGTTGTTTGATACTTTTCATACAAAAACAACTGACTTTGTAGTTGAAAACAACTAACTACTGTAAAATATACAAACAACTAACATGTAGTAACTTACATAATTTTCTGAGTGCAGAAAAAACTTCGTTTTCATGGTCAAAAAGTCGAAAATGTAGAAAGTTCACTTACATAATTTTCTGAGTGCAGAAAAAACTTCGTTTTCATGGTCAAAAAGTCGAAAATGTAGAAAGTTCACCACTTTTTGTCACTTTTTTTTTGTGGATATTTTGACCTATAACAGCCAAACCATTGAGATTTTCGATCCAATGCCACGACAATTTTAAATTTTGGCCTTGTGAAAGTGCAAATTTTTCGTGAAAATATTGATAAATTACAATTTTGAGTTGTTCATAGCTGAAGGAGCGTTCCAATGCTTTTGCGATGTACTACACTCAGAAAATTATGTAAGTTACTACATGTTAGTTGTTTGTATATTTTACAGTAGTTAGTTGTTTTCAACTACAAAGTCAGTTGTTTTTGTATGAAAAATATCGAACAACTATTTCTGTTAGTTATTTTAAGTAGTTTTTTTGAATAACTAACAAAAAAGTACTTTGATGTAGTAACAGTTATTTAAAGTAGTTGACCCCAAAACAACTTACAAAGTAGTTATTTTAACTGATATTTTCAGTTGATTTTACTAACACAATTTCCAGAGTGTAGAGAGTTTTTAACTATTGTCTTGGCTACAATTTTTCTCTTAGTATTGGATCGAAAATATCAATGGTTTGGCTGTTATAGGCCAAAATATCAAAAAAAATGTGACAAAAAGTGGTGAATTTTCTACATTTTCGACGAAGTTTTTTCTAAGTAGTATGTTCAGAGAAATTGTAGCCCGAGACAATAGCTACAACTTTACTTTGAAAAATAAGTCAAATTTTCAAAAAGTTTACGAAATATGAGCCCAAGAAAATCTGAAAATTTTCCAAAAAAAATAAAGTCTGAGAAAAAAACTGCAAGTCAAAATCTGGAAGCTCTATTTTTACCGTAGACGTATGGTCTAGTGGACTTTTTTGCTCAGTACAATCCAAAGAATCAGAAACGCGAAGCGCTCATTAAGATTTTTTTCCTTCCATACTAATCGCCCCACCCTAATGTACACTCTAAAAATTTTGTTAGTAAAATCAAATTAAAATAACTACTTTGTAAGTTGTTTTGGGGTCGACTACTTTTTCAGTCAAATCAACTAACAATGTTAGTTATTTTAACTGACAAAAAACAACTTACTTATGTAGTAAAAGCTATTCACATTTGTAGTAAAAGCTATTTACATTTGTAGTTTTTTAAAAAGTTGTGAAAAATAAAAAAACGAAAGTTTCTTTTTATTTTTTGGAAAAAAACTTTGAAAATTTTCGGAGATAAAAAAATGAAATTAACTACTTTAAATAACTGTTACTACATTACAGTACTTTTTTGTTAGTTGTTCAAAAAAAGGACTTAAAATGACTAACAGAAATAGTTGTTTGATATTTTTCATACAAAAACAACTGATTTTGTAGTTGAAACAACTAACTACTGTAAAATATACAAACTGAGTGTAACCATCTAGTTTCTGTATAACGTTCGTCATAGAAAAACTGGGGGTTAATATCTTCTCTTGTTCCTCCGTTGTTATTAATAATGCTGCCTAGATAACAAAATGAACTCCAAAAATAGTAAAGTTCGTTTGCTTATGAGCTAAAAGACGAATGTCATCAGCGTAGTCTAAATCATAGTGACATAGTAATCCATCGACCGTTTTGTAGATCTGGCATCACCAAAGATAATTGGAAAATTCTGGCAATGCCAAACTAAAGTTCAAACGCAAAGCAAAGAGAGACAAAAAACAATCTGCATTCTCACTGTAAAACTGGTATCTTCCATCTCGCTCACATTTTGATTTGTGATAAAATTTCGTAAACAATACCATATGGTTTTTGTTTACTACTTTTTCAAACGCCATTTGTTGGACTACTCTATGACTCTGGTCTAAATCACCCAGATTGCCTTACATACCTAACCTGACCAACTGCTTTTGACTGAAAAGCGGGTTGGAAAAGTTGAAAAAGCGGCATTGTCGTTGGAGTAAATTAAAGTCAACAAACAAGCAATACCAGATCACAAATTTCTATAAAAACTAAAAAAAATTTGCATATAGTAAAAAATATATTTAATTAATTACTAAATATTTGCTTTTAATTTTGTAATAAAAAACAATTTTATAAGATGAAATGAAGCTTAAAAACAGGAATGTTTATTTAATGTACACTTGTGCTCATACAATTAAGTCAGTTATGAACGTTGTAGTAAAAGAATAAAAAAAATATGCCTACAACACTTCCCAGGCAGAAAAATACGAACGGGAAAGCGCTGGCAAAGTACCTTTTATGGTCTCTTGTGTGCTGGGAAAGCATCACAGTTTGGTACTCCCCCAGCGTCCAAAATGATAACCACGGTAAACGGTATGCCGTTGCTATTTTAAAGCGCTTTGAAAGCGCTTTAAAAACCAAAAATATGGTACTATTATAGCACTTTTAAAACAAAAAAATGGGACGTATCAAAATTGTATAAGTAAGTCCATAAGACACAACTTTTTTGATGTTTATTTGAATAAAGAAATTTATTAAATTAGGATAAAAAATTTATTGACTAATTTATTAGGATGAAAAAATTTTGGACAAACTTTAAAATATTTTTCTAAGTCCCGGAAAAAATTTGTTTGCGGTTTTCTTTGCGTTCTGGAATAAAAAATTTATTAAAAATGCTTCTAGGAAAATTTTCGGAAAAGTCCCGAAAAAAAGTGGTGTATTGAACCGAATCGGGTAGTGTTCCAAAGGGATAGGCCCAGTGACATTTCACATGTGATGTATCCGGAGTTTAAGACACTTCCTCACGAAAGAAACAGGTGTTTTTATATAAAAGGTGTCAAGTTTGTAATATGTAGGTCATTGTGTCTAAGTGACACATCACGAGAACTATCAAGGACCGGCCACTTATCCTGCAGGGAAATAAAAAATATTCCAATTTGTACGAAAATTAATAAATTTTAATAAAAACTTTATACTTTGAACGGATTTAAATAAAAAAACACTGGCAAAGCGCTTGCAAAGCACTTTTTCGAATTCATACTACCTTCTACACAAAAAATAAAGTGCTTTGCTGAGACTTTTTCTTTGGAACGGTTGGCAGTTTCTGCCTGGGTTACTACAAATTTGGTTTCTTTTAAAAATTATTATTTTTGTTAGGTTTGTAAGTGGCTGCTAGCGTTTTACGTCAGCACACATAGACTCTGAGGTCCGTTGTGATATAATGGGACTGTAGTAGGTTCCCCTACTAGTCCCTGCCGTTAAACCAATTTGAGCTCTTTATGAAACTCCTACACTCAAAAAATGATGTTAGTAAAATCAACGGAAAATTTGAGTTAAACTAACTACTATTTTTATCTGTGTACACTTCAATAATAAATTTAAAAATATCACTATTTATTTGAATTAAATATTGTTTCATTCCCTTAAAAAAATGCTACATAAATTTAAGAAAATAATGATTAATTGCCATCATATTAAACATATGCATGTCTCAATGCAATTAAAATTACATATGATTACGTGAAGTGGGCTTTCATATTTCTTAAAAAAAAAAACTTAAATGAGGGAGGAAAAACATATTTTTTTTATTTATAACAAAATAATTCTAAAAAGTGCATCTGCTCATACATATTATATGGGTAATAAAAACAATAATATTAATAATTTTTAATGAATTGAATACACTTAAAAATCTATTACATATAATACATCACTCAGAAAATAAAGTAACTTACTACATGTTAGTTGTTGTTTAGTGAAAAATATCAAATAACTATTTCTGTTAGTTAATTTAAGTCGTTTTTTTGAACAACTAACAAAAAAGTACTGTAATGTAGTAACAGTTATTTAAAGTAGTTAATTTTATTTTTTTTATCTCTGAAAAATTTTTTAAACTTTTTTTTCCAAAAAATAATAATGAATGTTCGTTTTTTTCACAACTTTTTTTTTAAAAAAAAACTTTAAAAAAATTTGGTCTTCAGTTTTTTTCTGAATTATTTTTTTTGAAAAAAATATATATATATTGATTATTTTATTTTTACTACATGTTAGTTGTTTTGACTACAAATGTAAGTAGATTTTGCTACATAAGTCAGTTTTTTTTTGTCAGTTAAAATAACTAACATTGTTAGTTGATTTAACTGAAAAAGTAGTTGACCCCAAAACAACTTACAAAGTAGTTATTTTAACTGACATTTTTATTTGATTTTACTGATTTTACAAATATGGTTTTTTAACAAAAAAAAAAAATACTGTAAATTAATAACAGCCATTTAAAGTAGTTTTGCATTAATTAACATATCGTCAACCTATATTCAAAATATGCCAACTCAAATTTGGTCAAAAATTTGTAAAATATTTCACATTTTCGATTTAATATTGATAAACTAAATTTATTAACTACAATTTACAATTTTAGTTCAGTGCTAGATTTTTTTATATTTTTTTATAGTTATATTAATAACTGATTGAAAACTGTATAAGAGGTGTATACTTAATTTTGTAGTTGCCTTTAAATGACAATCATACGCAACGGTGCACAGTGGTTTATTATTAATAACACTGTAAGTAAAATTTAAACTTTTGAAATGACACACAAAAACGACGAGACACCCCAACTTATTTTTGGGTCATAGAATCCAGTGGTATACTCCGTTTTAAAAAGTTAGCTCAAAATAACGAGATATTTCGATATTAAATTTGCAAATGTAAGAGTAAAAATTGAATAAATCAAAAAAAAATATATAAAATTCATCAAAATAATTGGATAATTTATGAGCAAATGAAATTTTGTCTGGCACTGGCTGGACTTAATATTAAGTTATATTAGTCTTAAGATTTGAATACTTATTGTTAGTTCACATAATTTAAGTGAAGATTCAATAAAATAAATGAATGAAAAAAAAAAAAAAAAAAAAAAATAAGAGCAAGTATTGCTGCATGTCCGATTGAAAAAGGACGTCTATTATTTCCTAGATATAAATTTTGATAAATAACAAGTTTTTAACAATTTTTTTAAGTTTTTTCATTCAAATAAAATGAAAAATCGCCTTTAATCTACTACAAATTTAAAATCGAAATATCTTGGGATTTTGAGCTAACTTTTCAAAACGGGGCACAGCACTGGATTCTACGGACCAAAATTAGGTTGACGTGTCTCGGCGTTTTGGTGTGTCATTTTCATCTACTTACAGTGTAATTGGGCTATTCAGTAAGAAGTGAACCGATTGCAGTGAAATTCATACCGGTTATAGCTAACGTAATTTCTAGCTTAAGTTTGTATGCTGGACCCCACATGTCCCATAAAGAAACAACCAGGAGTCCCTGGTTTTTGTATACTACACTCAGAAAATTATGTAAGTTACTACATGTTAGTTATTTGTATATTTTACAGTAGTTAGTTGTTTTCAACTACAAAGTCAGTTGTTTTTGTATGAAAAATATCAAACAACTATTTCTGTTAGTTATTTTAAGTCGTTTTTTTGAACAACTAACAAAAAAGTACTGTGATGTAGTAACAGTTATTTAAAGTAGTTAATTTTATTTATTTTATCTCTGAAAAGTTTTAAAGTTTTTTTTCCAAAAAAAAAAAATTTCGTTATTTTTATTTTTCACAACTTTTTTTTTAAAAAAAAAACTTGGAAAAAATTTGGTCTTAAATTTTTTTTTCTGAAAAATGTTTTGAAAAAAAAAATTATATATTGATTTTTTTATCTTTACTACATTTTAGTTGTTTTGACTACAAATGTAAGTAGTTTTTACTACATACTTAAGTCAGTTGTTTTTTGTCAGTTAAAATAACTAACATTGTTAGTTGATTTAACTGAAAAAGTAGTTGACCCCAAAACAACTTACAAAGTAGTTATTTTAACTGACATTTTCAGTTGATTTTACTAACATAATTTTTTAAGTGTAAAAATATTAAGTAGCTAGTTTATTAATTGTTCTTTATTTTTTTAATTCATTACTTTGTTTACAAAGTTAAAAAGTTTATAAAGTAAATAGAACATACGACTTAGATACGAAAATATTAAGAATACAAAAACTTTAAATGCGTGTAAAAAAATCTAGCGCTAAACTGAAAAAAGTCTTGATGGTTTTGTTATGTAAAGTGTCAACTTTCATTTGCTGTTGGTTTCATCCTATTCCGATTCAGAAATTTCGATTTTGTTTTGGGAGGAGGTTGATGTCGGTACATTTTCCTTGTCGCCATTAACATCAACAAGTTTATTATGATATTAACGCTTAAATAATTAAATTTTACCATTATTTTTAATTATTTTCTATAACCACGCCTCTAAAGAGTGGCGGGTCGAACAAAAATTATTTCCTAGTCCCCTTGGTTCATTGAACTTCATAATGCATAAAAATGTATTATTTGGTAAACGAATATACAAAAAAAATATAAAATTTTGTTTGGGTTTTTCAGTTCTTTAAGATGGAACTGGTCAAAGTTAGCCCACTTACGATCTACCCCTTTTGGTTGGGAATACATTTTGAGTTCTACAGACGGACGGACATTCATAGAGTGTCTTAGAGTCGATTATCAATCAATAATATATATGAGGCATTCCATACCAAATGTCCAGCGAAAAAAAACATGTGTACCGTAAACTTCTGAATAGGTGGTATGGATAGCCCTATATGGAACTTAGAAAATTGCGTTTTTGGTTTTTCAATTTTTCAAAAACTGGGCTTAGGAGGCGTGGTCAAATATTGGAAAAATGGTCAAATTTGTGGCGAGTTGCCTTGATTAAATATTTATCACATTAAAACGGAATGCACCACAATCTCAAAAATTTACAGTCTTATATAGTTTTGTATGGGCTATCGATCAATTTTTTTTTTTTTGGAAAATTTTCAGAACCCGTTCTGAAATTTTCCATTTTTTAAAAAAGTCAATTTATTAAAAATCCGGCCACTTTTTTTTTTCTTTTTTATTTATTTTTTTAAAAGTTTAGATGTTTGTCCATCCACACAAAAAAAATCAGAAACACGTTCATCTTTTTTTTCGAGAAAATCGCATTTGAACTTTAAATTTCATAACAATTTAGTAATTTGCTTGTATTTTCTTGTGTCAACAGAGCGTATGACGAATATTTATGCAATTAATATTACTCATTCGCAACTTTAAAACAAAGAAATACAAGCAAATAACAAAATTGTTATGAAATTTAAAGTTCAAATGCGATTTTCTCGAAAAAAAAAGATGAACGTGTTTCTGATTTTTTTTGTGTGGATGGACAAACATCTACACTTTTAAAAAAATAAATAAAAAAGAAAAAAAAAAGTGGCCGGATTTTTGATAAATTGACTTTTTTAAAAAATGGAAAATTTCAGAACGGGTTCTGAAAATTTTCCAGAAAAAAAAATTTTAATCGATAGCCCATACAAAACTATATAAGAACGAAAATTTTTGACATTGTGGTGCATTCCATTTTAATGTGATAAATATTTAATCAAGGCAACTCGCCACAAATTTTACAATTTTTCCAATATTTGACCACGCCTCCTAAGCCTAGTTTTTGAAAAATTGAAAAACCAAAAACGCAATTTTCTTAGTTACATATAGGGCTATCCAAACAACCTATTCAGAAATTTACGGGACACATGTTTTTCTGTAGCGGGACATTTGGTGTGGAATGCCTCATATATACTTCTGATTTTTGATATGGGGATTCCGATATCTATAATGTGCTTGGAGGGCATATAAAAAATGTTTGTTTGATGACATGCATTTTTAATTTATCTATCAGTTTGTGATCATATACGCTATCAAAATTAAGGAACTTTCACTCAACGCTTTTTAATCAGATTGCTGAGTATACAGTAGTGTCTGCTGAACGTAGTCAGGGAAAGCTGCTACTCAGCTGCTCCTCAACATTCTGCTGAACGGTTTGATTTTTGACATTTCAGTCAACATGTTGAGTGAGCGCTTCTCATCACTAGTAGCGTACACAATTTATGCTACATTTGATCACAAACTGATACATAAGCTGTTTTATTGAAATTATTTATTTTTTTGTACGTTATTCAAAGAAGTAAACACAGCAAATCATAAAAAAGTATATTTTACAGCAAAAAATAAATGAAAGCGTCAAAAAATAAAAAATATTCCAATATTTTAAAACATTTACAAAAAAAATGCGTTCAGCAGATTCAACTAATCAAAACATGCTACATCTCAACTGTTGAGTAGCAGGTTTCTCTGCTGAACACGCTCAATGATAATAATAATTTCATATAGATTTTTAAAGTAACGGTCAAATAGAACAGTTTATAATACGACTCTACAAAATGACGGTGTAAAGAGCCCTTTCAGGGTTGCCAAGCTCATTTTTAGTGTTAACTGCAGTCAACTTCACGTTTGTTATTGCCATGTGATTGTCAAACTGCGCAAATGTTTTTATTAAAAAAATCATTTCGGAAATACTTTGGTATATTTAACGGTTATGCAAGCAAATAAACTGTGAAAATTAAATAAAAATAAAGTATTATTAGGACAAGTTAATGGCAAATATAATAATTTAATATAATCGAACGAAAAAATGTATCGTTTACTAACGATCAATCGAGTGGCTATCGAAAATTGTCGTAATTTGGCTTTGTATGGTCAAAAACATGTGGTAGGTCTTAATAATATTAGCAGTAGTGGTGGAATCGTGGGAAGACAAGATGCAAGTGCATTTTTATTACAACCGGCAACATATCAGACTATAAACAAGGGAAATCAAAGAACCGTATACTGTCATATGCAGCAATCTATGCAACATTTGGGAAAACCAATTTTTCCAAATAAGAACGTTGCTCAATCAAGTAAAGGTGAGTTAATGCTATAAGAGTATGAATGAAGTTTTATTTTATTTATAAATTAATAATAAAATTCTACAGTTCCCTTAAACACTGTGGCACGTTTACAATCTACTACTACCACCAATGTTGAGACGAAGGAAAGAAAAAAGAAAAAAATAAGAAAACCTCGTTATGCTAAGTATGTTGAACTTCTTGAAGGTATGTTAATTTAACGAAAACAAACATCTGTATATATAAATTTGATAATAAAAATTGTTATTTTAGTTACCGATACAACTGCTAACGTTCGGAAATCCCGTGTGAAAAGTTTAAAAGCTAAGAAGCTACAGGATTTTATTTTTAAAACACAACAAGAAATTATAAAGAAAATTAATAAAAAAATGAAAGTAAAAACTCAAGCTGTATCAAAAAAATCAAATTCGAAACCCGTATTAAAATCATCATCAACATTAGTTCAACCAGTAGAATATCAAAAAATAAATATAGAAGCTTTGGATAGTAGTCTGTTGGAAACTGGCAGTTATGATGATAAACCAATGATTTTCTTTGGCAAAGAGGAGGAACTTATTACAAAACAAATACTTAATAACCCTGAACAAATACAACAGATCATTAAGAGTTTTTATAATTTTCGAGATATTATAGAAAGTATGGAACATGATCATATTGAAAATGATGCATACAGGTAAAGTATAAATAATTAAGGACTTAACACAGAAAATGTAATGAAAGTACTCGTGTTATAACATTTAACCCCTGCAAAGTGCAAAATGCATTATTTTACTACACGAAAAATATGGTCGGTCCGTCTGAAATCAACTAACGGATTACATCAATAAAATATCTTTAACTGATTATCACCTGGCAGGTGAACTTATTACTAAAATGTCCAAAAAAACATATCCACTCAACTACACATTGAATTGAAATTCAGAAGAGATCAATTGTAGTTCAGAAATCCCAATTGAAATTGAAGGTCCAATTGTAATTTAGAAAAGCACAGAAATCAAAATTTAAATTCAGAATAGCACAATTGAAATTTAGAAAAGCACAATTGGAACTTAAAAAAGCACAATTGGAACTTAAAAAATCACAATTGAAATTCAGAAAAGCACAATAAAAATTCAGAAAATCCCAATTAAAATTCAGAAATCGTAATTAAAATTCATAAAAACCCAAGTAAAATTCACAAAAGCTTAATTAAAATTCAGAAAATCCCAATTTAAATTCCAAAATCGTAATTAAAATGTCCCAAAAAACCTTTCCATTCAACTACACATTAAATTGAAATTCAGAAAATCCCAATTTAAATTCCAAAATCGTAATTAAAATGTCCCAAAAAACCTATCCACTCAACTACACATTAAATTGAAATTCAGAAGAGATCAATTGTAGTTCAGAAATCCCAATTGAAATTGAAGTTCCAATTGTAATTTAGAAAAGCACAGAAAATCAAAATTTAAATTTAGAAAATCCCAATTGAAATTTAGAAAAGCACAATTGGAACTTAGAAAAGCACAATTTAAATTCAAAAAAGCACAATAAAAATTCAGAAAATCCCAATTAAAATTCAGAAATCGTAATTAAAATTCAGGAAAGCCCAAGTATAATTCACAAAAGCCCAATTAAAATTCAGAAAATCCCAATTTAAATTCCAAAATCGTTGAAATTCAAAAATCGTAATTGAAATTCCTAAAACCCCAATTGCAACTCAAAAAGCCCAATTGAAATTCAGAAAATGTCAATTTAAATTCAATTGTGCTTTTCTGAACTTCAATTGTGTTTTCTAAATTTCAATTGGACTTTTCTGAATTAAAATTTGCCTTTTCTGAATTACAATTGGGCTTTTCTAAATTTCAATAACAATTTTTAATTGGTCTTTTTCTGAATTTCACTTCCGAATATTTTTACTTGTTTTGTTTCTCAAAAAAATAAAAAAATAAAATAAAAACGACTGCACTTTTTTCGTTAAAAATTTTATTTTTTAGATATTTGATCTAAACTTTGATTGCAGACGTGAAGAATAAAACAAAGAATTCGATTTCATGTGATTCGAAAAATTTCATGTGAATTGAAAAGAACAGAACAGAGGTTTTAAAAATTTCAAAAATGCAAATAAAATTGCAAAAAAAATAATTTTGTTCTAAAATTCACACCATAGATGAGGGCTGTTTTATTGAATATTTTAAGATTAAGAAGTCATTTTAGTGAAAATGAAGTATAGACGATTTTAAATATAAGTCCACAATATACGTTCTGAGGTCCCAGACCGATATTTCGATGACAAGCGGAATGACAAAGTTATATTTATATGTATACTCTCTACTAAAGATGGACGCGTGAGTGACCCACACTCACTCACGCTTACGCAAACAATAATCGAATCACTTGCGCAAAACTTTTTTTTACTCACGCTAACTCACTTTTCACGTGAGTAATAAAAAAGTTACTCACGCTCACGCGTGATACATGCAAGATTTAATCACGCTCACGCGTAAGTCACGCAATTTCTACTCATGTAATAAAATTTTCTTACCAAAAAAAGCTCCTAAAGAATATTTTTTACAAGAAATGAAAAAAAAATTGGGCAAATCAAAAAATCAAATCACGCAAACTCACGCAAAAAATTAATGACTCACTCACTAATCACTCACTCAGATTTTTTTTCAACCAACGCCATATGGCATGGAACGTGACCTGTCAAGAACAAGTAACTTTTCCTGCTGGGCTATTATAACATGTATATGTTGTAAAAATTGGTCATTTCGCACTTCCTAAGGGTAAAAATTGCTGACCACTTATATGTTTACATTTATCTAATTCAATTTCAATTTATTATTCTTTAAAATTTTTTTAGCATATCTACATCAAAACGGAATATTGAAGAAGATACCATAGATCCTTTGGATTCACCTGAACCATATGTATCACCAGATATCATAGATGAACCAATAAAAAAGATCCAGAAAAACGAATCGGCTTTATTGCAAAAATCCAAATTAAGGTAATATATATTATATTAAAATAATTGGAATTCCTTTATAATTATAAATTATGTTTTTAGATATAAATCTAAAACTCATCATAATGAACTTCAAGAACGTTTAGCTAAAGAACGAGCCTTACGTTTAAATCTTACCACCTATTTAAATGTTTGCGTTTCGGTCGGTCTACATAATCGTGGTTTATCCACTCTACTTACCTATCGTCAAAGAGCCCAAAAGCATAGTTCTACAAATAATTTAATTACCATAGATTTGTATAATATTCTGCTTCATGGTTATGCTGAAAATGGTTCATTTGAACGTTTTCGTGATATATTTTCTTTGATTGAAGAAGATGGTATACAATTCAATGAACAAACATTTGCTGCCATATTTGAATGTTTAGGTCGTCTAGAAGCATCAGACGATAATACAAGAAAAATATTAATGTTTATTAAAAAAGCTGAAAATATGGGTTTGAATTTACATCAAATAATGGATAAATCTAAATTTATAGCCGATCAGAGGGATATTGCTTTAGATTCTATACAACGTGCTTTGCCTGCGTTTGAACCGAAGTATACACCACCTGTCTTAGATTATAATAACACATTATTAAATAACTTAAATAATAAAGTATTGCCCGCGGATGAGAAAATGGTTAACAACGGGTCTTGTGGTGATAAAGTTGAAGGCTCAGAAATAATGAATTCAAAACTGGGCTACAAAAGGGAACAATTAGAGGAAATGGCTCGAGAACAATTAAAAATTGAATTAAATGGTTGTATTACTATAAAATCTATAGAGAAAACTAAAGAATTTTCAAATGCTGAATATTGTGTAAGTAGATTTTTTTTTTTTTTAATTGTTTAACTATTTTTTTTTTACCAACAAATGCTTGTGTCCGGGACCTTTGGAAGCTTTTTTCTACAAAACTTAAAAAAAGATACCATTTTTGTGTCTGGGACTTGGAAAAGGACCCACATATAAGATTTGCTTGTTTTTTATTGTCTTTAGGAAGGAGAGGAAAAAATTAAGGAAAAAAACGGATTTTTTATTTTTTCATGTTTCTTCCAAAGGAACTATTTAAACATATTATATGGAGTACGGTGAGCTGGACGGAACTAAAACAGACTATATCGACGAACTTTGATAGAACCTTCGAAGTCCAGATACCAACTTGGGAAGACTGTGTGGAAAACTCTGTCATAACAGAGAATGCGATCTCAGTCTTTACGGACGGATTGAAAATGGAAATGGGTACGGGTTCGGAAATATACTCTGAATGTTCGAAATCAGCGCCTCAGTATACTTGCAATTGATAAAGACGCGCAAATGATTATGACAAAGGACCTAAGTCCTTGCGACATTAATGTTAATTCGTGGATAGTATTGCTGCTCTGAAGGCCTTAGAATCAAACACTGACAAACCGGGAATTGTTAGGAACTGTATACAATCCCTTTATCGAATCAGTCAGGACACAGTCAAGCTAATCTGGGTCCCTGGACATAGTGGGGTCGCTGGGAACAAATTGGCTGATGAATGTGCGAAAAACTCTCCGAGTCGGTGGGGGAACCTGTCGAGCCTGATATCTCAGTTTCTATAGTGGAATTAATGAACGAATTGATGGGTTATCAGAGAAAAGAATGAAGGATATGTGGATATCACTGGCTACGTGTAGGATATCGCTTGTGGCCACTGCGAAGTCCTGAGAGGACACTGTATAATCGGCCAATTGGCCACAAGCGAAGCACTTGTGTGAATGTCCGGGTCTGATGAAGAGCCACCTTAAGTACATATGGCAAACATTTTTCGATGACCTAAATTGCCCAAACTTTTATCATTGATTAGAATTTTGTATCAGAGGCGGAGTAGGGAAATAACAATTTAGGAAATCACAATGGACCTTATGGCCTCCGAGTGAATTTACTAAATGAGCGGACGCCCATCCAACCTAACCAAACTTGTATGGATCGAAAGGTTTTTTAAAGACATATCCATTGGCAGTTAGAACGCTTTGAACAACATTGTTAAAAGAAAAAAACATGGATTCGAATTTAACTTTTTACATTTTGGAGAGTATAAAAACTTTTCTTCAGCTGAATCTAGTCAAAGTCTAATATACTTGACCCCATGATGTCAAAACAAATAATTTTACATTTAGTTTAACGATTCTATTCAACTATTAATAATTGTAATGTCTAAACTACAATACATTTTTTTAAAATACAATTCAAATCCAATTTTTGTAATTGCTTGATTTTTTTTAGCGGGGTAAAATAAAAGATTTGGAAATACAATGGCGTACACAAATTGGTAATGCCATTATTAGAGATTTGAATACATTACGGGCACAGGTCCGTTATAAACCTCAAGGTTATATGAACTATTATACCTACTTAAAAACTTTGGACACATCACAATATGCCGATATATTAGTAAATGAAATTTATAAACTAGCTGAAGGTTCTGAAACTTTTAGTCCTACCGTGGGTCAACTTTACAAAGAACTAGGACAAAAGGTGCAACAACGGTAGGTTAACATATCTAATATATTTTTTTAATACAATACAAATAATACAATTTTCTTACGTGTATCATTTCGTTTAGCTATCAAATTGAACAGAAAAAGAAAAATGGTACTTTAGAAAAAATTGGTGATATTTATAATTCATACTGTGATGTTTGGGATCATGCCAATACAAGTGATAACACTCGTCAAATCTGGCAACGTCTGGTGCATAAAGAACGTTGTTCGGGTCCCAGTATGGATATACGAGAAGTATCTTGGCCCTCCAATGTTTTGACTGGGGTAGGACGTTTTCTCTATAATATATTAATGCGTGATATAAAAATTGATTCTTTTGTTATGAGGCAAAATCAAAAAACTAAGCAACAAAATTTACTACCAGCCTTTTATACATTATTTCGTAATCATGGACGAATGGTTAAGGAGGAAGTTAAGCCACATCCGGTATTGGCAAGGTAATTCTTGTATTTAAGTGAAAGGTATATTTAACAACATTTATTTTAAATAATTATTCATAGATTATTAAGAGCTTCACGCCAACAAACATTAACATTTGACTCGAATCTAGTTCCTATGTTATGCCCGCCACAGCCCTGGAGTACTCCACATAATGGGGGTTATCTTTTAAACAAATCTGATTTAATCAGATTACCCCTGCAAGTAAGTTTTAGAAATATAAAAAAAAATAAGTTTTTAACAAAAAAAAAAACATTTTAGGCCATACAACAATGGGAACGTATTAATTCCATGCCTTCACAAAATATTTATCCTGCCTTAGATTCTTTAAATCAATTAGCCAGTATACCCTGGCGTGTCAATACAGATGTAAGTTGTAGCTAATCTATTAGTTCATACTGAATATATTTGATGTATTTTTTTTTTAGATTTTAGATGTTATAGTTGAAGTTTTCCAAAATGGTGGTAATGATAAATTGGATGTACCACAACCTCCTAATTCGTTACCTGCATTGCCGTCCATACCTGAAAAAGATTCTACCATATCAAATGCTGAACGTGCAAA
This sequence comes from Pegoplata infirma, assembly GCA_963921195.1. NCBI lineage: Eukaryota > Metazoa > Arthropoda > Insecta > Diptera > Anthomyiidae > Pegoplata > Pegoplata infirma. The sequence continues at coordinate 11,234,741 of OY992537.1, read as the reverse complement.
ATTATTTAAAGATAAAATGGGTCATAGACGTAAACAAGCAGAAATGTATAGTTTATGGTGTGATACATTATATCGCTTATCTCTCGCTAATCACGTAAGTTAAAATGTAATTTTTAATTAAAATTATTAACTGTTGTATTTTTTTTCATAAATATTTAAGTACCGCGATAAAGTATTTTGGTTGCCCCACAATATGGACTTTAGAGGACGTGTTTATCCAGTACCCCCTCATCTCAATCACTTAGGTTCTGATTTGGCTCGTTCTATGCTCATTTTTGATCAAGCTCAACCTCTGGGTGTTGATGGTTTTAGTTGGCTTAAATTGCATTGTATCAATCTCACTGGTCTTAAAAAACGTGATTCGGTAAGAGAACGTCTACTTTATGCCGAACAAGTAATGCCTGATATTCTCGATTCTGCCGATAATCCTCTTACGGGTAAAAAATGGTGGACAAAATCTGATGAACCTTGGCAAACCTTAGCTTGCTGCATAGAAATCGCTAAAGTTTATAGATCTCCTAAACCTGAAGAGTATTTAAGTCGTTTTCCTATACATCAAGATGGTTCCTGCAATGGCTTGCAACATTATGCTGCATTGGGTAGAGATAAGGCGGGTGCCATAAGTGTTAATTTAGCTCCCTCGCCTATACCACAGGATGTTTATAGTGCAGTAGCTACATTAGTAGAAAAATCTCGTAAACAAGACGCTGAAAATGGTCTACATGTAGCGGAGGCACTAAATGGTTTTGTACGCCGTAAGGTAATCAAACAAACTGTAATGACAACAGTTTACGGCGTAACCAGATATGGAGCAAGATTACAAATTGCCCGTCAATTAAAAGATATAGATGATTTTCCTAAAGATTGGGTTTGGCCTGCTTCTACTTATCTCACAACAAAAACCTTTGAAAGTCTACGAGAAATGTTTACCTCTACTCGTGAAATTCAAGATTGGTTTACGGAATGTGCCCGTCTCATTTCGGGAGTATGCGGTAAAAATGTGGAATGGGTGACACCTTTGGGACTGCCGGTTGTACAACCCTATAATAGACAAGAATTCAAACATACACAAAGAACAAATATAAGAGTTTCAGAAACAATGTCTACGGATATGTTTGAAAAACCAAATGTTATGAAACAGAAAAATGCCTTTCCTCCAAATTTTATACATTCGCTGGATTCATCGCACATGATGTTGACGTCATTGAATTGCGAACGGGAGGGTTTGACATTTGTTTCAGTGCATGACTGTTTTTGGACTCATGCCTGTACGGTGCCCGAATTAAATAAAATCTGTCGAGAACAATTTGTAGCACTACATTCTGAGCCAATTTTGGAGGATCTGTCTCAATTTATGAAAGATAAATATAGTTTTAAAGAAAGGTAAGCGTGCATAATAAATTTTTATGAAATTATGAACGAAAATGGACATCTCTTAAAGTTTTGTACATTCCACATAACCTAAAAAAATACAAAATGCTTCTATTCTTGACACATGTAAACGGAATTTGATATAGAATTGCACTAAAAAAAAGTACAAAAATCGTTTTGAAATACAGGGGGCTACCGCGAAACTTTATTCGAAAGAAATCGTTCGAATTTGGAAATTTTAAACATGTATTTTGGGTCCGGTCCAGATTTCAGCTAAAGCATTTTAGTTTTTACAATAATTTTTATATATTTTACAATTTTTTTGGATTACTTTTTGAATAAAACATAATTCAAATAGCTGCATCTATTGGCTTCGGCAAAATGTTTTCTTTTTCCTGCATTTTCATTACTTTTTCAGAAATGTTTTCCTTCAGCTCGTCAGTGATCTGAATATTGTTGGCGCACAGTAATGGAAATGCTTAAAAAATTTTATATTTTGGCGGCCATTTGATTGATGACATATTCGAAAAAAGTATCTCACATATAAAAATCCGTTGATTTTTTGCAAGTTATTAAAAAAAAAGTGTGTATGTGTCCAGCTATTTTTTCAAAATCCAGGAGAATTTTTTTCATTCTCCAGTTATTTGACTTCTAGTATATGGCAACCCTAGTAAGGCTAGACTGCGGTTGCTAGAAAGTTGAAATTTTGAAAAATGGTTGCGAAGCAAAAGTTTATGAGAAGCCCTGATTTAGCCTATTGGCCATAATCGCTTATTATTTTAGTACTTATTATAAAAAAGACTATATTACTACTTTTTATAAAAAATTACTATTTAAAAAGTACAAAAATTGTACTTTTTATAGAACTAAAATTGTACTCTTTAAAAAATACTCCTTTGGAACATTTAATAATATAGTACTATTTTAGTACTTTTTTAATATTTGTTACATAAAGTACTTTTTATAATAAAGTTCTATTTTAGTACTTCATATAAATAGTTTTCTATTTTTTTACTTTTTATATAAAAGTGCAATTTTAGTACTTTGGTACTTTTTGTAAAAACTATTTGGAATTTGTTATAAAAAAGTTCTATTTTTGCATTTTTTATAAAACACACTTTTCTGGTACTTTTTTTAAAAAAGTACTATTTTAGTAATTTTTTTATAAAAAAGTATTATTTTAGTGCTTTTTTTAAAAAAGGAATATTTTATTACTATATTAGTACATTTTTTTATAAAAAAGTACTATTTTTGTAATATCGCTCATTTACTTGTATAGTGTCATAACTCAAAATATGTCGTTTTTGGGTAAACGATACAGAATTATTTGTTATATCCTGCTTTATATTGTATTAATATCTTCTTAACTCACCGTTTGAGAAGAGAACACACCATTATAACATTTTCTATGTATGGGCCTTTTGCAATGTAAAACAACTTTCAATTGCAAACTTTAAACAGGTTTTCTGTAAAATTAAACATTTTGCGTTATGACACTATACAAGTAAATGAGCGATATGTAGTACTAAGAAAAATACTATTTTATTACTTCATACAAAGAACTTTTTTAGAACTTTTTATAAAATATACTTTTTAGTACTTTAAAAAAAGTACTAAAATAGTACTTTTTATAAAAAAATCCTATTAAGTACTATTTTTGTACTTTTTAAAGTACTTAAATAGTACTTTTTTGGTACTTTATAAAATTTCTTTGGCAAATTTATTATAAACACATTTAACTAATTAATTTCATTTTCAATATTTTTTCAGCGAATTTTCTCATGATGGTTCAGCACAAGATCTATCCAAGCGTCATTTAAATCGTGTTTTATGTCAAATGCCCAAAAAAGGAGATTTTGATTTATGCAACGTTTTAGATTCAATATACTTTTTCAGTTAAGCAACACATCATTATTCATTGGCCAAAGTTAAATTTCTGTTATTTATTTTATAAAAAAAGAAGCTTGAAAAATGTTTCTAACTTTTGAGCTATGTTATTTAAAAAAGTGTGCTTTAAAACGAATCCTTATTCTACCAAAAATTTAACTTATTTCTATAAAAATTTAATAAGAAATTTTGTATTATGTTCTTTGTAAGAATTTATTAATGTGTAGCAGTTTATTACAATTAAATTTTAAACAATAAATAAAATTGGAATAATTTATTCTTTTTAATTTACTTTGATATTTGTTTTTCTTGAAATCCATCCTAAATAATTGGTAATTCTTGAATATACAGTAGGAAATCCAATTTCACAACCTCCTGCGCTGCCAAATGCTGTAACACCTACTAAATATACTTTATTCTTATGATAAAAAATCAAGGGACCACCAGAATCACCATCACATCCACCTCGACCTCCCGTACCATCGGCACATAGATGAGAACGACTAGATACCAGACCTGGTAAATAATAACACATGCATTTTTCATAACCAATGACACGTGTATCAACATAATAGAGTTGTACATTAAATTCTGTAGTATCTGTATCACTAACACGACCCCATCCAGCTGCAGTAACTAATTCACCCTGAAGAAATGTTTGTGTCATATAACTGGGTGCTAATGGAATAATTTTGACCTTTTCGGATAACGCAACAGGTTTTTGTAAATAAATCAAGGCAATATCATCTTTAAAGCCCTGTCGACCATATCTTTCATGTACGATAAAATCACGTGCAGTAACATTGTATACTGAGGCAGCAGATTCAATATTGGCATAAACGTAAGAACCCAAAAATACACGACCTTCAGTAGAACTTTATAAATGTCATGATAATTACAATTAGAAAACAATATAAATTTCATTAATATATGTACATTTACCGATACAAACAGTGGGCAGCTGTTAAAACATATCGTTCTGATATTAAAGATCCACCACATTGATAAACTCGAGGTGGTTGAAACAACAGCAGTCCAACCAAATAGGGAAACATATTCATTTGTGCTTTTAAACCTCCAGTTATGAAATTTTTCTTAGAATTAATTATATTGTATTTTGAACATTTACGCCGCCAATTATCAATAATATAATCTTCCTCTTGCCAGGGCCAATTGGAAAAATCTCCGCCTCCTCCACGACCTCTTCCACGTGCAGGCCAATTATTGTCTCTATTACTCAAGGCATTTGTTTTTGCAATTAATATAAAAACACTTAATATCACCATATTTATATTCATGTTGAATACGTTTAGTGTATTGTGTAAACTACTGATGTTAGATTTAAAAAAATCATTCTCTTTTATGCAATATTTAAGCCAAGTTATAGAGATTTTAACATTGTAATTATGAAAATGATTATTTACAGAGGTTCCTAAATTGTTTTATATTAGGGATGAAAAGTTGTAAAAAAAATTAAAAAAAATATGTGTTAAGGTTAGCTCTTTTATTTTGGACTGCTTAGTATTAATTACAGACGGACGGATGTCTTACAGCCGTATTCAAAATTAAGCTTTAGACACGGTTTGTTCACCTTGAACATAGAGTTCGTAACTAAAATGTTTTTAAGGCTTGTTCACTGTTTGTTCAAAAGTCTATTCAAAATGATTTTAGTAAGTCTGCTTAACAAAAAGTTGACCATCCCTGTTTTAGTAAATCACATAAGAAAAAAACAGAAAAAAAATATGAAAAACCACAAAAAATATCTTAATTTTGTACTAAAAATGGCTTTAATTATAAAAGCAAGTTGTGAAAATGATTTTTAAAATAAAAGCGAGAGTTTTAAAATAACTTTAACTCTTTGGCATTTAATTTGTTGTTGACATTTTACAAAATCAATATTCATAGTTTAGGAAAATGTGATTTGAATAAGAAATCCTTAAACAGTATCTAGAAATTCATTTTGAATACGGCCGTTAAAATCTAATTAAATTAATAATATATTTTGTAGGGTCCTCGACCGATGTTTTAAAATTCCTCATAGTGTGGTTTGTGGAATTTTTTTGATTGAAGAGCCATTTGAATTAAAATCCGATTAGCCGAAAATTATTTTTACATTTACAACATTTACGCAACAATATTCTTCGGTCATTAGAGGGTTAATGATAAAATTCCCATTACTAGAAAAATTGAGAACCACTATATTTATGTTTTATTCATATTTACACTCAAAAAATTATGTAAGTAAAATCAACTGAAAATTTCAATTAAAATAACTACTTTGTAAGTTGTTTTGGGGTCAACTACTTTTTCAGTTAAATCAACTAACAATGTTAGTTAATTTAACTGACAAAAAAGAACTGACTTATAGGGTAAAAACTACTAACATTCGTAGTCAAAACAACTAACACATGTAGTAAAAATAAAATAATCAATATATAATGCTAATTAAAAAAAAAAATAAAGGCCTCTCTTCTGTCTTTCACAACTTTTCAATTCACATGAAAGTTTCCGAATAACATGAAATCAAGTTTAGTGTTTTGTTGATCACGTTTTCATTCGAAGTTGAAATCAAATAATAAAAATTTATAAGGAAAAAAGTGCATTCGTTTTACTTTCATTAAATTTTATTTATGTGAAACAAAACGAAAAAGAAATTCGGATGTTTTCACATTTTTTATGTGAATTACTTTTTTTGGAACAGCTCACAGTGGAAAATTTTGGTCATTTCCGGATCAAAAATCTGTAACTTTTGATTGGATCAATATTTTTGTATGCCGTCTTTTTTGTTGAATAGGTGAGACTTTAGGCTTTAATTTGTGCTTTTAATCATAAAAATCGACTGACGAGAACTAAAGTTGTGAAGGGTTAAAAATACATTTTCGATATTTTTGTTGAATTTTAGTATAAAAGTAAAATGTTAGGACTAGTTAAATAGGTATTTTTTATATTTTCTAATTATTTTCAATTAAATTTTGCAACAGATATTTATAATAAGTAATTTTGTAGATAAATTTTTCAGAAAAGGTCAACATTTAGCCCCATAGACTTTTAAGGGCCAAATGTTGTTTTTTAAAAAAATTACCGGATTCATATAGATTTTCATTGGTGTCAAATATAAAATTTAACTGATATTTTATTGTAATACGACAAAAATAAGGAAGTTATAATAAAAAAATCGTATGAAGGTTGCCAAGATAAAAAAATAGTGTTAAATTCGGTTGTTGCCAAATCTTTCCAGAACCCTCCAAAAAGTGAAAAAAATAAATAAATTGTCTTTTTTTTTGGGAAATGGAGTAAGGGGGGGGGGGGGGGGGGGGGGTTTGTCGACGGGGACTACCACTACCTTTTTGCAATAAATGTCTACAAACTCATTAATTATAATACGCAAAAATAACACAATTTTAGCATTTATTGTTATAGCCACGCCTCCAAACGGGGGCGGACAAAAAAATACGTTTCTCAATCTCTTTGACAAGCGCAGGTTTTTTAATTCTTATAGTAATCAACATATTGTTCAATTGTTGAACAAATATGCTAAACAATATGCAAAAAATTTTATTTGGGGTTGTTTTTGTTTTTTTTTTTTAAGGGGAAATTGTTTAACCCGAGGTCCGATTTTGCCCATTTACAAAGTTAGACAGTTATAAGTAATTTTTTTTGTCAAACTTCCAGGGTCTGGCTCTTTTGGTTTGGACTACATCGTGCTTTCCACAGACAGACGGACAGACATCGCTAGAATATCTTAAAATTGATCATGGATCAATGTTATATGTATTTTATGTGATCCTAGACCGATATTTCGTTGCGTTATACACGGAATGGCAAATTGAGTAGGGCATAATGAGCGAAAATAATTCATAATTAAATTTTTATTTATTTTTAATTTGAGAGTTCGTCAACATTTTTGCATGCCATTTGTTTAAAGGCACGAAAAGGCAGCTAGTTTTGATATATCTTTTAGATAATAAGTTTAACTTTAATTCTATGTTATAACTAGATTGGAGGAAAACGGCGCTAACAGTTAAAACCTAGTCAAAGTTGCGTAGGTTAGCAAAAAAATATTATATACTTCAAATGAAAAAATGTCAATTCTGCTAACAATATATACAAAGCTCATAACAAAAATAGAATCTGGACAAGTTACCCTTTCCAACATGGTATTACAATCCCAAAAAAAATAATTAGAAATATTAAAAATACGCACTTGAATATCGTATAATTTTATCTCCTCAAATCTTTAAAGTCGAAAGTTGTGTGTTCTGTCGCCATTTTCGAATACTTCTGTTGACATAATAACTATGATTTATGAAAATAATTATTGCTTGACATCTTAGCTTTACGATAGAACTTGTTTTATGGTTAATTTCAAACATTTGCAAAAATCAATTATGAGATGCATTCACCTTATATAATCCACTGTGCAGCGGCCCAAAATTTTTCCAAGTTTTGAAAAATAAAAAAACGAAAATTTATTTTTATTTTTTGTAAAAACACTGAAAATTTTTCAGAGATAAAAAAAATAAAATTAACTACTAAGAAATAAAATTGTTTGAGCTCGAGGTCAAACAATTTTATTTCTTAGAAATTATAACTGAAAGGGACCAAAAAAATTTAAGTATACTAACAGTAGAGCAGAACCCCCGAAGGGTTTTGAAAACTTAGCTGGAGTTTTTTTTTTAAGTTTTTCAATTTTGTTCAAAGGCGTTTTGAATAAGTCAAAAAATAAGTAGTAAATCTAATTCTAAGGTAAGTATTGTTAAGACATGTCTTCAGTGAAATTCGATGGTGTTTTTTTTCTTAGAACATATTAACCCTCTATCTCCCTTTTAAGGGTAATTTTTGTCCTTTTTCCAAATACCCTCATTACTACATTACAACACTTTTTTGTTAGTTGTTTCAAAAAAACGACTTAAAATAACTAACAGAAATAGTTTGATATTTTTCGTACAAAAACAACTGATTTTATAGTTGAAAACAACTAACTACTGTAAAATATTCAAACAAATAACATTTAGTAACTTACACAATTTTCTGAGTGTATACATTATTCATTGGCTTTGAAAAGTATTTTAATAAGAATCCAAGTCTAGCTTATTTGTATACCCTCCAACCACAGTATGAGGGTATACTCACTTTGTCATTTCATTTGTAACGCATAAAAATATCGCCCAAAGACCCCATAAAGCGTATATATTATTGATCTATGATCGATTCTAAGTCGCCATTTTTGTTAAACAAATGAAACCTTTTTATGTCAGAAGGAGTTTAAACTAGAGATGGGCGCGTGAGTGATTTTTGACTCACACTAACTCACGCTCACGACAGAAATTTTTGAATCACGCACACTCACTCACGAGCATATTTTTCTACTCACACTCACTCACAATCACCTGAGTAATTTTAATACAACTCACACTCACGCAAGCTTCACTCACACTCACGTTGACTCACACTCACGAAACTCTTATTTATAAAAAAAAAATTATAAAACTAAAATTTCAAAAATCTTTCACTTACTCACAATCACGTGAGTAAATTTAATACAACTCACACTCACGTGCACTCACGCAAGCTTCACTCACACTCACGTTGACTCACACTTACGAAACTCTTATTTATAAAAATAATATTATAAAACTAAAATTTCAAAAATCTTTCACTCACTCACAATCACGTGAGTAAATTTAATACAACTCACACTCACGTGCACTCACGCAAGCTTCACTCACACTCACGTTGACTCACACTTACGAAACTCTTATTTATAAAAATAATAAAACTAAAATCTCAAAAATCTTTCAAAATTTTCAGCAAAATTTATAATTTTACATTTTTCTTTGCTTTTTTCGTGACGAAATCTTAAGTTAAGCCAAATTTCACAATTTTTTTTATGATTTTTTTGGTACGAAAGGAAATATGAAGAGAAAATAATCACGCAAAAAATCGACTCACGCACACTCACTCACACAAAAATCTTACTCACGCACACTCACTCACGCAATTTTTTTCTCCACTCACACTCACTCACAATCACGTGAGTAAAATTGAATTCAGTCACACTGACGCGTGATCACGCGTGAATCACGCTCTAATCTGCTCATGTGCCCATCTCTAGTTTAAACTCCTGCACTTAGACCCAGGGGCTGGAAAATTAAGTTTTTTTCTCTGAAATTTTGAGTGTATGAAGTAGAGATGGTGCGTGAGTGATTTTTGACTCACACTCACTCACGCTCACGACAGGAATTTTAGAATCACGCACACTCACTCACGACCATATTTTTTCTGCTCACATGCACTCACAATCACGTGAGTAAATTTAATACAACTCGCACTCACGCAAGCTTCACTCACACTCACGTTGACTAACACGCACGAAACTCTTATTTATAAAAAAAAAATTTCAAAAACTAAAATTTCAAAAATCTTTAAAATTTTTTAGTTCAGCGAAATTTTACATTTTTTTTTTGCTTTTTTAAGCCAAATTTTAAAATTTTTTGTTGCTTTTTTTTTGGTGCGAAAGGAAATATGAAGAGCAAATAAATCACGCAAACTCACGCACACTCACTAACGCAAAAATCTTACTCACGCAATTTTTTCCCAACTCACAATCACGTGAGTAAAATTGAATTTAGTCACACTCACGCGTGATAACGCGTAAATCACACTCTAATCTGCTCATGTGCCCATCTCTAGTATGAAGGACAAATTTTGAGACTTAAAATTTTAGGGAAAACAAAGGTATCTAAATTGATAAAAGCGGGGAAAAATTACACTTTTCTAAGACAAAAACTTTATTATACCCTACACCACACTGTGGTACAGGGTATAATGAGTTTGTGCTGATGTTTGTAACTACCCGAAATATTGGTCCTAGACCACCCTTTAAGTATACCGATCGACTCAGAATCACTTTTTGAGTCGATTTAGCTATGTCCGTCCGTCTGTCTGTCTGTCCATGTAAACGGTGTAAACACGATACAGGTAGCAATTTTTAATACAAAGGTACTTTTTAGTTTTGGCTCAAATGACTATAATAACCGTGTTATAATAGGTATCTTTTTGAAATTTGGCAGGTAAACGTTTTTTATCTTCACAAATCACCATTCCGAGTTTTAAAGAAATCGGACCAGTTTTTCTTGTAGCCCCCATACAAACCACCTTCCCGATTTTCACATAAATCTCTAAAATTTCATGAAAATAGAAAATATTTAATTAAAATTTTGTTTGTGTATGTTAAACGCGTACTTAAATAACCTTATCAAATCTGAAAATCATCGGACCAGTTTTGGACTTAGGCCCCTTGCGAAAATTTCGCCGATATTCAGTTAAAGCGGTTTATTGTCAACAAATAGAAGCCTCAAATTTGATTTGTGAGTGTTTTTGACACTTATTAAAGATTTGACAAAATATAGATATAATCGGCCCACTTTTGAACATGGTACCCATTTTCTGGGAAACTCTGGTGTAGGGTATTATATGGTCGGTCTTACCGACTATACTTTTCATATTTGTTTTTTTATTTCTTTAACTCGTGTTATATGGAAAGAATGAAATTAACGTGGAACGAAATGAGATGGAACTGCTAACGAAATTGAATAGAACGGGAACGAAATGGAGTGGAGCAGGGAACGATATGGAGTGAGTTAGTTATTTTTTACTGAATATTTTTTATCTATTTTTTTTCCACTCGATTTTTTTTTATTCAAATTTCTTTTTCATTGAAATTTTGTCAAGAAAATTTTTTAACTGGAACGAACATGATAACGTGCCAGCGAAGTTATTTTAATTTTATTGTTTAAATTATATGTATTGAAATAGGGACTCTAATCCTGATCCTTTAACGAATTTTAAAAATTTGACCCACCACTCTAACTGCCCCTAAGAGTGCCCCAGAGGAGTCAAAAGTTATTTTTTAATCCCAACATTTTCAAAACATACCTACCTACCCCTATCTTCAACCCTTAGGGCGACTCCATATTTTTTAATTTGTTTTATTAAATTAACTCCTACTGATAGAGGGGTCACTAAATTAATTGATAAAACATTGTTTTTATATTTTTTAATATTTTTTATTGTTTATGAAACATTTTTCTTTTACTGCTTTATGCATTTTTATTTTCAGGGATTTTTGTTGTTGCATTTTTCAAATAATATTATTACAAAATAAAAACAGAAGAAAAAAAATTTAATTATAATAATAGGGATACAATTGCAATATTGTAATAATTATAGAATTAATAATAATAATATAATTAAAATTGTTTTTTTTTTTTTTTGTTTTCATGCATACTTTTTATGTATTTTTGTTTATTAGACATTAAATTAAATAATAACCATAATTAATTAATAATTTTTGTTTTCTTATGTGAATTGTTTTTGTGGTATTTTTTTTTTTTTGTTGTTTTTTGTTTATATTTTTATATAATATAAATTAATATAGATATACGAGATAAACTAATACTACAATTTCTTTTAAGACACTTTGTTTTTCCATTAAATATTACTATTTATTTTTGTTTGTTAATATATATAAGTATATATTATGTTGTGTATAAAGTAGTGTTTTATAAATTTTATATGTTTATAAGAGGGAGTTTATTCTTTAAAGCTTACATTCTAATTTGCTTATAAATGATACATTAAATTTATTATTATATTTTTTTACGTTTTATTTTTTGTTATTATCTATATATAAATGTACTTTAATTTGTTATAAATTTATAAATATAAAAGCCGTAAAGTATGTATTTTTTTGAATTATTTGATACAAACAAAAGAAAGTCAAAGTATAGAAAATTACAAGGAAATGGAGGGCTTTTTTATATATAAAAATTATTTTTTTTTTAATTTTTTTGTTTGCAAAAATATTTTCTTTTTCCATTAATTATAATAATAGCTTTATAAATACTTAGCAAAAATAGTATTTTTTTTTTCTATGTACATGATTTTTTTTATTGAAAATCTTATTCACAATTTATTGCATTTCTTTTTACTATCATATAATTTCGAAAGTCTGGGGCTTTCTTTACTAATTTTTATGATAATCATATATGTATTGATATATATTTTTAAAATATATATTTTATTGGCTATTTAAACATATTTCATTTTAGTTTTTAGTGGTATTTTTATTTGTTTTTGTTTTACTTTTTCTATTAAAGGTTATATACAATATTTCATTTGAAGGCTTAAGTACAAATTATTAAAAGAATATGTTTAAAAAAGTTTTCAAAAATAATTGAAATTCTTAAATGTTTTAAATTAAAACAAAAAAATGTCCGCAGAACTAAAAAAATATTCGTTTATAATATGCACTTTAACATTTAAGAGAGCTAAATGTATTCATTACTTAATGTTTATATTGAATAAGTCTAAACTTATTTTTCAACATTAAAGTCCAGTCAGGAAAAACCGCAATCACAAAATTTTTTTGTCAAATTATAACCACTTATTTAACATATTTAACTAATTTCTAAAAATTTTCCCAAACATTACAGATTAACAGATTATAAACGTGTTATTACTTCATGTGTAATTACCAAGGAGAGGACTTTCAGGGAAATGCATGGTTTTCCTATTTGTCTTAGAACAGCCAAAACCAAATATCTTTGCAAATCAAAGAATTTGCTTTAAAATGGCATCGATTCGTTAGTGCATATTTTTGCATATTTTGCTGATAATGCATATTTTTGCATATTTTGCTAGTATTCTGCTATAAATGCATATTTTTAGGTCATATTTTGTATAAAATGTTTAATTTTAGATTATTTTTTCCATTATTTTTTTTTGTAAACATCATTAATTTTCTTATTGGGCAGGCCTCACATTTTTTTCGAGGTAAAATACTTGTCTGAACGAAATGGTTTTTTGTTAATAAGCTAAAAAATAAAAAAAAAATTTTTTTTTGTTTTTTTTTTTCAAAAATGTAAAAATGCACAATTTTTTTTTTAGTTTTTAGTGCATATTTCAAGATTTTTAGTGCATATTTTAGGCGCCTAAAACATAGTTTTCAGTGCATGAAGGTCCTGTCCCTGGTAATTACACATGTCACGTGTATTTTTTGGCTGCATGTGTAACTAATGTATAACACAGTGGGACACTCAAAATTCGATACGCTTGAAACCAAAAAAATTTGAAAGCTACTGATGAAAGAAGAAAACCCCTAGCTGGGTTTGGTCTGATTGACTAACAAGGGAAGTCTCCCTGGTGTCACCCTCCGATCTTCATGAAATTTGGATATGTTGTTAAGAACGAAAATTAATTCGACACGTATTTTTTTTAGCGGCCCAAACTCATTTTTTTGGGGGGGTCGATTTGTATGGGGGGAAATTGACCTTTTTCAGTTTTTTACGATTTACGTCTATTTAAACAACATTAATATAGGCATGTGTAGTATAAGATTAAAGGTATTAAAAATACCTATCTCGTGGTGCTAACAACGGGCCAAAGTAGTTAATATTTTTTGACTTATTAACAAAAATGTCCTAAAATTTTGGTATTTTACTCAATATGACGAAAAGTTGTGCATGTTTGGTCACGTTCTTAGCACACGTAGATAGGTTTTCCAAAGACCTTTCATTTGATGACTAGGTTTCTTTGCATAATATAGGAGATAAACGAAAAAAACTGAAAAATGGCCTTGTCTTAACCCCTCCTCTTTACCCCCTAAATATGAATTTGCGCCGCTAAAAAAAAAATACGTGTCCGTTTATTTTTTCTAATCTACAAAATAAAACCAATTCCATAAAGATCCGCGGGTGACACTAGGGAGACTTCCCTTGTAAGTTTTTTTTTTAATTGACGTTTGAAGTTTTAGGCTTAGAACTGCATTTTTGATAACAGAACGCTTTTTGTAATGCCTACATCTCGAAAACTGTTTAAGATTTTTCTTAATTGTCTTCGGCAAAGTTGTAGCTCGTAAACTTTTTTTTTATTCAAAAAAATTCCACCTTCATCAAAAACTTAAAAATGTAAGAAATAAAATGGTATTTTTTTAAATTTATAAGTTTTTGGACATGAAGGTGGAATTTTTTTAAATAAACGTTTGAAAATTTTTTGTTACGCACTTCATGAGCTACAATATTGCCGAAGACACTCGAGCAAATTTGTGAATAGCTTTCGAGATAGAGGTATTACAAAAAGCGTCCTGTTATCTAAAATTAAACTCTAAGCCTAAAACTTCAACACCAATTTAAAAAAAAAAAAACTTAGTCAATCATACCAAACCCAGCAAGGGTTTTTCTTCGCTTATCAGTACCTTTCAGGTTTTTTTTGGTCTCAAGCGTATCAAAATATTTAAGTTGCAAAATGATGCATAGTGTAATTATTTCAATGTGTAATTTATGTGTAAATTCACTACATTGAAATATTTTGATATCAAATTTACAAATGAGAGACTTAAAGCACAAGTAGTTTGTGTTTAATAATAAGAAGTTGTATTATCTTGGCTGATTTTAAATCGATTTTAGTTTTTATTGCCTTATTAGAGAGAAACTTTACTGCAAATCATAATTTAGTAATTATTTTAATTCAAACTTAAATGAAAATATGTTGGTACTTTTTTATTAAAAACAATTATTTTAGTACTTTTTATGAAATACTAATGTATTTTTTTTACAAAAAAGTACTGTTGATGCATTTTTTTTTTATAAAAAAACACTATAAAAAACTGCTATTTTAGTGTTTTTTTTCTTATTTTTATTTCAAATTTAAGAACCAAGCCTTTATTTTTTTATAAATATTTTTTTTTATAAAAAAGTACTATTTTAGTAGTTTTTTTTTTTTATAAAAAAGTACTATTTTAGTAGTTTTTTTTTTATAAAAAAGTAATATTTTAGTAATTTTTATTGAAACGTACTATTTGAGTTATTTTTGTAAAAAAATTCAATTTAGTATTTTTTATAAAAAGTACTATTTTATTTCAATTTACAAAATAAGTTAATTGTTACAATTTTTTATACAAACAAATTTTTTTTAAGAAATTTTAATAAAGAAGTATTACTTTGGTATTTTTTTTAAATACTATTTTAACACTTTTTAAAAAATCGTACAATGTATTTAAGTAATACATTTAAGAAAAATAACTTTTTTTGTACTTTTTTATGAAAAAGTTAAAATTTAGTACTTTTTATAAGAAAGTACAATTTAGGTACTTTTTACTTCTATTAAAAATAAATATTTGAGTGTCATTTTACTTTTAATAAAATTTTAATAACTCTTTGAGTGCCTTTTTAAAATAATAACTATTATAGTCTTACGTTTGTGTGGTTGTTATCTGTCAAAAAAGTTTTGTGATTTTGGTTTGTCGACTTAATTGTGACACGACTTTTTATAGAGTGCGTTTTAAAAGCTTTAAAAGTCAAAGATTGCAGGTAAGTTATATATAAGAAAATAAGATATACTCATATTTAAAAGCAAAAACTAAATATTCTTAATACTTCATACATATGCCTCTTGAAAATATGAAATGTACTTCTATTAAAACAAAATTAAAACAAGTAGTAGAGGGGATTGAAAAATCACTCACAAGTGAGAGATCAAAAACAGTGATGAGAAAAAAAATCAATACTTTTATAGAATTTGAAATGTTTTTTTTTTTTTCAATGTAATAATTTTGTTTTATTATTTTGTGAAAATTAATAAATGGTGGATTACCGCGTATTTCCATTGGAAACGAAAATTCTGCCTAAAGCATAGTACTCTGTTCGATTTCACGGGAAAAAATCTGTCAAACTCCATATAAAAAAAATAAATTTTGGCAACGCGAGGAATAATAGGGAAATTGTAAAAAAAAGTTTTTACTCATTTTTATTATACAAAACAATTTAAATGGCCGTGAAAAAGTGACATTTCAGTTTTGTTATGATCGTTTCTTTCTTATTCTTGTCAAAGGTGGTTGATTTTTAAATGTTTTATTGCGATTTGAGGCGTTTAAAGTTAAAGTGAAATTTTCACCGCAAAAAACAGAGTACTTAGCTTAAAGCATTAATTAATTGAAATTTTAACAAAATTTTATGTTGTCTTATCATTAGTAACGATCAAAAGTATTTCTTTTACTATTCAGTCCTCGACCCAAAGTGTGATTTCTAGAATACTCTTTAATAGCTCCTGGAAAAAACCGACCATCAGCAAATATTGTCCAAAATAGATTTCTGGGCAAATTACGAACTTGTCACTTCTCCAAATAATTTTAACTCGTTTTTTTTTAAATTAATTATTTCCATTTCTTTTTCTCCGTTTAAAGTTACGCGATAACCTCCATGGCTTTTAATGTAATTGATTTAAAATGTATACAGAGGTGTATATGTTAAAATTGTAACTCTTCCCAAATAATCTGAATTTATTGTAAATTTTTATTATGTACCACGACGTCTCTACTTTTAAAAAGAATGAAAAAAAAAAAAAAATAACTACAATAAAATAAGAACTTTGCATTATAACACAACCTACATAATTACTTTAACAACGATTATATTAAAGATGTGGAAACTTAAAAACTAAAATGTATGATTTGAAAAAAAAAAAAAGAATTAAAAAATATAAAATAATTTTTTGCCAAAAAGAAGCATTAAAAAAAGAAACATTACAATATTTACATACTTCAAAGAAATCAAGAAGTATTTTTTAACAATAAAAAAACACATTAAACTTTAATACATAAATGTTTTTTGTTTTATAATTTTTGTTTTAATTAATGTAAAGTAGTATTGATATTTTTCTGGTTAAAAAAAGAAGTTACTATCTAAGTGATTTATTGCATTTTTATTGTTAAGATTTTAATTGTTGGTTTGGGGCAGAATTTTGGTGTTTATTGTTAAAAAAAAATATATATACAAAAGTAGAAAATAAAAATCATTATTGAAAAGTTCTTTTTTATAAGGGATTGTTTAAAAAAAAGCTATTTATGTGAACTAGTTTAAACAGTTTAAAAATAATAATAATAATAATAACACCACTCTACAAACGTTTAACGAATATATTTCTAGAGATTATCTATTGCATTTACGAAAATTTTAAAAACTGCAATCGGATCAAAACTCAATGAAATTGCTTCTTCGATTTTTTACATCGATTGTTTTGATAATTTGTTAAACTTATTCTTCATAAATTGCATAAATACTGCGGCAATTTTTTTAATTAAAATCCATTTTTAGCTATAATTCTTAAAATATCAATTTAAATTTAAACTCCATATTTGAAATAAAAATAAAAACAAATTAAATTTTAAAATCAAAAAATATTATTAAAAGAATGAGCAATTTTAAAGGGCGATTTAAATGTTGACTACCCATGATTACCATTATCTTCTATTTCCCAGCATTTTAAATAATTTTGTATACAAAATTATTTAAACCCAGCAAATCGTATCCCCATACTGGGAAAAAAAGCCTTAATTCAAAAATTAACCAATTGAAACTCAAAAAAATACTAAAAAAAAACATATAGGAAAATTATAGTCGGTATAGACAGACCATATTATACCATATAATAGTATTTGTCGGAATATGGGTTTTAAGTCCAAACATTGACTAATTAAATACAGTGGGTGACAATACAATGGAAACTTTTTAATAGTAGATGCAAATTGTTAAAGACAAAGTTAACAAAACTAAACGGTTTTATTATATATTTAAAAAATGTTATGTAGGTAATTTATAAAGCTTTTATTTAAGCTTGATAGCGTCTAGATTGAGTAAATAATAAATGTGCTATTAGAGTCGATTTGGAAAATAAAATTATTTTTATAAAAATATTTCTAAGTCGATTTTTCCAAGTTCAAACATAAAAAAATTAAAAATGGTCCAATAGTTTTTATTCTGTGAATAACTAATTTTCCGACAACCCAAACAAAAAATTATTTTTTTAAGAATACAGTAGAAGAAATCCGCATTTTTTGACCTTCAATTCGTTTGACCATCAATTTTTTGTAAACAATGAACAGATGTTATTGTTTATTAATTTTAGTACACCTAAGTGTAATAAGATATTAAAATAATTTAAATTTTTCTTTGTTTACAAAAAATTGGTGGTCAAAAGAATTGGGAGGTTAAAAATGCGGATTTCTTCTACTGTATTAAAAAAGTTTAATTTTTTGTTTGGGTTGTTGGAAAACAACCTTTGGACAATTTTTTTTAAATTTTTGAACATAGAAAAAATCGACTAATTGTAAGTATTTTTAAAAAATTTTCTGAAAAATGTCTATATATAATTTTATTTCCCAGAGCGACTCCCGTCGTATCTTATTTAATATAAATTAAAGCGAGTTATTTGAGCCAAATTTGAAGGGGACTTTTGTATGGGGGCTAGGTAAAAACATGGACCGATTTTTTCCAATTTCGTCCTTGAGTCAAGAGAAGCTTTAGTTTACATTTTCAGAAAAATCTATTATTTAATATTGTTTATTTTAAGGTATTAATTTGACTTTTTACGTTAATTAAACTTGTTTTGGATTTAAATTGTTTTTTTATTATTTTTAAACAAAGTAATTATAATAACTTTAATGATTTATTCAAAAACCAAATATTTTACAAATGGAGCTCGTGATTTTTTTTTTAAGAATTACAGCTAAAACTGTAATAGTGATGTTTTGGATGCCAAATTAAACTTTTTGTTGGCATTTTTCCCAACTTTCTAATTTGTTAAGTGGCGTAGTTAAGGAAATGCTGTTTTTTTTATTAAACGGGGGTATATTAAGAACCTCAAATTTTATTTTAACTATGTATAGAGGGTTTTATTAAACAAAATAAATTGACTAGAAAACAAAAAACAAGATATAAAAAACAAGGAAAATGTTACCTTAAAGGTTTTATAATTGATGAATGATTTTCAACCAATAACGCTGCATTTTTGTTGCTGTTGTTTTTATAGATGTGAATGTGTGAGGTGTTTTTCTTTTGCAAATTTATATTAACGAGTAGTATAAGGAGTAGTATATATTGTGTTATGAGTGTTTATATTATGCCTGTTCGATTACCCGAATTTTAAACTATTTTTACTACAATTGGAAAGTTTTGTTTGCTTTTTGTATTTAAAATTTCCAGCCGAAGTAAAAATAGTAAAAAAAGAGGAGATTGCAGTAAGGTAATCGAACGAACCTATTATTGAAATATATTTACAATACTATGACTATTGCGTTGAATAACATTATTTAAGGCTGTTTGTTGTGTTGTGTCTTCATTATCATCATCATTGTTATTGGTGGTAGTGGTTACTGAAGCTGATACCGTAGCAGTTGAATTGCATGTGGATTCTATATCAATGGGATCCACCATCATAGTAATATCTAAATTATCATGTTCATGATTACCAATCGGATCACTCAGATAATTATGGCCATGAGGCAAATTATGTAAACCATTACTATGTAATTCATGTTTATTGGAAGTGGTAGTGTTAATGTCTAACTCAGATGAAAAACTAAATTCCATATGATCATTAAAATGTACCATACTTAGTAAATCGTCATCATCATCGTTATTTATTTGCGGTATCTGTTCAATATGTCGTCGTCGGCTACAATTACTACTACTGCTACTCATACTACTAATATTTTTTTCCATAGGTGATGGGGACATCGTATGATTTACTGATTTATATTTTTTCATATTATTTACCTTAAACATTTTATCGACTTCGGTTGATATTGTATCGGCCATAACCACTGAGGGTGACAATTCCAATTCAGAATCAACGTCATCGTTTAATATATTGTTGAGACATATGTTAAATTCATCAAAATCAACAAAATTTGGCTGGTGTTCGGGTAGCAATAAATTTGCAGTTTCATCTGCATTTACATCATTAGTCAAAGTTAATAAATCATCGGGCTCATTGCCAAATGGTGTGATATATTTTTCATAATCACTTTCTTTCTCCTCAAACTTTTGCAGTTTTTTAAAGGTTTTCTGTTCATCACCATCATTATTATCGTCATCATCAAGACTATTTAAACTTTGATTATCCTGCGTCTCGGCCATGCGTAGATCTGAATTTTGTTGCAGATCTTGGGTATGTTCTTCATCATTATCTTGGAAAATGTAAAATTCAAATTTATCCTCAGAACCTGCAGCCGAGGCGCAAGACAATGGTCACTTATAGTCTCTAGAGCCTCTTCTACGACGACCTTCAGTTATTAAAGATTCTCCTACAACTGTAAATATATAACAGATAAAATATAAAAAACAATTCAGCTGTCATTTTACTAAAAAAGTTTAAAAATTTAATTTTAAATTCCCATAGAAACTACCCTGCAGGACAAGTGATCGGTACTTGGTAGGTCACATCACATGTCACTCGGACACAAATCACATATCACAAACTTGACACGTTTCATATAGAAACACATGCCACTTTTGTGAGGAAATGTCTCAAACCCGGATACATCACTTGTGACATGTTACTGGGCAACCCGTGGCGGTTTAATGGTGACATGTCACAGAACACATTAAAGTTAATTTTTAGAATTTAGTATTTATTTCATTTAGACTATTGGCCATAATCGGTTTCTAATTTCTACTTACAAAAATGTGTACGACTTTACACAAATATGTCGTATGGTCTTGGGTTGGTGAAGTGCGGAAATGGGCAAATCAGATGAAGAGGGAAAACGTTCCCCCTTTAAAAACTATACCAACCTCTAAAAACGCATTATTTTACATTTTTTGTACTTTTGCAATGCAAATGAAACATTTTTATGTCAGAAGAAGTTAAAAGTCCTGCAGTTAGACCCAGGGAACTAAAAAATGTCATATATTTTGATCAGCCCCCTTTTGTGCTCGTGGATAAAAAAATAATTAAAATAATGATAAAATTGTATAACTATAGTGCAAAACGAATAATAAAAGAAGAACATTTATAGGGAGAAGAAAGGTGTCCCGCACCTTA
Organism: Pegoplata infirma; assembly: GCA_963921195.1. NCBI lineage: Eukaryota > Metazoa > Arthropoda > Insecta > Diptera > Anthomyiidae > Pegoplata > Pegoplata infirma. The sequence goes on along the minus strand of OY992537.1, from coordinate 11,213,600 downwards.
ATCCTCACCCCCTCCATTTTTTTTTCGTTTTTTTATCGAGTTTAACATTCTCACTTGTTTTAGTTTACTAAAATAGTACTTTTTGTACAAAGTATCAAAATAGTACTTTTTGTACAAAGTACCAAAATAGTACTTTTTGTACAAAGTGTCAAAATAGTACTTTTTAATAAAAAATATTTTCGTAATTGTCATACAATTTTTAAGAGGGTTCTTAAAATTTCAATTTTTCTTAAAATTTCAATTTTTTTTAAATATTTATTTTATTTTAATCTGAATTTCTAAATTTTATTTTCTTTTAATTTTAAATCAATTTCTAATTGTCTTTTTAATATTTACCTGCGCTACGTGTTTTTCTTCTTGCCTCTGCTACACTCTCAGAGTTTGAATGTGTTGTACTCGTTTTACCAATTCCACCCGTTTTTCCACTGGTTTCCGTACTATTGTTTTTATTTTCCGCATTATTCGTATTATTACCACTACCCCGAGTATAAATTATTTTATTAGCAGCCGCTGATGCTCTTACGCTACGTCGTGTACCTATTTTTTCATTATCGCTTGGACTACTTCCACTTATATTTGTTGAATGATTTGTAGTTGGAGTGTTTGTAGCACATATTGCTCCCCCTGATCCTCCTTGGGTCGCTCCGCGTGTAGCATGAGTTGAGGTTGTTGATGTATGATTTGTTGCTGTATTCGATGTTATAGTTGAGCTATTTAAACTTGTTGTAGCATTAGGATTTGCTTGACTATTATTGCCACTGTTAAGTTTAACACCTTTTGTGATATTAGAGGATGATGTTGAATTTGCATCATGAGCAGCAACTGTAGTAAATACTGTATTGTTAGTTAATTCTAAAAAGTGACAAGTAGGATGAAATATGAATGAGTTGTTAAGTATGTACATTAGGATGATTTTTTATCTTTTGCATTTTCAAGGAGCTAAAGGCGGATTATAATAAAGCCAGCTCTAATTTTTTTTATGTAGACAACTCTTTGTCATTGAAATCCGTCAAATTAAAAAATAAAAGGTTGTTGTCTATGATAGTATTAATAGGTCTATTTCATTACCCAAATTTCTTACTATTTTTTATAACACCTGGAAAGTCATGTTTACTTTTTGTATTGAAAATTTCCAGCTGTAGTAAAATGAGTAAAAAATAGTAGATTGTAGTAAGGTAATCGAATAGATTACCTTACTATTACATTGCACAAAAAAGTATAAAAAAAAACAGTCTAATGTTCATATTAGGAATTACTTTTAACCTAACTTGGTACTAAACATCATACCGTCCATAACCGCTATGTGTATTTAAATATTTTTTGAAGAGACTGTTAAAATATCGCCGTTTTTTATTAATTTATGTAAATAGAAAATTTGCAATATTATTTAAATACAGTCGAACCCGGTTTTAAAGAACTCCGAGGGACCAGTAAAAATAGTTTGTTATAAAGATAAAAATAAAACCTAGTTTTATTTCCAAAAAAAATAGATCCAATTTTGTTTTTTCTTATGTTTTTTCGTAAATAAACTACTTATTGAGAAGAAAACATTAAAAATATAAATAAATTTTATAAAAATTAGAATATAAACCAAAAATTTCCAACCTTTTGTGAGTTTATAAACATGATTGCCACACATAAAAAAATATTTATGGGAGTTCGTTATAAAAATGTAAATACACATGAAATTGTGTTCGTGGGACCATAATAAGCTGTTCGTTATAACCGAGGATTCGCTATAACCAAGTTGGTTATAAAAGAAGTATTTCGTGTGAAAATTAATGCCAAAACGTCGAGACTTTTGAATTAGTTCGTTATAACCGAGAATTCGTTAAAACCGAGTTGGTTATAACCAAGTTTGACTGTATTCATGAAAGAAATATTGTGCTCGATTCGGGAGTACTCCCAGCTAGAAATTGATGATGGTACAAAAAATAAAGCGCTTTAAAAGTACTATTTTCCAAACGCTTTGAAGACGCTTTGTTACAGCACCATTTTACGAATTAAAAAATGTTTTATATCTTTTGCCCATAATAATTTTGTCATTCCATTTAGAAGAATGAAGCACACATCCTCTCTCAAGAAGTCCTCTTGTATTAACTTAATTATTTTTTAGTCTGTTGCAAAAAAATATATCAAAAATTTAAATTAAAAAATCTACAAATTAAAATATAATCAGCATAGAGCGTCTTTAAACCGCTTTATTTTTAGTCCTCCGAATGCTTTCAGAGCCCTTTGAAAAACTATCATATGAGCGTTTAACGACGTTATCATTCGGACGTTTTAAGAGCACTCTAAAAACAAAAACCATGACGTTCTGGAAACGCTTGTACCACCATTTAGAGTACTTTTAAAACACTTTGATGATTGTATTTTTCTGCCTGGGCTCTTTCACCATTCACCTAATTTTTAAAAAGTTGATATTAATTCGAAATTTAAGATTTAAAATTTTTGTTTGCAACAACTAAAGATCTAGTTAATATTTTTAATAATTGCAAGAAAACAAAAATATTGTGCTCGATTCTCAAATACGACTTCACCATTTACCCAATTTTTAAAAATTTGATATTCTTTCGAATTTTAAGATTTAAATTTTTTTTCTTATAACAATTAAAGATCTACTTATGGGCCTATTCTAAAAAAATATAACAAAAATTGTTGTCATTAAAATTTATTATACTTTCTGTTATAATTTTTGTTATAGATTTGATTTGGTATTCTATGCATAAAATGACAAAAAAATAACAATTAAATTCACCTTATTGTGGTGAAAGGTTTTGTTTGTCAAAAAAAATAAAATTAAAATATAAAAAATAAAAAAAATTCTTAGAATTCTATTGGGATTATTAGCCAAGCCTCTAACGGCCATTCCCTTATTGGTATTCACGTATTTGGGATGGCGGATGTGTGTATTATGGAGATTTGGAGGTGCTATTGTTTCAATATCACATGGAAATTGCTCCTAAGGATTTGGAATTTGTATTTTGTTTTGTTTATGGGTTACAATTGATGTATGTATGTATTTATATCCAGCAAAATAATCTGACAATAAGAAATTTTCGTTTCCAATATTGTTCTCCCTCATCAGAAACAAATGATTTAGTACGGGTTAGGTCCAATATCACAAGGCTCCCATATCCGATACCACAATGACCGGACTTTACCTCACATACACACAATCTGTCTCCTTTTTGTTGCCTGTCCCCACAACACACCCCTCCCTAAATTCCAAACTTTAATTATACCCTACATTTTCCTTTAAATTATACCTTCTCCCTTCCTACTAACGAATTTCCATACTATGTATTTCTTTGAATCTGAAAAACATCTTCCTGTCCTCAAAAACAATTGCCATGCACTTCAAACATCTTTAAACGCTTCACTTTACCAACTAACATCTTCCCCAATTAATTTTTTTGCGTAAAAATGCAATGGATATGGTAATCTAAAAAAATGAAGCAAAGAGAGCGAGGAAATCTAAAATGCCTTCAAACGTCCTTTCATCCACAGAAAATGGGTCATATTTATCTCTAAGGCTTTTCAGAATTTTTCATCCATCTAATTTTGATAGGAAACCCACTAAAACCGTTGGAATTAGGTTATTAGCCATTGATTTTTTATTTATTTTTTAAATTTATTTTAATAACAAACAAAAATATTCCTTGTTATGTGGTTTTTATATCATAACAAATTTGTCATTATTTTTCAATGACAAATTTTTCAAGAATACCAAAATTTAAAAATTGTCATTCACCTCATTTTTATTATAATTTTGTCAGTTATTATAGATGACAAAATTTTTAGAATAGGGGTATTAATATCTTTAATAATTACAAGAAAACATTTTAAGATTTTAAAACTCGAAGGAATATCAAATTTTTAAAAATTGGGTGAATGGTGAAGTCGTATTCGAGAATCGAGCACATTAAAAATTAGGTGAATGGTGAAAGAGTAATCCAGAATCTAGCACATTGTTTTAAAGCACCGCGAAATGTCAAAATAACGCTGATTTACAAGCCACTTAAAAAAATTGTGAAAAACACTTAGCAGTTCTGGTTGGCACACCGACGATATAGCATGAAATATAATTAACGTTTTTTCTTTTAAACTGGAAGCCGTAGACGAGAGTTAAATTACACAGGCCAACAAATTTTTAACCCATAGACCAGAGTATACTTTTCAAAGGGTTCCAGTTTATAATTTTGTCAGTCTTACACATAGTCTATTCTTAAGGATTATATTATTAATTGTTATATACTTACTATTTTGTTGTTGATGTGATCGATTTCGAGTTATTTTTTCTACACTGTTTTCCACAGATATTGCTGCAGTAGTCGAGGATAAAACTGGATTTTGTATAGTGGTGTTATTATTGGTTAATTCAATGCTGCCAGCAGCTGCTGCTTTAGAATTTCTTACTTTTCCAGCCACCTCAATAAGGGGCTCATCTGAATCAGAGGATTCTTCAATTTTCTTATTAGCCGAATTCTTTGTAGCTCCATCGTCTGTTTTTTTATTTCCTCCACCAGTGACAGATGAATTGGGCTCGTTATGGATTGTTGTAACAGCACTGCTGCCACTTGTACTACCACTACGGGCTCTTTTGGCATCATTTTCACTACCAGTGTTACTACTTTCTGATTCCTGCCGTTTTCGTTTATTAGTATTTTGATTTTGTTGTTGATGTTGGCCTGTTGTGGATGAAGATCCAGAGGAGACACTTATGGATGTTGCGGCGGAATTGTTAGAGGAAGATGTTGTCTGATGTTTGGGACTAACACTAACCCTTTCGTGTGTATTACTTGATGATCTCGTAGCTATAACATGTTTATTAGTTAGTACATTAGAGAGTGATGTTGTTGTTGTTGATGATTCCAAAGATGGACTAGATTTTGCAACATCCATAGGACTACCCAAACGACTACTAGCTCTTGTTCGTATGCGCGGAGAATCGATATCTGAATGTTGTGGTATTTCTATAGAAATCGGTGTTAGATTTGTTGATAGTTCCGATTTTTTTACATCTTTTTCTTCACCAGTATGGAGGTGGGTGGATGATGACAACTTTGACCCTTTTTTCTCTAAAGAATTGTTTTGATCTCTTAACTCCTCTTGTTTGTTAATGCTATCTTGCAACAACTCTTTCTTGTCCTTACTTTCTTTATCGTTATTGTTATTACAAATAATTTCGATTTTTATAGAAGAATCTTCCTTTTTTATAATTTTTGTTGTATTAGTTATTTTTTCTTCAAAATCTTGCTGTTTAAATTCTTCCTTAAATTTTAACATTTCTTCTTGGACTTGAGTTTTTAATTTTTCTTTCTCTCTTTGTTCTTTTTCCATTTTTTCTTTGGCCGCCTTTTCTCCGGCTTCATGTTCTTCTATTATACTAGCTGTTAGGTTTTTTATAAGATCATCGTCATCATCATCATCCATATCGTGGTGATGGTGATGATGATGATGCGCATGTTTATATAAATCTTTTTGTTTTAAATTGTCTTCAAAAATGCCGGCATGATCACCATTAAGTTTGTGTTCTAACTTGGATACTCCTCCGCTATCGTTTGTTGTAATTGATTCAGTCAATAGGTTATCATCATCTTGGAAACCTTCCATTTTGGCTAAAGCTTTTTCAATTTCATCATCCGCTAATGATAGTTGGCTAATTTTTTCTTCATTTGTCTTTGGTAATTCAGTTGAGGAGGAGGAGGAGGGTGCTTTAGCTAAAAGTTGTTGTGGCGGTTTATCTGAAGCAATTTGTGGTGTTTGCAGGGATTGTGGACTGCAAGAAGTTAACTGATGTGGTGACTTTTCTGATAAGGCGTCCATTGATTCTATACCACTATCTTCACCACCAGCACTGTTAGCATGAGCTGGTGTTCCTCCACCGGTACTCGCCGGAGAATTACGTATGGTGGTTACCAATGAAGACTGACTATAGTTTAAAGATGCGTTAGCATTTGGAGTTGCAGCTGTAGTCGTATTTACTGTTATATTTGTAGACTTGTTTGTAATACTTTGCGGATTATCAGCTGTTTTGATTGATGAGTTTTCCAAATTTACATTTGTTTTTGCTTTTATTCCAACTCCGGTCTCAGTAGAAGAAGTCATTGTATTAGTTGGGGTTGCTAAAACTTGTGTAGCTTTAATAGTAGTACCCTGTATTATTGGTGTGTTCGTGGCATTAGCATTTGTTAGCACAGGTTCATTAGATTTTACCAATACATGCTCCACCTTACCCATAGCATCTTTTCGCTCCACCTTAGTTATTTCAACTCGCTTCAGTGTAGTTGCGCTTGGCAACATTGTTACCGCTGCTGCAATCATCTGCTGCTGTGTTTGCTTCTCAGCCAAGGCGGCCAATTGTTGTTGCTGCTGTTGTTTTTGCAATTGTAATTGTTGTACCGCCGTTATGTACGACGGTGGTTTATGGTTTTTTGTTAGCGGCTTTCCTTGTATTGGTGTTATAGTAGCAGTCGTTTTAAGATTGTGTTTCATTTGTAAATTACCAGAATTCACACCGATTCCTGCGCTTCCTCCACTGCCCGTATTAGGATTTGTTATAGTACTTAGGGTAATGCTATTCGGTAGCGATGTAATTTTGGCCAATTGTTGCTGTGTGGATGGCTGCAACAATTGCTGGGGGGGTAATTGTGTAACGGTACCCAAGTTGTTTGATCCCAAATTTTGTGTATCCATCATAGTTTGAGATTTGTTAGACTCCAAAGCATTATGCACTGTAGCACTGATAGTGAGACCATTTTTGCCCGATATCAAAGAAGCAGAGTTGCTTCCCGCTACTCCGGATGATCCGGTGTTATTGTTGTCCGTTGTGGAATTGGAATTTGTAGGAATACCATTTATTTGTGAAGTCGGTGTTTTAGAAATATTTAACAAAAGTTTAGATTGTTTGGCTTCTGTTTGGGTTTGTTCTTCCGCTATAATTGTGGCATCAATACCTCCTCCACTGCCGCCGCCAGTTGTATTATCTGTTATGTGTGATCTTTTGAGTTGTGATTTTGTTTTGATGTCTAGAAGTGGTGATTCACCGCTTTCAACTCGAGAGGAATTTGTTGTGTCATTTGTATTATTAACAACAACAACATTTTGTGATTTCTGTTTACGTTCCTTTCTAGAATTTTTAATAACAATTGAGTTTTTCCCTCCTCGCAAACTTATATGTAAAGGCGGAACTCTTGGTTCATCAGTGGCGGGAGAAGAATTTCCCGCCGCTGTTGATGTTGTTACGCCGGATGAAGTTTGAGGAAAAATATTCTCTTGTTGCTGTTGATACTGAGGAGGAGGATTTACAGATTGTGTCTGCTGGTTTAGTTGTTGCATCTGTAGTGTGTGCTGTTGTTGTTGCTGAGGTGTATTAAAATTTACATGTTGTTGTTGTTGAAATTGTGTGGTTGTAGTCTGTTGTAAATGTGGTTGTTGGCTTTGGGACTGTTGTTGTTGCATAACGCTGTTGGCTAATAATTGGGCATTCATTTGTGATTGCTGCTGTGTATTTTCAGATCCACCACCACCAAATGTTACATCCACTTTATACGCTGGTGATACTGGCTCAGATTTTTCCAATTTTAGGCGTAATTTAATTTTTTCAGTTACTGCCATATTTGAGGAGCCTGAAGGAGGCGGTTGTGGCACCGTTGTATACGAATGTGAAGATGACGAAATGTTATCCAGATTTAACATAGCATTCACGGTGTTCTGAGCATTGGCAGAAGTTACATTTACCAAATTGCTACTTATTGCACTGCTTACTTTGTTCTGTGTTTGGGCAGCAGCTAAGGCGGTTTTTGATTTGCTACCCGCCTTGGCTCTTTCCCGTTTTGGTTTTGTTACACCCGCTGCATTGGCGGCCTCTTTGCTCTTTTTTTCTCTTACACCCTGTTGCAATTTCTCTCTTAACAAATTTGTTTTTGACTTTTTGTTACCTGTATTTCCACCTTGTAGCATAGCCAGCACGGATGGAGAAGATGATGTTGATCTTGGTGAACCCATATCTCCAGGTTTATTGCAAACTGTACCTGGCCCAGAGGTAACGGCAACCGTTAAAGCGGCGTTAGTTGCCTTTGATTTTCTGTTCTTTTGTGACTTGTTCGACGCCATTGAATCTCTAGATCGTTCTGTATCTGAACCAGCTCCCATTATCTGCGGCGTTAAAGACCCGCCATTATTATGATCCGCAGCTGATAGTTTGGACATGGCAGTGCTGCAGGAGTTAGAATTGGAGTCTTCTGAGAAATGCGATGATGAGTTGGGTAGCAGATCATAAATGCTATTTGTGCTGTTATTTGGAGTATATATGGTGCTGCTACCTTGAGAGGTTATAGAAGTGTTATGCATTGTAGAATTTGTTTGGGTGGTCTCCTGTTCAGGCTCAGTTTCACTTTCATCGCTTGGACTAGGTTCTAATTCGCCGGTAAGAGGATTTATGAGAAATTGTTTTGGTTGCGAGGAAGGAGGTGGTGGTGCTAATCGAGCCTTAGTGCTCGAACTAGATACATGTGTTGAAGCTATTGATGAGGAGTTATTTAAATGTTGTTGTTGCTGCTGTTGCATTAAAAACTGTTGCTGCTGCTGTTGTTGAGAGGAATTTAAAAGAAACTGTTGTTGCTGTTGCTGGTTTTGAGCCAGAATGTTTTGGTTCAGCTGCTGTTGATGTTGTTGTTGCTGCTGCTGCAAACGTTGCTGCAATATTTGCTGAGATTGTTGCTGCGGCTGCAACTGCTGTTGTTGTATTAAATTATTTTGTGGCATTTGTGATTGCCTCTGATGTTGTTGTTGTTGTTGTTGCTGCTGCTGCTGCATTAAATGTTGCTCCAAAATCTCCTGCTGTTGTTGGGGTGACTGTGTCTGCTGTTGTTCATGAATTTGTTCCATTGCCAATGAAACATTTGGTGGCATTTGTTCATCGCCTGTTAGTAGAGATGTTGCTGCTGCCGCCGTTTCATCAATATCCATACCCTCAATTAAGTCCAAATCAAGATCTTTTGCATCTTGCAATAAAGATTCCAATTCATTTTTGTCATCCAAACTTAAGGATGAATCAATATCACAGCTCAAAGTAGGCAACAGAGCATCCAAATCATTGGTTGTTAAAGCTTCTAGATCCGATAATGTTATCAAAGGATCCGTTAAATCATCCACAACAGTTTGAGGGTCTAACGAAGATGGATCACCACTACCACCTCCTGTGCCCGAGTTTAATCCTGTCGAACCCACTAATGATGGAGATGGATTTATGTGACCTACTCCACCATTACCACCGCCAGCAGATGTTTGACTGCTAGGTGAAGCACCAGGTAAAGAGTTAGCAATTTCTGAAATAATTTGTTGTTGCTGTTGTTGTGTTTGTTGTTGTTGCAAATTATATTGCATCTGATATCTTGTAAACTCCTGAAAACTTGACTTTGTCGCTGAATCCATTGGTTTATTTAGTGCCGATGGCCATCTCGAGGAGGAGGAGGAGGAGGAGGAGGCAGCCGCTTGATTGTAATCAGGTGGTGGTAGATTCAAACTTGAAGTTGAAGATGAAGAAGGTACTATGTGAGTTGAAGAACAAGGAGCATTGTGCGTAAGACCACTGGTAGAGGGCGAACGTGGTGGTAGCAACTGCTGTGAAAGATGTGATGCAGCGAGTGGAGACTGCGCGGGTGTTGTTGAAGGTGATAACAATTGCTGTTGATGTGAATGTTGTGTGGACATATGAGGACTATGCATTGAATGATGACTGGATGCGGGTGAGTGGACAGCAGCTAATGGTGACATATTTCCCGGATTGCCAGACATATATTGCTGTTGTTGCTGCTGTTGGCTCGTCGACATGCCAATTAACCGTTGGTGTTGCTGCAACTGTTGCTGTTGCAATGGCGATTGGGGTGTTTGATGGTTCAACCCCATACCTGCAGCATTTCCAACTCTTACTTGTCTAATTTGTTGCTGCTGCTGAGATGCAAGGATTGTATTGACTCCCATCGATTGATGCAGCATTTGCTGTTGCTGCTGCGGCAAGAAACGTTGTTGACTTTGTAAACTATTAGCTGCCTGTAAATGTTGTTGACGTTGCAATTGCTGCTGTCGTATTAAAGCCGCCTGTTGTGGTGAAATTTGTTGTTGCTGTAGTTGTTGCTGTTGGAAACGCTGTTGTTGTTGCTGTTGCTGCTGCTGTTGCTGAGCATAAAGACTACTATTACTAGGACTTAACATAATTTGCTGAGGGCCTTGCATGGAACGCATGGCGCTCGTCGTAGTGGGTGAAGAAGGCACACTTAATACATTGTCTGGGGTACCAGGTGCTGATACTATTTGCTGCTGCTGCTGCACCTGCGATAGATGTGGTTGCTGTTGCATCATATTGAATTCACTGCCAGGTGTTGTTGTTCTTAGCGGAGAATTCATTATTTGTTGCTGAGGGCTCATCGCCGCCATCATAGGTGACTGCTGCTGCTGCTGTTGATGCATTAACGACTGATGTTGCTGTTGCTGCTGCTGGTGGTGGTGATGCTGTAATTGTTGTTGCTGTGGAGATGTTAGAGATGACGATGATTTCATTTGATTAACATGTTGAGATGAAACAGAATTATTATCATTTTGTAGTAAATTCACCAACAGAGGCGAAGACATAGCAATATTATTGCTGCAAATATTGGCGCTGGATGATAAACCCGTTGGTGAGGCCGTTGGTGTTGAGGGAGGCACAACTCTGGACTGCATATAGCTTGGAATAGGCTTAGCTGAAGCAGGCGAATTTTGGGAGGCGGGGGAATTAACTGTTCCAACACCGGGATATGGTGGAGGAGGCGGTTGTAAAAATTGAGATTTTCCAGAAGCAGTAGCAACAGTTGTTGTAATCATTTCCCCACTTTGTGGATTTTTTATCACTTTTAACGCAACATTAGGTGGTGGACCTAAGGCACCCATTAGTTGCTGTTGTATGATCCCACTGCCTCCAGGCACTGCTTGCTTTCCTGCTGCCAATGGTATTCCCCCTGGAGTGGGTACAGGTCCTACAACTGTATTCAATGCGTTGTCACGACCCTGTAATACACGAGCTTGACGCATACTTTCAAATGGAAATTCTCTTGAATTTCCAGAATTTCCTGCTCCAATTGGCAGAGGTGGCACAGGTACTTTACCATCCATGGGGCAAACTGTATTCGGTGATTTGAAAACTGTTTGCTGCTGCTGTTGTTGTTGTTGCTGCTGATGCGAGTTAAGCACGGTGCTATAAGCTGTTTGTTGCTGCTGTTTAATAGCTGCATTACTAGTGCTGGGGCCACCTAGCATCATGTTACGACGTTGTTGCATTATTTGTTGCTGTTGCAGCGACATTGTCGTATCAATCCCACCACCAGCCAAGCCAACATTTGACCCAAATGTAATGTTTGGTGGCATATTCCCTCGTTGCTGCTGCTGTTGTTGTTGCTGAAGAGATGATGTAGATTGTTGGTGTTGTTGTTGTTGCAACTGACTTTGAGGCAACTGAACAAAAGCACTACCAGAACCAGGTCCAGCAAGGTTACCCACATTAAGTAATTGTGATAAATCACTAATATCTGCATTGCCTCCGCCACCAAGACCCACACTACCACCACTTCCGCTACCAACGCCACTGATAGGCGTACCGGCCGCCTCATGACCCGCAACAGATGAAATATCTTTGAAAAAAAATTTATTAATTAATTATTAGAATAATTTTCATAATACAGTAGAACACGGTTAAAACAAACACTATTGAGATTATACTACACATTTTTTGAGTCCAAATGATTTTCTTTGGTTTGTAATCCTAATCCTTATTTATTGATCAGTTGCAGATTCTAAGAAATTCTAGCGATGTGTGTCTGTTGAAATGGCGAGCACGGTCAAGTAATAAACAGATATGAATGAGAATTAAAATATATATTTTTTGTTCTCTTGAGAAGTCTGGTATTGCATTTGAATGATATCGATTCCGCAGTTCAAAAGTTATGAACAAAAAAAAAAACTCAAAAATGTTGGTACATATATTTCACATAATCTTAAAATACAAAATGTTTTGATTCGGCTGCTGTTTGACATATCGCTCATTTACTTGTATAGTGTCATAACTCAAAATATGTCATTTTTGAGTAAACAATACAGAATTTGTAATATCATGCTTTATATTGTGTCAAAAATTCGTATTAATATCTTTTAAACTCGCCGTTTTAGTAGAGAATACGCCATTATAACATTTTTTACGTAAGGGCCTTTTGCAATTTAAACCAAGATTCAATTGTTAACTTTAAACAGGTTTTCTGTAAAATCAAACATTTTGAGTTATGACACTATACAAGTAAATGACCGATATGTACAACAAACATATTTTTCTTACAAAAAAAAAAAAAAAACAGTAAAAAATTTAAATGCGACCTTGCCAAATGTGTGTATACCCTTCACAATGTAAAAAGTTTATTTGCACAAATAAACTAAAAAAAAATCCGCAAAAAAAAATTTTTTGATGAAAAAGATTTGGCGAATGTTTTGTTTTTTTTTTTTAAATATATGTAAGTACTTGTTTAAATAACATTCGGTGATCAATTCATATGTGTCAGCCAGCAGCCGAATTAAAGCATTTTGTACTTTTAGGTTATGTTGATCATTACATTGCTTAAGAGAGGTCTTCCACAGTGGCAGTGCTTCATTTCGGCACACTTCGGCAATTACTACCTGGGTAACATAACATTCGCATTTAAAGTATTCGATTAAACTTTTTATTTTTTTTTCACTGCCTGTATAACGAAATACGTTTATAGCGAACTCATCGTTCCTGTGTTCCATTGTATTATAGTATTAAAATATGCTATTTGTATCTATTATGATATTTATAATAAATTACCTGATATTTTAAAATCAATCTGTTGACCACCAACATTTAGTGATATCACTGAATCTCCTTCTAATTGTACAGTGCGTATACCAAGGGCCCGTAAAGTAGGATTACCCTCGGTAGCCAATTGGCGTAACCTTTGCGCCGCATCCTTTGGGATTTGCACTGTTATCCGCATACACGGTTCAATCTGCTGTAATAGTATTAATAAGATATAAACGCAATAAGTTAAAAAAAAATCATTATAAAAAATAAGTTTTATATTAAAATTAGTTACGTATCTTAAAATTTAATAGATTATTATTATTTTTTAGAAAACCTTATGGAAGAATGATGTGCCGTGTTTAATACTTTTGTTTTTATTTGTTCATCGCATTTAAGGTCAGATTACTTAATACTCCTTAGAACCTAAAAATAACCCTAATGGTATTTACTTAGGGATAGAAAAATACTTGTAATTCGAAGATTCCATTTGTAATTCGAAGATTTTACTTGTAATTCCAATACTCCATATGTAATTCGAAGATTGCAATTGTAATTCGAAGATTCCAATCGTAATTCGTAAAAGTTCAAATGTAATTCGTAAATTCGTAAAAGATCAATTGTAATTCGAAAAAGATCAATTGTAATTCGTAAAAGATCAATTGTAATTCCAAAATGATCAATTGTAGTTTGTAAAACATCAATTGTAATTTAAAAAAGATCAATTATAATTCCAAAAAGATCAATCGTAGTTTGTAAAAGATCAATTGTAATTCAAAAAAGATCAATTGTAATTCGTAAAAGATCGATTGTAATTCTTAAACGATCGATTGTTATTTAGTAAACGATCGATTGTAATTCGTAAAAGATCAATTGTAATTCGAAAAAGATTAACTGTAATTCGAAATCAAATAAATCAACAAAAAAAAAGGTTTTTAAAGGCGTAAAAAACAATTTTTTGTTGATCTACTCGTTCGTTTGCGAATTACAATTGGATTCTTCAAATTACAAATGGAATCTTCGAATTACAAATGGAATCTTCGAATTACAATTGATCTTTTACGAATTACAATTGATCTTTTTCGAATTAATTCCTTTTACGAATTATAATTGATCTTTTACGAATTACTATTGATCTTTCACGAATTACAATTTGAATCTTCGAATTACAATTGGAATGTTTGAACTACAATTGTAGTATTCGAATTACAAATGGAATCTTCGAATTACAAATGGAATCTTCGAATAACAAATGGAATCCTAAAATTACAAATAGAATCTTCGAATTACAATTGATCTTTTACGAATTACATCTGTAAATGGTGTAGATTATTTGAATTTTATAATAAAGGAATTAAATCTATATCACAAAACGAAAAATGTTAAATCCAAAACTAAATGAAATCCAAAATAAATTGAAAAACTCAAGACCTTGAACCATCACTGAGCAATGTTTAAGGTTTACCCCACTTTATCCGTAAAAGTTACAGAGAGTTAAAGTTGAAAAATTTATAAAAATGGCTTGAAATAATCCATAGTTTTTACCTTCTTTCGCTTTTTTTTTAAGTTCTCCTTATATTTCAATCTTTTCCGACATAACACAAAGTCAGTACATATAAGAGATTATTTAAATGTTGGTTTGATAGATTCTTCATCGCTTGGTAGGAAGTTATAAAACGGTTAAGTTTTGAAACCAAAAATTAAGAGTTTTGAAATTTTCGAGGTTTTTTGATCAGGGATTTCGGCCCCCTCTATAAAATGAAAAAAGTTGAACTAGAGTTGGTAGCTGTTGTAATTCTTAACATTTTTGAATTAATCCAGTTAATGTGCCACGAATAGTTAAGGAGTTTCAATAGATCAAAGTTCGAAAGAAAAAACGTAATTTTTTTAAAATACCAGTTTTTTGCGAGGCACATTCGCGGTTTCATTCGAAATTTGGTGGACTCTTGCGTAAACCGAGTTTTTTTGTGAGTTTAAAAAAATTAAATTTAAAAAAATCACTGGCGGGTTTATACAAAATAAATTGCAAAAATTTTTTGGCATTTTTGAAAATTATTAGAGTCTGACCGAAACCAGTTTTCGAGGCCGAACCGAAACCGAACCGAATATTCGGCCGAAAAAGTTATATTCGGCCGAAACCGAACCGAAACCGAAAAAATTACCGCCTGGCATAAATAAAATTCTTAAAAAGTTGTTAAAGATTAATATACAGCATATAATGCTTTTAAACCATAAGAATTGTTGTATTTTTGAAAAAAAATATGTTTTTTAAAAAACTTACAAAAAAATTGTATATTTCATTTGCAGATTAGGAGAAAATAATTTTTGAACTGAAACAGTTTTACATTTACTGCATAAACTTGTAACATTTTCTTCAATTGAACTGAAACAACCCAAGTAGAAATTCATGACGGTTATAAAAAAAAAGCGTTTTTAAAGCACTCCAAAGTAGAAACTCATGACGGTAATAAAAAAATGGCATTTTTAAAGCACTTCCAAGTATAAATTCATGACGGTAAAAAAAAAAGTCATGACTTATCAAAAATAAAGCATTTTTAAAGCATTATTTCATAACGCTTTATGAACGTTTTGAAAAAGCTTTTTGAGATTACTTTTTCGCCAAATTTATGTTGGTTTAGGAATACATTTTTTTACAACATTTTTTTACACTACTTTTTAAATATGGTTTACGACGACCAAAAAGCCGACATTAAAAGCGAATTAACTCTAGACGACCCCATAACAGATTTAGTTACGTTTGAGGAGTTTGACAACAAGGTTAAAACTGATCAGCAATTTTGCAATTCACTGGTATGTATTTTTCTATATTTACATTTGAATCAAAATTACTAATTTTTATTTTGTTATTCAGCGTGACCTGATGCGCTTAAAATGTAAGGCCGACTCATTATATGAGGCATACATGGGACTATTTAAATAAATGGACTAATTAATTGACGATTTCATTGGCATTATATTGAAACTAATGCCAATGAAATTTTTAGCATTAGCATTGTTTCAATCAATGCCAATGCACGTTAAGGAATTAGTAGCATTAGTAATGCCAATTATGAAAAATTTCATTGTCATTAATAAATGTCTTAATGAAAACAAAGAATTAGCAATATTAAAAGTCGTATTTCTGTCAACCAGTTGTGAAAATTTTTTTTTGGCTAAAACTTAAAATGGCTATAGGTCTGTTTTTAGGTATCAACCTAATTTCGTCCCTTCGCGTTATATTTTTAAAGTAAAATTTATGTTAATAGAAACTTTTCAATTTTTTTTTTGATATTTGTGAAGTTTACCTTACCGCGAAAGCATCAAATTAAGCAAATTTCTAGATCTTTTCAAAAGATTTAAAAAAAAACACATCGCAGTTTTCGTCAGATCAGAAATGCTTTATACCTATTATATTAATAAACTCATTTTGTTTTCCCGTTGCTACAATTTGAAAATGAGTCCGACAAGTCTATCGTGACCAAAACAAGCCGCTGGCTAGCGGCAGCAGAAGAGAGAATAACTAAACGAAATTCTATTTAGTTTTTGGTATAAAAAAACAGTTATTTTTTATAAAAAAAAATAATATATTTATCTTTTCTTAAAACAATGAAAATTAAAACAAAAATAAACTTTCATTTGGTTTTTAAATTGATGGAAAATTACTTTAGGTTTTGTATCTGAAAAGCTTGTAAATTTCTTTTTTTGCATATAAAGCACTTTAAAATTGCTTTACATACCGTTTCAAAAGTGATACATTTTTGGTTTTTGCAATGCTTTAAAAGCGCTATAACGAAGCGTTCTAAAATCATTATTATAAATTTCTTTAAAAACGCTTCAAATAAACCGTCTAACGGTGTTATCATTAGGACAGTCTGAAAGCGCTCTGATGATGGTTTTCAGTATGGTCTGAGAGCATTCGTACTACCATACAAAGCGCTTTTAAAGCGTTTTAACGGTTGTATTTTTCTACCTGGGAAGTGTAATGAAATACGAAATCAAAAAATTCACCGACTTTTTTACATATTTTTTAAAATACCAAAAAGTTTCGGTTTCGGCTAATATTCGGCCAAAATTTTGCCGAATACCGAATAGAGGCCGAAACCCCATTATTCGGCCGAAACCGAGACCGAAACCGAATATTCGGTCGCCCAGCCAGAAATTGCCAACGGTACAAAAAAAGTGTACTGGAAGAACATTGGCTACACAAAAAATACTACGCTTTGCAGAAATATCGAATAGCATAAAAAATAATGTACTGGTAATACACTGGTTATACCAAATATACTACGCTTTGACGAAATTTCTCATTACATATATAGTACAAATAAAATGTACTGGAAAATCATTGGCTAAACAAAAAATACTACGCTTTGCAGAAATAGCGAATAGTATAAAAAAATGTACTGGCAACAAAATATTACTCTTTGTCGAAATTTTCTCATTACATACAGAACAAAAAATTTTTTTTTTTTAAATTTATTTTTGAAAATTTTACATTAAATAATCTTTTAATGATCATCTTAACATTTAAGAATTGAGTAATAGAACTGATATATATTATTGGAATAACGTATGTAAAAGAGTCATTGCAGTTTTTTCGATATGAAATGTTTTTTCGATATCAAAATTTTAACACGATAAAAACCAATTTCACTTGACGGCATTGAATAATCAAAATAATCAGAAATTTTAAGAAAATGTTTCTTTTCAATAATACGTCTTTAAAATGGTAATTAGAACGTTTTCTTGTAAAAAATCTTTTACAACTACAATATTTCCATTTATCAGTACGTTATCGGGAGAAACAGATGTAATTTTAAAACCGTGAGGATTAACAAACGAAAAAGTAACGATTGATCCAGACCCTTCTATTACATTTCCCAAAGAATATTTAGTGTGTCTATTGATCTTATTAACTAGTGGAATGTTATTTAAGTGTCAGAATGAAAAATATACAGTTTTATTTGAATTTGAGCGATGGGATTGTTTTTCAATTCGCTGGGAAAGTATTCACTTTATATTAAAAAAAGATAAATTTCAATAAGACAGAAATATGGTACAAATGTTACCTTAAACTGACAAGAATACCTCGAGGTTGCTTTTAGGTGTTTGACTCTAAAACACTCCACTTTGTTTTTAAATCAAACTTATATATACACCAAGAATTATTCAATGTGATTGCGATGAATTAAGTTTGTTTTCTTGACACTTAAAAACACTTTGGCACTTTGAATTTTATAGAATAAAAACTAATCATGTGCCAGTACAGTATTTTTTGTTTTTTTCCACGGTTTGCCAACATTGTCTAGAACCGTGGGCACACGTACAACTGGCGTTATCATTTAAATATTTTGCCAGTACAATATTTTTTGTTTTGCCCACGGTTTACCAACTTTGTCTAGAACCGTGGGCACACGTACAACTGGCGTTATCATTTAGATATTGGGCCAATACGGTATTCGTTGAAAAACAGATATTTTGCCAACGTTTGTTGTCCCGGTTTCAACGCTTTGCCAATGTAGGCCCCACCGTATTTTTCTGCCTGGGCGGACTCTAAAAATTATGCAAAATTTGCAAATCTGTTTCCTATTTTTTTTAGTATCAATTAATGCATCATGTTGATTTTAATATACCAAAAGACGTGCCTTAACGAGTAGAACTGATTTGCTTTTTGACTTTTTACTTTAAGCCATTCTGAACGGAAAGCGCGATGATTTTATCTAAACCTGTTTTGATCTGGCACATCCAAGGCTTTACACGAAATCCGATTAAATTTTTTTTAAATGAAAGCCCACATGATGTGTCATCATAAAATCAGAGGCGGGTTAAAAAATTTTGATGATTATAGTTTTTTTAGACCATATTAAATTTTCTTGTTATAAAAAAGCATCACCGATTTTTCTTAAACTACTGGTACAATGATACGATTTCCGTGATTTTTTTCAGTAATACCAGCGCGCATTGCCTAAATATGTTATAAAAAATTGTGAAACTTTTCTTTTACCGCGAATTAATCGCGATTTTAGGTACTAGTTATTTTTTTTTAAATCATTTGGTCATTAAAGGGTTAAATTTATATCATATATTTTAGAAGAAATGATATATCCTGGCATGTTTTAATAACGCATGCAACAAATGTGTAGAAAAAATCTTTAAAGTATTTTTAAGATTTTTAAAACCGCTAAATCTTAAAACCGCCATAACTTTTGACCCCCTTGCGCGATTTAGTTGACGCGAACAAATTTCTTATTCTTAAATAGCTTCTAATATTTATGCCAACTTTCATCGATGTGCCATCAAAACAAAAATCACGTCTTTTTTATCTCAAAATTTAAGTGTTAGACGGAACTCCTCATATGTATTTAGGAAATATTTTACATGTTTTTAAAGAATATTCATCTATATTATTTTTTTGATGATTTTGATTGTTCGGATTTTTAAGTGTGCTTGAAAAAGTGATAAGGAAATCATTTTAGTACGTTTTTGATACCAAAGTCATATCCCATCCCTATATTCACTTCAGAAATGTTTACCATTGCAACAGTTCAAGATTGCAACTTAAAAAAATGTTAAATCAACTTTTACACTTTTCTATTACTTTTCACTTTTTTTTTTATAAAATTACACACAAATTGCAACTTGAATTTTGTTGTTTCGCATTTTTGCAAGACTTAAAATGCTGACGTAAATTTTATTACTCTGTTATTTTAAATTTGTGCATACAAAATTTAATTTTCCGTTAAATGCATCCGTAAGCAATTAACCTTATATTAAGTTATCATCCCTAAATGGTCATGATTTGGGTCAATGTATAAATAATATACAGGATATATTTTAAATATCCTCCAATATTTTTAAAAATTTGTAGGAAATACCAATTGAATACAATTTATATATTAGTGATTTTCTAGCCACATTGAAGTCAATATAAAATGCATATACCTTTTTCTTTTCGGAAAACTTTATATTAACGATACCAGCCAGATTGAATATATTGTCTACGATTGTGTGTACTTTCGTCTATATCAATGGTTCCCAACCTTTTTTGGCCATGCCCCACTTTTAAGTTAAAAAAACCAAAATGTCCCCCCTACACTCAAGAAAAATGTGTAAATTTTTCAAATTTGTTTTAAAATTCAAAATTGTAGTTAAACAAACTTTTTGTTAAAATCATCTTTTTAACAAAGTTTTTAGCAGAAGTTTTCAACAACCACCTAAATAATTTAACTAAAATAATAATTTTTTTAGGTTTTAAACAAAAAAAAAAAAAAAACTTAAAAATTTGCTCGTTGCCCCCCTGAAGCATTCAAATTGCCCCCCAGTGGGGCGAGAATCAAAGGTTGGGAACCATTGGTCTATATGCTTCAAACATTTCATATTAAATTATCAGAAATAAAAAATTTACAGCTTGTTAAACAAAATCAAAATTTGCATTAACTCTTATAGAGCTAAAACAGCTAAAACTTAAATGGCTTTTTCTCATAATCATTATTCGAAATCGGTTGCCACGATACACAGTGCCACTTTTGGTCAATCTAGGATGACAAAAATTAAATTTTGTTTATATTGACTTGAAATTCGGTATACATGTTCGTTTTGACTTCGAAAATAACATTATGAAAAACATGGGAGGTCAGTTATTGGCCACGCCCGCTTTTTAAAAAATTTTTAATTTTGGTTATAATTTCTTTAAATTTTGTATATATACTTTTAGTGACTGTAGAAATATTATTACAAAAAAAAGAGGGCCGTCAGACAACTGCCACGCCAACTTTTTAAAAATATGTTTAAAAAATATGTAAAAACAAGGTTTACATATAGCCCCACTGTATTCGACGTCGCAAAAGTTAGCAGTTGAAATAAGTACTATGAATATTGATCAATATTTCTGAAAAAGTCGGGCGACCAATGCCCACCAAAAACAAAAGTTCTATTCCATCTAATAAAATAAATATATAATTTTCTTTTCCAAAATTTGTATTACGTTAAAAATTTAATAAAAAATATATTTTTTTTTTTTAATAAAAAAAAAAAGTGAATTAAAGTCTTTACCCAGCAAAACTTTTTGGAGTCATTCAAAAATATCTAGCTCTAGAAGTACTTCAAAACTTGTCACGATAGGTTCTCAAAGAGCACCCTGGAACTAGTGATAATGACTAAAAAAAATAATACGGAAACAAAAACTACACCTAATTTGGTTCAGTAAAGTGCTGATATTGCGTTATATTTTCAACATATAATTAAAAAATGTTTTTTTTTTTGCAAAAAAAAAATGTACATAATGTTCCTAGACTGCTTCCAGAAAACGGTCCGTATACGGAGTCGGATTCCGTTTTAGACGGACCGTAAAAGAACCTTTTTGTTTGTTGGGTTTGATGGGGTTCCTAGACTACTTTCTACATAACTAGTGACTAGTCGTACATGACTTCTACTCCACTTCCAAAAAACAAATACTATAAAACTCCAAAAAAAAAATAAAAATTTTGTCAGGGATTTTTTTTCGGGACTTATAAGGAGTTCACACTTACGACCTTATACCCTGTTCTTTTTGCGTTTTTTTTTTTTGTGACAACTTTTATAAACTTAATTTGTTGATTTTTAGTTTGCTATTTTAAAATTTGAGTTAAAACTATTTTAATGAATTTGTTGATAAAAAAATAACAGATTGTTTAGTATTTAAACTGGTTACACATTTATGCTTGAACTAACTCTATATAGTAAAACAGAATTAGTGAATACACAACTTCTAGAAGGCATTCCTCAAGTACTTCAACATTCATGCCACAATAACTTCTTGGAACTAGTTCCTGTCGTGACAATTTCAAAGAAAAATCATGGGTTAAAGAATGGGATAAAAAACTGGTTCTAGAAGGAGTGATGGAACCGTTCCATAGAAGGGGTGATTGTTCCTATACTACTTCCTTAGAACTAGTTCTGAGGGTGACAATTTCGAACAAAAATCATAACTCTTAGAACGAGATAGAGAACTAGTCGAGCTAAAAAGAAGCACTCTAGCACTATAGTGCTAGCTAGAGTGCTTCTTTTTAGCTCGACTATAGTTCTAAACTATAGTTCTAAAAGTCATGCAAGTTTTGCTGGATTAAATATCCATTAAAATTACCAAAAAAGAGTGGATACTATATGAGTGGTTCTAGGTTCTATATAAAACTGGTTCTAGAAGGAGTGATGGAACCGTTCCATAGAAGGGGTGATTGTTCCTATACTACTTTCTTAGAACTAGTTCTGAGGGTGACAATTTCGAACAAAAATCATAACTCTTAGAACGAGATAGAGAACTAGTCGAGCTAAACTATAGTTCTAAAAGTCATGCAAGTTTTGCTGGATTAAATATCCATTAAAATTACCAAAAAAGAGTGGATACTATAAGAGTGGATACTATGGACTATAGTTCTAAAAGTCATGCAAGTTTTGCTGGATTAAATATCCTTTAAAATTACCAAAAAAGAGTGGATAACTATCGCTTTTTGTTAAAAAGTTACAACAGTTTAAACTCGACTTAATTAATGTATAATAATGAACACTAATTACAGGATTTTACAAGATGCAACTTTATGCACCCATCTCTTAATAACGAGCAGAATTATCGTTCTTATATGGCATTCACAGTTGCGGCCTTACCAAATTGTTCAACAAAACTTCAGTAACAAACAGAATTCAAAAAGTAAACAAAACTTTCCAGCTGTAGTAAAAAATAGTAAGAAATTTGGGCAATCGAAAAAAAAGACACAAAACGTTTACAGATGTTTGACGAGATATGACTATATATAGTCCCATATCTAGCATATCTTGCAATATATAATTTGATCAGGTATCAGATATAATCAGATATGTTCATATATAATTAGATCTAAACAGATCTAATTATTTTTACACGGGGAGTAGAAATTTGGTATTTTTTTTTACAATTAAGAAAATCTACGTGTTCGTAAAATAAAAATTTTTATTAAAAATTTATTTTTTATTTCTTGCAAAAATAATAATTTTAAGTAATTTTTTTTTTTCTAAAAAAAATGTATAGTGTGAGAGGAGCTCGCGTGTGCGTGATTGAATCCAGCGTGAGTCACGCGTCAGCAATTTTTAAACTCGCGTAAATAGTGATTGTGTGATTCGATTATTGTTTTCGGGAGTGTGAGTTAGTTGTTGTTGTTGTTGTAACAGCTCGACCTGTAAATGCATGTAAGTTTATGGTTAGTATTTTGTTGTTTTCTCTCCCTGTTCTGTTGACTCGTCCAAATCGAGCTCCAAAAAGCGTGCCACCTCTATGGGCTGGGTCCATAAAGATGTTGGATTCAAACGAGTCGGGTTTGCCGTGCAGTTGAAGAGGTGTGGTACGTCATGTGGAGAATCTCCGCATGCAGGGCACGTATTGGGTATAGTCGGGTTAATTCTCGACCAATAAGAATTGAGCCGACTACAATACCCAGATATTAATTGTGCTAGTACCACTCTTGTTCTTCTTGGCAGACTTCTCTCTTCTTCTGCGATGGGTGGGGGACGGCCTCCAAGTAAGACATTCACTCTGTAGTTGGTTGTTGTCGATTCTACCGTATCCCTGTGAATGTCATTCAGAGTTGCCCGATATGAGATGGAATCTAGCTGTTGGATGTCGTATTGCTGGATATCCATCTCATAACACCGACGATCTTTTCTGACATGTCTCGGGGGAGGATCAATTTCCGCAAGGTGATGGTTCGGATGATCCCTCCGATGACACGCCAGAAGGAACTGTTTTGCCAACATGTGACTGTGTTCCTTAACCGGAAGTATCTTCGTCTCCTCATGTAGATGGTGTTCTGAGTGCATCTGAAGGCAGCCCGTTACGGTTCTTAGGGCTGCATTTTGACAACTCTGAAGCTTCTTCCACTGCGTTTCGCTCACACAGGGTGACCACACCGGCGCTACGTAGTTTGCCACTGACCGGCCAATCGTTTTATAGGTAGCCAACAAGGTTTCTTTGTCCTTGCCCCAAGTGCTACCGGCCTGCGACTTGAGGGCCTTGTTTCTACTGCGCAATTTATTGCACGTTGCAGTGGCATGCGCCGAGAACGAATAAAAACTGTCGAATGTTACCCACAATATTTTGGGGTGGTTCACTGTCGGAATTTTTACGCCATCGACTATAACATTCAGTTCCAGTTGTACCTCTTTCGTCCATGTGGTGAAGAGCGTCGCCGATGATTTGGCGGGGGAAAGCTGCATGTTCCTTGCAGTGAAGAAATTCGTAAGATCGTGGATGTATGCATTTAACCTACCGCATAGCTCATCAATGTTATGTGAGTTAGTGTTTACTAGAGTTGTCAACCGATTAAGAATAATTCGATTAATCGATCAAACAAAACCAAACTCTTGTTCGATTAATTAAAATATGACGAGATTCGAATAACGAATAAATCGATAAATATATGTTAATTAATCGAACAATTAATTTTTTTCACTGTTGCCAACTTAGCTATTTTGTAGCTAGATTTAGCTATTTTTTTTTGCATCTAGCGACAAAAAAAGTCATTTAGCTCTTAGCTACAAATCTAGCTACTTTTTTTTAGTCGCAACATTTGTAAAAAAATTGTTTTTTAAACCCGTTTTATTGTAAATTTTTTCATTTTGATAATTGTTTATTAACAATTATATCAGAGTTTTTCTAAGATACATATTTGCTATAACTTCTAACAAAAGTTTAGAATCTATCGAAATTCCCTGCATGATAAAGTTGCTTGAAATGTTCAAATTCAAGCAAGTATCTTATAGGCAAAACCCATAGAAAATGAAGTTTAGTACCAACAATGAGAAAACAGCTATGGGGGCTAAAAATATAATAATTTTCATTTTTCGAATAACGGAAAAAACTTTTACATCCGTATTTATAATCAAAAAATGAGTGGCTATCATCAAGCTTCTAACCAAGAATTCGCTTTAATACAATTTTGTGTTGAAAATTTTAGCAGCTGCTGATAGCCACCAGTTTTTGTTATGAATACCAAAGAGTATAAAGAAAGAGATGGCAGTGGAGACTTATTCAATTTTTGGAGAAATCTCAAATCTCGGACCAACATTTTTTGTCACAAAATGTTCTAAAATGCGACAGTATTAGTGATTCTTATTAGGTTTTGTTATTATTCTAATTTAAATGTGTGATAGTATTAGTGAAATTTTTGTATACAAATAGAAAATGTTGGTCCAATTTTTGAGCCCACAAAAAAGCCAAGTGAACAAATTTATAACTTTTAGCTGCTGCATACCCATTGATGAATACGTCCGATATTTACACTAAACACCATTTTGAAAACCAATATTTTTTTTATAAATAATAAAACAAAAATTAAGCCATTTTTGTTGTGTTACAATATTGGTACATAACTCGTATTAATACCGTCCACTAACGTCTGTTATATAACCTGTTAAAAAAAAATACAAATAGAGGATTTCACATTTATCCGTTAATATGACCAAAATATGAATAAAAAAATAATCTCTATTTTCAGCTTCAGGGAATCGATATAGCTGTATCGCCGGATTATCATTTTACTGATATTCCGGCGATTCATACAAATCTTTTATTTTTCGTTTAAATAATTATTTGGCGACATTGCCCATTTATCGCCAAGACGAATTGTTGCCGTATCGCCGGGATGTATTGCCGTCGGGTAACAGTTTCTTCCTAAGGGTGATCGCCGGCGATACGAATTCGATAATTGCCGCTATAAAATTTATCATCTCGGCAATATAACCGGCAAATCGTTTGTTTCCAGATATATATTATATCTGCGATACAAAATATAACTATTTGAAGTTTTTTGTTTGCAAAATTTAATAAAAATATATTAAAATACACAGAAAAAAAAAGTTCATACTGGGCATGATTTTCTACATAAACTGTATGAATTGTACATGACTTTTTTTCCCAGAACTTATTCATACAGTTTATGAATTTGTACATACTGAGAATTAACAAAATATTGATGATATTTTGATACATTTGGATTTATTTCTTCACTGAAACATTAAAATGACAATATGTTGATAACATTCCGCTGTTTTTTACCTACATTTGAAGGGATTTCTGAATAAAACAACACATTCTTGATTTTCAACTGTTATATTTAATACGCACATAATTACATCAAATAGAATATTGCAAATAAATACCATGATTCAGCATACCTGCTACATAATCCCCATCAATATTTCATGGCAGCAATTTGAAAAATTTAGCGAAATTGATTGCGATTTTGTTGGACAAGATAATGTCCAAAAAAGAACGAGTTTCTGGAAAGAAATTGAGAAGATTTATAAATGAAGTATACATGAAATAGAATAACTAGGTTTAACATACCATTTAACGGTGGAAAAACGGCGATTTTCCTTAACAAATTAATTCCACAACAAAAGAAAATTGTTTGACTTTTATTTTTTTTTCCAAATACATAATTGTTGTTTGAATTATTTTTGAAAGAAAACAGTAGGAACAAATTCATAAATAATATGATTTTTTTAATAAATAGTTTGAATTGATTTTAAAGACATGTGTTCATACTATTTATGAACAAAATTTGTTCTGTGTATTCTTTTTAATACCAAAACTAACTTATTTTATTATCAAATTAAGAAATTTAACAAATAAATCCTTTTAAAACGCACAAATCCTAAATCTAGCTATAAAATAGCTAGATTTTTTAATTGTTTATAAGAATCTAGCTACAAAATAGCTGGATTTTTTAACTGTTTCTAAATTTAGCTATTTCTAGCTATTTTTTGGTCCGATCTAGCTACATTTTTTAAAAAATAGTTGGCATCAGTGATTTTTTTATACCCTCCAACAACAGTACCGAAATTTTGGTCTTGGTATTTAAGCAGCAATATGTTTAGGACTTTCTCTATTCTATTACAGTATATTGACAGAAAATGTTGCTAAAGTGCGTATGATACTTGCTTGTTTCAAGTTACTTGTTGCTGCATTTATTAGGGTTTTTCTATAAAAATTTCGATAACTTTAACCAAAAATTTTGAATTTATCGAAATTCCCATAGAAAAACCCTAATAAATGCAGCAACAAGTAACTTGAAACAAGCAAGTATCATAAAGGCATAAAAACGGTTTTTAGCTGTACATGATAATACGGCGTTCACACTTGCTGTTTTGAAGTGTTCAAGAGTGAGATGTTTAAAAAAGTCTTTGTTCTGTGTCCATTACGTTTTTATTCTGCTACTGGTGTTTTGTTGAACAACTTGTTTAAGGTCGCTAGTGTGAACTCCATATTACGTTTTTATTCTGCTACTGGTGTTTTGTTAAACAGCTTGTTTAAGGTCGCTAGTGTAAACTCCATATAACAGGGTATTAACTGTTTTTTGTGTGTACAAAATATGGTAATCTTTGGATATCTCGTTTAAACACATATTGCATTAACAGTCTGGCAACTCTATATTAAAAGTAACGAGTAACAAAAAAAATAAATAATCACCTTTTTTACTCTAGCAATTTGTTCACAATATTTTAAATGTTTGTTTTGAAAAGATTAATTACTCCTCATTACAATAATTTTGTTTATTGTTATTTATATTAATAAAATAATTTTAAATAGTTCTTAATTAACCAGCGGACGAATTAAAATCACGAAAATACAAGTTTTTGATTGACACTTCTGGTTTTACTTTTTTTACACACACAATTAACATTCCAGTACATCCAATAATACACGAACAATTTACATGTGCTAGAAAGAGTACAACATATAACACTATGTAAAACTGGAAACCATTGGAAAAAAAATTTAGGAAAATTAACCAGAATACAATTAACGTGAAATAAAATAAAAGCTTTTACCACCGAATATTAAATTATACAAAGTTTTTAAGTTTCTGTATTTTATTCTAATATTTTTTTAAATGTTTTTATTGGAATATTTATATTAAATAATTGGCCGCCATTTTGGGTACTCGTTAAATAATTTATTGGTTAAAGAAAAGAATATAACAAAAAAATAGGAGTGAAATTAACGAGTAACGAGTGAAATCTTGTATGGAAAATAAACTAGAAATAAAAATTGTTGCCATCATTTCCAAAACAAAAATATTTTAGGGGAAGTATTTAGTTTTGTATGAAAATGGTATGTAATTTGATAGAATATGATCAATGTCTGACATAACTCCCCGGTAACACGTAATAACACGCTTTATGTCTAGGTCTGTTTGTTTACCCAAATTTCTTACTATTTTTACCACAACTGGAAATTTTTGTTTACTTTTTGTATTGAAATTTTCCAGCTGTAGTAAAAGTATTAAAAATTAGTAGATTGTAGTAAGGTAAACAAACAGACATTCTATGTAATAACTATTTACATAGACATAAAGCAACAATAACCAATTTTACGGCTAAAGTATAGCTTGTACCAGTGTTGGTATTTGATAATTTTTAATTAGTACCAAGTTGTCGGATAAAAAGAGCCAAAATAGGTTGAAAAGGGCCAAAAAAAATTTGAAATGCTTTCTAATTTTTTATCATTTTTATAATAGCAATCATAGACTAAAAAGACTAAGAGTTATCATGGGTGAAAATTTGGTGAAAGCAAAATAAAAAACTTCAATTATTTCGAAATTTTTACTTATAGAATCGCGAAATAGTCGTAGTTTGTAATTGCTAAAAATGATACACGTTTAATACCCCCTTAATAAATTTAAAGAAAACAAAAACTTTATGCCATAAATTAGTATAATAAATTCTTAAAATAGGAATACCTGAAACTTTTTTATCGTTTTTGTAAAAATTTAATTTCGGTAAAAATATTTTTTTTTTAATTTTTTAAAAATAAATTTTGACAATATTTGGAGAGGATGAAAAAGGGCCAAAACTGTTTTTTGTGGGGCCACTGACCATCCAATAGTGCCAAAAATGGCACTATTGTGCCACATTTCCCAACCGTGGCTTGTACCCAATTCACACCTGAGAAAATCTCGTTCGAACGAGATTTCGATCATATGGTTGTGTATAAAATGATACAGACCATATCACCGAAATCTCGTTCCAACGTGATTTCATTTCAGGTGTCAATAAGCCTTTAGACATTTCTCTGATCAAAAAAAATATTGCAGATAGAACTTTAAGTGCAAAGTTCAAAGGAAAAAAAAATTGTCGGCAGTCTTTAGTTATCAAGTTTTGTGCCCCAAAGTTTGGATATGGAATTGGATATATCTTTTGAAATAATAATCCGATTGGACCAAGACTAGTTACAGGTTATTTAAATAACATTAAAAAAAATCAATTCAAGGGGCGAAACGCTACAACCATCGACACAAAAAAGAAATGTCCGATTTAAGTAATTTTGGCTAAATATTTGGATACCTTCAAATTTGACATCAATCAGTTCACCCGTTGTAATTTAAATAATATTATTATCATTTGGAACCAGTATTCAGGCGTCTAAGATATAAAGTTTGTAATCATTGCTCCGAATCGATGGCGGGTTACGTAAAAAAGATATTTGTTTATTTTTATTTTATGTACCCAACATTTTTTTTAAATTTATGTGTCCGTAAACTGCACTTTTGCACAAAAACCAAGATATAACCAAAACACATCATCTAAATAACTTCCCTGCTAGAAGAGATACAGGATCGAGACTGGTTCAAAAGCTTGTTTTCTTGGCTTAAATACTATGTAAACAGACTAAACAATAAGAGAATCATTCACAATGTATGCAAATTAATTTTTAACTTCTAGAATTTTGTGCGTTAACACTAATGTGAACTTTGTATGGTAGAACACTGATAATTATGCCAACAAAATACGCCTAATGTAAAAACAACTAAGGTTTTATATGAGTTAGTTTTGAAAAAAACTTTATTTGGCTTGCAAATTTATCCTGATCGGATCATAATAAGCTGAGATATAAGTAATTTTGTTTTAAACTTTTAATCAAGATTTCACGCAAAATATTACTAACCGATCTTCTATTTTTGCTTTGTTGTAATTTGTTTAATTTTTAGTAATTTGTAGCGTATTCAGTGTTCTAGATTTAAGCCGCAATTAGAGCAATACCAGGAATCTCGACTTAATCTAAATTCTGTCTATGGTAAAATATTGGGAACAATCATAGAAACGTTCCTAAACACAACTTGAAATATATTCTACATATGCGACAATTTAATCGAACAAATATCTTACGAATTAAATATTAATCGAGAAGAGTTTAAGCTTAAATATAAATATCGGTAATCCTGCAAATTTACTTACCTGTTTAAGTTGCATATCATCACACGAGGACAATCACACTTGACGGGGAGCAACTCTATGTTTCCTATTGAATCGTATTAAACTTTAGTTTTATTAAAAGTTAAGTGCACATTTATAAATTTTTAAATAAGCACAAAACGCGCTGTGATACACACACATAACAAAAATTGACACTTTCATTTGTTTTATTGCTGTTTTTCATATATGTTATTCAAAATACAAATGTTTAGGTTAAAATTTTCTTGCATAAATTATAAATTTTATATCTTTTACTACACTTTGCCATGTTTCTACTGTAGTGGTTGAAGCACTTAATAATGGTGCGTGTAGTAATGATGAGTCGATTATTTTTAATATTAAAAAACACATTTGTGTAATAAAAACTTTACTTTTCTATTTTAAAAAATGTGTTTTTCCTTTATTTTTAAGTTTTTTTAGTTATATGGCAACTCTTAATATACGATTGTATTATATTGTTTTAGTTAAAGCAGTTTTTTATAGATATATATATTTAATATTTTATTAAAAATATATTTTAGAAACAATAAAACACTATCCAAAGGCATATATCACATTACCCCTAGATATACCGCACTTGTCACTACAGAGGCTGTATTTTCCAAGAGATGATGATATTCAGCTTTTTTGTATTTTTTTTTTTAATATTACGTTACGTACGTTTTTGTTTGGGGAGTTTCTTAAGTAGTTGGTTGTAGTAGTAGTTTTTCTGCTTTTATTTTTATTTTCTCTCACGACTTTTATTTCTTTCACAAATTGTCAAAACACTGTAGTGACTATATTTTTTTTAAGTGGATTTTTTTGCACCATTCTTAACGAGTAGTTATTAAATTTGATCCTTTTTCAATATGATTTATAAATTTCAATGTTTTTAATTACATCAACTTTTTCTTCTTTCAATGTTTCATATTCTACTCGCCATTCACTTGAATTTAAAAAAAGTTTTTCATTCATTTTTGGTTATCAATTTACAGAATTAGTTTTTTTGGTAACTAGAGGAGGCCTAACACAACACAAGTAGCACTTTTTTGGAGATCAAGCAGCGCGACCAAAAAAAAAAATTTATTCACAGGCGTAGAAAACGAACCATACGAAGTATCAACTTTTTTTCTTCTTTACTTCTTGTTGTTGTATTAGTAGCAAGGGGCCAGAAAAAAATATGATTGACGACAATTTTTTTTCCTTTCTTTCATAGACCACTTTTTTAAAACGAAAATTTCACTGTTTATTTTGTTACCACTCATAAAACTTTCTATACTCGCGTTTTATAAGGAATTTATATTTTAATATTTGCATAAATTTATTACAATTAGATTGTATATTCTAGATGAAATTTATAAAAAAAAATTCGTGTTGTAAAAATTTTCGACCACGAACAATAACAACCGCCATTTGCATTTGACTTCCACTTCGCGACTTGCACGATTTCTCATATTTTAATAATTATTTGTATTTGATATAGACTTTAGCGTTGGCGTAAAAGAGACAGCTAATAGAGATAATACTATAACAAAAAGAAACGGCAATATTGCTTTCCAGTATAGTGTAGCCATTTTATGTAATTCATAAGCTGTGTTTAGGAAGCTTAAACAATAATTAATTATGCAAGATATGTTTAGTACACATATTAAAATAGTGGCTAGGGGTTTTCGCGATATCTGGCGTTTTAGTGTAGCTTTGGGCAAAATCATAGTGACATAGTAGTCCAACAAATGGCGTTTGAAAAAGTAGTAAACAAAAACCATATGGTATTGTTTACGAAATTTTATCACAAACCGAAATTCGAGCGAGATGGTAGATACCAGTTTTACAGTGAGAATGCAGATTGTTTTTTGTCTCTCTTTGCTTTGCGTTTGAACTTTTGTTTGGCATTGCCAGAATTTTCCAATTATCTTTGGTGATGCCAGATCTACAAAACGGTCGATGGATTACTATGTCACTATGGGCAAAATCATAGAAAAGATTAGAACCATACACGCAAAAAAAAATCTGTGTCGGAGTGAGCAAAAATTTATGCTAAAATAAATTTTCAATAAATTTTTGTAAAAATTTGTATATTTGTTGAATTTAAAATTTTCACACAATAAATCCATATTAATATAATAAATGTTGTGTAGGATTTAATTTACCACCGACCAACTGACCCTTTTTGTACAAATTTCTCCACACGCAAAAAAAAATCTGTGTCGGAGTGAGCAAAAATCTGGCATAATTTTACCAAAAATATGCTAAAACTACAACCGACGAAGTAGTTTTCGTAATTTAGCCAAAACACTTATGTAAAAAATTTTGAAGGAAATTCTAATGCTATTTAAGCAAAAACTTGGTAAAATATACCAAAAGAAATATGGTGAAATATACCAAAATTATTAGAACAGGTGACTAAAAATAATGCTAAAAATTACCACATTTATGCTAAAATAAATTTTCTATAAAATTTTTGTAAAAATTTGTATATTTGTTGAATTTATAATTTTCACAGAATAAATCCATATTAATATAATAAATGTTGTGTAGGATTTTATTTACCACCGACCAACTGACCCTTTATGTACAATTTTCTCCAGTGACTGCTGCCTACGCTTTTCCTTGAAGTGAAGGATCCGCTATAGCTTCACGAATTTATTTAAAAGCATCCTGTAAAAATAGAAAATTATTACAAAACATAAATTTTTAATTTAGAAAACTAGTAAACCCCATTGGTCTTTTGGTTAGGAGGAACGAACACTTACTTTGTGATTCCATTTGTAACTCATCAAAATAGGTCTGGACTCCATTGGCTTTGCTATATAAATGAGTTTTTAGGTTTTAATTTTATAGCTAAAGGGAGGACTGGTGCCCACGCTCTTTATTGTAGTGAAGGATTCGCCATAGCTTCAAAAATTTATTTAGCAGTACCCTGTAAAAATAGAAAATTATTACCAAACACTATTTTTTAACTAAAAATCTATTAAACCTTATTGGTGTCTTCGGAATTGGGGTATACTCACTTTATCATTTCATTTGTAATTCATTGAAAAAAAGTCTGGGACTCCATTGGTTTTGCTAATAAATGGTGTTTTAAGTTATGACAGCAAACTTAACTTTAGCATTTTTTTTATCTTACATTTATTTATCTTTTAAAAAACTAATAATTTATTTTTATTTATTAATTTATTTTAATTTTATTCATCAATTTCCTTCTTACGTTCTTATAACACAAAAAATAAACGAAGCACGCACACAAAAATACAAAATGAATATGGCGGTCTGTATTTGTTTGGTTTTTTGTTTTTGTTTTCTTTCGATAAATTTTTGTGCAAGTAATTTGCGTTATTGTGCAAGATACTTGGTTATTTTACATAAAAAACTAATTATGTTACTTTAACATCGACAAGCATAATTTTAGCAAAAATTTAGTTAAAATTTTTTTTTGGTATGAAAAAAGTTTTACCAAGTAGGATTGCTCAATCTTACACAGATTTTTTTTTGCGTGCAGTGACTGCTGCCTACGCTTGAAGTGAAGGATCCGCTATAGCTTCACGAATTTATTTAAAAGCATCCTGTAAAAATAGAAAATTATTACAAAACACAAATTTTTAATTTAAAAAACTAGTTAACCCCATTGGTCTCTTGGTATGGAGGAACAGTTACTTTTTGTCATTCCATTTGTAACTCATCAAAACAGGTCTGGACTCCATTGGCTTTGCTATATAAATGAGTTTTTAGATTTTAAATTTTATAACTAAAGGCAAGACTGGTGCCCACGGCACAGACTAATACAGACTCGACAAATATGACAGGTGTCAAAAAAGTATTTTTTAACCATATGGTTAATGTTTTCAAATTATTCTACGAATTAGGTTAGAAAGAGAAAACTGATATAACGCGCCATAAGAAAAATGGATGCCAGATCGGTTTTTGTTGTCTCACTCACTCCCAAGTCGTAGAAAGTGTTGCCATGTTAGCGTAAAACGGACTAAAAACCGTTGTGTTTTCTCCTAAAATCGCTTAGTTTTTCCCCATTTTTTCTTGTAAAACTCTACTGTCGAGTCTGTATTTAGTCTGTGCCCACGGTCTTTATTATAGTGAAGGATTGCCATGGCTTCAAAAATTTATTTACCAGTACCCTGTAAAAATAGAAAATTATTACCAAACACTAATTTTTAACTAAAAATCTATTCAACCTTATTGGTGTCTTCGTAATGGGGGTATACTCACTTTATCATTCCATTTGTAATTTATTGAAACATACGTCTGGGACTCCATTGGTTTTGCTAAATGAATGGTGTTTTAAGTTATGACAGCAAAATTAACTTTAGCATTTTTTTATCTTACATTTATTTATCTTTTAAAAAACTGATTATTTATTTTTATTTATTAATTTATTTTAATTTTATTTATCAATTTCCTTTTTACGTTTTTATAATACAAAAAATAAACGAACAACACACACAAAAATACAAAATGAAAATGGCGGTCTGTATTTGTTTTTGTTTGTTGTTTTCTTTCGATAAATTTTTGTGCAAGTAATTTGCATTATTGTGCAAGCTACTTGGTTATTTTACATAAAAAAATTAATTATGTTACTTTAACATCGACAAGCATAATTTTAGCAAAAATTGGTAAAAAATTTTTTTTGGTATGAAAAAAATTTTACCAAGTAGGATTGCTCAATCTGACACAGATTTTTTTTGCGTGTAGGGTCAAAATCAACAATGATTTCTGTTGAATTTACAACGATTTTCTTTGGGAATACAATGATTTTTGGTTGAGTGTAGGGTCTAACAATGGTGTGTTTTTTCGAGTTTTTTATATGCAACTATAACTACTTGTAAAGGTGCCTACAGACGACGCAATATTATGTACAATATTTAATTATATTGATGGTGTGTGGGTAAGATTGACCATTGTACAATCGTCAATATTACCCACACACCATCAATATAATTGAATATTGTACACTCAGAAAATTATTGCAGTTACTACATGACGGTCGTTTGTGTAGTAAGTAGTAGCTGTTGTTTTTAACTACAATTTCGGTCGTTTTTGTATGAAAAAATCTCAAACAACTTTTTTTGTAGTAGTTTCAAAAAATAACTACAAAAAATATACTACACTGTAGCAATAGTTGATTTATGTAGTTGTTTTTAGTTTTTTTTCTAAAACTCGTTTTTTTCTAGAAATTTTTATTGCAAACGAATGTGTCGAGCGAGTTGGTCGTGCGGGATGCGGAAGGAATTATTTTTATACCAAATAAATAATATCTAAATAAATTAAATTACAATTTATTAAATTTAATTATAAGTTATAATTTATAACAAAAAATATGTTTTTGGAAAAATATTCTTGAGCGAAAGAAAAAAAGTGGATAAATGAGATTACAAGTGTGTATAATATATCGCTCATATAAGCGTGCGTAAAAACCAATCGGAAAAAAACAAAATAAAATGTGTGCAGTGTTTTGTTTTCTTATGAGCACGCCATCTTTCTTTTCTTTGTATACACAACAGAGCAGGTACATACTTTTTTGAAACATTTCAAATTAATTCATTTTTTTTATAAATCAATTTTGCCAAAGCATTTCGTTTTTTTTTTTTATTCCAGACAAATTTTGATCAGTAGCGGTGAAAATTTGAAATGAACTATTAAAAAAACAAAGGTAAATACAATCAATTTATTTTGTTTAACATTTTATTAATATAATTTGTTTCTTCTATAATTCCAGATAAATACATCAAAAAATTGTCATCATCTCGAAATTCTATACAACCAACTGAAATGTATTGCTTTTTAAATAAATAAATATCAATCATTTAAACGTTTAAGAAATTTTTTAAATAAAATTTCAGGCAATTGTAGAAAAAACAACTGTATTAAACAGTTTTGTAGTAGTTTTTACTACATTTTGTAGTTGAAAATCAATAGTTAAAAACAACAACATGTTCAGTTGTTTTTACCGTTTATGTAGTGGACGCCTTTTCAACGACAAAATGTAGTCAAAACAACTGTCTTTTGTAGTAGATTTTACCGACATACTTTTTTGAGTGTACATAATATTGCGTCGTATGTAGGTACCTTAAAAACACGGAATCAGTCACCTTTACACGCCCATGCAAAAATTTGCCAAGTTTTTACAAAAATAAATCAATTTAATAGCGGGCCATTATAATCAATTCTGTTGCATATATAAACCTCTGGCCCATAGTGCCATAGTTATAACATATGATTAGTAATTCATATGTTATAACTATGTTTATATGGCATCACTGCCTTCGTTAAGTTAAGAACAATAAAGAACAA
This sequence comes from Pegoplata infirma, assembly GCA_963921195.1. Taxonomy (NCBI): domain Eukaryota; kingdom Metazoa; phylum Arthropoda; class Insecta; order Diptera; family Anthomyiidae; genus Pegoplata; species Pegoplata infirma. The sequence continues at coordinate 11,177,212 of OY992537.1, read as the reverse complement.
TGTCATTCTTATTGGCATTAATTAAAACTCATAACATGGTGTCAGATGTGGGGTAACCTAACAATGCCGGAAACTGAAGAAAAGCCAACAACAGCAAATCAAATGAAAATGCAAGGCAATCAATTTTTCGCAACGTCACTGCAGCCAATCAACCTAAAGTCTACCAACTTAGCCAAGGAATGGAAGTCATGGTTCACGCAATTTAAAATATTTTTAACAGCATCCAGTTTGGAGTCCCAGTCTGACCGCCGTAAAGTAGCATTACTGCTTCATCATCTTGGCCCAGAGTCGTTGGAAATTTTCAATTCTTTTGACGAAGATGTGGACACTATTAAATATGCGGATTTAATAAAAAAATTTTATGGTTATTTCATACCAAAAGTAAATATTGCTATGGAGAGGCATAAATTTTTTGTCTGCAAACAGCAACCAGGACAAACCATTGATGAGTACGTGACTTTGTTAAAAAATTTAAGTTTAACCTGTGAGTTTGGGATGTTACGTGAGGATTTGGTGAGAGATATTTTCACTTGTGGCTTATCTATTAATACGGAGTTCACACTAGAGAATTTGTACTCGTTTAAGCCACTTGTTTAAAAAAGTAAACAAAATCGTTCACACTACATTTTGCGCGTTTAACTTTGAGTGTTTAACGTTTGTAAACAAACGCACATAACCTAATTCTCAAAAAATTTGCAAAAATATTTCTAAAAACCTTTTAAACTTTGGCGGAAGACAAGATATTTAATTTTTTTATAAGATTTACATAACACCACTACACGGAACATCTTTTTATTGACTCATTTCAAGTAAATAGGAAGATTTTTCTGTTTTTTGTTCCGGACCTCTCCGAAGCTGTTTGCATATTTATACTTCGATGGAAGGCAAAATTCACTATTAGTGCAGCTTTTCCAATATAATTATAAATAAAACACACACTTTTTTCTGAATTTTCAGTAGTTTTTATTAGTTTTTTAAATATTTATAATTTCTCAATTTTCCAATGTTTTGCTAAGAAAATGGCAGAAAGATACAGAAGCTGGTTGCTATGAAATCTTTTTTTTTGGCATAGAATAAAGAAAAATTAAAAGGAAATATACCGAACCCTGCCTTTGAAATGTTTAGCGAAATGTTCAACAGGGAAACAAGTCGAATTTGATTGTTTAGCTAAACAACCAAATGTATGGGGGAACAAGTCAAATTTTGATTGTTTAGCGCTTAAACACTCATGAGATGTTTAAAGTCGGTAGTGTGAACTCCGTATAAGATGGGAAATGTTCGGGAAAAATTGTTGGCTGAGGGTGGTATTTCATTGGACAAGGCTGTTGGTATTGCAAATGCTATGGCAATGGCAAAGGAAAATGCTGCAAAGCTTGAAGACTCCTACGAATCTGAACCAATGATCAACACGTTAAGAAAAAACAAATTTAAATCTAATCGTACAGTGAATTATAAACCACAAGTAAACTGCAGTCGTTGTGGTCAAATTCATCGAAATAAATGTCCGGCAGAAAGTGCTAAATGCCATAATTGTGGAAAAGTCGGCCATTTTGCAAAATTATGCTATATGAAGAAACGAATGGTAAAAAACGTGCTAGCTAAGGAAGAAGAAGATAGTGATGATGAAGAAGAAGAGGAGAATTTGTTCATAGGGGCGCTCTCAAAAACAACAACAACAGCAGCAGAATGGAATATTGAGGTAAAAATCAACAACAACAAACTGATTCTTCAAATAGACACAGGGGCACAAGCCAATATAATATCTTTAAAAACAGCGGTGTTGTTAAACGTAAAAAAAAGCTTGAAACAAACTAACGTAAAAATTTTTACATTTAGTGGCGAAAAATTGCAGGTCTTAGGATCAGTAGATTTAAAAGTTTTTTTTAATAATCAAGTTTTTATTTTGAAATTTTTTGTAGTAAATATTGATTGTAAAAATATTATTGGCCTTCAGTCAGCTATAAAAATGCACTCAGAAAATTATTGCAGTTACTACATGACGGTCGTTTGTGTAGTAAGTAGTAGCTGTTGTTTTTAACTACAATTTCGGTCGTTTTTGTATGAAAAAATCTCAAACAACTTTTTTTGTAGTAGTTTCAAAAAATAACTACAAAAAATATACTACACTGTAGCAATAGTTGATTTATGTAGTTGTTTTTAGTTTTTTTTCTAAAACTCGTTTTTTTCTAGAAATTTTTATTGCAAACGAATGTGTCGAGCGAGTTGGTCGTGCGGGATGCGGAAGGAATTATTTTTATACCAAATAAATAATATCTAAATAAATTAAATTACAATTTATTAAATTTAATTATAACAAAAAATATGTTTTTGGAAAAATATTCTTGAGCGAAAGAAAATAAGTGAATAAATGAGATAACAAGTGTGTATAATATAGCGCTCACATAAGCGTGCGTAAAAACCAATCGGAAAAAAACAAAATAAAATGTGTGCAGTGTTTTGTTTTCTTATGAGCGCGCCATCTTTCTTTTCTTTGTATACACAACAGAGCAGGTACATACTTTTTTGAAACATTTCAAATTAATTCTTTTTTTTTTATAAATCAATTTTGCCAAAGCATTTCGTTTTTTTTATTCCAGACAAATTTTGATCAGTACACGCAAAAAAAAACTTGTGTCGGAGTGAGCAAAAATCTGGCATAATTTTACCAAAAATATGCTAAAACTACAACCGACGAAGTAGTTTTCGTAATTTAGCCAAAACACTTATGTAAAAAATTTTGAAGAAAATGCTAATGCTATTTAAGTAAAAACTTGGTAAAATATACCAAAAGAGATATGGTGAAATATTCCAAAATTATTAGAAAAGATGACTAAAAATAATGCTAAAAATTACCACATTTATGCTAAAATAAATTTTCAATAAATTTTTGTAAAAATTTGTATATTTGTTGAATTTAAAATTTTCACAGAATGAATCCATATTAATGTAATAAATGTTGTGTAGGATTTAATTTACCACCGACCAACTGACCCTTTTTGTACAATTTTCTCGAGTGACTGCTGCCTACGCTTCTTCTTGAAGTAAAGGATCCGCTATAGCTTCACCAATTTATTTAAAAGCATCCTGTAAAAATAGAAAATTATTACAAAACATATATTGGTCTCTTGGTAAGGAGGAACACTTACTTTGTCATTCCATTTGTAACTCAAAACAGGTATGGACTCCCTTGGCTTTGGGTTTTTAGGTTTTAATTTTATACCTAAAGGCAGGATTGGTGTCCACGCTCTTTATTGTAGTGAAAGATTCGCCATAGCTTCAAAAATTTATTTAGCAGTACCCTGTAAAAATAGAAAATTATTACCAAACACTAATTTTTATAAGGGTTCAAGTTGAAAAAATGCAGAAGAAAAATTGAATTTCTAAAAATTATAGACATTTCTGGTATTTTCCATACCGGTTTCAAACACTAAAAATCTATTAAACCTTATTGGTGTCTTCGGAATGCGGGTATACTCACTTTATCATTCCATTTGTTATTCATCGAAACATACGTCTGGGACTCCATTGGTTTTTCTTAATGAATGGTGTTTTAAGTGATGAAAGCAAAATTAACTTTAACATTCTTTTATCTTGCATTTATTTATCTTTTAGAAAACTAATTATTTATTTTTATTTATTAATTTATTTTTATTTTATTTATCAATTTCCTTTTTACGTTTTTATAACACAAAAAATAAACAAACAACGCACACAAAAAAAATTAAAATGGCGGTCTGTATTTGTTTTTTTGTTGTTTTCTTTCGATAAATTTTTGTGCAGGTAATTTGCGTTATTGCGCAAGCTACTTGGTTATTTTACATAAAAAATGAATTATGTTACTTTAACATCGACAAGCATAATATTAGCAAAAATTTGGTAAAAATTTTTTTTTGGTATGAAAAAAGTTTTACCAAGTAGGATTGCTCAATCTTACACAGATTTTTTTTTTGCGTGTAGCGGTGAAAATTTGAAATGAACTATTAAAAAAACAAAGGTAAATACAATCAATTTATTTTGTTTAACATTTTATTAATATAATTTTTTTCTTCTATAATTCCAGATAAATACATCAAAAAATTGTCATCATGTCGAAATTCTATACAACCAACTGAAATGTATTGCTTTTTAAATAAATAAATATCAATCATTTAAACGTTTAAGAAATTTTTTAAATAAAATTTCAGGCAATTGTAGAAAAAACAACTGTATTAAACAGTTTTGTAGTAGTTTTTACTACATTTTGTAGTTGAAAATCAATAGTTAAAAACAACAACATGTTCAGTTGTTTTTACCGTTTATGTAGTGGACGCCTTTTCAACGACAGAATGTAGTCAAAACAACTGTCTTTTGTAGTAGATTTTACCGACATACTTTTTTGAGTGTGAATTTGGTTAAAAATGTAAATGCTATTTCAGTAAATAATATGATTGAAAAATATTCAAATGTTTTTGGTGGTCTTGGTCTTTTACATGGTGAATGTGATTTGAAGGTTAGGGACGAAGTTTCTCCTGTGGTTGATCCACCACGAAAAATTCCATTTAAACTATATGATAAATTAAAAGTTGAATTAAATAGAATGATTGATTTAAACGTTATTAAAAAAGTTAGTGAACCAACAGAGTGGGTGAGCTCTATTGTCCTCGTTACTAAACCTAATGGAAGTCTTAGACTTTGTTTGGATCCAAGAAATTTAAATCAGGCTATCCTAAGGCCACATTATCCTTTCCCAAATGTGGAGGACTGCAAGGCTAAATTAAGTGGATCAAAATATTTTACTTCACTGGACGCTAACAGTGGCTTCTGGATGATTCCTTTAAGTGAACAATCTTCGAAATTATGTACTTTCAATACACCATTTGGTCGATATCGGTTCTTGAGGCTTCCCTTTGGTATAAACGCGGCACCAGAAATTTTTCATGCTGAAATGGTAAAGTTATTTGGTGACATACCAGGGTTAATCATTTATATTGATGACTTTTTGATATATTCATCTTCAATGGAAGAACATATTAAAATTTTAGAATCGGTTTTTCAAAGGGCTAAGGATGTTGGATTAAAATTCAACAAATCCAAATGCAAAATATTACAGACTGAGGTTAAATTTTTAGGTCATGTATTTAGTAATTTTGGGGTTAAACCGGATGATGACAAAATAAAGTCAATTGTTAATATGCCAAAACCAAATAATGTGAAAGAACTACAAAGATTCTTAGGCATGGTAAACTATCTAGGTTCCTTTATAGAGAATTTGGCTTCAAAGAATAAAAGTTTAAGGGAATTGTTAAAAAAAGAAATAGAGTGGCACTGGTCGTCAAGTCATGAAAAAGAATTTGAGAATCTTAAAAATGAGATAACTAAATCTCCCGTATTAACATATTTTGACCCAAATAAGCAATTAACGTTGTCTGTTGATGCTTCTAAATTTGCACTAGGTGCAACAATTATGCACGACAAACGACCAATTGCATATTCGTCAGTTTCTTTAACAGAAACACAAAGAAATTATGCACAAATAGAAAAAGAATTATTTGCGATACTTTTCGGTTGCACAAGATTTCACCAATTTGTCTATGGCTCAAAAATTTTGGTCGAAACTGACCATAAACCCTTAGTCAGTTTATTTAACAAACCACTTTACAAAATTCCAGCGAGACTTCAACGATTTATGTTGCGTTTACAATCATATAATCTTTCGGTCATGTACAAGCCTGGAAAATATTTACAAATTGCCGATACTCTGTCAAGAGCCCCCTTATCGGAAACAGCGTTGACTGATATGGATAAGGAACAATCTCTTCATTGCAATTTTGTAGCTTCTCATTTAGAGCTTCCATTTTCGAATATGGAAGTTTTAAAGGAATTCACGAAAAATGATAAAATTTTTAATAAAATTTTTGAGTATGTTAAGAACGGGTGGCCGAAAAACAAGAAGGATATTGATGAAAATGTAATGCCTTACTTTAAAATTAAGGATGAAATTTCAATTTTAGATGACATTTTATTAAAAAATCATCAAATATTAATTCCAAAAGATTTACGTAAGACTATTTTGAAAAAGATTCATGAAGGGCATATGGGAATGCAAAGGTGTAAGGACTTGGCTCGTCAGACTATTTATTGGCCAAATATCTACAATGATATTGAAAATGTAGTTTCAAACTGCGAAATTTGTATGCGATACCAAAATTCAAATACAAAGTCTGAGATTTTATCGCATGAAATTGTTGATTTGCCATGGTTCAAACTGGGTTGCGATTTATTCGAATATAAAAAGAAAATGTATCTTCTCGTCGTTGACTACACCGAACCAAATCGCGTAGGTAAAATCAACAAAAAAATTTTGTAGATCTTTGACGAAATTTTGTCAATTTTTTTTTTAAGATTCAACAAATTTTATTCAAATCAACAAAATTTCGTCAATTTTACATCCTCTAAAAAAGTAAAATTGACGAAATTTCATCAAATTGACAAAATTTCGTCAAATTGACTAAAATTATTAGTTTGGACGCCATTACTTTTTGCTTTGTTCAGTGTCATAAAAAAAATTATGTTTTGCTAAAATTTATTTATTTTTTTATGCAATTTTATAGAATTGCTAAAGCTTTTAAATTTTTACCATGTTTTTTTGGCATTATAAAAGCGTCTTCAAATTTTACAAAACTTCATGTGAAAACAAAACTTTATGTAAGTAATGATATATGTATATAATAATTAAATTTATAAACTAATTTTTATTAATGTTTTTAGGTATTCTATACATTACATTGACAAAGGTTTAGGCAAAGATAAATAAGTTTCCGTCCGAAACTTAAATTAACACATTGGAAATATGAACACACGGCAGCAGTTTCTTCGTCTTTAACCTTTAACTAACGAGGTGAAATTGTACCCCCTAAAATTGCACTAAAAAAATATAATAAAACTTTTTTTTTTATTATTTTTTGTTTATTTAAAATAAAATTCAACATTTTTTTTTTCAAAATTCAACTGAATAACAACGATTACGGTATGAGAAGATACTTAGAAAATTAAATTAAAACAGCTCTGGGGTAAAATTTACCACCACCTCGTAAGTTAAAGGTTAATAAATTCATTCCCTTTTTGTAAGTTTATATGTAAATTATTTTTTGTACCTATTCACTCAGAAAATTTTGTAAGTTACTACATGTTAGTTGTTTGTATATTTTACAGTAGTAAGTTGTTTTCAACTACAAAGTCAGTTGTTTTTGTATGAAAAATATCAAACAACTATTTCTGTTAGTTATTTTAAGTAGTTTTTTTTGAATAACTAACAAAAAAGTACTGTGATGTAGTAACAGTTATTTAAAGTAGTTAATCTTTTTTTTTTATCTCTTAAAAATTTTCAAAGTTTTTTTCCAAAAAATAAATTTTTGTTTTTTTCACAACTTTAAAAAAAAAAAAAACTTTGAAAAAATTTGGTCTTCAAATTTTTTTCTGAAAAAATTTTTGAAAAAAAAAAAATATTTATTGATTATTTTTACTACATTTTAGTTGTTTTGACTACAAATGTAAGTAGTTTTTACTACATAAGTCAGTTGTTTTTTGTTAGTTAAAATAACTAACATTGTTAGTTGATTTAACTGAAAAAGTAGTTGACCCCAAAACAACTTACAAAGTAGTTATTTTAACTGACATTTTCAGTTGATTTTACTAACATAATTTTTTGAGTGTTATTATTTATTTATTATTTTGTATTTTTTTTTGTTTATTATAGTAAACATTTTTTAAGTTTTTAAAATATTAACATAATCCTTTTAATACAAAAATATAATTTTAAAAATAAAAATAATATTTATGGATATTTTATTTTTTGAAAGGGTTGAAAAATTTAGTAAAATTTATAAAATATCGTTGAATCGACGAAAATTATTTTGTTAAATTGATGATATTTATTCAAATTGAATAAACTATTTTATTCAAATTGACGAAAATAATTCTGTTAATTTGACGAAATTTCGTCAAATTTATCTCAAATATAAATTAACGAAATTTTATTCAAATCAACACCCCTGTTTTGTTAGCTGTATAATGATTGTTCTTTCGTCAAATCAACATGCTTTTTCGTAAATATTACTGCCGTATTTGGTTCGGTGTATTATTCAAAATATATTGAAATTGAGTTGCTTAACTCGGGTTATAATAGCTCACAAGTCATACGTAAATTAAAGTCAAATTTTTCGAGACATGGAATTCCATCTATTCTAATAACAGATAATGGTCCTCCATTTAATTCTCAAGAATTTAAAGAGTTTTGTAAAAATTGGGATATTGATCATAAAACATCAAGTCCATATTTGCCGAGGTCTAACGGACTAGCTGAAAGATCCATACAGACAATTAAAAAGATATTGATAAAATGTGAGGAAAGCAATTCCGATCCCTATTTGGCTTTACTTCAATATAGGTCAACGCCCAAGGGTAATTTACCCAGTCCGGCTCAATTGCTTATGTCACGGTCATTAAGAACCAACATCCCTTCTATCACAGATAATTATAAACCAAAAATTGTTAACGCGAATGAGTATAAAGATAACTTAAACTCAAAAATTCAAAAATATTCAGATTATTATAACAAAACTGCGAAAAAGGTAGATCCAGTTAATGAGGGCGATATCGTAATGTTTAAGAAAACACCCACAAGTTGTTGGTTTCAAGGGCAAATTATAGAAACTTGTAAAGAACCAAGATCATTTGTAGTAAAAGATAACAATGGAACTATTTACAGGCGAAATCAAGATCATATACGAAAAACACCGGAAAATAAAGCAAATGAAATCCAAGATACAATCACACAGGAAACCATTCAATCAAGTATTGAAGGGGCAATTGAAAATGAAATTAAAGAAAAAGAAATTGAAAATTATGAAAATAAAAACTATGTAACAAAAAAGGGTAGAACTATAAAACAACCCAAGAAATTGAATTTGTAAATCTCATATTATTAACTTATTTGTTTTATATAAAATAAATTTTGTAACTTATATTTAATTTGTAATTAAATACAAAATATTCTTTTATAATTTACTTTTGTATAATAGTATAAAAATTATAATATACATCTTTATCTATAGTATTACACTATTATTTAAATTAAATGATTTGTATATTAAAAAGGGAGATGTTGCATATATAAACCTCTGGCCCATAGTGCCATACACTCAACCAAAAATCATTGTATTCCCAAAGAAAATCGTTGTAAATTCAACAGAAATCATTGTTGATTTTGACCCTACAAATATTTATGTTGATTTCAATAAAAATTGTTGTCAGTTTTTGTAAAAGTTGATCAACTCGTTTTTTTGTTAATCAACTCGCATTTTATGTAAATTCAACTCATATTTTTGTTAATATAAGAAATTTTATTATTAAAAAAAAGCTTGTTGTTATTTGTAAATATTCTTTTATTAAGCATAAATCACAATATTTATTTATTTCCGGCTTTTTAAGCAGCAATATTTGAAGATTTTCACACACACTTTGTTTATTTATGTTATATGTATCCATTAGACATTCTCTAGTTATCTGATGATACCAAAACAAAATCCTAAAAAAAAAACAAAAAACGTTTTAATATAGTATGAATACATAAAGTAATCAATGTATTTTATTACTTACCAAATATTTACAGATCAGATCCTATTTTTATTTATTTTTCTAATATTAAATAATTTTATAAGAAACAAACACATTAAATAATTTTATAAAAGACAAACACATTGCTACCAACTCACTCGTTCACTCGTTGTAATAAAAAAAAAAAACGAACGAACAGGGTTGTTTTTTCATTTTTGGTTTATCTATTGAATTCTGTAGACGCAATTGTAACAATTGAACCAACTATACTGATTATTTAACGATATCAACATTATTTTTTGTTGAATATGGCATTATTCTGTAAAACTTGATCTACAATGGGTTTACTAATTTTTCTACTAAGATATTTCTATGAGTGTAGTTATAACATATGATTAGTAATTCATATGTTATAACTATGTTTATATGGCATCACTGCCTTCGTTAAGTTAAGAACAATAAAGAACAATGTCATTCTTATTGGCATTAATTAAAACTCATAACAAATTCGTTTAGCATAATGTAGCTTTGACAGAGGAAAACAAAGCAAGGCTTGCAAAAAATGGTTAAACTCTATACACTCAACCAAAAATCATTGTATTCCCAAAGAAAATCGTAATAAATTCAACAGAAATCATTGTTGATTTTGACCCTACAAATATTTATGTTGATTTCAACATTAATTGTTGTCAGTTTTTGTAAAAGCTGATTAACTCGTATTTTTGTTGGTTCTATTCGTATTTTTGTTAATCATACTCGTTTTGTTTTGTATATTCATGCAATTTTATTTATTAAAATGAAATTCTTATTTGTGTTGTAAATGTTATTTTATTTAATTGAATATTTTCACAATATTTTCTCGTAGTTTTCATTAACTCATTATTTTCACATAAACTTATTTTGTTTTTAGATGATATTTTTTTGTTTCCTTGGACTGTGATGCATTTCGCTGTTGTTTGCTGTCGGCAATCATTTTACGTAATTAGCTTCTGGAGTTTTTAGAAAGATTCCAAATCACAAATTGCTAAAAAAAATAAAAAATTGCTTTATTAATGAATTAAATAACAAATATATTTAATTACTCACCAAAAATTTTCTTTTAATTTGGTAATAAAAAAGATTTTTTTTTGAGAAATATCCCTTTTGTACAAGACAACAAAAATTTACAAATGGCGATCAGCAAAAACAGTGTTGCACATTTCATGTAATTATATTTTTTACAATTTTTTCCAAGTATGTATTTTTCAACTATTGAATTTTGTAATATCAACATTGATTTTTGTTAAATTCTGTAAAACTTGATCTACAATGGGTTTACTAATTTTTCTACTAAGATATTTCTATGAGTGTAGAAAAAAAAAAATTACAAAGCATGATTGCATACTTTTACACACGGGATTTTTTTGCGTGTATTTACATAAGTATTTTGGCTAAATTACAAAAACTACTTCGTCGCATCGGTTGTAATTTTAAACATATTTTCGGTTAATTTATAGAGGGCCATAAAATAATGCATGCCGTACAACCTGCTGAATGGACGTGGGCATTTTGTTTTTGTAATAGTCGCAAAATCGGCCCATAGTCCCAATTTATACAGGACAATTTTAATTGCCGCAATTCATAGCTTATAGGAGAGAGAGGTAAGAGGAATGGAAAGGGGAAAAAACTTGCTCGTACTGGCAATTCGTTTTGTTTTTTCATTTGCCTCACTCTGTAGTGTTTTTTTACATTTCTTTTTGGAATTGCCGAACAGAATTGTAAACATATACGGCAAGTTCAAAAGTGAAACATAAAAATTGCCGCAATTAAAATTGCCTGTGTGAATTGGGAATACTGGATCAACATTGAATTTTGATCCACCATATTGTACACCATGCCGTATCGTGTTTGACAGTTTTTTTTTTGTACTGTGGCATCGCTGTTAGAAGACGGTGTAAACTTCCCCAAAGTCATCTTGGTTACAGTTAATCTGGCAGCACTATACGAAAGCCAAATAAACACAGCTTTTCGAAGTCAAATATTCATTGACACTTTGAAAAAAAAAATTTAGCGAGAACTTTTGTTGAGTATTACACGACAGGTATTAATAAATTTTGATAAATTTCTTTTAAAAAATAAAAAAAAATTAAAGTAAATAATTGCAAAAAATACTAAATTTGTCTCAAACTTTAAAAAAATTAATTTGTAAAAAAAAAATTATTCAAGTGTTTTTATATATTGAGATTAACAAAAAATTACGTAACCTAAAAGAAAAATAATTTCCCATCTTTTTTTCTAGTTTACAAAATGACCAACACTCCCGCTCCTGCTTCTGGATCTGCCCCAGTTATGCGTGGTTTGCATAACTTGCAAACAAAACGCCAGTTGGCTATTGCTATTGGTTTGACCACCGTCATTACCGTAGCATACAAAATTGCTGTAAACGATCCCAAAAAAGCTGCCTATGCTGAGTTCTACAAGTAAGCATAAAAAGTTATTTAACTAAATATCATTGTAATTATTATTTTTTTTTTTTAGGACCTACGATGCCCAAAAGTCTTTTGAACGCATGAAGGCCAATGGTCGTTTCCAATCTTGTTAGATTTGAAATCAATTAGCCATTTAATACTGTTAGTAGTATAAGATTAAAATAATATGATCTAAAAGAAAGAAATAGAGAACTTCTATAACAAAAATTAACAAAAAAATATGTTGTATTCAAAGTCATTTATATTCGCTAATTTAAAAGATATCAAAGAATTTAGTTAATATTATTGATCAGTGATCGATATTCTATCAATGTCCTTCCATCCGTCTGTGGAAAGCACACTGTAGTCCAAGCCAAAAGAGGTCCCGAAGTTTAACACCAATGAATTCTATGGACATAGGCTGGTTATGTTCATAAATGTGCATAACCATAATCTTCCTCTTGAAGAATTAAACCAACCTCTGAAAATACCAACCTAACCCAGATTTTTTTAAAATTAAACACACGCTCACGACAGAAATTTTCCAATTTCGCACACTCACCATCAAATTTTTTTTACTCACAATCACTTGAGTAAATTTAATACAAGTCATATTCACGAAACTCTTATTTAAACAAAAAAAAAATCAAACACTAAACTAACTAAATTTTTAGAAAATTTAAAGTTTTTCTAGGTATGTTCGTGGGTCTTTCTGTGGGAATCATACAGCAGTTCAAAACCAAAAGAGCTAGATTCCCGAAATTTGGCTCGAAAATGTATTGTGTTTATAGGCTGGTAATGTTTATAAATGGAGAAAATTCGGACCAGAGCGAAAAAGCTTCCCTTGAAGAATTAGACTAACCTCTGAAAATAACAAACCCAAATTTCTTAAAAATTTAACACGCTCACGACAGGAGTTATCCACGCACACTCAGTAGCAAATTTTTTCTACTCACACGCACTCACATCACGTGAGTAAATTTAATACAACTCACATTCACAAAACTCTAATTTATACAAAAAAACGAATTTTTAGAAAATTTTAAGTTTAACAAAATTTTACACATTTGTTTGCTTTTTTTTTGGGACAAAATTTAAAGTTAAGCCAGACTTTCCATTTTTTTGTTTTATTTTTGAGACAAAAGAATAAATTAAGGTAATATAAATCACTCGAGCTCACGCAAAAAATTTCAATTTCAGAGATGGTAAAAAAAAAGTTTGATAAAAAAGTTTTAATAAAAAAAAATTTAAGAAAAAAACTTTTTGATAAAAAAAAATTGTTGAAAAAAAATTTATAAAAAAAATTTTATTAAAAAAATAAATTGATAAAAAAAAATTATGAAAAATATAGATAAAAAAATTTTAATTTTTTAATAAAAAAATTGATAAAATTTTTTTTGTTGATTAAAGAAAAGGTGAAAAAAATTTATCAAAAAATTGATGAAAAAAAATTTGGAAAAAATAAAAATTGATGAAAAAAAAAATTTTTATGAAAAATAATTATTTTATGTTTTTTTCACCAGCTGGTGAATATGCTGTAATTTTTGTAGTAACTTTTTGTATTAATTTTTTAATACAACTAACTGCAATACAAGAAACTGCAACAATTTTCTAAGTGCAGCCTAAAAACATTATCATGTTAAAAATATTTAAATAAAGATAAAAAACTAAAAAAATCATAATGAATCAAATTCTTACATTTTTATGCCTTTTTCCAAGAAAAATTTTGTTTTTTAAGGTGCATAAGCTGTTTGTGTTCACGAAAAAAAATCTGTCGAACTTTTATATAAAAAAAAGTTTTTGGCAACTCGTCTATATTGAAGGGAAATCGTTTAAAACGATTTTAAGTATTCAAAATTTTTGATTTAGGCGTTTCAAAATTTTTCACGTGAAAAACAACTTACTTATTGTTAGCTTTAAATAACTGTTATTACCAGGGAAACCAAAAATATGCTCTAAAAAACACGTTTTATGCGCTTAAAAAATGCCCTTAAAAACGGAAAATATGCTCTAAAAACAATAAAAATATGCTCTTAAAAAAATTATGTCCCCTTTTTTGTGGTGTTTTTTAGAATTTGTTAGAGAAAAGACCTTCCAAATACCGTTATGTGCGGTAGTTAGAGGGTTAAATATGTTCTACAAAAATATTTGCCTTAATATTTTCTACCAAGTTGCTGAATCTAAAGAAAACATAGTTTCATATATCGATATGAAGCAAGAACAGGCCAAAGGGGAATCAATCGTCACAATTCCGTAATTGTTAAAAAAAAACATCCTTGTTGGATAAAAAATTTAAAAATAAATGTTGTCATAAAAAAATTGGAAAAAAATACACTTAAAATTTAAAAAAAATAAAGCTCTAAAAATGTAAAAAATGCTCTAAAAAGTGAAAAAATGCTCTAAAAATTGAAAATATGCTCTAAAAATATGCTCTTATGCTAAAATATGCTCTTAAACCTAAAATATGCAAAAATATGCTCTTAAGTCTAAAATATGCAAAAATATGCTCTAACAAATCGATGCCATTTTTCTTTAAAACTTCTGAAACGGATAAATACCATACCCATTTATCAATAAAATGCACAGGAAAAAACATGATACTGCATATTTTTGGTTTCCCTGGTTATTACATTACAGTACTTTTTTTGTTAGTTATTCAAAAAAAAACGACTTTAAATAACTAACAGATAGTTGTTTGATATTTTTCATACAAAAACAACTGACTTTGTAGTTGAAAACAACTAACTACTGTAAAATATACAAACAACTAACATGTAGTAACTTACATAATTTTCTGAGTGAAGTCTGCCATCTAAATTTTTCTACACCATTTACAGATGTAATTCGAAAAAGATCAATTGTAATTCGAAGATTCAATTTGTAATTCGAAGATTCCAATTGTAATTCGAAAAAGATCAATTGTAATTCGAAAAAATCAATTGTAATTCGAAAAAGATCAATTGAAATTCGTAAAAGATCAATTGTAATTCGTAATAGATCAATTGTAATTCGAAGATTCCAATTGTAATTCGAAAAGTTTCAATGGAAATACAGTTGATATTTTACAAATTACAATTGGAATCTTCGAATTACAATTGATCTTTTACGAATTACAATTGATCTTTTACGAATTACAATCAGGGTTGGCAACCGAAACGAATAACGGTATTGATAACGGTATTGGTATTACATATTTTTTATATCGGTAACGGTAAAGGTAACGGTATTTTGGATTATTTAGGTTAACCGTTACCGAAACAACGATACCGGTATGTACCGGTATTATGAATAAAATTTTCCAAACATGTTAAAAAGTCACAAATTTGTTAAAAACATGTAAAAAATTAAAAATTTATTTAATAAAATTCAAAAAACTGATAAATTTGGTGCATTTTCAACATATAATTATATAGACCAATGGTTCCCAACCTTTGATTCTCGCCCCACTGGGGGACAATTTGAAGCTTCCGGGGGGGGGGGGGGGGGTCAACGAGCAAATTTTCAAGACTTTTTTAGTCAAATTAACTACAAAAACAATTTTTTTAGCAAAATTAACTACAAAAATTTTGTTAATCGCATAAAATGTTCCATTAAAACTTAGTTTAAATGCTTATTTTACAAAAACTCTGCTAAACCAGTGGTAATTTTTCATTAGAAACAAAAATTAGAAAAATTTGCAATTTTTTTTCTTAAGTGTAGGGGGGGGCAAGGCAATTTTTTATACTTAAAAGTGGGGCGTGGCGTAAAAAAGGTTGGGAACCATTGATATAGACTATTAATTAACTCAGAATTTAATTAAAATATTCACACAATATTGTAATTCAACAAATAAATTATTGATTTTTTACGTGTTTATAAGATGTCTGTCCAATCAGCAAAAAAATCTGCATTTTGAGCCATTTAAGAAATCTTCTGCTTTTTGGTAGAGTTTGCAGAAAAATCTGTCAAGACCGTAGATAAATCTGCTGATAAAAGATGAAAAATCTTCTGATTTCAGATAAACAGCCTAAACATTGAAATTTTATTTTTTTAAGTAAAAATACTTTTTTTGTTAAAAATGTTATAAAAGAAGCGAAGTTTTTAAATAAACTTTAAAAAAAAAATTTGATAAAATTTTTTCAAGAAAATTTTCTTACAAACAGGTCAATTTCTGTAAAATTATTAAAGTAGTCAGCTGATTTTTTCACATATGAGCACTTTTTAGTTTTAGTCGTTTAAATTTTTTTTTTATTTATTTATTTAGAGAAAAATTTTTTGTAAAATTACAAAAAAATCTGCTAAAATTTTAAGAAAAATATTTTTTTAAAATCAGCATTTTTTAAAATTTAATGACAGAGAATTAAGTAAAAGTATTCACTTTAGCAGAAAAATCTGGTAACAGTTTTCTAATTCAAGCTGAAAGTTGTTTTACAGATTTTTCCACAGAGTTTTTCTTTAGACTGTACGACTTGGGCTCATTATGATTTAATTCCAAAGAACCATCTCTTCACACTTGCCTGTGTGGATGACAACGCCAGCAACACTTGAGCGATATAGGTTTGTCTCTTTTTTATATTCCCGCTTAAAAATGCTTACATAACGTGGCACTCACTTTTCTCTTCAGAAATTTTTAGGTAATTTGTGAATGTGATCATTAGTTGGACCGATTTCCACATAATTAAGAAAATTGCAAATGTGAACATTGGTTGAACTGATTTTTTCATTTCAATAATTTTTTTCAATATTTTTTTTTTATTTTTCGGACATTAAAAATATTTTACTTTGTTTTTTATCTGCCAAAAATTCAAAATAAGTAATATTAAGACAACCGAAACAAAACCGATTCAATACCGGTAAAAATCCGAATAAAGGTAATGGTTTTTTATCGGTAACAGTATTTAACATTTTTTATTTCGGTATTGGTAACGGTAACGGTAGTCAATATTAAAGGGTTTTTAATCGGTAACGGTATTTAAAGGGTAACGGTAGCCAACACTGATTACAATTGATTTTTTTCGAATTACAATTGATCTTTTTCAAATTACAATTGATCTTTTTCGAATTACAATTGGAATCTTCGAATTACAAATTGAATCTTCGAATTACAATTGGAGTATTCGAATTACAAATGGAATCTTCGAATTACAAATGGAATCTTCGAATTACAAATGGAATCTTCGAATTACAAATAGAATCTTCGAATTACAATTGATATTTTTCGAGTTACATCTGTAAATGGTGTAGTACCTACCATTTTTGAGATATTCGCTGTTAAAAGTTAAAAAACAATAATTTAGCACTTTTGGCGGTCCAGTGTTTCGTATAAATTCCACCTCCTGATTCCAAAATTGCTATCGATGCGATAGCAGTGGATAGTGGAATTTCGCTAAAATGCGAAATTTTTACGTGAAAAATTTTCTAACGCGAATATCTCAAGAACGAAGAATGTTAAAAAAACATGTTCCGTTTGAAATCAGGAGGTACATTTTATATAAAATTAAGTCATATTTTTTTTGAAGAATATGTAACTTTGGACCACAAAAAGTGCGAAAGTATTGTTTTATGACTTTTTAACAGCGAATAGAAAAATTTAAATGGCAGATTTGGAATCAGAAAAACAAAATCTATAAGAATCAGTTGGATATTTCACTGGGAGGTTTTTGTTGTCGAACTGTGTAAATATTTAGCAATAACTCGAAAACACGATCAGCTAGGATTTTCGTGTTAACGATTTATAAAGTTCTAAATTAAGTCCAAATTCAGACAGGGCAATTTTAATTGCCGCAATTCTGATTTTATAGTGTATCGGAGAGAGAGGGAAGAATTTTATCTCTCTCTCTGATACACTAAAAAATCAGAATTGCCGCAATTAAAATTGCCCAATGTAAATTCGGTCTAAGAGAAAAGTAATGTCATTACCTGATTTTGTCAGCATTTTAACAAAACCTAAAGTTGCTTGAAGAGGGGGTGCTTATTTTTATTTAGATTTTAGTCTCATTTTCCAAAAAGTTTTATTTTCAATTTCTTTTTACAAAAATACATAATTTACAAATCAAAACAAAAACAACTCAATTTTGCTTAAAATCTATAATGTCTTCTAATCAATTAAATTTTAAATCTAAACTAAAATCTAATTTCGAAACTTTTATAATCTAAACGATTTAATGTACCCATATTTTGTAAATCACATTTTTCAATTTGACAGCCAGGAGAACCTTTTGTTGACAACCAAACAATCCTACAGAAATTGACAATATTTATGATTAGTTTAAATTAACTTCAAATTAAAAACTTACATTTTATCAACTTCATCTTTTGGTCCTTGCATTTTGCCAACGATTGTTCCTTGTTTTGAATTTTTTACCCAACCCATTATACCAGCTTTGGTACATAAATCTCGTACATATTTGGTAAAATAACAGCCTAGAAAAAAAGAAAAAAGTTAATATAATAATTTTAAACCAAATATTCTCAATTTCTGCAAAAAACAAAATTTTTTGCCGGATTTTTTAGTCAACAAGATTTTCTAAAGTTTTGGAAAGTTTTTTTTTAAAAAAAAAGTTGTGAAAAATAAAAAAAACGAAAATTTATTTTTTGCAAATTTTTCAGAGATAAAAAAAATAAAATTAACTACTTTAAATAACTGTTACTACATTACAGTACTCTTTTTAAGTTGTTAAAAAAACGACTTAAAATAACTAACAGATATAGTTGTTTGATATTTTTCATACAAAAACATATGACTTTGTTGTTGAAAACAAGTAACTACTGTAAAATATACAAATAACTAACATGTAGTAACTTACATAATTTTCTGAGTATGCCATTTTAAAGCCCGTCTCATTACCTATTATTTGAAATCTGAATAAGACCTGTATCGCTATTACTTTTTGATATATCTTTATTTGTGTCAGAACACTTTTGTCAAATATATAGGATTTTTCCAATTTTCAAGACCCCATATCTCGAATACTGAAATGATCAGAAGCCTGAAAAATTGAAGCAATCTATTTTTGGTTAAAGTACAACCCAGTAGTGAATTTCATTAAATTTGGAGGGGGTTAGGTCTACTCGTCGGTGGAATTAAGGTGTTTTAGCTCATATCTTTATCGAATAAGTTCTTCGGTGCGTATTATTAATAACATCATGTGTACTACACATAACTAATACGCACTGTATACAAAATCAAGTTCTTGAAAGCCAAAGGGCAAAATAATTTCGAGTGTTTTCCACAAATGAGAATTATTTTTGTATCCTCCAACCTCAGTATGGGGGTATTCTCACTTTGTTATTGCGCTTGTAACGCAACGAAATATCGGTTGGGGACCCCATAAAGTATACATATTATTGATACATGATCGATTCTAAGACATTCTATGAATCTTCGTCTGTTTGTGGATGCCACGATACAGTCTAAAATAAATGTCACAGCCACCGCTGAAGACCTCCCCCAAAAAAGAAACGCCCCTGTATTTTTATAACATGTTGGAGAGTATAAAAGATTCGGCACAGCCGAATTTAACACTTTCACTTGTTTTTTTCTTATTTCTTTTCGTTTTAAAATTGCAACGAATAAAAAATATAAAAGTCAAGGTAGGTTTTTTACCCAATTAATATTGTCTCTTGTCTTTTTTTTAATTTTACAATTAACGACACACGTTTACATACAGTGAGTCAAACTAATGGAACAGCATATATTTGATAGCAGTTCTTTAAATGAAAAGTTATCAATACTAAACCTAATTATTATCAATTGACTATTTTTTAAATAAGTGATATATCGTCCATTCCACCAGACATTTGGTAATTTAAAGCATTTTTTGACCAAGGGTCTTTCGATTTTTGTTATTTTTTTCATACAGATACTCTATGGAGCCAACTTCAAATTTCATCCATCAGATCGAAAATATTTGAAAAACTCGCTATTTTATTCACGATTTTCGTTTTTAAGAAAGTAAAAAAAAATGCAAAATCTGTGTAACTTTGAGCAGCTGAATTTTCTAAACTACTTATTGCATTTTAGCAATCCATAGCGCATACGAATGGTATGTAAGTCTATTTTGATATCTTATAAACTAAAATATATCGATGGTTTAAAAGTGCATTTTATATGCAAATGCAGTTTTAAAGTGCATTTTGTGAAACTTTTTCCCTTTTAATTTTTTTTTAATTAGCATATTTGGAAAATTTAGGATTTTTCCTACAAAAAAATGTTTTCATTACAATGCACAGAGGGCCAGACAGATCGATTTCCGGCCAAAAGTCCTTATTTGTAAATTCTCAAAAAAATGTTTACCAGTTTGTTGGGGATATATAGAAGCAGGTTTTCTGAACTTATCTTTATGATCCAATTACACCCTTTCCTTTGACAGGTCTTAAAAGTTAAAAATGTTGGTAAAAAATTATTAAAAGTTGAGATAATTTTTAATTTTTTTTCCAAACTTCTATTGCTAATGTTTGACTTTTTGTTTGCGTGGTTCAACCTTATATATAAGCCATTGTAACGAAAATGACATGGACAAATATAACTCATTTGCCTGGCAGCAATTCGCGTTTTTTGTGAAAAAAGTTATAATTTTTTAGCTATTTACCTCGCGTCGAAAAAATCCTCAGCGATCCTCAGTTCGATACAATCGGTCTATATTTTTTTTGATATAGAATGGATCCATATCTTTCGAAAAAAGTTGCCCAAACTTGCTCGAAATGATAAATGGCAAAACTACAGCTATTTATGCAGTGGTCCGAGATTTGTTTTTAAAAAAAATAATTTAACCCAAAATAATGTTTTACGGCTTGATTAGTTTTTTTATCGTCAGAGAGTGCCTTAAGTGTAGGAGAAAAAAATTATCTACATTTCTAGTTTTTTTGTAGAATTATGGAAAATATCAGTTACACCATTTCCAATTAAATTCAAAGATTTCTTATTGAATTTCCAAAATAAAGCAAAAAAAAATGAATAATTTGTCGTCACCATTTCCAAAAGCTTTTCTGAAACTAAGTAAGTCATTTACACCATTTCCATATTTATATCAAAAATAAAAAAATATATATATAAAAATTATGTGCGTAGATTTAACTTCAGACACTCTTAACACTCTTAAAACTAATTTTTAGTTAGATCAGACAAAGATAAAAAATCTAGCCGCCATATTGTTTCCGCCATATTGAATTTTATCAGTTCGATTTTAAGATAACAGACCCAGAAATTTACTAGGCGACACTTTCAGCTAGCTTCAACAAAGAAAAGGAATATAACTGTTTTTTATTAACTTGTAGCAAACTTTACTAAGCATATTTAGTCCGCCATTTTGTTTTTCAAAATTCACGCCAGTAATTCTGATTCAGTAACTCCAAGACCCCCTTAAAACAAAATTTGAGTGAAATCGGACAATTATTAAAAAAAATTGTCCGCCATATTGGATGCACCATTTTGATTTTTTTAGTTTTTAGTTAAATTTTGAAATCAGCGACCTCGAAATACTCTAGAAGCACATTTTCAGCCGGATCCAACAACGATAAAGACTTTTGGCCGGAGTTGGATCATTCTTTAAACTTTAAGAAGCATATTTAGTCCGCCATTTTGTTTTTCAAAATATGGAGTAACAATTCTTATTCAGTAACTCCAAGACCCGCATAAAACAAAATTTGAGTTCAATCTGACAATTTAAAAAAAAAATTGTGCGCCATATTGGATCCGCCATTTTGATTTTTTTGGTTTTTAGCTAAATTTTGAAATCAGCGACCTCGAATTCCTTTAGAAGCACATTTTCAGACGGATCAAACAACGGTAAAGACTTTTGGCCGGAATTGGATCATGCTGGCCCTGTGTGCAATGGACCGAGAACGTATGATATTTTTAATATTTTTTTTTATAAAAAAATACTTCCTTAAGTTTCCCTTATAAAAAATTTTATTTTTTAAATTATACCAAAATCATGTAAAAAGACATATTTTTAAACCGTTATATTTACAAAAGTACTAATCTTATCTTATTGTTTTTATACACATTAGAAAGGTATTCTTGTTTTTTTTTTAGCATATAATGACCGCAAAAATGTTGGTGTTTCAAAAATACATTTTAAATGCAAATGCAGTTTTGAAGTGCATTTTTCAAAACTTTTACCCCTTTGGTTTTTTTTAATTACCATATTCGAAAAGTTTACAAATTTTACTACAAAATAATGTCCTCCTAAAAATGGACCCACTGTGTGTTCTTATGCGCTATAGATTGCTAAAATGCGATAAGTTTAGAAAATACAGCTGCTCAAAGCTACTCAGATTTTGACTTTTTTGACTTTTTTAAAAACGAAAATCGTGAATAAAATCGCGAGTTTTTCGAATATTTTCGATCTGATGGATGAAATTTGAAATTGGCTCCTTAGGTATGAAAAAAATAACAAAAATCGAAAGATCCTTGGTCAGATTTTTTAAAATGTCTCATGGAATGGACGATATAGGAAATTTCCCTAGCTTTAAAATTATTACATGCCGGTCATTTGTGTAGTAAGTAGTAGTTGTTGTTTTCAACTACAACTTCAGTTGTTTTTGTATGAAAAATCGCAAACAACTATTTTTTGTAGTCTTTAAAAAAAAAATACAACATTGTAGTAACAGTTGTTGTATGTAGTTGCTTTTAGTCTATAAAAAACTTATAATTTTCTAGAAATTTTTAGAAAAACGGGTTGGAAGTGTCAGATGCAGCAGGAATTATTTCCAAATAATTTTAACCATTTTTGACGTTTAGAAGAAAATTCAGACAATTTGAGTTACAGTAAAAACAACTGTAATTAGAAGTAGTTTTTACCGTTTTTTGTAGTTGTTAATCAATAGTTAAAAACAATATCAATTTTTGGTTGGTTTTACCGTAAAATGTACACAGAAAAAATTTGAAACGAATTTCAATCAACAAAAACGCGTATTCAATAAATTTTTTGATTGAAATTCCTCCAATTAAAAAAATTGTTATACCAATCATCAAATTGTAGGTGATTGATTGAAAATTTTTTCAATCAAACAATTTTTCGATTTTAATTAAAAATTTGATCGATTTTTTATTTAAAGTCAATCAAAATAATGATTGATTTAACAAATGAATTGTAAGCTTATGACAAAATTATCAAAAAATTCATCATTTTTGCTTTCCAATATGTTGCCAACAATAAAAAAAGTAAAGCCCGATTATTTTGTATATTTTTGAATTAATCTATTCAAATAAATTAAAGCGAAAAAAAATCTGGTATGTTCAAAATTTTTAACAAAAAATAGCAAAAATTTTAATCAAAACATTGATTGACTCATTAAAATTTTGTTGATCAATACATTTAATTGAAAATTTTTAGCCAATAATTTTTTGTGTGTAGTGGACGCCTAAACAACAGCAAATGTGGTAGTTTTAATTTAAGCTTAATAGCGTCCAGATTAAGCAAATGTTAAATAAGATAAGAGGGTCGCGATGGAAAATGAAATTATTAGGTCTATTCGATTACCCAAATTTCTTACTATTTTTTACTACAACTGGAAAGTCTTGTTTACTTTTTGTATTGAAAATTTCCAGCTGTAGTAAAATGAGTAAAAAATAGTAGATTGTAGTAAGGTAATCGAATAGACCTATTTATAAATATTTTTTAGAATTTTTTTTATTTATTTATTTATAAAAATATTATAATTATTTAAATTGTACACTTTCCTATGGAAATTCGATTAATAAACGTGTTATAAAACGCTTTTATTTTTTATGAATTTGGACGTTAGTGTTTGAACTTGAAAAAAATCACATCTTCTATATAAATAAAAATCAATTGTCGTTCGTTGGTAACAGCATCAGTTGAGAACGGCTGGACCGATTTGAACAATTTTTTTTTTGAAATGTTCGTCATAGTCCAACTTAGGTTTTTACGTAAAGAAAATTTGACCACGCCCACTTTTACACCCACTTTTTTCGATTTATCTAAAATCAGAAAACGGCTGCACCGATTTGGACAATTTTTTATTAAAATGATCGTAGTAATCCAATTTAAGGTTTTACTAAAAAGAAAAATTGACCACGCCCACTTTTACGCCCACTTTTTTTTAATTTATGTAAGATCTGAGAAGGGCTGGACCGATTAAACTATTTTTTTTAATGAATATTCTTCATATTCCAACTTTGGTTTTTACGAAAAAAGAAATTGACCACTGCCACTAATTTTTCCCCATAATTTAACTAAGGTATTTACGGATAGTAAAATTAACCACGTCCACTTTTTCCTATGTATGGAAGGAACTATAAGAGCTAGACCGATTTTAAGAGAAAAAAATTGTCCACGCCTACTTTTACGCTCACTTTTCCCGATATATATATTTTAAGTCATGGAATGGCTAGATCAATTTGAGTTATTTTGTTTTTAATGTTCGTTATAGTCCAACTAAGGTTTTTCGGAAAGAACAATTTTCCATTTCTACGCCCACATTTCAATGGATGGACCGAGTTGGTTAAATTCAAATAACGTGTTTACGGTAAGAAAAGTTGTCCACCCACTCTTTTTTTCGATATATTTAAAATTTTCTCTATAAAAAATAAAATATAGAATAATAAAATATAAATAAAAATCAAATGTTCGTTGGTAATAGCATCACTTGAGAACTGACCGATTTGGATAATATGTTTTTTAAATGTTCGTCTTTGGTTTTTTTTTTGGAAAACAAATTAATCACGCCCACTTTTATGCCGCTTTTTCCGTATATATAAAATCGGAGAACGGCTAGATCGATTTGACTATTTTTTTTTTTAATGTTCGTCATAGGTTTAAACGGAAATAAAAATTTTTCACGCCCGCCTTTATTTCGATAAATCTATAAGAGAAGAACGGCAAGATTGTAGTATTTGTTGATGTTCGTGATAGTTAGGGATCGCAATTTCCCGCACTTTTTCATTTCCCGGGAAAGCGGGAAAAATTTTAAAATTTCCCGGGATTCCCGGGATCCCGCATTAAAAACCATTAATACATTTTTAAGTTTTTAAATTTTTTTTTTATATTTTTTTCCAAAATTGGTACGTTTAACAAGTCCAATACATAAAAAGCATTTAAAAGTAAAATCAAATAATAATTCAGTGTAATAAAACAACAAATTATGCTAAAAACAATATTAAAAAAAAAAAAGTTTAAACAACGTCCTTATATATTTTTTTTTTTCAAAATCTTAATACAATTTGAGAATTTTGAGATTTGAGAAGAGAAAAATATTTGTTTTTGCATATTATTGCAGATTTTTACGAAAATGCATATTTTTTTCTTATTTTGTTATAGATAAGAAAACTGAAAATATTTCACAAATTTTAATACTACAAATTAAAAGTCATCAAAACGAAGTTTTAAGTTGTATAATTCATGATTAAAAAAATATTTTGTACCCAAATAAATGCATAGAATTTATGAAATAATTCTTAAGAGTTGATTGACTTTTTTAAAATATTTATGAGCTTTTTCATAGTATTTATGAATAATTCTTAATATGTGGAATTGAAAAATATTATGATTTTCTTTGAAGAATAAAAATGTAAAACAATTTATGAAAGGTTTATAAATTTTTAAGAATTTTTTCATAAATACTATGAATGTGGTTCATTGGCAATTTGTTTTTTCTGTTTAAAATAAAAAGATATTTTTTTAATTACACAAACAATTTTTTGAATTAAAAAAATCTTCCACTTCTGTGTTCAAATTTTCATATTTTTAATATTGTAGTGCATGAAAATCGGAGCCGTCATATTTAAAAATTCTTCTTCTTCTTGTAATATTTAAAAATTTATTTTCCTTAATACAGCAGTTGACTTCTTTATGTACATTTTCTTAAATTCCCGGGAATCCCGCACAAATTTCCCGGGAATTCGGGAAATGAAAAGTGACGAATTTCCCGGGAATCCCGGGACGGGAAATCCCGGGATGCATTCTCTAGTGATAGTACAACTAAGGTTTTTACGAAAAGAAAAATTGTCCACTCCCACTTTTTTCAATACATCTAAAATCGGAGAACGACTACCCTGATTTGGTAAATTGTTTCCTTAATGATCATTATAGTCCAAGTAAGGCTTTTACGGAAATAATTATTGTCCTCCCCCACTTCAAAGCCCACATTTTTCAATATCCTTAAAACTTGCAACACTTGAGTACGCTTAGACCGATTTGGCCAATTTTTTGTTTTAAGTGTTCGTATTAGTCCATATAATTGTTCGGAAAGAAAAACTGTCCTCGCCCACTTTTTTCAATGTATCTAAAATTAATTATTACTCTAATTCGCTATATTAAAAAATATATTTCTTAGGGCGGATTACTTAATGAAAAGTTAGCTGCTAACTGCCGATTTAACATGAATTTGTATGAAAAAGTTAAATTTAACGGATAGCTATTTTATAACGGAGCATTGAGTAATCCAGCATTTAAAGATTCAGCTTAAACTTGGTACAAATGATTTAAGCCTTTGAGTATTGTTAACATATGTACAAGTTTAACTTACCACACACATTTTAACGCCCTCTTTTGTCTAAATATGTCGACTATTAATGACCGGACCGATTTTTTATGTTAATTATAGTTCTAATTAGCTATTTAAGAAAATAGAAAAGAAATAGAAAAAAATGCCCCTGAAAAACGGAAAATTCGGGAAAACTTTATTAAAAGTGTCCCGGAAAAATGGAAAAATTCGGGGGAAAAGAAACGATAACAACGAAGGATATGCGTAATTTATTTTTGTGTTGTTCGTAATGATACTAAAGAAGTTTAAAATTTGTTCAGTTCGCAAAGTCGAAGACATGGTATTTTTTTTAGTTCCTAAAATATAATTTGAAGATGATTATCTGCCTAATCGGTTTTTTAATACCACGCCCACAGATTTTTCTAAGCCAAGAAATTCATTACATTTTTTGCAGGGCTATATATTTCAAGCGAGACGAAATATAACACTGATCTTATATTTGGGCCAGCAACGCGGACCGGGCCAGCTAGTTAGAAATATTTTTTAAAATTTTTCTAAAAACATCTACAAATAATTTCATTTTTCAGCGCGACCCTCGTATCTCATTTAAAAAATTTTCTATATAGCATTTTTTTAAAATAATAGTTGATTGATTATAATAAGGGGAAAAAATCAACTTTGTCGTTAATGAATTACATCTGATTAAATTTGTACACTTTTATTTGACAGATTTTTCACGTGAACACGAGCAGAATATGCACCTTAAAGCATAGTATTCTGTTCGATTTCTCGGGAAAAAATCTGCCAAACTCCATATAAAAAAATAAATTTTGGCATGGCGAGGAATTATGTATGGGGAAATTGTTAAAAAAGTTTCTACTACGCATATTTATTTTACAAGACAATTTTAATTGTGGTGAAAAAGTGACATTTCAGTTTTTATACCCTCCAACCACAGTATG
The DNA here is from genome assembly GCA_963921195.1 of Pegoplata infirma. Lineage (NCBI taxonomy): Eukaryota > Metazoa > Arthropoda > Insecta > Diptera > Anthomyiidae > Pegoplata > Pegoplata infirma. The sequence goes on along the minus strand of OY992537.1, from coordinate 11,149,779 downwards.
GGGGTATACTCACTTTGTCATTCCGTTTGTAACGCATCGAAATATCGTTCGGAGACCCCATAAAGTATATATATTATTGATCCATGATCGATTCTAAGATATTCTGTGAATGGCCGTCCGTTCGTCTGTCTGTAGATGGCACGATGCAGTCCAAAATAAAACAGCTAGCCTCTTGAAATTTGGCACGAATATGTCTTATGGTCCTAGGCAGGTTAAGTTCGTAAATGGGCAAAATCGGACCAGGGGGAAAAAAAGTTCCCCCTCGACGAACTAAACTAACCTCTGAAAAACACGATTTTTTTACGTGGTTTTTATATTTTTGTTAAGCAAATGAAATAAATTTATGCAAGAAGTTCAGAGAACTGCACTAGGATCGGGGAGACTAAAAAATTTTGTTTTTTTTTCCGCCCCCATTTTAAGGGCGTGGATATAAAAAATAGTTTAAATAATGATAAAATTGTAAAGCTTTAGTGCAAAAAGCATAACAAATACATTAGTAAACATTTTTCGAGATGGGGAGGTGTCCCCCACTGCTCCCGCCGAAGCCCCTCCCAAAAAATCGCCCCTAAAAAATTTTTTTTTTACATGTTGGAGGGTATAAAAGATTCGGCACAGCCGAATTTAACACTCTTACTTTTTTTATGATAGTTTCTTTCTTAGAATTGTCAAAAGTTATTGGTTTATAAATTTTTTTATTACGATTTAAGGCGTTTAAAGTTTAAGTAAAATTTTCGCTGTGAAAAACAGAGTGATAGGCTTAAGATAAGCAAGTTGTTCGATTTTCACGTGAAAATCTGTCAAACTTTATATAAAAACATAAAATTTACACTGGCCTTACAAAAGCGTAAAAATTTCCCTAAAGGTGCATATTCTGTTCGTGTTCACGTGAAAAAAATCTGTGAAACTCCATATAAAAAAAAATATTTTTGTCAACGCGGCTATATTGTGGGAAATCTTTTACACTGATTTTAAATATATAAAACCGCCTACATTTTGGAATAAAATGAGCATTTTAGGTGCATATTCTGTTCGTGTTCACGTAAACAAATCTGTCACACTCCATATAAAAAAATTATTTTTGGCAACGCGGCTATATTATGGGGAAATCGTTTAAATTGAGCATTTCATAATTTTATGAGTGTGCCTTGCTTCTAATATTTAAAAGTTTTCGTTTTTATTAAGATTTTTTTAGGCGTTTCAAAAATTTTCACTTGAAAAACAACTTACTTAGCTTTAAGCATAGTACTCTGTTTGATTTCACAGGAAAAGATCTGTCAAAATACATAAAAAAAAAAAATTGGCAACGCGAGGAATTATAGGGAAATTGTTAAAAAAATTTTCACGCATTTTTATTATACAAGACAATTTAAATTGCTGTGAAATGGTGATATTTCAGTTTTTAATGACCGTTTCATTCTTTTAGTTGTCAAAAGTTGTTGATTTTTAAGGTGCATAAGTTGTTCGTGTTCACGTGAAAAAATATGTCAAACTCCATATAAAAAAAATATTTTTGGCAACGCGGCTATATAGTAGGGAAATCGTTTAAACTGATTTTAAGTATATAAAATCGTACAAATTTTGCAATAAAACGGACATTTAGGATTCGTTTTTATTTTTCTTTCGTTTAATATTAAAAAGTTTTTATTTTTAATACTAAAAACTTTAAAAAATTTTCACGTGAAAAACAACTTACTTAGCTTTAAATGTTTTTTTGCGATTTGAGGCGTTTAAAGTTTAAATGAAATTTTAAATTTTAAAGTATGTAATTTTATTTTTTTATTACTGAAAAATTTTCTAAGTTAAAAAAAAATAAATTTGTATTATTTTTATTTTTCACATCTTTAAAAAAAAATGGAAAAATTTTGGTCTTCAATTTTTTTCTCTGAAAAATATTCGGATTTTTTCAGTTTTCTAACGCTTGATCGAGAAACGGAAAATTTCATACAACAATACATTTTTTTAACAAGAATCGATATTTTTATTTATGCATATAACCAAATTGCATCCATCACTTGGTTTACCATTCTTAATTAAAAAAAAAAATCACGCAAAAACAAAAGTAATAATAATACGCATCTGCTAAATGAGATAAATCTAAATTTAATTAAAATAAAGAATTTTCGTAGATAAAATAAAAATAAATACATTTAACCCTTTTGTGACCCAATAATTTAGAGATACAAAAAGAGTTTTTTCAACTTTGATGTACAAAACAAACACAAGTGAGAGTGTTAAATTTGGCTATGCCGAATCTTTTATACCCTCCAACATGATAAACAAAAAAAAAAAAGTAAGAAAATTATTGTCGATCACTACCGACTATGTAATACCCTACACCAGTGTTTTCCGGAAAATGGATCCCAAGTCCAAAACTTGGACAAATTGGAAATATCATTTGTTAGATCTTTAATAAAAGTAGAAATCACCCAATTTGAGCGAAATTGAATTATTTTTGTTGTTATAACCCTATTTAACTGAATATGGATAACAAATTTGATAAGATCACGTACACAAAAAAATTTCAATCAAATAATTAACTTTTTCATGAGTTTTTAGAGATTTTTGTGAATATCGGGAGGGTGGTATGTATGGGGCTACAAGTATAACTGGTTCGACTCCTTTAAAATTTGCAATGATGATTTCGGAATAAAAAATACAGTCACCTGCCAAATTTTGAAACAATACCTGTTGTTCAAATTCTGTTTAATTTTTGCTGGCCATTGTAGTTTTCATAAGCATGTCATATCTTACCCTGTACATGACCGAACACCTCAAAATCCACTGTAATTAAATGACGTATATCTGGAATACCCACAGTAGGCATAATTTATTTTTAATCACCAACCACTTAATATTTTAACCTTTGATTATATAAATTCTATTTTTTTTTCTAATTCGTTTCTATTTTATAGTTTTTAAATCGTTACAGATTTTTGTAATGGTCTGTTAAAAATGAAAACAACCGTATTATATTTCAATTATAATTCAATTTTTAAAGTTATTAAAAAAATTAAAATCAATATATTTTTTTTTTTTTGATTTCGTAATTTAAAAAATAAAATTACTGCTGCTGATGAAAGAAAACTTTTTCTAAATTGTTTGCTCTTTAAATTTGAACTAAAGTGAAAATTTCATTTGAATTTGAATTTTGTTGTTTTCCTTAAGTAAATCGTTTCGCCAACTCTTGAAACGTGTAGAAAATAAATTTCATTCAAAATAAATTGAAAACACAATTTAAATTGTCCTCGATTGATTTGCATTATAGCACCAGCACATCAGGCACATTGCAATGTTTGAGAATTTTCTTTTCGTTATTTTTTTTTTGCAGTTGTTTTTTCATTAATTTTCAATTTAAATACGAAAATATTAACCCTTTATTTATTTGAATTTCAAATCCTAAATTTGTAGGCCCCAACCAAAAGAAAAATAAATATATTATTAATCGACTTTTAGTAGTTCGTAGTTGATTTTACATACAAAAATAATTTCTATGGAAAAAAAATAATTTTTATTTTGGTTGGGTCCATAATTTACAATTTTAATTTAATCAAAAAAATTTAAAAGATTTTTTTTAAACAAAAATTATTGCGCTAAAAATAAAATTCTCCAAAATTAGCAAAAAAAAATAATTTGCTCTCAGAACCTTTTCTGAAAGATTCTGAAAGTAAGATTTTTACACTTTCACTTATTTTAAATCGAAATTAACATGTTAAGGGTTAAATTAAATGTGAATATTATTTATTTTTATTTTTTGTAGACAACAAACACAACATTAATCTTTAACGTTTTATTACCAATTTGTCTAATGTGATTTTCATTTAAATAAATAATAAAAACAAAACATATTTATTTCATAAAAACATGCCTATACCTTGGCGCCTAAATATTCTAAGTATGTTTGAATGAAATATTTCAATATCATGTAGAATGAGAAACATATTTTTATAATTTTACTTATTTTTTCACACTTGATTTAAATTTTAATACATTGTATTAATTTCACAGTAATACAAAATCGCACTTTCCTAATCGGAATGGCATGAAACCAAAAGCAAATGAAAGTTGTAATTTTCCATAACAAAACCCTCAAGGCGTTTTTTTAGTTCAGCGCTAGATTATTTTTTACGCGCATTTAAAGTTGTTGATTTTAAAGCACCACCATTGAACATATGGGGTTCAGCGTTTAAAATTAAGCTCAAAATTACGTTTGCTATAACCTGTATTAATTTCGCTGCAATCGGTTCAGTAACTACTTACTGAATAGCATAATTATTACAAATAAACCACTGTGCAGTCTGCACCGTTGCTTGTTATTTAAATTCAATTACAAAATTGAGCATACGCCACTTATATACAGTTTTCAAGAAATTATTATTATAATTATAATAAAAATTCACCAACTTCAAATGAGTGTAAAAAAAAATCTACAAAATTATTAGTAAAAAGCTTGTAAAATTGCAAGGAATTGTTGTTAAATAGGAGCCCAGCAAAAACTTGCATTACCAAGCAATGAAATGTGTAATGGGAAATTCAAAAGTTATAACTACTTCTGATTCGAATTACCATTCCCATTACATTTACAAGCAAATGTGCCAAATGTAATGATTATCAAACCAGTATTAATAACTAATTACATATATACTTATTGGTAATGAAAAAATTATTTTCAAAAAAAATTAAAAAAATAAAAAAATATTTAATTTTATTTTATTTTTATTAAAAATAATGTACAGTGAGTAACAAAGTTAAAATCTAGTTCTGAAATTTTTTTATTTTATTATAATGACTTATGTAAGTCATTATTAATAAGTCCTTATTTTACATTTCAAAATAATGCAAAAGGTAATTTTCTGTCATTACTAAGTAATTCGAATGGTAATGATGTGTCATTACCAAGTTTTTGCTGGGAGGTAGTAAAAAAAAATGGATACAAACTTTTCTTGTCGTTTTACAAGGTTTTTTTTGAGTGTATGTAACACCGGCCGACAGCCAATATTAAACATGAACCGGATGATATACAACTGAAAGTAGAGATTAAATGAAGTAAAACTGCATTTACAGTTTTTCATTTCTTTAAAGTCCTTTTAAAAGGAAACAGGATCACGAAATGAAAAACTGTAAGTGCAGTTTTTCTAGTTTCAACCGTATTTTATTCAGTTCGTGTTTAACGACTTTTTTTAATTTTTTCGGACGGTGTAATCGAGATCTTGTTCGAACGAGATTTAACCTCAGGTGTGAATAGGCCCAAATAAAAATTTCTCTTGTGATGAAGACAGTGGCGTATAAAGGGGGGGGGGCGGGGCTCCCCCCCTTTATGTTTTGAAACTTAATGTATTGAAACTAAAAATTTTTTTTTAGTTAAAAAAACTAAAAAATTCTCGAAATCTGAAGATTTTTTTAGAATTTCAAACTTTTCAACTTAAGATATCTTAGAACCTGAAGTTTTATGTACACAAAAAATGGACCTAATTGTAAGTAAAATGTGGTCAAATCTTAAAATGCGACTTTGTCTTTTAGAAACATGTGTCAGAACGAGACGACTTCTTAAAAAAAAAATGTCCCAGAATCTTACACTTTTCTAAAAACAATTTCTCAGAATCTAAAACTCTCTATAAGAAAAATGTCTGAGAATCTAAGACTTTTTCTATAGGAATAATATTATAAAATATTGGCCTTTAGCTCAGAATCTAAGACTTTTTCTATAGGAAAAATGTCTCAGAATCTGCGACTTTTTCTATAAAAAATTCTCAAAATCTGAGGCTTTTCTATATGAAAAATGTTTTAGAATCGAAGAACTTTCTATAGGAATAATGTCTCTGAATCTAAGAATTTTTCTTACAATCTAGGAAAATGTCTCAGAATCTTATACTTTTTTTACGAAAAATGTCTTAGAATCAACGAATTTGTATTTAAACGAAAATTATCTCCAAATATAAGATTTTGTGTAAAGAAAAAATGTTTCAGAGACACAAGCTGAGACTTTTTGTATAGAAAAATGCTCAAAATCTGAGACTTTTTCTATTGTAAAATTATATTTTTCTATAAGAATAATGTCTCGGAATCTGAGTATTTTTCTAAGGGAAAAATATTTCAGAATCTGAGACTTTTTTTAGGAAAAATGTCTCAGAATCTGAGGATTTTTCTATTTGAAAAATGTTTCAGAATCTGACAATTTCCTATAAGCAAAATGTCTCAGGATCTGAGACTTGTTCTAAAGGGAAATGTCTAAGAATTTGAGACTTTTTCTATAAGAAAAGTGTTTAAGCATCTAAGACTTTTCGATAGGAAAAATGTCTCAGAATCTAAGAAATTTTCTGTAGAAATAATGTCTGAGAATCTGAGACACTTTTTCTATAGAAAAAATGTCGAAGAATCTGATACATTTTCAATAAGAATCTGAGACTTTCTATAGGAAAAATGTCTCAGAATTAGAAAACTTTTCTATAGGAAAAATGTCTAAGAATCTGAGACTTTTACTATAGAAAATATTTCTAAGAATATTAGACTTTTTCTACAGGAAAATTTTCTCAGAATCTGAGAGTTTTTCTTTTGGAAAAAGGTTTTAGAATCTAAGACTTTTTTTATACTGTTTTCTTTTTAAAAAGGTCTCAGAATCTGAATTATTTTTCTTATAGAAAAAGCGAAGATTTTCTTAGAATTTAAAACTTTTTGTATAGAATGTTTCAGAATCTGAGAAAAAGTCTTACAATCGGAATCTTTTTTTTTGGAAAAGTATTTTATGAATATGTTTATAGAATCATTTTCTTAAGTGACTTTTTCCCACGTTTTCCATTGGAAATATGATTTAGAGTGTTTGACTTTTTCTATAACAAAAACTGTCTTAACTAGAAATTGTCATAGACTTTTCTTTGAGAAAAAAAAATCAGATTCTGATAATCTTCTTTGTAAAAATGTATCACCATCTGATACAATTCACACTTTGAAAAAAGGCTTAAGGGCTGGTAACTTATCAAAACCTAATCAATGATTAATACTAATCAATGATTATTTTCTTATAAATTTGACGTTTGCAAACACTAATTAGCCTTAATCATTGATTATATTGTGATGAGTTACCAGCCCTAAGTCTCTCAAAAAATTTTAAAATATAAAAAAATTTTAATTTTTTCCCCTTAACAGTTTTTAATTTATACAAAAATGAAGAATCTGATTGTGTTACATTCAGTTCAAGGAAAAGATCGAGAAATATTCTAAAACATGTGCTGTTATGTAAATTTCTTAAAAAAAAAAAAAATTAAAAAATTTTTGGGCCCCCACCGAAATAAAATCCTGGATACGCCCCTGGATGAAGACAATAAAAACCTCCCATCCCAGTGGTCGGGGTATACCAAAAGTGGGTTTGCTATGCAATTCAGAATTGCAAACGATTTTTAACTAAATGAGAAGGCGTAATTCTTTTTTTGGCAAAAATATAATAATAGAAATAAAAAAAATAAACAAAGGCAAACATTATAAATGAGTTTTCGTATTTTTACAAATTTATTTTTCGATTTTGTTTTTATAATTTGTTTAAATTTTGCTAAAATTATACTTACTTACGTTTACGTATGTATGTAGTAATGAGAATATAATATCAACTAAATTTAAAACATAATTAAATTGAGAATAAAAACATATTACAACTTAAAAATAAAATACAATGAGTTTTGAAACACTTAGTATGTGTTTTTGTGTATTTGATAAAAGTGTTTTTTGAACAAACAAATTGCAACAGAATGCATTTAATACACTGAAAGAAAATTTTTAGTTAAAATTATTTCAAAGTTGAATGGAATTTTTACTTTTTTATATTATACTGCAAAAAAAATTGTGTTGTAGGCTCATTTTCAATTAAATCGGTGTTGTAATAACAAACAAATTAATTGTATTGACAAAGAAAATAATTGATATTTTATTCAACAACACAATTTATTTATGAAATTAATTTGTTTGTTAATACAACAACGTTTTAATTGAAAACGAGCCAACAATACTTTTTACTTGTTTTTGTGTGTTATGAATATTATTTTGAAAACTTTTTCTTATCTTTTTGTAAAGGTTTTAAACCAAAAATTTAAAATTTCAAATATTTTTAAAGTAATTTTTATATTTATAAAGACAACATCACGTAAGCTTTACCCCATTCATTAACCATACTTGGGACCTGAGCATTTAAAAAATAGCCATTGGCATTGTTTTTTCATACAAAAGTAATGCCAGGTCCAAGTATGTCATTAACATGAGCACAATTTTCCGTGTATCGCTTAGTTAAGAGACTGTCTATTAGCATGTTCTGAAATCAGGCAACTTTCAAATTTCTTAAGTGCATTCTCCTAGAACGACGATTATTACTACTGATGCGGATTACTATGGTGAAGCAAATTTAGCTTTTTCGAATTTAAAAATTTCGATATTAACACACAAAGATATTGAACCTGTCATTGAGTTGAAAACTGGAAAGTTTCGAACAAAGTTCTTATTTTTTTACTTTTTTTTTTTGCTTTAAATATTAATTTATATTTGGTAAAAAATTTTTTTGGCCAACAAAAAATTAAAAAAAAAAAAACATTTTTGTTCTTTAAAAATAAATTATTTTTTTCCACACGACGTTTTCAAAAAAAAAATTACTTCACCCTACTGATTACCGTAAAAAATTGACAAAGGTTTTCTTCCGATTTTGAATGTCCGGACAATTTTTTATTCTGCTACGCATAAAACTTTTGTAGTGCAAATTTGAGACCGATCAGATTAAGTTAACCCGTGTCGCCCGGTGATCCAAGTTTTGGATTTTTGAAAATTTAAAAAAATAAAAAAAAAAATTTAAAATTTGTCTTTCGACACACCATATTTATTAATTTTGATGCGCTGAGCACAAATATGAAAAATAAACTTAAAATCGGTCAAAAGGATTTCGAGAAATCGCAATTTGAAAATGACGTTTTTATCATTCGTTCAAGTAATATTTTAACAAAAATCTAAAAATTTATTCCCTTGATGCTGTCATAGAGCTTGGGACAGTTTTTCATTTAAACTTAATTTAAGCTAAATTTGTTCATTTTAACCTGTGGCGCTCTTCGACTAAATTTTTGAAAATCTTTTGGATTTTTGATAAATGAACAAATAATATTAAAAAAGTACCTTGCGATACATTAGTTTTATTAATTTTGCTTGCTGAATATGAATATTTTTGAAATCGGTCGAGTGGGTTTCGAGATAACACCATTTGAAATTTGTCAAAAAAAATTCTTAAAATGCGTTTTTTTTTGCTCATTCGATATATTCGATATCCTCTTTTAATTTTAAGTCGATTTTCTTCAGTCTGGCAAACACATTAACATATCTAACTTTTTTTGGATTTTTTGTTTTTAAAAATAGATTTTTTAAGTTTTGTTTTTTTTTTGGAAAATTTAATATTTGTTTTTTTTTTAATTTTTTTTTGAAAATTGATACTTTTTTAAAATTGGTACATTTTGAAAATTAGTACTTTTTGAAAATTAGTACTTTTAGAAAATTAGTACTTTTAGAAAATTGGTACTTTTTGAAAATTGGTACTTTTTTAAATTGGTACTTTTTGAAAATTTGGATTTTTAAAAATTTTCACCAAAATTTTGGATTTATGATAAATGAAAAACTAAAAAAAAAAAAAATAAATTGCGATACATTAGTTTTATTGATTTTGCAAGCTGAACGTTTTTTAAAACGGTCGAGTAGTCTTCGAGATATCACCATTTGAAATTTGTCAAAAAAATTTCTAAAAATTTATGTTTTTTCTTGCACATAGACCTTCTTAAAGGCCAACCAACGATATTTGATATCCTCCATTAATTTTAAGTCGATTTCCGTCTGTCTGGCAAACATATTAACAAATCTCTTTTTTTTGGATTTTTTATTTTTAAAAATAGATTTTTCTTAAGTTTTGCTTTTTTTAAGGAAAAATTAAATATTTTTTTTTTGAAAATTGTTACTTTTTGAAAATTGTTATTTTTTGAAAATTGGTACTTTTTTAAAATTGATACTTTTTCAAAATTGGTACTTTTTAAAAATTGGTACTTTTTAAAAATTAGTAGTTTTGAAAATTGGTACTTTTTGAAAATTGATAATTTTTGAAAATGTTACTTTATGAAAATTGATAATTTTTGAAAAATGGTACTTTTTGAAAATTGGTACTTTTTGAAAATTGCTACCTTTTTTGTAAAATTTTGCCTTTTAAAAAAATTGTACTTTTTTAAAGAAATTTTTTTTTGAAAAATGACACTTTTTTAAAATGTTTTTTTTTTTTAAGAAGTTTAATAGGTTTTTTAAAAAAAATCTCAAAATTGTTTTCTGCTCACTATTTCAAAGAACTTGGTACAAACATCCAGTTAAACTTAATTTGAGTCAAATCAGAATATTTTAACCCATGGCGTCCTTGGATCAAAGTTTAGAGTTTTTGGTGAAAATTTTCTAAAAAAAATAAAACTTTGATCGTAGGGTTAAAATCATCGGATTTGGCTCAAATTAGATTTAAATGAAAGTTTGTTGCAAGCTTTATGTAAGGGTCAAGCAAGGAAATAAAATTTTGAGTTAAAAAAAAAAAATCTTGAACATAGGAAAAGACCGCGATTTTTTGCAAATTTCAAGTAGTGATATCTCAAAAACAGTGTTACTGATTTTAATTATATTTTTTTTTGTTAAAATGTTTAAAAATTCAAAACTTTGATCGCCAGGCGACATGGGTTTATTAAATCCGATTGGCCTCAAATTTGTAACACATTACTTTTAGGTCTTGTAGAATAAAAATTTGCTCGGATACTTAAGAAAATTAAAGGTTGAAGAAAAAATGTCAATCTTAAAGAACATATTAAAGAAAAATATTTATAAAATTTTCATTGAGCAATATTAGTCCAGGACAGCTTCACGAAATTTTAAGCTAGGTTAATGCTTTGCTTTTATTCATAATAGATAAGATAAGTTAAAAAAAAATATGGTGAACATCAATCCGCCACGGCAAATTTACAACGGCGCTGGATTTTCTGAAAAAATTTCTTTATTCCATGGAAATTTTATAAATTTTTCCCATTAAATTGCTTAAAATACGAAACTTATTTTAAAAGAACTTCAACAATTAAATTTTATACAAAAACTTAAAAAATATAATAAATTATACATTTTTAAAACTTTTAAGCGTTGAGCTGGAACAAAATTGATCCTTAAAATTTTATAAATATTTTTTCCTCAATATTCTCTTCATACGAACATTTTTGCACTGATTTAAAAAAAAAATATTTTTTTTTGACAAAATGCGCCCTGAAGATGACCTAGAAAGTTTTCTATATTTTTCTCCATAATCAGCTCTTTATAAAGCATCGTTCTAAAGGTATGCTCTAAAATTTTTCATTTTCGTGACACGCCACTGTAAATATTCAGTACTCTAAAGGAATGTATTTGTTTAAAGTTTTCGTCTATTTTTTTTTGTTTCGTTTTTTTGTTTTTTGACTAAAAATTCTTAACTACTTATATATTTTGTTTAATTTTAAATTTGTTTTTTTGTACAATTTTACATGTTTTTGTTTCGTTATAACTAAAATCATAATAATAATTTTAACAAAATATTTAATAGTCGTTACATATTATTCTAAAAAAAAATTACAAAAATTTTTTAAGTATTTGTGAAATACATTTCTATACCATAAATGGTTTGTATTCATTTTCTTTTTGTTTCCAGTGAATCAGTCCAGATTTTTGGTTAAACCAATTGTGTTGCATCCATTCCAGATTGTATTTTAATTTCAGTTTTTGATGGTTTTTCAATTAATACACATTGAGCTTCTTTGTCGTTGGAAGACTTAATTAGTAAATTAGGTTTTTGAGAATATACTTGTCTAGTTGCGGATTTTTTACAGCGTTCACGTTCAAAATGTAATTTAACATAATTGATGGGTATATGTACACAATCACCGCCAGGTCCATCGGCATCGATATAGACACCTCGTACTAATATGGAGTTAGAACATTTAATAGCGGCCAAAATTAAAAATGGTATGACATGTGTTAACCAATAACTTAAAATTGGATCACCTGAAAAAAATAACAGAAATTTGATTTAAAAGAGAAAACTTTAGTTCACATTCTTATAAATAGTTCATAGTTTTCTTTAAATGGAGTGCTTTAATATATATGTACAAGAAATTCTTAAGACCAATTGGGCCCCCAAATTCCCGTATCTCTAAAATTATGCAACTAAGGTTGAAGCTATGAGGTAAAACATAAATGACACACACAATCATGACCTTTCGACGATCACCGAAATCTTGCGAAAAGAGTCGATTTTAATGCTCGTAAGATCCAATGTTGCATGATGACCCACTGACGGTCAAAATAGGGGCATTCCCTTAGTGTTCGCTCATAACTAAAGAAAAAGGTATAGAGAAACGGAAAGCAAATTTGGATTGAAATATATGTCGACCCTTAAAGTATCCAATGTGCACGTCATTTTTTAACCGATCGATCTCATATTTGTCATTTTTTTATCCAAACCTCACACAAAACTGAGATTCGATTTTGAAAAATCGGAAGTAAAGTACACTCAGAAAAAAAAAACTGTAAAGTTAGCAAAAAAAGCTTGTAAACCTACAAGAAAATTTGCTGATTTTGAACCCACAATTTTTTTGGTAAAGTTAGCAAAAACGTTTTGCTAAAAATTAGTTAACTGAAATAACTTAGTTCATACACATTTGAGGACCCCATTGGGTTCGGACCCAATAGGTCCAGACCCCGATGGGCCTAGACCTAGTTGTGTTCTTTAAAAATCGTCATAGTTTTTGATCCAAAATTTGTGTCCGTTTCGCTCTACATTGCTTAGTTTTTGAGATACGTGATTTTAGGGGATCACTGGGGTCTTGAGAATTAAAAAACTCGATAACTTCAAAAATATTACTCGGAGAGCTTTTGGTTATTTTGCGGTCTTGTTCTACGTGTTGAGAGCTACAAAAATTCTTTTGGACTTTTTGTTGTGTCGGCAATATTTACCGAGATATGAGCATTTTAAAATTTTCGGGAATGCTAACTTTTTTGGATCCAAAGTTAGGTCCCATTAGGGTCCACACATGTGAAGAGGACCTGCGAAAGTATGGAGATTCTAAGAACCAAAAATGCCCACCATTTTGGTCTATCTGGCTTAGTTTCCGAGATAGCGCCATTTTAAGTTTTTTGAAAATTAAAAAAAATTTACCATTTATTTTTGCTAATATTAGCAAAAAATCTTGTAAAAATGTTGTCAACTCAATTTCAAATCTTAGCAAAAGAAATTAGTTCAAAGTTTGTTTAAAATTGCTAATGTGCTAAATGAAGTTTACAAGAATTTTTTGCTAACATGCTAATCTTAACTAAAAATTTGCTAACTAGCATTAGCAAAAAAAAATTAGTAAATCTACTAACGTATTTTTTTGAGTGTAAAAGACCCACCTTAAAGTGGACTGATTCCGAATTATTTTTCAAAATCTGTTTTTCTGAAAGAAACTGATTTTCTCAAAGTTTTGAACAGCAATAGGAATTATATTTAGAATATTGAATCAGAATCAAATCACATCTTACAAATAAGTTCGATTTAACCTCCTCCTTGTCTTTTTTACTTACCAGGATATAAATAAACATCTAAAAGATTCCATATGCCACGCCAAGCATTAACTGCGCCAAAAAATTCTGCAAAATAATAAACATCGCAAAATACTAATTTCAACATGCCGTCTATTCGTTTACATGTCCAACGTACTAATGGATGTAAAATGAAGGTAAAGAATACCACTATATAACCCATTATCTGTAACGAATCAATTAATATTAATTTACATTATTTAATTTAATAACTTATGAAGCAAAAAACTTACCAATGATCCCCATGCTGACTTTGCTTTTTGTCCTGGAAACAATGTTAAATCCATTATGCCCCATACTCCTCTCCAAGCTATAACGACAAGTGTTCCAATAACAAATACCGAAAACAATGTATCCATTACATATAAACCAGGTTGATGAAATCCCTAGAAATTATTTAAAAAGCAAAAAAAGTTTGTTAAATTACTAAAAAGTCTGTAATTTAACAAACTTTTTTCTAATTTCATGGGACAGCCCATGATATTAGAACAAATAATGAATATTTACTGAAGTTTTATTTAGTTCGGTTTCAGTTAGAGATGCGCGCGTGACACGAATTTTTCGTGATTCAAGTGATTCACGCGTGAATCACGCGTGATCTTGAGTGAAATTTTTACTCACGTGATCGTGAGTGCACGTGATTAGAAAAAAATATTTCGTGCGTGAGCGTGTGTGAGTAATTTTTTCTTCGTGAGTTTGCGTGATTGTTTTGTGCTGTTTAAAACAAAAAACAATTAAAAAAATCGTCATTTTATTGAATTTAGAGGGTAATTATTACAAAATTGTTATTTAAATAAATTTTTATTATTGTTTTAAGGAAGTTAAATACTTTTTTTGCACGAATTCGAAAAAAGTAAAACAAAAATTTGTTAATTTGAATTTCGTGGGTCTTCGTGAGCGTGATTATTTAGTGAGCGTGAGAAAAATTTTAGTAACTCACGTGAGCATGCGTGAACGTGAGCAGAAAACATTATTTCGTGCGTGAGCAATATTTTAATTTCGTGAGCGTGCGTGAGTTAAAATTCACTCACGCGCCCATCTCTAGTTTCATTCCATATAAGTTAGTAGTATTTCTGAGAATTATAAAAAACATATTGTGGGTCATCACCATAAGCCCCGATGGCTCCAATGGAAAATGAAAATAGACCATTCGATAAACAAAAACGCCGAAGTGTTTTGAAAGTAAGTTCGAATTTTTTTTTTGCCCACTGTTGTTTTTAGTTTTTTTTTATCAAAGGCGTTTGGAAAACGGCTTAAAATTATGGCTGGGTGTCTTCAGTTAAATTGTATTAGCCCTCTTACTGCCATTTTAAGATGTAATTTTAGTTCTTTTTCCAAAATTAAACACAGAAGTTTAATAAAACATTCATTTAAAGGGTTCGCTGAAAATATTTGCAAGAAACGTATACTTTCTGGAAAGCAACTACTGTCCCAACTCGAAAGGGTATCCTTTAATATGCCCCCTGATATTTTTTTGAGCACGTGCAGTTAAAATTGTTCTTGAAGATCTTAGCATAAATAAGTCTCCGGAGACGATTGGTAGTACGGATATGGTGCTATAACGGTGTGCTTTGCCACTTTCTTGTTCTTTGGTTTATTTCTATGTTGCTACTCGTACCAGGTAGGAGTTTTTCCCTCATGTTGGAAGGTGCCCAACGTCCAGCCAATCTCCAAAAGGGTGAGGCTAAAAACCCGGAGATTTACAGGCCTGTAGCAATTTGCACTACGCTCTTCAAGGTGATGGAGAGCATGGTTAATCACCAACTTGTAAATTTGGTTAATCACCAACTTGTAAATTAGAGTCCAATACACTTTTGTCCGATCGACAATATGGCTTTCGTAGAAGTCGTTCTACGGGAGACCTATTAGCGTTTCTAACGAAACGTTGTAGTCGTTCTATTCACCAATTTGGTGAATTTAGTTAGATATTTCCACGTTCAATTGTGTGGCACGGCGAACTCATTTCAAAGCTTGCGTTTGGTGTCGGCAGTGATTTCTCTCGATTTATATCGAGCTTTTTCAGGGACCGTACTACACGTGTTGTTTTAGATAGGTTTTCATCAAATGAGTTTCGGTTAAATTCAGGGGTATCACAAGGTTCTATTCTTGCTCCTACACTTTTTATTTTTTTAACGACCTTCTTAGTCAAACTTCCAATATTATCTAGTATTTCGCAGATGACAGTAATTCCTTTAATATGACGGTCAAGCCTTACGAGGTTTAAGCTATGAGGCAAAACATGAATGAGACACTCAATCATGATCTTTCAGCAATCTGCAAATGGGGTCTTGCAAATCGGTTCGTTTTAAATGCTCGTCAGACCCAATGTTGACAGACGGATTGTGGAACCAGCGTACACCTTTTAAGGAATCAGACACTCTTGATGTTCTAGGCATGAAAATTCAATGTGATGTTCGTTAAAACCAACAAGTTTTTCAGGTGTTGAAAGAAGCTTAAGTATCTTTGTTTCTTGAAACGGTGTAAGTTCTTACTTCACACCGTCTGATCTCCTCACTATTTATAACGTCTATATCCAACCGAAGATGGAATACAACTCCCATATCTGGGCTGGTGCTTAAAGGTATATTTTGAAGTTTCTGGATCGGGTGAAAAAAAGTGCGTTAAAGGTTAAACAGCACAAAAAAGAGATTCTGACCCAGAAACTAGACCCACTAATATTTATGTATTTTAACCTCCTGAATTCGATTTGGCCATCAGAATTAAATTCTATTGTTGGATTTTCTTGCAATCTTACAAGGAAAATTTGCAAAGTGAACCCGACCTTATTTCTTTGAAATTTATACACAAGACTTTATATTAATGGCACAGGGCATTTTTAAGATCACAATCTGGTAGCGTCTGATTGAATCTAGCCCTTACGGCCGGCACTTCTACCCGTATGGGTCTTTTGTGCCAAGATATATAAATTTATATCAAACTGTGTTCAATGATTCTAATAAACACTGTATATCAACAGAATTAATCAATTCCCTGTCTAATAACAGTCTTTTAATCCTACAAATTGCGACGCATTCATACAATATGTTTTGCGTTGTTTCTAGTTCCTTAAGACAGAGTCGACACAAAGACGGTGTACAATTAAGAATACTTCTATATTATAGTTGCGCGATTAGTGCCCCTAAATTCTCTCACAAGTTAAGGAAGTTTGACCTTGCTAAATTCCTAATCATGGTCGAGAAGTAGTACGAATTCACCCCACAACTTCTTTTGAAGGGTATCAAAACACTTTAGTGTCAGTTTTCCCAAGAAGACAGCGCTTGGTGTGTTCATACCCTTGCAATAATAACTCTAGCGCATATTATAAAAGCCCGAAAACTGTAGACAACCTATCCATGGATTCGGAGATCTGTGTGTTTGGACCGTAAACACCAGCTCCCACTCCAGATTTAATTTTTGATCCGTCAGTGAACAAGTTTTGGCTTCTAGTGCCCATATATTCTACCTTCTTCCCACTATAGTCTACTCCATATCAAGATCTCAAATTTCCGTCCAAAGCGAAGTCAGCATACCAGTTTAGGCTTCTAGTGCCCACATTTGGGCCACCTTCATTCAACTCTAATCTACTCGGTATCACGATCTTATCCTATCCGTCTTCATATTCAAGTTTTTCCCTCTTCATAGTTTTCGGTCCCCATACTATGGCAGCGTACAGCGTAGATTAACATACCATTTTGAGGCTTAATCCAGAGGTTCTACCAACAAGTCTATTCGCTACCCATAATGCCGCAATAGCATTTCTGATACTGCAGTCCAAATGTGAATTCCAAGTAAGCTCTATTGACTCGGAGCATCGTCTGAATGTAGGTTGTGCGTCATTGCTCTACCGATATTACCAAGGTAAGTGTTTAGCTGAGATAGGAGAACTCATCCCTGAGACTGAGACGCGGGGTTCATTGTCGGCTGCCCCATGTATCGCCCAAGGCATTACAAAGAAAATTCGTTTCTCGGTCGGACTAGACGCATGTGGAATAAACACCCGCTGACGTCTTCCCAGTCAGCTACAAATTGCAAAAATTCAAATAAAATGTCCACAAACACTATTCCCTCTATACTTTTCCCAATACCTATTTTATATTTATTGGGACATCGGAAATAGGGACATGTTTAAGGAAGTCATTATTCTTTGTTCATTACTCTTTTATTCTATTACTAGTGTTTTGTTAATAAAAGCTCTTACCTAATTTTTCTTTATGAACTTACCGGTATTTTAAACATTGTTTCCACTTCAAAGTAATCCGATTTATGATCCATTACCACCGAGTACGGTGCAGCACCCAAATTTCTTAAGGTACGTGTTGCAATTAGAAAAAGCAAGGCCACCGTTGTTACCACACAAATGATAATTAACGAATCAACACTTGTCAACCAATCACACAATACCCATGTCCCCCTCCACATATTCACACAAACAATGCCAAATGTAAATGTGTAACAACGTGATATTACATAATATGTAAGACGATTTTTATCCGGATGTATGT
Organism: Pegoplata infirma; assembly: GCA_963921195.1. Taxonomy (NCBI): domain Eukaryota; kingdom Metazoa; phylum Arthropoda; class Insecta; order Diptera; family Anthomyiidae; genus Pegoplata; species Pegoplata infirma. Next base: position 11,131,645 of record OY992537.1, on the reverse strand, counting down.
TATCTATGAAAAATCGTTGTGTCAGCGTAAATAGCATATGACCCAAACCGCCGATGAGAAACGAGCATAGTGCCGATAAAGGAGTATTCTTGGGGAACAGAAGAACACCTAGTAATTCCCAAGTGCCGCGCCAAAATGCTATAACACACGGCGCTACAATTAGACATGATAATACACAGTCTAGTACTTCCAGTAGTAGATCGTGTAAATTTCGAGGTTTCTTCGTAGATGTGGTAGTGGCAGGTGCAGGTGTTTGAGTTGTTGAATGATGTTGAGGTTTAGATTTTTGGCAGCTTTGAAGACATGGTGCTGTAGCTAAATTTGAGTTTGTTGTATCACTAGTTAGCATCATAATGATTGGATTGGATGTGTTTTTTTTTTTCTGGAGGCTTAACGTTAGCTTACATAAAATAATGCAATTACAAATGATTAGAGGCAGTTGCAGTGGAGTGTATATTGAAAATATCTAGGTTTGGGGTTTCCCGATTTACTGGTTATATAAATGTTTTTATATTAATCTCGGTTTCTTTCGGATTAAGATTGTGCCATCTATGATTTGAATCTCATCTTAAGCCTGAATGATGCGTTTTCCTATTGATAATTATAAATTACGATGACGTGTTATCTCTGTCTGTCTATCTTTGTTTTGTTATCTCTCTCTCTCTTTCTGTTGTCTAGTTGACTTATAGATAACACACAATTGATTTAATCTTTTATTTCAAATAACAATAATAAAATTATAACCATTATCGTTGTTGCTGTCACTGTAACAATTAGATTTGGAATTGTCAAGGTGTCTTCCCCCTTGATGCATCCAACATTGTGTTTTTGGGGGATTTTGAAATCCCTTTTTTGCCTCAATTTAAATAGTTTTATTGTGGTGGCTATTTTATAATATGCTGTCGTCTGTCTGTCAGTTGATAATGAGATAGATGATGTGATAATTGTTTCTATTTTAAAAGAATTTGCCTTGTTTGAAATTATTATTATTATTTTCCCCTCAATATACTTAAAATAATAACAAATACAGTTTTTTTTTAAACGTTTACTTGTCTGATTATAATTGTTATTGTTTAATTAGTTTTGTAAATTTACAAAAACATTATTTTCAAACGTTTTCACAAAAAAATTTTCCAATCATTGCTCAATTTTTGTTTGTGTTTGTGCTTTTTTGTAAAATTTAGGACAAATTCCGGTTTGCTGCGTATCTATTTTGAGTATTTTTCTTCAAATATTTGATTTCATAAATTTCCTTTGATTTTTCAATCCCAGTTATGCTAATAAATTCATTAATTCGATTACATTTATCACTGCAATTGTTATATAAAGACGTTGTTGTGTGTTATTTGATGACAGTTATTTGACAATCTGTAAATAATAAAATTATCATATAATTAATAATGAATTTTTATTAATTTATTATAAATGATTAATTAAGTAATATAAAAAAAAATATATATATTTATAGTTTTGTTTTGCTCGTGTAATTAATTACACCATAAAAATACGTTTTTTCTAAATATTTGCCGCATGTATTTGCGTTCTCCATAAATAACACAGGAGAACAAAAAAACTTTAAAAATTTAATATCTGAGGATTCTATTTGATTGATTTTGGGTGGTTTTCGGGCATTAAGTATATTTTTTGCTCATTTGTATTAAATTATACGAGCAAATTTAGTCCACATACAAAGTTACCCCCAAATTTTGTAAAACGCAACGCGACGCGTTGTCGAAATTTCTGTGTAATTTGTTTTTGTTACAACAACAAATTGTATTGAAATTTTGACAACGCGGCGACACAGACTATAGAGTTTTATAACAAAAAATGGGAATAAACTAAGCGATTTTTGGAGAAAAAAGAGCGGGTTTTAGCTAGTTTTAAGCTAACATGGCAACACTTTCTACGACTTAGGAGTGAGTGAAACAATAAAAACCGATCTGGCATCTATTTTTCTTATGGCGCGTTATATTAGCTTTCTCTTTCTAACCTAATTCGTAGAATAATTTGAAAAAATTAACCATACGGTTAAGGACTACTTTTTTGACACCTGTCACTTATGTCGAGTCTGTATTAGTCTGTGGCGGCATTGTTTTAACACTAATGCGTTTGCTACAAAGTTTTACAACGCAGCATTATTTACAATGTTGCCATTTTCAAATTTCGAGAAAAGCGGAAATTTTAACAAGTTTATTAATTTTTTGACGGAAAAAGTGAAAGAAATGTTTTATATCATAGAGTAAAGATGATAAGAGACATTGGTAGACCCTAAAACAATATGTCACTTTATATAAACTGGTACTCTTTGTGTTTGAGAGAGTTTGTATGTGCAATAGTAGAGGGAACAGTAAGAGTACCAACTTATAGAGAACGCAAAAAAATGGTATCCAACTTAGTATACCCTCCACTTACAATGGAAGGTATCCTACAGCTTACTATCCGATTGTTCTGCAATTAATATATTGTTAGTTGACCTTCAAGAAGGCCTATGTGCAGTAAAAAGATAAATAAAAAATAGAAAGGAATAAAGGAAGAAAGAGGAACAAAGATAGAAAGAAAATGATCAGGATGTAAAAAATCTTCAGGAGAGGTATATGTGTGCCGATGATTTACTTCAGCATAGTATCCTAAGTATTTTTTTAATATCTTTATGGTAAAATGAATCAAAATTAAAGAAATTGAAAAACTTAAATGTCAAGTGACTCGTGGACATTTCTACAGGAAAATTGTCTCAGAATCTGAGTTTTTCTATGGGGAAATAAATTCGGAATCTTAGAATTTTTTTTAAGGGGCTTGGTTCGGATGATTGGAGAATCATCCAGGTACGGGTGAGGAACAAGGCAGACGGTAATGATCTCTGGCTAATAATCAGCTCAGCGTCCTTGCGTCTTCTGCGCCTCTTCAAAGGCGAGGTGAAGTTCGGGTTAAACCATCTAAAGATAATTCTTCCCAAAGAAAAATCACAAAAATGAATTCTAGCTGCATGAGGGTGTAGCAGATCAATCTGCATCACTGAGAAGCATCGATGGACGAATTGCTGCGCTTCATGGCGAGGGACGGAGTACTGTAGACGTCGCTTTGATTCAATAAACCTGGCTGCTTGCAAGAGTTATTGAACCCTGTGTTCGGGGGCTAAAGTCGCGGAAATTTATATTCACATCTCTTTAACTGGTTAAGATATGTTGCGGAGCTGCATTTTGTACAGGAAGAATTTATTTCTTTTGTCTCATGTACACATCCATACATCATCTACGAACTCTGGTAGTGGTTTGTACGACCAAGGGCCAGGATATTGTGGTAGGCGGAGATTACAATGCTCACCATACACTGTGGGGAAGCTCTTATAGGTGAGCCCCTTTTTGGGTACCTTTTATCCACTAATTTAGTTGTATGTAACAAGGGAAATAGGCAGATTTTCTATAATGTGGAGTTCACACTAGAAAATTTGTACTCGTTTAAGCCACGTGTTTAAAAAAGTAAACAAAATCGTTCACACTACATTTTGCGCGTTTAACGCTGAGTGTTTAACGTTTGTAAACAAACCCACATAACCTAATTCTGAAAAAAATTGCAAAAATATTTCTAAAAACATTTTAAACCTTGGCGGAAGAAAAGATATTTAATTTTTTTATAACATTTACATAACACCACTACACGGAACACCTTTTTATTGGCTCATTCCGAAGCTGTTTGCATATTTATACTTCGATGGAAGGCAAAATTCACTATTAGTGCAGCTTTTCCAATATAATTATAAATAAAACACATACTTTTTTCTGATTTTTCAGTAGTTTTTATTAGTTTTTTAAATATTTATAATTTCTCAATTTTCCAATGTTTTGCTACGAAAATGGCGGACCGATACAGAAGCTGGTTGCTATGAAATCTTTTTTTTTTGGCATAGAATAAAGAAAAATTTAAAAGAAATATACCGAACCCTGCCTTTGAAATGTTTAGCGAAATGTTCAACAGGGAAACAAGTCGAATTTGATTGTTTAGCTGAACAACCAAATGTATGGGGAAACAAGTCAAATTTTTATCGTTTAGCGCTTGAACACTCATAAGATGTTTAAAGTCGCTAGTGTGAACTCCATATAACATAATTAGAAAACATGTTATTGGTATAACTTTGGTTTCAAATACGAACTCGAACTATAATATCATACTGGAGGGTATCCAACGAATGCTCTTTCTCGGACCATTTCTGGACACTTTTTAGCAATAATATCTCAATGGAGAATAGGATCTACTATAGGGAACCCAAGAAAACGAACTAGGTTAAATTCCGAAGTCTTGTAAAAGCATTTCCGCTTCCAAAAATGAAGAAATCAGTCAGCATTCAAAATTTGGAGAAATTGGTTTAGTGACAAAACTTATCTAAAAACCTGTTTTCTCCGAAGATCCCAGTGTACCAGGATTTCTTAATAAGCCAGATGGATCCTTTGCAGATAGTAGTCTGGAAACCATTGAACTTCTGATGGATACCCATTTCACGGATTGTAGAGTCGAAGTGAAGAGGGATACTCCTTGGGTACACTTTCACCAATTACATTTCCGATCAATCAGGCTATATACCCTCCGAATGGAGTGTGGTCTTTATCCCCAAAGCGGGAAAGATAAACCACAATACCGCAAAGGATTACAGATTTCTTACTTTTGACAAGCGAACGGTTAGCCTATTAGTGGGAGTACTGACAGGACACTGTACTATTGTGGAAGCTGTGAGGAAGTGGAGGAGAAGGAGTCAGTAAAGCACTTGTGTGAATCTCCGGGTCTGATGAAGCGCCGCCTTAAGTATTTGGGGCAAAGATTTGTCGACGACTTGAACTGCCTAAGTGGTGTCTCATTGACATCTTTAGCAAATTATCTTGGAGGTGTGGTTTAAGAAGTCGAATTTTGTATCAGAGGGGGAGTAGGGAAATAACAATTAAGGGAATTACAATGGGCCTTATGGCTTCCAAATGAATTCGCCGAATTGTCGAACGCCCATCCAAACTAACCTAACTTTCTTATGAAAGCTATATTAGGGAGTGGAGATAGGGGGTAGGTTTGTTCTAGAAAAATGTTAGGGACAAAAATTATTTGGATTTGGTCTTACATTTTACACCTCTGGAAGGCACAATGGGAGCGGTAGGAGCTGATTTAATCAAAAAAAGATTGTAAAAAATAAAAAGTTGTATGGTGACCACTTTAAGGATTGAAGATAATGGGTAGATATGTGGTAAGAAAATGTTGTCGTTAAAAAATATTAGGTATCAGTAATACATTTGACTTCTCTAGGGCCATCCTTGGAACACTTAGACGATGGAAGCTAATTTATAAAAATTTCATACATACAAAAGTAAAATTTTCAAAAAATTTTCGCAAAATTTCAAAAGTTAACATTTTCATTATGCAACAAAATTGTTGTTTTTGTAAAAGTTGAATAAGGAAAAGGTGCGTTTATTCTTAATTCACCGAAATTTGGGAAATCCGTTAAAAAACTTAATTTTATCGATTTAAAAAATTATTAAAAACAAAATTGAGCTTTTTAAAATTTTCAATTCAAATTTGTTCCCCTAAAACTTTTTGTGTTCACTCGAAAATTTGATATTTTCCACTTTTTAACTAATTGTTTTTCAAACATCAATAAATTAACCTATTAACGGTTAATTAGTTTAGACTATGGTCAGGTTTAATCGATTACAATTTTCTTAATTGTTTAACATTAAATATAGTACAATATTATTAAAAATAAACGCAATAAGTTCAGACAATTACGTTAAGTATTTATATTTGTACTACGTTAAAATATGTGCATAATCTTGAGAATATTGACATTTTATATTAACAATATCTGTTAATTAGATGCAAATTTAAATACAAAAATTAGTAGTAAACACTTGTTGATCAATTAATGAATAACAAAGGTATGAAAATGAGACGAATATATTTAAACCTTCTACAAAATTGTTTTATAGTTTTTAAAATTCTTAAAAATTAACTTTAATGGAATTTTTAAATTTGTTTTTATTTTTAAAAATTTCCCAGAATCAGCATTTCGAAAATTTAATTGCAAGTATCAATGCTTCATTTTTTTAATGAGTTTCAGAATCGATTAATTTTTTAATTGAGCCGATTACAGAAGTAATTGCACAATCTCAATCATAAAATACAAAAATATTTTTATCTTTCATTACTTATGGAATCTTAATACAATTTACAATTGTTACAAAAGACTTAACTAACTAAATATACTTCCTAGTCCTGTGTTTAAGGAAATGCAAATTATATCGTACTTTTTGCCGATACTTAAAGATGAAAAAATTAGTAATAGATATACATGTAACAACCAGTTTTCATATAAAATTATAGGTGACAAATTAAAAATGTTGTCAAATGACGCATTTTTAAAATGCACTTGACAAAGCATAAGAAATTTAAATAGTATGTTAATTGGTTCTCAATGTACAGTAGAGTCGGCCGAATGTCTTTTTAAACAATTTCCTAATGATTTACGGTAAAGGCAATCCCAAAAAGTGGATTCTTTTAAACAAATTTATAAAAAATTAAAAAAAAAAAAAAAATGTATGCACTGAAAGAATTATCGTTCATAATATCTATGAACAAATTTCATAAAACCAAATACATATAATCTATGAAACAATTCATTGTCTGAATGAATATTCACTAGTATTGTGAAATATTTCATGGAATTTTATTCATAGATTTTGTTAGATTCATAGAAAAAATTCATAGAATTAATTAATGTTATTCATAGAAAAAAATGTCATCAATAAGCCTTTTAATTTTTTTAATAACACCGCTCAACACTCATTTTCCGGTTTGAAATCTGGTGATCAACTTTAGTAGACTTTGATCTCCTGAATCCAAATCTGTTCTCCAAATTTTGCCATCACGTCCAAATTTTTAGTTATTCATGGTTGAAAATGCGAAAAATGAAGATTTTTGCATTATTTGAAAGCCTGCACATCAGCCATTGCACACTGGGTAATTTGAGCCAATTTTTAGGCCAAAAATAATTACAGCCAAAGTTTTAGACCGATATGGCTGAAATTTTAAATTTAATAGTTTTTTGTGAAAACGCACAGCTGGATTTTATGAATTTGGTAATCGTGAAAATTTTTAGGGTTGCCACCATACGAAAAAAAGGGAAAATACTGAATATCTCGAAAACGAATAGGCTAATTTTTTTGAAACTCGGCACGAAGAAAATACGCAAGAAGGCTAACAAAATGGCACATAAACCATTTTTTTTGATTTTGCTGAAAAAAGCCGTTATTTTTTGAGTGGGCCTTGTACCACCTTATCGAAAAATTTTCAAAAAAAGTTCGTACTATTTCCTTCAACGAAGCCAAATATTGGTTTAAAACATTATTTTAATCAATTTTATTGACAACAAAATTATAAACAGCAACAGGGTTTTTTCTCTTATTGTTAGTTCTTTTCCCAATCCAAACGTTAGAAAGTTCAAGATATGGCAAGATGAGGCTGTCTGAAAGAAAATTGATATCTCAAAAAGTGCAAAAAAGTGCAACGGAAAATAAAAAAAAATGAATTCAGAATTATTTTCTTTAAATTTTTCATCAATCAAAAACACGGCACACCACGGCTAACATTATTAAAAGCTTATGCGAAGTTTATATTCATTGAAAAAGTCATTTATTTAAGGTTAAGTTATAATTACACGTTTTGTTAAAAAAAGCAATAACGTCCACCAAAATATTTTGCTATTTTTTTATTACTTAATATCCCCTCTCTTCTCCATATTATACACGATATCCTTCTTTGTTTTTAATAGCTGAAAAAATCGTTTGAATTTATATCAAAATTAGGCGTTTTATATTGCACTGTGCACGTTGCTTGAAAATGCTGAATTCGACTGCCCGTCAATCAGTTTATATTTGTTTTTTGGAAAAACCAAATATGCAGTTATTTGCTTTAATATTTTCTAAATCGAACGTAATTAACAAAAACATTATTATTGTTAGTTCGAAAAATGATTTTTGGCCAAGATTTCGGTTCAAATTACCTACTGTGCATTGAGTGGAATACAAATCTGGTATAAAGCTCAAAAGTATAATTTGTCTTTGGTCTCCAACATAGAAAACAATTTTTTTCTAATTATTGCGTTTGGTTGGGTTACAATTGCGTTTTAAAATGACTCTGTTAAAATTATCATTTTTGTAAAGAAAAACTAAAAAAATAAATATTTTACAAATTTAAGTTTTCTGTGTTATTTTTCCTACAAACCGGAAGATATCTTTAATGGGTTTAAAAGTCTATAAGAAAGAATGAACTTTTGCCTAAATTTTGAGCTCATCACAGTAAAGATTGATCATCTGGTTTTTGTTTTAGAGCCTTTTAAAAATGGTGCTTTTTATAATTTTTTTTCGCAGTGTTTTTTTAAAATACATGTTTGGCCAATAATAGTGCAACAAATTTTTTTGATCATATATTTGAGATCATAGTTCAATTCTACTCTAACGCTTTAAACCAGATTTTTATTCCACCCAGTGGCTGCTGTGCAGGCTTTCAAAAAATGCAAAAATCGCGTCTTTTCGCATTTTCAACCGCGAATAATTAAAATTCTAGACGTGATGGAAAAATTTGAAGCACAGCAAGTCAAAATCTTAAAAAAATTTGTGTCAAACTTCAAACCGGAGTCAAAAACCTTCGATATGTTGAGCGGTGTAATTAAAATAATGTTACAATAATTAAAAAAATTTAATAAATATATTAAAAAAATATAAAAAAAAAAAACATAAAAAACGTAAAAAAAAAAATATTGCTACCCTGGCGGGATTCGAACCCAAGACCTTCCGGTTGGGAAATTTAGAATCGACTTCTTAGCTATCAGCGCCACCAAAAGAAGAAAACCTCGCCGACTAACACTTACAAGGAAGGTCTCCCTGGCGTCACCCGCAGATCTTTATGGAATTAGTTTTATTTTGTAGAGCAGGAAAAATAAAGGGACACGTATTTTTTTTTAGCAGCCCAAATTCATATTTAGGGGGTGAAAAAAGGGGGTTTTTTGCGTTTTTCTCCTATATAACACAAAACAACCTAGTCATGTTACATACCAAATGAATGGTCTTTTACCTATCTTTTACCTTTTAACCAATCTTTTACCCTTTAACCTATCTTTGTGTGCAAAGAACGTGTTCAAACATGCACAACTTTTCGTCATATTGACTAAAATGACAAAATTATAGGACATTTTTGTTAATAAGTCGAAAAATATTTATTTTTTTGGCACGTTGTTATCATCACGAGATAGGTATTTTAAATACCTTTAATCTGATATCAAATGTGTCTACATTAATTTTGAGTAAATGGGCTTAAATCGTAAAAAACTGAAAAAGGTCAATTTCCCCCCATACAAATCGACACTCCCTAAAAATGAGTTTGGGCCGCTAAAAAAATACGTGTCGAATTAATTTTCGTTCTGAACAACATATCCAAATTTCATGAAGATCGGTGGGTGACACCAGGGAGACTCTCCTTGTTAGTTTATAATGTTCGTTATTTTTTTTCCAAATAAACTGACATTTTGTTTTCTACCAACACACACACGGATTTTGGCATAGCATTGTGGCAGAGCATAGATACAAACTCAATATGTTAAAGCATAATATTAAACAAAATGGATTTTAGGTATTATTATATGTTTATATACTTTAGCTCAGTGACTAGAGACTAAGCTTCACGAACAACTGGTTTTGTGTTCGAGTCTCGGTGGTGATAAGTTACAAATAAATAAATTCTTATAAATAGAATATTGTAAATAAATAAAAATTAAATAATAAAATAAATAAAAATAGAATTGAACAATAATTTTTTTTTTTTCGTAGCCTATGAAATTTTTCATAGGTATCTGGTTTCTATGAATTTGTTTCATAGATTCTATGAAGGGCATCATTGGCTAACTTCTACTGATTTTTTTCATAGAATAAATATACGTTTTCATAGCCGTAATGAATAAAATTCTTTCAGTGTGCGGACAGCCTTAAGGGTTAAAGGAAAAGGGTAGGTATGTTTTGTAAAAATGTTGGGGTTGAAAAATATTGGGGGTCTGTTATACAGTTGACTCCTCTGGGGGTATCCTTAAAAAAGTTAGAGTAAGTGGGCCAAGTTTCATAAAAATTTCATTTTGTATGGGAGCCCCCTTAGAGAGTGGAGATAGGAAGTAGGTTTGTTCAGAAAAAATTTTGAGATTTAAAAACAATTAGGGTCGGCCTTACACCAATACAAGCGGTTCTTAGGTAAAATTTTCTAAAATTTTTACAAGTGGATTATAAATTTTTATTTTTGTCGATGTAAAATCTATCCGAAAAACTAAATGTAAATGGTTTTACTATTTTCAATCAAAAAATTAATTCTCTAAATCATTTATTCTGTTAAATGTACCGTACACTTTATATTACACACATATCTACCTAAATATACAGCTGCGGTCAAAAAAATAGCACCAGGATAAAACAAAATTTTCATCGTTGGGTTGTTTTTAACAATATAAACTTATGTCACTGAAAACGTGTCATAAGTTACTTACAAGAGTGTGAAACAATATTACATAAGAAAAGGCAAATTTGGTTTTTTATTTCATTAAAAATTTTCAGAGTTTTTAAAAAAACTTCAAAAAGACTCAGTCAAAAAAATAGCACCACAGTACTTTTTGTATTAAAATTAAATCCTTAAATTTGAAAAACGAATGGATTATGAATTCAGTATTGTTGTGATATCTTTAAAAATTAAAAAAAAAAATTGTCGAGTGCTCATTGTTGACAATTACCTCTGTACAACGTTATTGTTCGAGATTTTGGGATCTTTAATTCGAAATTGAGTTCCAGATTTGCTGAACACCCACTCAAAGGGCTTCATTACAAGTTGGTTGTATTCAAGACACTCCCTTCTCTATATTTATCCATTAACTATCGATTTGATCTAGATCTGGGGACTGACCAGGCCATTCCATCACGTTTACTTTATTGTCCAGAACCAATTTTTTGCCAATTTTCCGTCATGCTTTGGGTAATTGACGTGCTAAAGGACCTAAATTAGTGGCATTTGCTCAGAAACTTATGGTAACATTACTTTCTGGAGGATATAAACGTTAAGTGTATATCCACGATTGTCCTAGTCCAATATGTGAGCCATGGTCCAATATATGAACCCCACTCCATAGTAGGAAAATATCCCCCACACCTAAGCACCATTTTAAGTTATTTTTATGTCGAATTTTGGATTGAAATCCGCGTTATAGGGTCTTCTGACATAGGTATGTGATCCCATGTCTCCAAATAAAACAAAAATGGATTCATTGGTCCATACAACATTGATCCACTTTTAAGCTGGTCATCCTTAATTTACTTTTAGAAAACTTCAAACGACTCGCAGCATGCTTAAGTGAGAGTAGGCGCACTTTTCCGAATCTACAAGCGTTAATGTTGTTGTTTTGTAATCTTCGATGAACATTTTCGGCATTTGCTGTCCTTTTTTAGCTCTAGAGCTGCCATAAATGGGACCTTCTTCCATTGTCTTTGCAAACACCTAACCACTTATGGTGACAAACGTCGCTTGTGACTAAGTTTTTCAAGCTCTATTGTGAATTTTGTTGAATTTTCAATAATTTTATAAGCGCACCCAACCAATTTTCCTGTTTCAGAATATGGTTTATGATCAGAAATTATATTTTTTACAAAAGCACGTTTTTGAGGAGTGTAATGCTTTCCACGTCCTATTTTTATGATAAAAAACATCAAATTTTGTAATGAATTATTTTTTTTTTATAAATAAAAACTACATTACTTTAGTATTTGACACTTTTATTTTAATAATTTAAGCAATATTAATTTTTTTAATGAAATTTTTTCATTCGGTGCTATTTTATTGACTGCACTTATTCAGAGTTTTTTTAAAATATCGATCATTAAAAAAGAACCGTCCACAATTTTTGGAAAAAGTAAAAACATTTAAGGGGTATACACTTAGTATAAGGGTATTACATATTAACTTTAAACGAATACACACATAATATTTTGTTTTAATTGGATGAATAGAGATTTTGTCATTGGTGCTATTTTTTTGACCGGCACTGTATGTACATAATGTTGGCTATTTATATGTTAAATAGCGATAATTTTCTTTAATTGAAATTATACATTATTGATATTATTTGACAATAAAGGCTAAAATAGTTTTATATTGTATTAGATTATTTGTTTGTTCACGTATTAAGTCCGATATGAATGAATTTAACAGACAGTTAAAGTCATTGTCATTAGAAGTATGTACAAACAGTAGCGGACATAATTGTTTACAAAATTTTTAAAATTTAATAAAATAATATATTATTTTTAGTAGGTTTATTCTAGCTCGAGGTCGTTATTTTCTTTACTTATAAAAACTATGATATTATCAAAGAATAATTTTCCAGAAAATTAATTTTCTGTTTTTAAATTTATTTAAATACATTAGCGATTTATAATTTAAATTAAATGTAGTGTAAGGTTTTTATATTTGCTAAGCAATTTTGAAAATGGAATCTGACAAATTTCGAAACACGTGTCGACTAAGTCTTGCAAAACTGACCATCATATATACATTTAAAAACAGAAAAATACGTTTTTTTTGAAAATTATTCTATGAGAATATCATAGTTTTAATTAGTAAAGGTAATAGTGACCTCGAGCTAGAATAATCCTACCCGAAATATAATATTTTAATGGTCGAATAAACATTTTTTTTTAATAAAAGTTAACCAGAATTTCATAAAATACTTATCTCTTAATGAAAGATATATGTATATTTGAAATTAACATACATATTTTTCTACCCTACACCACACTGTGTGCTGATGTTTGTAACTACCTGAAATATTGGTCCTAGACCCACTTTTAAGTATACCGATCGACTTAGAATCACTTTTTGAGTCGATTTAGCGATGTCCGTCCGTCTGTCTGTCCATGTAAACGGTGTAAGCACAATACAGGTCGCAATTTTTAATCAATTGACTTGAAATTTGAAACTTAAGACTCTTTTGGCCCAAGGACGAAGCCTATTGAAATTGGAAAAAATCGGTCCATATTTAGACCTAGCCCCCATGCAAAGGTCCTCTTTAGTTTTGGCTCTAATAGCCGCATTTTAATAGGTATCTTTTCGAAATTTTGCAGGTAATCATGTATCGTTCTCACAAATCGCCATCAACAAATTTTAAACAAATCGGACCAGTTCTTTTTGTAGCCCCCATACAAACCCTTCCCGATTTTCACATAAATCTCTCAAATTCTGTTTGTGTATGTTAACCTTATCAAATCTGATTATCATCGGACCATTTTTGGACTTAGGTCTCATGTGAAAATTTCGCCCGATATTCAGTTGAAGTTTATTGTCAACAAAAAGAAGCCTATCCCACTTAAATTTGATTAGTGAGTGCTTTTTACACTTATTAAAGATTTGACAAAATATAGATCTAATCAGTCCGTGTTTAAAATTGGGACCCATTTTCCGGGAAACTCTGGTGTAGGGTATTATATGGTCGGTCTTGACCGACTATAATTTTCTTACTTGTTTAGAAAAAGTTCTACCACATACTAAAACAGTTGCGACGATAGGGTCACAAACTACGCAGATGCGACACTTATGGCAGAAGTCAAAAGAGCAATCTTTAAAAATTACATTTTTTTTTTTTTAATTACATGGAAAAATTTCAAAACTTCCAGTTCTAAGATATTTCATTAACATTTTTTAATTTTATGAACAAATATGTCCGTCACTGCACTCTTATAAATTTTTGTTGAAATTTACCCACTTTATTGTAGGTAACTGTTCTCCTACAATAAAGTGGGTAAAAATACTCGATGTGTTTAAATTTACACACAAAGTGTGTAGTTGTAAACATTTTGTGTGTAAACCTACAAATGAACTGCTTTCAAAATTCTCTGGCAATACACACAAAATGTGTAATTTTAGCTTACTTGTGCTCAAAAATAGATTTAAAATGTTTAAAATTGCATCTTAAATGTTTTCTTTTACATAAAAAAATGCTAAAAAAATTTATTCCTATAAACAAATAAACCAAAAATGCATTTTTATTATTATTTTTATAGTTTTTATTTACACTGAAATGAAAATGGGTATAATAGTGAAATATGTATAATATTCAAAAATTATAATTTAAATAAAATTTTTTTTGGGGTTATAAAATTATTCGTAACTTAAACTAAATATTAATAACAAATGAAAAATAACACGTTACAATAACCAAATAAAAGATAAAACTTGTTAAATTAAAGAATTGACAATCGCAATGAGTGGAGAATTCGTTGGAACTTTACCTTCTTATCATAAGTTGTTGTCTCAAACTGCAAGTATAAAAAAATTTCACATTATTTACGAGATATTTTTAATATTTAAATCATACAAGGGAATATTTTCAGAATCTGAGAAGTTTTTTCTGTAGAAAAATTCTCAGAATTCAAGATAATATTTCTTTACAAAATATGTCAGAATCTGAGACAGAATCTGAGATAATTTTTATATAGAAAAATTCTTTGTAAAATTCTGAGATATTTTTTCTATAAAATCAGTATCTGAGATATTTTTTCTATAGAAAATTTTTCAGAATCTAAAGAATTTTTTCTATAGAAAAGTTATTAGAATCTAAAGAATTTTTTCTATGAAAAATTTTCAGAATCTAAAATGTTTAAAAATTAGAAAAATTCTTAAAATTTATTATATCTTTTTAAAGAAAAATTCTTAGAATCTGAGATATTTTTTCTAAAGAAAAATTATCAGAATCTAAAATACTTTTTCTATAGAAAAATTCTAGGTATCTAAGATATTTTTTCTATAGAAAAATTCTCAGTATCTGAGATATTTTTTCTATAGAAAATTTCTCAGAATCTAAAGAATTTTTTCTATGAAAAATTTTCAGAATCTAAAATATTTTTTCTTTAGAAAAATTCTTAAAATATTTTTTATAGATATTTTTTTATAGAAAAATTCTCCAAATCTGGGAAAATTATAAAATTTTCGGAATCTGAAATAATTTTTCTACAGAAAACTCTCAGAATCTAAGATATTTTGTAATAGAAAAATTTTTAGAATCGAAGATATTTTTTCTATATTAAAATTCTAAGAATCTGAGATATTTATTCCATAGAAAAATTCTCAGAATCTGATTTGTTTTTTCTATAGAAAAATTCTTAGAATCTGATACATTTTTTCTATAGAAAATTTCTCAGAATCGGATATATTTTTTCTACAGAAAATTACTCAGAATCTGATATTTTTTTCTTTAGAAAACTTCTTAGAATCTGAGATTTTTTTTCTACAGAAAGTTTTAGAATCTGAATATTTCTGTTATAGAATAATTCTTAGAATCTAAAATATTTTTTCTATAGAAAAATTCTAAGAACATAAGAAATTTTTTCTTTAGAAAAAATCTCAAAGCCTGAGATATTTTTTTCTATAAAAAAATTCTCAGAATCCATTGAATTTTTTTATAGAAAAATTTTCAGAATCTGATATATTTTTTATAGACAAAATATAAGATTCTGAGATATTTTTTCTATAGACAAAATATGAGAATATATTTTTGTTCTATAGAAAAATTCTTAGAATCTGAGATATTTCGTATATAGAATAATTCTCAGAAACTGAAATATTTTTTCTATAGAAAAGTTTTCAGAATCAAAAATATTTTTTCTATAGAAAAGTTTTCAGAATCAGAAATATTTTTTCTCTAGAAAAATTCTCAGAAACTGGTAAATTTTTTTTTGCAGAAAAAAATCTGTTGGAATCAAAAAATTTTTATTGAAATCTTCCCAGAATCTGCTAAGGATTTGAAAAAAAAAATTTTCTGTAGATGAATTCTCATAATCTGAGACACTTTTTCTTTCCAAAAAATATTCTCAGATTCTGATATCCACACATTTTTGTAAAGAATAATTCAAAAAATCCAAGACATTTGTGGTACTTACCTTTCTGATTTATAATTGCAAATATTTAAGAAAAAATGCAATGTATATTTTTCATAAATATTACGAATTTATAAAAATCGGATTTGTTTTTGTGTCTTTGATCAGCAACGCGTTGGTTAATATTTTCACTTTTTTTTTAATTTATTTGTTTTCATTTTATGGTTTTTTCGCGTTATTTTAGTTTAATTGCGAGCATAACAAAATTTTCTGGTTAAATTTTCCTTTTTTATTTTATTTTGACAATTTGTAATTTAAAATTGTTGAACATTACGCATTTAATGTTTAATATTGAAAATTAAACACTTAATGTTTACAATAAACATTAAATGTGTAATTTTAAAAATTTTGTGTTTATAATTTTAAAAATATATTTATAAACTCACAAAATACTATATAATGTGCGTAATATTAAAATTTTTGTGTGTAAACTAAAATTTTAAACACTTGGTGCTCAATTTTAGGCGTTGTGTGTTATTTTACATAAAAATTTACCCACTTTATAGTAGTATTTTTACAAGGACTTTTTAGAGTGTGTATATGTTGTACTTCTAAATTCTATTCTGTGAATAAATAAACAATTAGCAATCTGAAAATCTCACTTTTTTGTATTTAAATTCTTATCAAATGCAAATGTCATTTGTTTATTTATCTATATAAACAATTTTAATTCTTTATGAGTTTAGATTCATACAACAATACACAGTGGGATATTTGTCCTCTTAAAAAAAAAAATAACCTTTAAGCCATTTCTATTTCAAGTGTTTAGAATATTTAAAGTGACATATTTATATGGTTTAATTTAAAGCTAATTTGACATCACGGTTTTCTGACTGAAGAATTTCACTATATAACTATACCCTCCTCGCACAGTATGGGGTATACTCACTTTGTCATTCCGGGTGAAACGCATCGAAATATCGGACTAGGACCCTATAAAGTATATATATTATTGATCAGTGATCGATTCTAAGACATTATAGCTATGTCCGTCTATGGAAAGCACGATACAGTTCAAAGTAAACGAAATAGACTGGTAAAGTTCGGAAATGGGAAAAAATAGGCTCAAGGAGAAAATTTTTCCCTTGAAGAACTAAAATAACCTCTAAAAAATCCTATTTCTTTCTGTTTTTTTTTTGTACTTTTGATAAGAAAATGAAACATTTCTATATCAGAAGATGTTTAAATTCCTGTAGTTGGATCCAGAAGACTAGAAATGTCATTTATTTTGATCCGTCCCCTGTTGTGGGCGTGGATATAAAAATAATGACCCGAGTAAAAATAAACATGTATAACAATATATAACTTGATACAAACCTAACGAATCATATATGATCATATATCCCGTGAGCTGTTTTCTAAATTTTTTAAATGCAGTCATATGTAGTTATATATAATTTAATCATGATTCGGATTAAAAGGCGTACGGTTGATATAATTATATTTAATTATATGAGGATCAATACAAAAACTGTTTTTCTGTATAATTTAATATAAAATTATATATACCCTATTCTGTTCCATATATAACACTATATGTTTCCATTTAACCAAGAATTTTCTAAGTTTTTAAGGCAAAGAATAAGAAACTTTTTAAAATGTTCCTAAACATTTCCTTGCTAGGGTTATGTATATCACCTATCTGGTTCGAAGCGTACCCGAACATTTTTTTTGTTTAAGAAAATTATATGTTTGGTGAATGTATCGTTGACCTGTGGTGTATCTCAACCCAAACCAAAAAACACCAGGATTTTACATGTTTTTATGCAATTAGATCTAATTAGATCCACTAATATATGGCAATGTCTGGTCAAAACTCGGATGAAATCAAATCATATTTGATACAAGTTGATCTTTTTTAATGCAAAAACATCCACCATTATTCGGATCAAATTGCGTATAAATATATATTGTGTTACATATCATTATATATTGTATCATATAAAAATTTTTACTCGGGGATGCAATTTTATAACTATAGTGCATAAATCGTAGTAAATGGGTGAGTAAACATTTATTAAGAGGGAAAGGTGTCTCCCACTGACCAACCCCCCCCTTTCAACAAAAAAAAAAAGGCCCCTGCAATTTTTTATTTTATTTATTTTTACTGCAGACCACTGTGCAAAAAATACTGCCTGTTTTTAATTACCGAGCTTTTTACAATTTAGTATCACATTAGAGTTAATTTATTAAAGAAAAGAGCCAATTATAATAATTACACTGTGCTACAAAAAAAGAAAAAAAAAATAAATAAATCGAATATACTTTTCAAATGACCAAGTAAAGGTTGTATGTCTTATCAAGAAGATAACAAAGGTGCCCATTAAACTTGCCACGCACTCTCATATTTTAAAGGTATTGTCAAAAAACCTTGTTTTTTTTACATTTCTCACTAAACCACGTGCAACTCAGAAACTTTTTAATCGATTTAAAAAACAGAAAATTAAGATTTGGAATGAAATCGCCTTTCGGGTCACCCAGGCAAAAATATTAAAAAAAAAAAACAAGTAAGAAAGTTATAGTCGGTCAAGCCCGAACATATGATACCCTACACCAGTGGTTTCCGGAAAATGGTTCCCAAGTCCAAACATAGACCGATTGGATCTGTCTTTTGTTAGATCTTATTTAGTGTAGAAAACACACACAGATCAAAATTTAGTGGAATTGGTTTATTTTTTTGTCTATATACCGATTTAACTGAATATCGGTCGAAATTTTTATTATGACGGGGACCTAGTCCAAAAATGGTTCAATTAAATTCCGATTTGATGAGGTAACTAAAGTACACGTTTAACACCTAAAAATAAAATTTTTATCAAATATTTTCTTTTTTATGAATTTTGAGGGAATTATGTGAATATCGGGAGGGTGGCTTGTATGGGGACTGCCAGAATTACTGATCCGATTCCTTTGAAATTTAGAATGATGATTCATGCATACAAAATTTGATTACCTGCTAATATCATTAAGCCAAATCCAAAGAGGGGGCGTTTGTATGGGGGCTAAGTCTTAACATGGACCGATGTTCTTCAATTTCAATAGGCTTCGTACTTGGGGCAAAAGATGCTTAAGTTTCAAATTTCAAGTCAATTGATTGAAAATTGCCTGTACCGTGCTTAAACCGATAGATGGACAGACGGACTAACAGACAGACGGACTAACAGACAGACGGACGGACATCGCTCAATCGACTCAAAAAGTAATTCTGAGTCGATGTGTATACTTGAAGGTATGTCTAGGACCAATATTTCGGGTAGTTACAACATCAGCACAACTCAATATACCCTGTACCACATAGTGGTGTAGGGTATAATAAAATGAACATCATGAAAAGTCACTTTCCAAAATTTTATTCTACTAGAGCTAAAAATTATGGCCAATCAAAGTTTTGGATTTCTGAAAATTTTACAAAAAAATAAAAAAAATATGTCACCATATTTATTGTGATGTTAAACTGTTTTTGAGATATCGCTATTAGAAATTTGCAAACAATTTCGAAATTAAGAAGAAAAATCTTTAATTTTGTAGAGCTTGAGACAAACTTTCATTTAAAATTAATTTGAGCCAATTCCGATTATTTTAACCCGTGGAGCCTATGAACAAAGTCTATTTTTTTTTTTAATATTTTCACTAAAACTCTAAACTTTGATCCAAGTGTTCCCATGGTTAAAAATGGTCTGATTTGGTTCAAATTTGGTTAAAATAGTAAATGGGGAAAAAAATTTAAGATTTAAAAAAAAAAAAAATAACAAAAAAAAACGTCATTTTCGAAAATTTAAAAAAAAAAAAAATTTTTAAACTGTAATCTAAACCAAAAAAAATTAAATTTTCCGATTTGGCATGTAATGCCCTATATATAATTTTGATCAGTGATCGAAATTCTGATTGACATTCTGTAAATCTGTTCGACATTCTGTAAATCTGATCGACATTCTGTGAATGTCCGTCCGTCTGTGTAGATCACAAACTAAAAGAATTAGACTCCTGAAATTTAGTACGAATATGTACTATAGGCTAAGTTAAGTTCTTAAATGGGACCAAGGGGGAAAAACTTGCCCCTTTGAAGAAACAACCCCGCCCCTTTCCAAACCACCATTTTCCAAAATTTTCGTAGAATTTAATAAAAAAAAAAGCTTAAAAAAAACATTTTCTTAGCTGCTAAAAATGTGCATTTTTAAATGCGCATTTTTATTAATTCCTATGAATATTTCATATACTTTCTTTAATCTCATAATAAGCTTTGACAGTAGCTTTCAAATCATTATTTACACTGGCTTTTAACGAAAGCATATATTCACCACTGGGGTATGGTACTAATCGTATCATAGATGACTTCAAAACCAAATTTTTGACAATTATATCGTGCTGCAAAATTATAAACTCATTTAAAAAGGTTTTCATAAATTACAAATTTAAATAAAACTTACATTATAAGGACAGGTATGATTTAAATTTGAGTTCTCGGACAGTAAGTCTATTATTATTTTCAAATATGGATGTTTATTAACATTTTTCATGAATTTACAATAATCATAGATTCCTTTGTACAAAAACGGACGATAGCCGCTAGCCTTTTTCCATAACTGAAATCCAAGCTAAATGTTTAAAGAAATTTAGATACATAGAATTGTGTCTCTGAAATGAAAACTCTTACCGATGCATTAGTAACGGGACCTTGCAATAGTTTAACATAAATATTTAATGCCACCGTATCACGTTTAATCAATTTCAAATCACATCTTTCAAATGTGGCAAATTTAGAGTCGAATTCCTCACATTTAACATTAGTAAATTTAAGGGTAGTGGCAAGCGAAAATGTAACTATGTTGCAAAGAGTTATAAATTTAATTAAATCACCGAAATGCATATTGAAAACGGAATACATATACATTGAATTGTTCTTTCTGCTAACTGATCTAATATGCAGTTGATTTAAAGGTATTTATAATTTAGTCACATTCATTTTAATAAAAGTAGGGTTGAGATTTTAATGCAGAATCATGTTTTGTGAATGCTATCGAACAAAAAAAAATGCATAAAAATGGCAATTTCTTAGTTTTGCATTTAAATGAATAGTTAGATATTTTTGCATATTTTAAATGCATAGAATTTTTTTAAAAAAGTTGTCAAAAATTTACATTTGAGCAATTCTTAGAGTCCGACCGAATATTCGGTTTCGGCCGAATAATGGGGTTTCGGCCACTATTCGGTATTTGGCAAAATTTTGGCCGAATATTAGCCGAAACCGAAACTTTTTGGTATTTAAAAAAAATATGTAAAAAAGTCGGTGAATTTTTTGATTTCGTATTTCATTACACTTGATTCAGTTCAATTAAAGAAAATGTTACAAGTTTATGCAATAAATGGAAAACTGTTTGAGTTCAAAAATTATTTTCTCCTAATCTTCAAACGAAATATACAATTTTTTTGTAAATTTTTTAAAAAACATATTTTTTTTTTTTTCAAAAATACAACATTCCTATGGTTTAAAACTTTTAAAAGCATTATATGCTGTATATTTATCTTTAACAACTTTTTAATAATTTTATTCATGCCAGGCGGTAATTTTTTTTAAGTTTCGGTTTCGGTTCGGTTTCGGCCGAATATTACTTTATCGGCCGAATATTCGGTTCGGTTTCGGTTCGGCCTCGAAAACTGGTTTCGGTCGGACTCTAGCAATTCTTCTTAATTCGAGATTTAAAGTATCAGCTCCAAAAACCAGTGTTAGAAAAATATGCATACATTTTACAGAAAGCCGAAAACCAACTTTTTGCAATAATGTAAAAAAAATCTTATTAAAATTGCAAGAAATCCGAAATTTTTGAACCGATCTGAATGTGGACCGATCTGAATTTACGATAATTTTAACAAATTAACTACAAATTTTTTTTTTTTCTTTTTTAAGAATTTAAATTTTTTTGCATAATTGGTTTTGGAATCCTACGGTACCCTATTTTCCAAGTCTGGAAGACTTGAAATTTTTGTTTTTAAATTTTTACGATTTTTTTTTACATTATTGCAAATGGTGGATTTTCGGGATTCTCCAAAATGTATGGATATTTTTTCACCTCTGGTTTTTGGAGGTAAGCGTTATCTTATAAAGCTGATATTTAAAATTTAAATAGATGTGATTAACTGGACCACTTAAAATCTCGAGTTACGAAGAACTGATCAAATTTTAATTTTTTACAATTTTTTAAATTTTTAAAAATTTTTTAAAAAATGCTCTTTGGCTAAGAAAAGTGGAAACTTCAGGGCACCCCAAGTTGACGTGCGATCTTTCTGAATTTTTATCCTTATCGTTTTGGCTTCTATTTTACCAATTCCGCATAGCGCCAAAGTTAAATTCGCTAAACTTAATTTCTCGCTTCGCCTTATTAAGGATTATTTGGACTTCATAGGGACCAAATTTGGGGGACCAAATAAGGACCCCTATATGTGGGGTCCACACATTAGTGAGTACACTCTTATAGGAACACCATTGATTTTGTTCCAAAATTTTGGTCAGATACGCTCTACCTTGCTTAGTTTTAGAGATATGGGAATGGGGTCTTGAGAAATTGGAACTTTAAATAACTTAAAAACTATAACTCGGAGGGCTTTTGGGTCTTTGGCGGTCAAATTTTACTTGTTGAGGAAAACAATAATGGATTTGAAGTTTTTGTCGCTTTGGACTTGTTCTATTGGACTTGTAGCATTTAAAAAATTATGCGAATGCCGAAATTTGGATTTAAAATTAGGTTTCATTGGGGTCCCTAAAAAGTGAAAAATATATTTATAAAAAATGTTCCCGAAGTTAAGTAAATTTTTTCTTAAACTGATGAAGATATAGATTCAAAATAAATTTACTGCCCCGAGGAGCAGAAAGAACTTTAGCACTAGATGCCGTTCGTATAGAACCTTTTCACGTCTAAGTACTTTGGCACACTTGGTTCTCGCCTTTTTGCGATGCAGATCAGTAACAACGTTTTTATTTGAAGGCCAATTACGCTTCCTCTCTGGAGCTGACTGCATTTTTACAACACTTGTGTTTTGATTTTGCCGAAATAGGCTTTGTTGGAATAAAAACATTTATTCACAGCATAATTATATTTACTACCATTTCTGCAGCGGCATCGACGTTATCGTCGAGGAAACAATGTTTCCAGTAAAAATGCCGATAGAAATCGTTGAGCTCGAACCAACGAGCTTTTTCGGAGAGGAAAACAGAGCGTTTCGGCGCCAAGTTAGAAACGCTACAAAAAGTAGAGAATATGAAAAAACGCAGAAATAGTACTTTGATCCAAATTTTTGAGAGGAGCAAGTATTTTTACTTCGCATTTTTCAGGGTGAGAAGTGAGGAAGAGGTCGAGAGTGTTCCGCGACTGCGCTTCAATGCACGCATTGTTTGTTGGCTCATTCACCAGTTGCTCAAGATCGTTATGCGCGGAGAAAACCTCAGCGTGTTGGCTTCGGGAGTTGTATGACTAAAATGGCGAATCCAGGATGAGTTGTGGATATTAAAATCACCAGCAACTACGATTTCACTATTCGGTCAACTCTCAAAGATTCTTGAAATTGAATCGGAAAGGTCATCGAAGCCATCAAGGGATTTAGCAAATTCCGTGTTTGGACTTCTATAAAGATATCCGAAGTGCAATATGTGTGACCTGATCTGGAATTCAACCCAAAGAGAGCTAAATTCCTTTTCATTACAGTTCAACTGTTGCTGATACTGTTTCCCTGCCTTTTGTTTGTTTTTGAAGTTTTTTTGGAATTTATTTAAATAAAAGTAATCATCACTATTTGTTTGTTTATTTTATGTTTCCTTCCCATATTTTCTTTTGCACATTCAAAAATGCATAATTAGCAGACATACTTATGCATTTCTGAATGTGTATTTTTATTTATTAATATTTTACTGGCCCTTTGTTCCAATTAGGAATCCCGGGAATTTATTTAT
This sequence comes from Pegoplata infirma, assembly GCA_963921195.1. Lineage (NCBI taxonomy): Eukaryota > Metazoa > Arthropoda > Insecta > Diptera > Anthomyiidae > Pegoplata > Pegoplata infirma. The sequence goes on along the minus strand of OY992537.1, from coordinate 11,107,720 downwards.
ATTTATATTTTAAATACTTTCTTTAACCTCATAATAAGCTTTGACAGTAGCTTTTAAATCATTATATGCACTAGCTTTTATCGAAAGCATATATTCACCACTGGGGTATGGTACTAATCGTATCATAGATGTCCTCAAAACCAAATTTTTGATAATTATATCGTGCTGCAAAATTTAAAACTCATTCATGAAGATATAGATTCAAAATAAATTTAATAAAATCCACACTCAAAATAATAACGCTGTAAAATACTCTGTAAAATGACTTTAATGATTTAAAGAAAATACTTTGTATTTTGTTGTGACAAATTTTTACTTTGTAATCTTAATTTTACAGATAATTAACAGAGTTTTCTGCTAAAATACAGATTTAAGCTAAATACTTCGTATTTTTTTATAACCATAAAAGCTTTCTTTTTTGAGTAGTTTTTGTTTTTGTTACCAAACATCAAAATTTTATCTGTTTATTTAAAAAAAAAAAAAAAATTGAAAAAGTAGCAAAAAAAAGTTTTAAAAAAAAATCTTTTACTGGAAACTCTGTAAATTAACAGTTTTTTTTTGTCCAAATCATTTTACAGAGTTTTAAAGTAAAATTACAGAGTTTTCTATGTCAAAAAGCTTTCATATATACGCAATATTTTACTATAAACTCTGTAAATTAACAGTTTTTTCTTGTCAAAATCATTTTACAGAGTTTTTTAGTAAAATTACCAGGAAATGTTGTTAGCTGGAAAAGTATGGTGTACTCTGTTAAATTAGCAGAGTTTTTCTGTAATTTAACAGAGCTATTATTTTAAGTGCATAAAATAAAAATTGTGTTTTCAAAACAAAAACAAATTTAACTAAAGTAACTGTGTTGAGGAAGAATTGAACGAACAAGATTTAAGGTCTTTAAAAAGTCTCTACTATATTTAAGTAAGTTCCGCACTCATTTTTATACCCTCCACTCTAGTGATAGAGGGTATATATAAGTTTGTCATTCCGTTTGTAACACATCGAAATATTGGTATAGGACCCCATCCGTCCTTCCGTCTGTCTGTCTGTCCGTCCGTAGAAAACACGCTAACTTTTGAAAGACTTTTCAGAGGCTACTGAAGTTAGGCATATATGTTAGTTATTTACCTGGTCAGGTTGGTATTGCAATCCAGCCAAATCGGTCCAGTGGTTCAAAAGTTATGAGCAAAAGAGTAAATTTCGGCAAGGGTTTATCGCGAACTTACGAGATAAAAAACACGATAACTTTCGAAAGGCAATAATGAGACTACTGCAACTTGACATGTATCTTTGCCGTTCCTCAGATCTGTTTAATATTGAATTTCAGCTCAATCGGTTCAGTGGTTCAAAAGTTATAAGCAAAACCATGAATTTCAGATTGGTTTTATCTTAAATGCATTGGTGGTAACTGAAAAATGCTTTTCAAACTTCAGTTTTAAAGCAATACTTTTTAAACTTGTTTAGTTTTAAAAGCATTGGTAACTTAAAAATTACACTCGAAAAAAATTTTACACTCAAAAAAAAATTACACTCAAAAAAAAATATTTTTTTCTTACAAAAATTACAATATTTTGTGTACATACGTACCTGCATTCACTCAGAAATATTTTTACACTAAAAAAAAAAACGTTACACTCGAAAAAGTTTTACACTCAAAAAAAATAGTAATTTTAATTTTTTTGTTTTAAATGACAATTTTATCAATTGTACCAATTAAATTACTTATCAATTTAATTACTAATGAAAATTAAAAAAAAATAATTACCATTTGTATGGCATCACTTAAAAAAAATAATTACCATTAGTAAAAGTCGTCACAATATTGTCAAAATCGTTAATATTTGGAAATATCTGTTGTTTTTTTGTTATATGGTGTTTTAGTTTTTCACATTTTATAAACAAAACACACGTTGATTGCCTTTGTATAACACAATATTTGAATTTTTAATTTGCGTTTTGTTTTTTGTCTTTAACATTTCATACTTTTTTGTAAAAACATACTTTGATGTTTAAATTTTTAACTTAAAAAAAAAAACAAAAATGTGCAAACCAATGGTTTTGAAACCAATTATAATTGGTGTTTTTCAACAATTGGTGAATTTCATTACCATTAGTAATAATTTTTTCAATTAAAAAAATTTAATTACCATTAAATGGTAATGAAAATTTTTTCATTACCATTGATATCAACCAATGGTAATTAAATTTCAATGGTAATGAAAAATTCCCATCGATGTTTACCATTAATGTAAAGAATGTTTAACTTAATTTAAGAAAAAAAAAATAAGGAAAATTCTTGTGCCTTTTCAAGTATTTGTGTATACTTTCTTCAAGTTTTTTTTCTTTGTTTTAAGTAAAACTACCTTATATTAAGTTAAGTTTAAATAAACTTAAAAAAATTTATTTACTTAATTACAGTTATTTTTTCAGTGTATACTTCAGAAATTAAAGAACTTTCATATACATTTTTTGATATAGGGTGTAAAACCCTTTTTATTTGCATATTTAAATATATTTTATTTTTAATATCGCACCCCTAACTTAAGAGTTCATAATACATATTTTTAAATAAATCAAATATTTTAATCAAACGATTTTCTAAAATGTCATTAAGCCTCTAATGCTCAGGGCTATGTTTGCGGAATTAACTACAAAAACGTTTTTTGTAATCCCGAGTAAAAAATCAAACTTTTTAGTTAAAATTTGAACTCAAAATTCGCTGTTTCAAGTTGGATCAGATAACACCGTCCGAGAAAAATGAAAAAAGTCGTTAAACACAAACTAATATACACAGAAAAAATAAAATAAAAAATTGAGTAAATTTGTAATACTATTGAGTAAAAAATTACTCAATTTTGCACCAGTCAACGATTTAATAGTATTGAGTAAACTTTTAATAAAAAATTACTAAATGCTCACTAAAAAATTTGAGTACATTTTTAATTGAAACAATTAAAACTTTACTTAAAATTTTTCGTTTTTTTAAGTAACTTTTTAATTGTGTCAAGTAAATAGTTACTCAAAATTTATCAATTAATTGAAATTTACTTTTTTTTTAAGGGCCCAACAACAAAAAATTTTTTGTTGTTTTTTTCGTGAGATTTGTGTTTTCGAATACATATAAAAAAAATATTTTTTTGTTGTTGTTGTTGGGCCCCCCCCCCCCCCCCCCTCTGTATACGCCGATGTCTCTACTTCAGACGTATATCATCCGGTTCATGTTTAATATTGGCTGTCGGACGGTATAATATCTAATTGTATTATTTTGGATACACAAATATTAAATACGAATATATAAAAAGTCATATATAATTTAAATATGATTGTATAAAATTATTTATCATTATATTTAAACTTTTTTACTAGGATTTACTTAATTATTATTGCCAATAACCGTTTTATACAACATATTTATTCAACCATATCATTGGCATTAAAATATTTTGTTTGCAATTAAGTGTCGAACCAGAATCAAATTGCGTCGCGCAAGACGTACACTGATAGAAATCTATTACTAAAAAGTTGGTAGTTATTACCAATTATTAGTATTGAAGGTCAATTTTTACTAACGAAGTTATAAAAAAAAGTAAAAAAAAATCGGTAAAAAATCAGTATTCAGTAAATTCCAAGTTCAAAAAAATAACTAAATTTATACTGTAAATTACTAAAAAAGTAGTATAGTTAAAGTTATAACACTTTTACTGTATTTTTTACAGTGTAAAAAAAATAAACACATGAAATTTGAAATTTTTACGTCCGATTGATTTAGTTACCTCACATTTTAATTGTTTGCACGAAAAATTATTGGGCGTTACGCACTACGCGACGTAACTTGATTCAGGTCGGACGCTAAAACAAGTAAGAAAGTTAAAGTCGGTCAAGACCGACTATATAATACCCTACACCCTACACCTATTTTCCTTTCTGGAAAATATGTCCCCAGTCCACTGTGGTTCCGATTCCAAAAGTAGGTGGACAAAAGTATTTAACCATTATATTTTATGTTTTTGGAGTCGCTGATTTCAAAAAAAATATTTAAAAAATGGTAGCTCTAGTATTTTTGAAAATACAGTGGGTTTCACTATAATAACTACAACTAAAGTGGACTTTTCGCTACAACTAAAAAAGTTAAATACATTTTGCTGCTTTTGGTATCTAAATTTAATGGAATTATAAAAAAAAAGATATAAAAAGCCATTCTGAGTTTTACAGTAAAGTCCAGCTATGTCGAACTACTTTTAATATGTACTTTTTTTCTAGAATAGTCGAATTTAATCATTTTTTTGCTTCTGGAGTTGCGGGAAAAGAAAAATGTGTGATGTAGCTATTGTAGAAAATACTGTTAAGTTATTTGTTACAAAAATATGTGCAGAAGATCTTGAATATTAGTCCCATTTTTTGGTGAGTTCTAAAAATTGCATAAAAAAATCGCTTTTTTAAAAGCGCTATAAAAAATGCAGCTGGACGCCGCTGGATGAGATGAGTGATAAAACATACTCTCTGATAGTTACTTTAAGAGATGTATATAGTGGCTTGCCCGCAACTTGGAGCGGTTTTTTTCGGCAAGCTTTGAAAGATTAATAATCTAATTTTTTTTTTATTTACTTATGACCCTAACTTTAAAAACCGATATCAAGATAACACGAAAGATTTACGAACCAATGAAAATTTTTTAAATAAGTATATACCCATGGCTATATTAAATATAATCCACGGAAATCTCCTGGAAATAATTCACTTGTTATAAGCTACTTAGTTTTGTATTGATTTCCTTAATTTTCAAATACAAAAATTTCGGTGAACAAACATTGATGTTCTAGTTCTGCTGAGACAAAGTTAAAGACCTTATATAATGAAATTATTTTGCGTTTAGTCTAGGCATGTTGTTAGCTATTTAAAACACCTACCTTTTTTTAATTTAAAGATTCAAACTTTTTAGACTTTTGTCCACCTAGATTTGGATTTGGAACCACAGTGCAGTCCAAACATGGACCGATTAGATATTTATATTTGTTAGATAATTAATTAGTGTAAAAAAGGCACACAAACCAAATTTAGGAGAAAAAGGGTTATTTTTGTTGCCAATAAACCGATTTAACTGAAAATCGGCCGACTTAGACCCCATAGGCGTCTAAGTCCAAAAATGGTCCAATTAAATCACAATTAGACTAATTTGGATTACCAAAGTACACGTTTTACGCATACTCATAAAGTTTTAATAACATGTTTTTTATTTTCATTAATTTTGAGAGATTTATGTGAATATCGGGAGGGTTGTGGTTTGTATGGCGACTTTAAGTAGAACTGGTCCAACACCAAAAGTCACGGGTGCCACACACAATCGAATGCCTTAGAAATATCTAGAGCAAAGCATACCCTTTCGTGTAAAGGATACCCTTTCGAGAACGGGCAGTGGTTAATCGCTTTCCGGCAAGAAAGAATTTCTTATGAAATCGGCCATTGAATAACTGATCATCTTTTAAAAGAGTTAGAATAGAAGAACTATCAATATCCTTTACTCTTTTAATTAACGACCAAAAAGTCTTACTGCCCCGAGGAGCAGAAAGAACTTTAGCACTAGATGCCGTTCGTATAGAACCTTTTCACGTCTAAGTACTTTGGCACACTTGGTTCTCGCCTTTTTGCGATGCAGATCAGTAACAACGTTTTTATTTGAAGGCCAATTACGCTTCCTCTCTGGAGCTGACTGCATTTTTACAACACTTGTGTTTTGATTTTGCCGAAATAGGCTTTGTTGGAATAAAAACATTTATTCACAGCATAATTATATTTACTACCATTTCTGCAGCGGCATCGACGTTATCGTCGAGGAAACAATGTTTCCAGTAAAAATGCCGATAGAAATCGTTGAGCTCGAACCAACGAGCTTTTTCGGAGAGGAAAACAGAGCGTTTCGGCGCCAAGTTAGAAACGCTACAAAAAGTAGAGAATATGAAAAAACGCAGAAATAGTACTTTGATCCAAATTTTTGAGAGGAGCAAGTATTTTTACTTCGCATTTTTCAGGGTGAGAAGTGAGGAAGAGGTCGAGAGTGTTCCGCGACTGCGCTTCAATGCACGCATTGTTTGTTGGCTCATTCACCAGTTGCTCAAGATCGTTATGCGCGGAGAAAACCTCAGCGTGTTGGCTTCGGGAGTTGTATGACTAAAATGGCGAATCCAGGATGAGTTGTGGATATTAAAATCACCAGCAACTACGATTTCACTATTCGGTCAACTCTCAAAGATTCTTGAAATTGAATCGGAAAGGTCATCGAAGCCATCAAGGGATTTAGCAAATTCCGTGTTTGGACTTCTATAAAGATATCCGAAGTGCAATATGTGTGACCTGATCTGGAATTCAACCCAAAGAGAGCTAAATTCCTTTTCATTACAGTTCAACTGTTGCTGATACTGTTTCCCTGCCTTTTGTTTGTTTTTGAAGTTTTTTTGGAATTTATTTAAATAAAAGTAATCATCACTATTTGTTTGTTTATTTTATGTTTCCTTCCCATATTTTCTTTTGCACATTCAAAAATGCATAATTAGCAGACATACTTATGCATTTCTGAATGTGTATTTTTATTTATTAATATTTTACTGGCCCTTTGTTCCAATTAGGAATCCCGGGAATTTATTTATATTTATATTTTAAATACTTTCTTTAACCTCATAATAAGCTTTGACAGTAGCTTTTAAATCATTATATGCACTAGCTTTTATCGAAAGCATATATTCACCACTGGGGTATGGTACTAATCGTATCATAGATGTCCTCAAAACCAAATTTTTGATAATTATATCGTGCTGCAAAATTTAAAACTCATTCAAAAAGGTTTTCATAAATTACAAATTTCAAAAAACTTACATCATAAGGACAGGTATGATTTAAATTTGAGTTCTCGGACAGTAAGTCGGATATTACTTTCGAAATTGGATATTTTTTAGTATTTTTCATGAATTCACAATAATCATGACTTGCTTTATACAAAAAAGGACGATAGCCGCTAGCCTTTTTCCATAACTGAAATTCAACCTTAATGGGTAAAGAAATTAAGATGTATAGAATTCTGTCTTTGAAATTAAAAAAATCTTACCGATGCATTAGTAATGGGAATTTGAAATAATTTAACATACATATTAAATGCCACAGTCCCACGTTTAATCAGTTTTAAATCACATCTTTCAAATGTGGCAAATTTAGAGTCGTATTCCTCACATTTAATATTAGTAAATTTAATGGTAGTGGCAAGCGAAAATGCAACTAAATTGCAAAAAGTTATAAATTTAATCAAATCACCAAAATGCATATTGAAAACGGAATATACGTTGAATTGTTCTTTCTGCAAACTGATATAATATCCAGTTGTTTTGCAGGTATTTATAATTTAGTCACACTCATTGTAATAAGAGTAGGGTTGAGATTTTAGTGCAAAATCATGTTTTGTGTGTCGTTAGTAAAAAGGTGCTTAAATATGCTATCGAACACAAAAAGATGCTTAAATATGCTATCGAAAAATTGCATAAAAATGACAATTTATAAGTTTTGCATATTTAAATGGATAGATAGCTATTTATGTATATTTTGATTTTAAATGCATAACATTTTTTAAAAAAGGTTTAAAAAATTAAAATTTTATCAGTTCTTCTTAATTCGTGATTTTAAGTGGTCTAGTTGATCACATCTATTTAGATTTTAAATATCAGCTTTATAGGATATCGCTAACCTTCAAAAACCAGTGGTGAAAAAATATGCATACATTTTACAGATACCAGAAAATCAACTTTTTGCAATAATGTAAAAGAAATCACCTTGAAATTTCAAAACATGATTTTTTTCTTCCCGATTTGGAAAAAAGCATATAAATAAGTACAGCCAAAAAATACGGAATTTTTACACGCCGTTTGGACCGGTTTGATTTCATGATAATTTCAACAAATTAACTACGAAAAACATTTTTTTTGTCTTTTTTGAGAATTTAATTTTTTTTGCATAAATGGTTTTGGAATCCTAGGGAACCCTATTTTCCAAGTCTGGAAGAAAACATTCATGTTTCGAAATTTTTATGACATTTTTTACATTATTGCAAAAATTTGATTTTCGGGTTTCTCCAAAATGTATGGATATTTTTCACGTCTGGTTTTTGGAGGAAAGCGATATTCTATAAAACTTATATTTAAAATCTTAATAGATGTGATTATTAAGATTTTGAGAAATTTCAACATGAAATAACTCAAAAACTATAACTCGGACGGCTTTTGTGTCTTTGGAGGTCATATTTTACGAGTTGAGGATTTCAAAAATGCCTTTGGACTTTTTGTTGTATCTGCAGGATTTGCAGAGTTATTAGCATTTAAAAATTTCGCGAATACCGAAATTTGAATTCAAAATTACTGTATGAACTTTCTTCAAGTTTATTTTCTTTGTTAAATAAATTTTCGATTCAAAAGATATCTGCGATATAGAAAAGATGTCTGCACAGAACTATGTTTCTCTTCCATTTCCATTTTTTGAAGAAGAAGACCTTTTTCTGCATATTTCAAGTGCATATATTCAATTTTTAATATCGCACCCCTAACTTACGACCTTTTATTATGTTTTTATAATTTAAATATTTTAATCAGCCCATTTTCTAAAATCTCATTAAGCATCTAATGCTTAGGGCTATGTTTACGAGCTTAACTACAAATTTTTTTTGTAATCCCGAGTAAAAAAATCAAACTTTTTAGATCTTATTTGATTTCAAAATTGGCTGCGTCAAGTTGGATCAGATTTGATCTTAGTTTATATATGAGGCATTCCACACCAAATGTCCAGCGAAAAAAAACATGGGTGCTGTAAACTTCTGAATAGGTTGTATGGATAGCCCTATATGGAACTTAGAAAATTGCGTTTTTGGTTTTTCAATTTTTCAAAAACTGGGCTTAGGAGGCGTGGTCAAATATTAGAAAATTTGTCAAATTTGTGGCGAGTTGCCTTGATTAAATATTTATCACATTAAAACGGAATGCACCACAATCGCAAAAATTTACATTCTTATATAGATTTGTTCTTCGTTTTTTTTCGAGAAAATCGCATTTGAATTTTAAATTTCAAAACAATTTTGTAATTTGCTTGTATTTTCTTGTTTCAATATAGCGTATGAGTAATATTTATGCAATTGATAATACTCATTCGCAACTAGAGTTTTTCACGGGAATTCCCGGGACGGGAATTCCCGGGAATTCCCGTAAATTTTCAATCCCGAAATCCCGGGAAATAGAGCGGGAATTCCCGGGAATTTTAATTTCTTTGAAATTGTTGTTTTTTCGACTTCTATTGATTATTTTGTATGTGATTTTTTAGAGATTTTATTAAAATTCTTGATAATTGATGGCAGAAACGTACGCAGGGACAAGGAGGGCTTAAAAAGTATTCCAAGAGACCCCTTTTAAATTAGATCTAAATCTTCGATAGAATATAATTATCAGAACCTGATCCTTTTTTTCAGAAGCTGAAAAATTTTCTTTTTGTTTCTATAGAAAATATTTATGTCTCTGGACATGATTCTTTTTAAATCGATAAATTGATATAAAATTTGTGCAAGGAATGACTCTGAAATTAACAAGTTTTTCTTTTAGAAAGCAGAATTTTTAAATTTTTTTGATAACTTTTTGAGGTAAATTTTCTTATAATTTTATTTCTCTGAAACAGTTACATTCAGTTTCAGAGACATAATTGAGAAATTCCTATGAATCAGGAATTAGGAATACATACATGTATTTCTTTCTAAAAATACATGTATTTTGAAAGGTAATTTTAAAAAGTGCTCTTTATCTACCAGTGCCAGGGCTGGCAAGTAAGACTCTGAATACAACTATTGTGTTTTAGAGGCAAAACATTGAGAACCAATTGTAATAATTAACTGAGATGAATAAGAATAAATGATTAATTTTTATTATTAAAACAGATAAAGTGAGGTGAAGGAACATATTCCCTTAAAAATACTTTTTAAAAGACATCGACATATTTGGGCCGTTTTTTTTATAAAAACTGTGTAACAAAAATTTTTATTTTTTTCTCGAAACTTATTTTTTTTTTGTTTTACAGGTACTAAATAAGATTTTTATGGTGGTAATAAACATTATAAATACTTTAATCGCATTCATAAGGTTTTTATACATTTTTTTGACAAAAAATTTGGGTTTTTAGTTTTTGCGGGAATTCCCGGGATCCCGGGAAATTTAAAAATGAATCCCGCTTTCCCGGGAAATGAAAAAGTCCGGGAAAAGAAAAACTCTATTCGCAACGTTAAATCAAGAAAATACAAGCAGATTACAAAATTGTTATGAAAGTTAAAGTTAAAGTTAATTTTATTGAGCCCTTTTATAAAAAACGTTACAATTGTGGTTTTGAAATAGGTTATTAGAAAGAAAAAACTTAAGACTATAATGTAATATCTTAATTAAGAATAAAATTTAACAGCAACATGCTTACAAATTAAAGATACATTTTAGCAAAAAAAAATAAATGAATGAGATTAATTCGCCTTTGCTCCCGGGGCTTTAAATTTAAAATTCAAATGCGATTTTCTCGAAAAAAACGAAGAACGTGTTTCTGAATTTTTTGAGTGGATGGACAAACATCTTAACTTAAAAAAAATAAAAAATTAAAAAAAGTGGCCGGATTTTTGATAAATTAACTTTTATAAAAAATGGAAAATTTCAGAACGGGTTCTGAAAATTTTCCAAAAAAAAATTTGTAATCGATAGCCCATACAAACCTATATAAGAATGTAAATTTTTGAGATTGTGGTGCATTCCGTTTTAATGTGATAAATATTTAATCAAGGCAACTCGCCACAAATTTTACCATTTTTCCAATATTTGACCACGCCTCCAAGCCCAGTTTTTGAAAATTTGAAAAACCAAAAACGCAATTTTCTTAGTTCCATATAGGGATATACAAACAACCTATTCAGAACTTTACGGGCACATGTTTTTCTGTAGCGGGACATTTGGTGTGGAATGCCTCATATGAGGGTTTCTTCATCAACTGGGCCACTCTCCAAAATTGGTATGGGTATAAAATTTTTTAAAAAAGTTCGATATTACTAAAAAATACTTACTTTTGAATGCCGAGTGGCGGTTTTTGAATTTTAATATGGCGCCCAAATTTTTAAAAAATTTACAGATTCGCTTAAAACTCTTTATTCACGGGTTTTCGAGGTCGCTTTAGATGAATCTAAATTGGGATTTTAAAATTAAAAATGGCGGATTCAACATGGCTACCAATATTTTTAAAAAATAAACCAATTTGCTTGAAACTTTTTATACTACGAGTTTTTGGGGTCGCTTAATAAGAATCTGAAATAGATTTTCAAATGGCAGATTCTAATTTAGCAACCCAATAAACCTGTGCGTAAAGAATTTTAAGTGAATCTGTTATTTTATAAAAAAAAAATTTCGCCATGTTGGATCCGCCACTTTGAATTTTTGGAAATCCAATTCTTTTTAAGCGACCCCAAGAACCCGTGTATGAAGAGTTTTAAGCGAATCTGTAATATTTTTAAGAAATTGGGCGCCATATTGGATCCGCCAAATTGAAATATATATTACATATTACCTCAGATAAGAATATAGATCCACATAAAATGTAAATATATAATTAGATCTGAACATATAAAAAGTCATATGTAACTTAATATGTTTGTATCAAATTGTTTATCATTATATCAAAAATTTTAACTAGGGATTACTTAATTACTTATTTTTGTCAATAACCGTTTTATTCAACTTATTTATTCAACCATATCTTTGCCATTAACATATTTTGTTTGCAATTAAAAAAGATATTTTATTTGAAAATATGAATGTTTGTCCGTGCATGTACTTTTAACTGATTGTTATTAATTTCCTAACCGAGAAGAACCGCTCAGTGTAGAAAAGGTTTATACACCGAAAAAAAAAAATAACTATTGATGCCATTTTCGTGTTTAGGTGGCCAAAATAAAACGCCTTTTAAACGAAAAAGTTATTTTTTTTTTAACTAAACTAAAACAACGCATTTTCTTAACAGACATAAATATGCATTTTGAATGCGAATTTTTTATTAATTCCTATTAATATTTCATATATTTTCTTTAACCTCATAATAAGCTTTGACAGTAGCTTTTAAATCATTATATGCACTAGCGTTTATCGAAAGCATATATTCACCGCTGGGGTATGGTATTAATTTTATCATAGATGTCTTTAAAACCAAATTTTTGACAATTATATCATGCTGCAAAATTTTAAATTCATTTATAAAGTTTTTTTTTATAAATACATTACAAATTCAAATAAAACTTACATTATAAGGACAGGTATGATTTAAATTTGAGTCCTCGGACAGTACGCCCAATAATATTTTTGCATATGGATATTTTTTAGCATTTTTCATAAATTCACAATAGTCTTGGCTTGATTTATACAAAAAAGGACGATAGCCGCTAGCCTTTTTCCATAACTGAATATCAATCTAAAATGTTTAAAGAGAATTTTGATGTGTAGAAATCTGAGCTTCGAAGAATGAAATCCTTTTCGAATGAATTCTCAAAAAAATCCATTCCATTTTCATAGTCAGTGAATGCATTCTATTTCATAAATCAACATTGAATGCAGTCCTTGGAATTCATTCGATTGAATGGAATAAATGAATGCATTCGATTTCTTGTTCATTCGATTTAGAAAAATCGAATGCATTCGATTTTTTATCATTCCACTGCGAATGCAATCGATTTTTTAAATAGATGGACCAAAACGAAGCCAAATTTTGGTCCATAGTATCGCCGACTCTCTTTACATACGATGACCCTAATGGGCTCTAATTTCGAATCAAAAAAAATTGGTGTTCCCGAAATTTTTAAAAATGCACATATTAACTGCATACACGACAAAAAGTGTAAAGGGTGTTGGCGATACTATGGACCAAAATTTGGCTTCGTTTTGCTCTATCTTGGTTAGTTTTTTTTAAGTTTTTTATGCAATGAATGAATAAGCCATTCGATTTTCCAAATTGAATGAAAAGAAAATCGATTGCATTCGCAAGTGAATGCATTCGATTTTTAAAAGTCGAATGAAAAAAATCGAATGAATTCGATTTTTGAAAGTCGAATGAAAAATAAATCGAATGCATTCGATATTTATAAATCGAATGAGTCTAAAGTGAATTCATTCAATTAGCTAAAATGTGATTGGGGAATGCAATCACTAAATTTTCATTCAGAATGCCAAATCGAATTAAGGAATGAAATCCTTCGAAGCTCTGGTAGAAATGTGTTTTTGAACTAAAGAAATCTTACCGACATATTAGTAAGGGGAATTTGTAATAATTTAACATAAATATTTAATGCCACCGTCCCACGTTTAATCAATTTCAAATCACATCTTTCAAATGTGGCAAATTTAGAGTCGTATTCCTCACATTTAATATTAGTAAATTTGATGGTAGTGGCAAACGAAAATGCAACTAAATTGCAAAGAGTTATAAAATTAATCAAATCCCCAAAATGCATAATGAAAACGGAATATATATTCAATTGTTGTTTATCCAAAATTATTAAAAATCTATTTGGTTTGGAGGTATTTATAACTTTAGTCAGTAGTATATCTATAGATATATAGTATATATATATGGGGCATTCCATGTGAAATCGGACACTTTGAAAAACTTTTTTTTTAGATTTTCCCAATTTGTTTACAGTTTTTAGTACCCTTCGAAAACTCCTTCGTGGTAAATTTTCAGATTTTTTTGATGACCCGTTCAAAAGATATCGAATTTTTAAAAATTGGTAGTTTGTTCCTTTACTCAAACTTCTTTTAATCATAACTTCTTTAATAATGGTCCAAATTTCAATTTTTTTTTTCAAAATTTTTGTTTTTTTACGTACTTTCTAAAAACAAATCCAAAAAAATTCTTAAAAGCGCTCTAGTATGCGATTTTTAAGTTTTAAAATTTAAATCTCATTTTTGAAAATGTTTGTACTCTTCGATTTTTTTGAAATTTTTTTATGTAAAACTTCTATCAATTCTACAAATTTTTTGCCCAGGAAGATCGTGGGATAACGATTATTACTATTTTCTAAAATTTTTTGAAAAAATTTTATTGTAATTTTCCAATCTTAAAATCATTTCTACTGCTCCAATGGTGCGTCATAGAGGGGTCCTTTATAAGACCGACCCCCATTAATTTTTACGTCTTAACATTTCCTTGGAACAAACTAATACCCTATCTCCAATTTCTAAGGGGGCTCCCACACAAAACGACATTTTTTAAGATTTTTTCCAACCGATCTAACTGCCCTAATAGTGCCCTTAGAGCAACAAAATGTATGACCGACCCACAATATTTTTTTAGTCCAAACATTTTCTCTGAATACACCTACCCTCTATCTTTAACTGTTAAGGCAGTCCCCATACAATTTTTTTTTTTTTTGTAAATTTGTTTTATTTAATCAGCTTCTACCGGTCCAATGGTGCGTCCGAGAGGGGTCATTACTGAGACCGACCCCCATTTATTTTTGCCCCACAACATTTTTTCAAAACATACCTACGCCACTCCCTAAGTAGGCTCCCATACAAAATTACATTTTTATAAAATTTGCTCCAACTGTTATTTGTATGGGAGCCTACTTAGGGAGTGGAGATAGGGCGTAGGTATGTTTTAAAAAAATGTTGTAGGGTAAAAATAAATGGGGGTCGGTCTCAGTAATGACCCCTCTCGGACGCACCATTGGACCGGTAGAAGCTGATTAAATAAAACAAATTTACAAAAAATAAAAAAAATTGTATGGGGACCGCCTTAACAGTTAAAGTTAGAGGGTAGGTGTGTTCAGAGAAAATGTTTGGACTAAAAAAATATTGTGGGTCGGTCGTACATTTTGTTGCTCTAAGGGCACTATTAGGGCAGTTAGAGCGGTTAGAACAAATTTTAAAAAATGTCGTTTTGTGTGGGAGCCGCCTTAGAAATTGGAGATAGGGTATTAATTTGTTCCAAAGAAATGTTAAGACGTAAAAATTAATGGGGGTCGGTTTTATAAAGGACCCCTCTATGACGCACAATTGGAGCAGTAGAAATGATTTTAAGATTGGAAAATTACAATAAAATTTTTTCAAAAAATTTTAAAAAATAGTAATAATTGTTATCCCACGATCTTCCTGGGCAAAAAATTTGTAGAATTGATAGAAGTTTTACACAAAAAAATTTAAAAAAAATCGAAGAGTACAAACATTTTCAAAAATGAGATTTAAATTTTAAAACTTAAAAATCGCATACTAGAGCGCTTTTAAGAATTTTTTGGGATTTTTTTTTAGAAAGTACGTAAAAAAACAAAAATTTTGAAAAAAAAAAATTTGAAATTTGGACCATTATTGAAGAAGTTATGATTAAAAGAAGTTTGAGTAAAGGAACAAACTACCAATTTTTAAAATTCGATATCTTTTGAACGGGTCATCAAAAAAATCTGAAAATTTACCACGAAGGAGTTTTCGAAGGGTACTAAAAACTGTAAACAAATTGGGAAAATCTAAAAAAAAAGTTTTTCAAAGTGTCCGATTTCACATGGAATGCCCCATATATAGAGTATACTCTTAAGAGTAGGGCTGCGACTGGTCAAACTGGGTAAACAATAATATTTTCTTTGTTGTCAGAAAAATTCAGATCAAAATATAATTATCTCAAAATTATCTTACAACTGAAAACTTTTTTATAAACAAAATTGTAATAAAAAATATTTTTCAAAATCCAATATTTTTTTTTTAAATTTAGAAACTTTCTTGTAAGAATCACAAATATAAATTTTCAGTAAAAAGGTATCGAAATCTGATACTTTTTTTCTTAAATAAGCCCAGGCAGAAATTGATGATGGTACAAAAATTTAAGCACTTTAAAAGTACTATTTTCCAAACGCTCTGAAGACGGTTTGTTTTACCAACTCAAAAGTGCTTTTACTGCAACATTTTTACGAATTAAAAAAATGTTTTATATCTTCCACAAATAAAGTAGGGCATGATTATTGTGCCATTCTGTTTAGGGGAATGTGGCACACATCCTCTCTTTTAAAAAAGAAAACACGGAATTTGCTGGAAAATATTAAAAAAACCTCTTGCTAAAACTAAATTATTTTTTAGTCGATTGTGGGAAAATATATCAAAAATATCAATTATAAAAACTTACAAATTCGAAAAAAAATCCAGATAAAGCGTCCTTAAACAATTTTATTTTTAGTCCTCCGAATGCTTTTCGAGCGTTTTGAAAAACAATCATATGACCGTTGAACGACGTTATCATTCGGACGTTTTAAAAGCACTCTTAACATAAAAACCATGACGTTCTGGAAACGCTTGTACCACCATCTATAGTACTTTTAAAACGCTTTGATGATTGTATTTTTCTGCCTGGGAGGTCTCGGTATTAACGAAACATGTCTCATCTTTATGGGTTTCTGATAACCGATATTTCAATACGTTTCACTCGCTATGACAAACTTTTTTCTTGTGCATATTTATCGAGCAAATTTTAGATTTTTTAGTGCATGAAAGTCACAGCCCTACGAATTCTATATAACGAGTTCTAAAATGATTTCATAAATCAAATATTTTAATCCAAACCATTTTCTAAAATCTGATTAACCTCATTAACACAGAAAAAGAAAAACAAATATGTAGTACATTTTTAATGGTTGTGATCAAATTTTCCACTAGTTAAATAATTAATATTATTGAGTACACTTTAAATAAAAAGTGGTTCAACGTTTACCAAGAAAAATATTACTTATAATTTTAAAGAATTTTTAAATACCATCCACTTATTTCCCCCTGGTCCGATTTTGTCCACTTACGAACTTTACCAGCTTGGTCAAAGGCAAAGATACATTTGTGTCAAACTTCAAGAGTCTTCCACATACGAACAAACGGACGCACAGTGGCTTTATTTTCCATTTTTTTTTTTGAAATTATTCAGTAAGTACTGGGTCGATTGCAGTGAAATTTATACACTAAAAAAGTTTTAGCATTAACTGTTTGTAGTTTATTAAAAAAAGTAGTCAGTAAAGTTATTTTCAAAGAAAAATCACTTATTTTATTAAGGATTTCTTTTTTTCTACTTTTTCTGTAGTTTAAAAAAATAAATAGCTGTCTTAAAAATTATTTTAAATGAAAAATCAGTGGAATGGTTTTTAAATAAAATTATATTTGTTATAAGTGAATATTCTCTGGAATTTACCTACATAATTTTTTGAGTGTACCCGTCCAATGAAGTAGGACACTTTTAGCAGACAAAAATTTTAAATGCTTGCCATTTTGTTGCTTATTATCAGATAAAATTTGGATTTGTATAAAGTGCTAGTAAATGCCGGAAAAGCATGGTTGAGCTACACTCAAAAAAACTGTAAAACGACTTTCAATTTGATTTAGCAAACTTTCAGCATATTTTTCTGGTAAAATTGATATTTTTACTAAAGTCTCTGTCATTTAGTTTTACAAAATAAAATAATTTTACTGTGTTTTTACTAATTCTGTTTTATGAATTTCAAAAAATTTTTGAACTTATTTTTAGCAGATTATTTTTTAATTATAGTTTTTTTTTCTAAGTGAAATTTTTTTTTGTTTTTATTCAATCAAAACGATGTTTTTAAACCTATTTTTGAACCTATTTTTTTGCAGATTATTTTGTAATTTTACAGAATTAGTTTGCTGTCATTTTTTTCTAGAAAAATTTCTTAAGTTTTTTTTTTCAAAATCTTAATTATTTTTCGTTTTTTATACAATTAAAACGATTGAGGCTGGATTACTCAATGCTCCGTTATAAAATAACTCTCCGTTAAATTTTGACATAAGCCTCCGTTAAATCGGCAGTTAACAGCTAACTTTTCATTGAGTAATCCGCCCTGAGACTTATAATTGTCAAAGTAAAAACAAAACAATAAATTAAATTGCTAATTTTACAGAAACGTTTTTTTTTTTGTTAAAATTAAAAAAAACAGGAACTATTAAAGTTTTCATGAAAACAAATTTTCTAAAAACTAATATTTTCTAGAAAATGTGTTATCAGATTTATCTGCTGGTTTGACAGTTATGATAGTTATGACAGATTTTTAGCAAACCGTGCCTGCTAAAATCTGCAGATTTCTCATATGGCTCAAAATGGGTGGATTTTTAGCAGATTTTTCTGCTGATTGGACAGAGAATTTATTTTAAGGCCGGTGTTCCAAAAAAAGTAATTCACATAAAAAATGTGAAAATGAAAATTTCCGAATTTTTTGGTGTTCTAGATTTCACATCCGAATTTCTTTTTCGTTTTGTTTCACATAAATAAAATTTGGTGAAAGTAAAACGAATGGACTTTTTTCCTTGAAATTTTTAGAATTTTAATTATTCGATTACAATTTAGAATGAGAACGTAATCAACAAAACACTTAACTTGATTTCATGTGATTCGGAAATTTTCATGTGAATTGAAAAGTTTTGAAAGACAGAACAGAGACCTAAGTGTGGGAAGGTGCCCCCAAACGTCTCCCGCAAAATCTCCACCCCCCAAAAAAAAAAAAAAATACATTTTGGAGGGTATAATAGATTCGACCTAGCCGAATTTAATACTTTCACTTGATTTTTTTTATTATTTTATTAAAATATGTAAATATAAAATATCTCATATTTATTAAATTTATAAACAATGACAGAAAAATATGTCTTGTGTGTTTTGTTTGATTGTCGATTTAAACTATAAATTTAAATGTCGGTAATGCAGTTAACAGTGACAAATAGCACATTGAATGATATATTACTACATATGGTGCATTCCATGACAAATCGAACACTTTGAATTTTTTTTTTTTAATTTTCTTTATTTTTTTACAGTTTTTAGTAACTTTTGAAAGCTTCTTCCAGGTAAATTTTTGGATCTTCTTTGATAACCCGTTCAAAATATACGTAATTAAAAAAAAATATTTTACTAATAACTTCTTTAAAAAAGGTCCAAATTTAAATTTTTTCGTTTTTTATGTACTTTTTAGGAAGAAATACAACTACTAAAAAATTTTCCAAAGCGTTCGGACTTCCACAGAAAAAAATAAAAAAAATATTTGAGTAAATTTTTAATACTATTGAGTAAAAAATTACTCAATTTTGCACCAGTAAACGATTTAATAGTATTGAGTAAATTTTTAATAAAAATTTATTAAATGTTTGAAAAAAATTTGAGTAAATTTTTAATTGTCACAATTAAAAATTTACTTAAAATGTATCTATTTATTTTTTTTTTAAGTTTAAAAAAGTTTTAATTTTTTTTACAAAAAAAAAATGTTTTTTTCATACTTTACCAAACATATTTATGTTTCAAAAACATGGGGAAATTTTATAAAGACGATTACAAACTTTCATATACATACCCAAAAAACTATAAACTAAACGAGAATTCAAAAAACTATGAGAGTTTAAAAAAAAAAATAAAAAAAACATTTAATTTTTATTAAATTATTTACTTAAATTGTTTTTAAAACTTTTGAGTAAATTTTTAATTGCGTCAATTAAAAAATTACTCAATTTTTGTTTCTAAATTTAAACAAGTGATTACTCAAATTTGTTTCCTTCATATTTTTTTCTGTGTGGTATTGACCCCTCTAGGACGACCCCTCATTGGAGAAGTAGATCTGATATAAAGATTTAAAAACTGCAACAAAATTTTTTCAAAAAATCGAAAAATAGTAATAATCATAAATCCACGATCTTACTAGGGAAAAAAATTGTAGACTCGATAAAAGTTTTCCACAAAAAACTTTCAAAAAATCAAAGAGTACAGAGAAATGAGATTTAAATGTTAAAACTTAAAAATTGCATAATAGAACACTTTTGAAAAAATTTTTAGTAATTTTTTCTAAAATGTACGTAAAAACCAAACAAATTTTGAATTTGGACCATTTTTAAGGAAGTTATGAGTAAAAGAAGTTTGAGTAAACAAAGAAGCTCCGTATTTTGGAAAATTTCATATCTTTTAAACGGACCATCATAAAATAGGAAAATTTACTAGGAGTTTTCAAAAAGTACTTAAAACTTTTAAAAAATTGGGAAAATCTAAAAAAAAAAATATTTTAAAAAATTGGAAAAATCTAAAAAAAAAAAAATCAAAGTGTCCAATTTGACATGGAGTTCCTCACATACAATGCAACAAGTTGTTCCTTGGCTAGTCAATGCCAATGTAAAATATAAAAGCAAACTACGGTTTTCTAATCGAGGAAGTCTTGCTGAGTTTGTGTTTTATTTTATATACTTGTGTTTTTTTCGTATTTTTTAAATTTGAAATTTTAATTTTACATAAAGGTTAGCAAACAGCAGGTTAACTGATTTCATACAAATTACCAGGGTTGTTTTTTCGTTTGTTTGCAATTTGCGATCTATGTATGTACTAGAGACAAGACAATTTCAATTAATGAAGGCTCCCGACATAAATATGTAATCAGAAATTTTATGAAAGAAAATTTTAAAACAATTTTGCCTCCCAAAACTGGGTAATACACTTAAAGAAATTTTTTAGTAATGGTTAAGTTCGTGAACGATTTATGTAGATCATGGTTTTCGTTCACAAATTTATATTAAAATATTAAAAACAACATTATGAATTGTTTAAGTAAACTTGCATAAAAAAATAAAAATTTTTTTATTTAAAAAAAAAAAGTACTTATTATCTTTTATCACTTGGTACAGAATCGCAAAAATAAGTTGTCAAAATTAAAAATTATAAGATTCGGACCAAAAGAAGATATAAAACTAGAAAAAATTTTCGAACTTACATGAATTAACGACCGAACTAAAGGAACAAAATGATAAAATTAACAATAGAGCTGATTGAACGAAATGACCTAAAACAACTTAAATTAACGAACTAGGTTAAGTTGTTCATTAAAGTGAATAGTTCAATTGAACTAGTTCGTTCATGAACGATACAAGTCTACTCTTTTTTTAATAAAATCATTAAAATTAATAATATTTTCTGGTTTTAAAATCAGGAAAATTTGTGAAAAAAGAAATTAAAATCTCTTTAATAAAAGGATTTAGGGTTTTCTAATTTGCCTTGAAATTTTGTTTTAATTTGTTGTTTGTACCTAATTGTTGTTATTTTATTTGTGTGACGTTTGTATTTTATAAATCACCAACATCCTCTTGAAATTAACGTAAATTATGATTGAATTAATTAAAACCGTTCAGTTTTTTTTTTTGCGTTTTGTTTAAATACTCGTTTTTTGTTTTTGATGCTAAATTATTTTTTCTCTTCTCTAAACTTGTCCATTTGTTGTTTCTGTTTTCTGTGTGTTTGAATATGTAATTTAACATTGATCTAATTAAAACACAACAACAACAGCAAGATCGCAGAAAATCACCCACCACTACTACTAATTTATTTAGAAAATCCATAAATTTGAAATTAGTACGTGTCGGCTTTTTATTACATCTACTACTTAAAAAGCTCAAACGTGGGCTAATTGATAATTCACCTCATGTAGAATGACACATAGATGGCGCCATCCTTAATTTCGAAATGATAAAAAAATAAATTACAGTTAAAGTCTATTTAACTTTAAGAGTGGATTACTCACCAAATTATTAAAATAAACCACTGTACACCGTTGCGTATGATTCTTATTTAAAGGCAATTATTAATATAAACCACTGGACACCGTTGCGTATGATTGTTATTTAAAGGCAATTACAATATTAATCATTCGCCACTAATACAGTTTTCAAGCATTTATTATTACACTCAAAATAATAACTCTGTAAAATACTCTGTAAAATGACTGTAATCTCAATTTAACAGATATTTGACAGAGTTTTCTGTCAAAATACAGATTTAAAGAAAATACTTTGTATTTTGTTGTGACAAAAAAACAAAGTTTCCTCTATTATATTACTTTGTAATCTTAATTTTACAGGTACCCAGCAAAAACTTCCATTACCAAGTAATTAACTTTGGGATTTATAACGAAAAAGAGTAACTAGTTCCGTCCCAATTTCATTGTTAATTACTTTAATAGGGCGATGTCATTGGAGGCAAGGCCTTCTTTGTTCGCTTACGAAAAAGCTAACAAATAATAGCCCATTCCTAGCTCGCTTACGAAAAGTTGAAAAAGTAACTGCATTGTTTGTTTAGTTGCTCTTATTAAATGAGAGAAAATAAATTAAGAGTAAAATTGTTTTTTATATATTTTTATGAAACTTAACTGGTTTTTAAAATTCAGATTGCAAATCATTTACATCGTAAGTTAAAAGTAAGGCCTTTTTTTGGGGTATAAAGTAACGCAGCGAGTAATTAGTACTCATTACCAGGTAATCCAATTGGGAATGGGTACTTATTACCTAGTTTTTGCTGGGTAAGTAACAGAGTTTTCTGCTAAAATACAGATTGAAGCAAAATACTTCGTATTTTTTTATAACCAAAAAGTTTTCTGTTTTGAGTACACTCAAAATAATTCTACAGTAAAAGGTTTAGTAACTGATATTGTACGAAAATCTACTAATAAGTTACTAATTTTAGTATCTTCAAAGTACTAAAATTAGTAATTTTTACTGGTTTTGAATAATATTAGTTAAAAATTTTAGTATTGGTTACTAATTTCTGCACTAGGTCCTTTTGGACTAAAATTTAGTTAAATTTTTATTATTGAATACCCACGTTTTTTTTTGGTGTAGTTTTTGTTACCAAACATCAAAATTTTTTAGCAAAAAAAAGTTATAAAATTTTTTTTTCAGAAATCTTATAAAAATTTTACAAAATAACATGCATTTAACTAAACTCTGTAAATTTACAGAGTTTTTTCTGTAAAGCATCAAATGAATTTTACAAATATATATATATATATATATATATATATAAATATATACATTAGAGTTAATTTTGAAAATTTGATCTGCGGATATCGTCATTTTTTTGAAGGATTTAGGGGAACTAAAAAGAATGGCGGTATTTTTTTGAAAAAAAATTAGCTCCTTGGGGTGGTTCAACGCATCTGAAAACGCGAATTTTGAGCTGATTTTTCAGCAGAGCTAAAACGGCTGAATATATCGCAAATCTGATTTCATCAGTCGATTCTACAGCAAAAAATAATACAATGGTCATTTTTCGAACTCTTAAAAAAAGTTCCAAAAACCCACCACAGAGGGCGGAAATATAAGGTTTTTCCATTTTCTTTTTAAATTAATTTTTTAAATATGCACAATTAAAGGGCATTTTCAGCTTGACAAAATGGTACTAAATTTTCCGTTCTATCACAACCCGTTAAAAAGTTATCAATTTTCAAAAATGGCCAAAAACACGTTTTTTGAGAACTTTGACCTCAATTTTCTCGAAAACATAACGTGATAGAAAAATTTGAAATCTAAATTCAGAATCAGCATTGAAATGTTAATCGAAAACGAGTTTTATGATCCCAGAATATCATCCTAAAACATCACAAAAAAATGCTCTTAATAATGCACAAAAAATGCGTTTTTTGTGAACTTTGACCTCAATTATCTCAAAACCTGACGTTACGGAACATTTTGGAAACCAGATTTGGAATCAGCATTGAGATGAAAATCGAAAACGAGTGTCCAGACTGCGGACCCATCCAAAAAATGTTCAAATTTCGGTCAGTGTTTTATAATTTTGCCATCCCGTGTAAAAAAAGATTAGATATAAACTGATCTAATAAGATATGACCATATCTCGTTAGATATGATGTTAGATATAATTATATATAACAAGATATGATATATCTGTCACTATATATAACGATATCTTGTATTATATATTGCAACGTTATAGGCTACATTCTATTATATCTGATATATATAACGAGATCTATCTAGATCTGTTCCAAGATCTATCCAGATCTGTTCCAAGATCTAAATTTAGTAAAACTTTTACAAACACTTTTTTGTAAACGGGTGTAGTGAAGATCCCTTATATAATTAAAACCGTTTATTACTTTTAATTTTGCAATTATACAAATTACATACTTTTTTTTGTGAATTTTCATTTCATTATTTGTTTTCGTTTTCAATCAAAAGTTTTAACTCAACAAAAAAATCTATTCTTTTTTTTTTTGTTTGAAACTTGAAATATCTTTCAAAACAAAAAAAAAACAAACAAAATTTTGGTTTATTTAATTGTGCTTCCTTTTAAATTTCGGTAATAAATATCAATACGTATAACTGAGGAAAGGGAGCTGTTTACTCGATAGGAATTGCATTGGCAATATTTAAGGGAAGTTGTGAATATTTTTGTAAAATTTGGGTTTTGCTCATATGTATATATTTAATTTTCATTTCAAAGAGTATGCTGCCAAGAGAAAAGAAGAAAAACACAAGGCTTGGAACCTTTTCGTTCCCAAACCAATTTCCACCATTTAACACATTAGCCATCAGTGATCGAAGCGACTGTTGTTACGCATTTCCTATCATAAACATCAAGATCAATCAAAATTTGGTTAAGTTAGTGATTCCTTCAACAGTTTTAATTGAATGTAATACAGAACGCTGAACACGAACTTCACTATTCAGATGTAAGAGATGAGAACATTTGGTGTTGTTATCCACAGTTCACTCGAAGCAATTTTCCTTTCCGTAAGTCTGAGTGGTAAGAGAGGTATGAGGAAAAAAAATGTTCAATCTAAAGTATGCTGGAGATTAACATTTATTTTTGAAATTGCTAAACAGAATTGCAGTGCGTGATAGTTTTTTTTTTTGTTTCTTTTAAAGTTGTGTTATTCATTTTATATCATTTTTATATTAATCAATAAAAATAAAAGTATAAAACAAAAAAATATTGAACAAATTATTTGTAATTATGTATTTCACATTTTATAAATTTTCAGGATGCAAAAAACACACGCAAAAACACACTTATTTGCCAAGTTTATATGTAAAATACAACTCGCCAAGTTTTTTTTCGTAAGTGAACCAAGTTTTTGTTTTAAAAAATTGGACAAATTAAGTAAGAGCACTTTGTAGGTTGTATCTTACACACAAACTTGGCTAATAAGTGTGTTTTTGCCTGTAGATTTTAACCTTATTATCTAAAATTTGATATAATAATTTCAGATCTTTTAATATCAGTTTGGATACAATTAGATACAATTAGATCCGAGATTTGTCCCCATTTTTCGGATCTACCATATCTAATTAGATCATTGATCAGATATGGAATTAGATCATTAATCAGATATGGAATCAGATAAATTTATATCTGATACCATATCATTTTTTTTACACGGGATTAGAAAAAAAACTTTGAAGCCTTATAACTTTTTAATGGGTTGTGATAGAAAGGTGCTTTTGGTACCAAATTTCTTAGCAAAAACTGCCTCTTCATCGTGCATGATTAAAAAAATAATTTAAATTTTTTTTTAAAAAAATCGATTTTTACGCCCCCTGTTGTGGGTTATTGGAACTTTTTTTAAGAGTTCAAAAAACTGCTATTATTTTAATTTTTGGTGTAGAATCGACTGGTGCAATCAGATTTGCAATATATTCAGCCGTTTTTTCTCTGCAAAAAAATCAGCTCAAAATCCGCGTTTTCAGATGCTTTGAACCACCCCAAGGAGTGAAAATTTTTCCAAAAAAATATCGGCATTCTTTTTAGCTCCCCTAAATCCTTTAAAAAAATGATGATATCCGATAAACTTACAAATTTGCTTATTATCGCAAGATAGATTGCAAAGAAATAAAGATGAATTTAAAAAAAAAAAAATCCGATAAACAGATGAAGTGACATAGTCATGAAACGAACTCTAATATACATATATTATATATATATATATATAAAACAACAGTTTTTTTGTCCAAATCATTTTACAGAGTATTAAAGTAAAATTACAGAGTTTTCTCTGTCAAAAAGCTTTCATATTTAACCAATATTTTACTATAAACTCTGTAAATTAACAGTTTTTTTTGGTCAAAACCATTTTACAGAGTATTTTAGTAAAATTACCAAGAAATGTTGTTAGCTGGAAAAGTATGGTGTACTCTGTTAAATTAGCAGAGTTTTTCTGTAATTTAACAGAGTAATTATTTTGAGTGCAATGTCCAGTTAGGTGCTAACTAGGGCCTAATCGGTATTGGATTTTCTGAATCACGGTATTCGGGATTGAAAAAAAAAATTAGGTATCCCTATTTCAGGATCCCGGGATTTTCGGAATATTTGTAATCCCTGGATTCACGGGATTTTTTGAAAACTTTTGGGATTTTTTCGAAAAAGGAAAACCAACGAGAACAATCATCCTGGCAATAACTGCTGGAAAAGTGTCCTCATGTGACGGATATCCGTATTCAAATATCTTTCTTAACTTTCGTCGCGGTAAGCAGTAGCGCTTTAACCCTTAGGGCACACTGGGCACGTGCCCAGGGCCCCGACCTCAAGGGGGCCCCCAGAAGTAGAAAGTATAACATATTCGCTTACAATTTTTTTTTTTTTTTTATACAAATTTATGCAATAACACTTAGGCTGGATTACTCAATGCTCCGTTATAAAATAACTCTCCGTTAAATTTAACTTTTTCATACAAATTTTGACATAAGGCTCCGTTAAATCGGCAGTTAGCAGCTAACTTTTCATTGAGTAATCCGCCCTTAGTCGGTTGAGTTAACAATAAGGCTGAGTATAATTTTTAATTTAATTTTTTTGTTTTTTATTTATTTTTTTTGTGTATGTTCCATTTCTTAAAACAGTTAATAACATGAATTGAATTTGTACCACTTAACTATAATAAATATAAATTTAAAAGCTTTTTCTTGTCATTCGATTTTAATTTTTTTTTTCCAGTGGGGCCCCCAAATACTTGTGTGCCCAGGGCCCCCAGCATACCTTAACCCGGCCCTGGCGGTAAGTTATCAACTTTTTGCAGCTTTACCTTATAAACTATAGATGTTCACTGGTCACGTGATTTGCGTGATTCGGGTGAGTGATTTTCATTTCAATCACGTGATTGTAAGTGATCGTGAGTTGAAAAATATCTGCGTGAATTTGTGTTAGCTTGCGTGGTTTGATTTTTTTTATTAAATATTTTTTTCTTGCAAAAAAAAATTCTTAGAAATGTTTTTTTTTTGTTGGGATAAAAATTTTTATAAGCGTCAGTTGCGCTTGCATGTTATGGAATCCGGCGTGAGTCACGCGTGAGCGAGTGAATTTTTTTTACTCACGTGAATAGTGAGTGAAAAAAGTAAAAAAAAAAACTTTGCACGAGTGATTCGTGAGTTGTTCGATTATTGTTTGCGTGAGCGTGAGAGAGTGTGAGTCAAAAGATTAAAACAGTTAACATCTTCAACTGAAATTTGTTTTCCAATTTTAAAGCATGTTGACCTTAATTTAAGAAAAGTCGGGTTTGCGAGGGCTCCAAAGAAATAAATACTTCTTATTCCAATTATTTTTTTCCTAAAGTAAATTCCTAGTAAATTCTCTGTCCAATAAAGCAGGTTTTACATTGTCACACTTTGTATAATGTATTTTGTATAATTAACTTTTTTTGAAATGTATAATGTAAAAGAAAATTTTTTAAAAATTTTCAAAACATAATACATACTTTTCTTTCGACTTTTTATTTTGTTGTGTTTATTTATAACACAGTGCAACACCCAAAATCGGAATGGGATGAAACCAAAAGCAAATGAAAGTTGACATATTCCATAACAAACCCCTCAAGGCTTTTTTCTAGTTCAGAGCTAGATTTTGTTTTACACGCATTTGAAGTTAGTGCACTTTTATTATAATTATACACTCAAAATAATTACTCTGTTAAATTACAGAAAAACTCTGCTAATTTAACAGAGTACACCATACTTTTCCAGCTAGCAACATTTCTTGGTAATTTTACTAAAAAACTCTGTAAAATGATTTTGACAGAAAAAAACTGTTAATTTACAGAGTTTATAGTAAAATATTGGTTAAATATGAAAGCTTTTTTACAGAGAAAACTCTGTAATTTTACTATAAAACTCTGTAAAATGATTTGGACAAAAAAAAAAACTGTTAATTTACAGAGTTTCTAGTAAAATATTGGTTAAATAAACCACCATTTAGCAAAGAAAACTATGTAAATTTACATATACACTCAAAATAATTACTCTGTTAAATTACAGAAAAACTCTGCTAATTTAACAGAGTACACCATACTTTTCCAGCTAGCAACATTTCTTGGTAATTTTACTAAAAAACTCTGTAAAATGATTTTGACAGAAAAAACTGTTAATTTACAGAGTTTATAGTAAAATATTGGTTAAATATGAAAGCTTTTTTACAGAGAAAACTCTGTAATTTTACTATAAAACTCTGTAAAATGATTTGGACAAAAAAAACTGTTAATTTACAGAGTTTCTAGTAAAATATTGGTTAAATAAACCACCATTTAGCAAAGAAAACTATGTAAATTTACATATATTTGTTAAATACATTTGATGCAAAAAAAAAAAAAAATACAGAAAAAACTCTGTAAATTTACAGAGTTTAGTTAAATCCATGTTATTTTGTAAAATTATTATAAGATTTCTGAAAAAAAACTTTTTTTGCAACTTTTTTAACTTTTTCTCGAAAAAAAAAAATATACAGATAAAATTTTGATGTTTGGTAACAAAAACAAAAACTTCTCAAAAAAGAAAACTTTTTTAGTTATAAAAAAATACGAAGTATTTTGCTTAGATCTGTATTTTAGCAGAAAACTCTGTTAATTATCTGTAAAATTAAGATTACAAAGTAAAAAGTAATATAACAGAGGAAACTTTGTTTTTTTGTCACAACAAAATACAAAGTATTTTCTTTAAATCTGTATTTTGACAGAAAACTCTGTCAAATATCTGTTGAATTGAGATTACAGTCATTTTACAGAGTATTTTACAGAGTTATTATTTTGAGTGTATTTGTTAAATACATTTGTTGCAAAAAAAAAAAATACAGAAAAAACTCTGTAAATTTACAGAGTTTAGTTAAATGCATGTTATTTTGTAAAATTTTTATAAGATTTCTGAAAAAAAACTTTTTTTGCAACTTTTTTAACTTTTTCTCAAAAAAAAAAAAAATATACAGATAAAATTTTGATGTTTGGTAACAAAAACTTCTCGAAACAGAAAACTTTTTTGGTTATAAAAAAATACGAAGTATTTTGCTTAGATCTGTATTTTAGCAGAAAACTCTGTTAATTATCTGTAAAATTAAGATTACAAAGTAAAAAGTAATATAACAGAGGAAACTTTGTTTTTTTGTCACAACAAAATACAAAGTATTTTCTTTAAATCTGTATTTTGACAGAAAACTCTGTCAAATATCTGTTGAATTGAGATTACAGTCATTTTACAGAGTATTTTACAGAGTTATTATTTTGAGTGTAATAATAAATGCTTGAAAACTGTATTAGTGGCGAATGATTAATATTGTAATTGCCTTTAAATAACAATCATACGCAACGGTGTCCAGTGGTTTATATTAATAATTGCCTTTAAATAAGAATCATACGCAACGGTGTACAGTGGTTTATTTTAATAATTTGGCTATTCAGTAAATAGGTACTGGACCGATTGCAGCAAAATTCATACCAGTCATAGCTGAAGTAATTTTGAGCTTAATTTTGGAAACTGGACCCTACATGTCCAATAAGGGCACCACCAGGGGCCTTTTAAGTAGGTCATGTTAAGTACACAAAAACTTTAAATGCTTTAAAATCACCAACTTTAAATGCGTGTAAAATAAAATCTAGCTCTGACCTAAAAAAAAGGACTTATGGAAAACGTCAGCTTTCATTTGCTTTTGGTTTCATCCCATTCCGATTCCGAAAGTTCGATTTTGTATCACTGTGTAATTAAAATCAAAATAAAATAAATTGAAAAAAGAAAATTTATGTTTTTGTGTGTTTTGCAAAATTTTAAATTAAAAATGACAACGGATAATACTTTGTAATTATACAATTTTAAATGTATTTTGCTTTGAATAATACATTTCAACACACAAAGTGTAACAATGTAAAACCCCCTTTAGCAGAAAAAGTCTGCGTAAAATATACCCATTTTGAGCCATATGAGAAATCTGCTGATTCTGGGTCCAGCACTGTTAACTCGATACCCCGTTGGGTCCTTTAAGGGTCCCCATAGATTTTGACCCAAAACTTGTGTCCATTTCGCTCTACCTTGCTTAGTTTTTGACGTACGATAATAAGGGGTCTGATAGGGTCTTGAGAATCTTTAAAACTGGATAACTCAAAAACTTTTAATCGGAGGGTTTTTGGGTATTTCGCGGAAGTGTTCTACGAGTCAAGAGCTACAAAAATTCCATTGGACCTTTTATCGTGTTGGCAGTATTTACCAAGATATGTACATATATAAAATCTCGGGAATTTCAAATTTTATAAAATCTATAGATCTAAATTTAGGATCTTGAGACCCTGACAGATATGCAGAGCTAGGATATTCCATATTTTTCTTTGCAGTATTTCTTTTGAATATTTCATCCGTTTCGCTCTATCTCGCTTAGTTTTCGAGATATCGCCATTTTGAATTTTTAACTAAATTCTAACAAGTTATTTACTAAATTCTCAGAAGTTATTAACTAAATTCTAAGAAGTACACTTCCTCAATTCAAAGAAGAGAAATACGATGATGTTTTTTAGTAAATTTTAACTTAACTTGAACTTAATTGTTTTTTAAGAAATATGTCTTCAAAAAAAAGATAAGTTTCTTAGATTTGTAGAAAATTTCTTTGGCAGTAAGAATTTTTTTCCCAATATTAAAAAAATCCATTTAGAGAAAACTATGAACTAATTATAAGTAAGTGAACTAAACTTGTTTCCTCATAGTTAAGAAAATTTCTAATTTTTTAGTTAAATTGAACTAAATTTTAGGAAAATTCATGATAAATTTTCAAAGAAATTTTTTCCTTAATTTCAGTTATGTCTTTTTTTCAGTGTAGTCTCAATCGTTTAAATTGTATAAAAAAAGAAAAACAAAATTAAAATTT
This sequence comes from Pegoplata infirma, assembly GCA_963921195.1. Classification (NCBI taxonomy): domain Eukaryota; kingdom Metazoa; phylum Arthropoda; class Insecta; order Diptera; family Anthomyiidae; genus Pegoplata; species Pegoplata infirma. The sequence continues at coordinate 11,076,739 of OY992537.1, read as the reverse complement.
AAAAAAAAAAACTCAAGAATGTTTTCTTGAAAAAAGGATGACAGCATACTATTTCTGTAAAATTACAAAATAATCTGCTAAAAATATGTTTAAAAATATCGTGTTGATTGCAAAAAAAAAATTAACACTTTGAAAAAAAAAATAATTAAAAATAATCTGCTAAAAATATGTTCAAAAATATTTTAAAATTCAGCTTTCTGTTATTTTCTAAAACTGAATGACAGATTTTTGCAAAAATATCCATTTTAGCATAAAAATCTGCTGAAAGTTTGCTAAATCAAATTGAAAGTCGTTTTGCAGATGTTTTTAAAGAGTTTTTCTTTCGAGTGTACTCAAAAGCTATTGCAAAACCTGAAGTGCATATAATTTTCTACTTTACTGATTTCAAATTGATTTTACTGATTTGAGTAAACTCTATAGAAGTGGGTTAGTTAAATCAATAACACTTTATGACAATATTTAAACAGACTTTATTTTAGGTGTATTAAAAACTTATCAATAAAGCCTCGCACATTATAAATAAATATTTTTAATTTATTTGACAATCTGTTTATCGATTTACATGTGTAAAGCGTGTTAAATAACGCAAATAATATGATAATAGTTGTATTTTAATTCTTGTTATGTATATTTCAATCGGAGATGGCAGCGTGATCTGCATGACTCATTTGAAATATGTGAGAGCGACACTGTAGCTGATTGGTTTACATGGTAACTAGCCTTCTGCGAGAAAGTTTTTTAGACCACAAAACTGCAGCTACGCACTTGAAAGTAAGTGTGAGTGATTCAAAAAAATCATTGGAGAGTGAGTTCAGTTCTTGCTTGGGTGAGTCAGCATAATTTGAAATTAATTATTTTTGGAGTTCTTTCCACTTTTGTTTAAGGTTTCGAAGATTAATTTCGTTTAACAACCGTTAAAATGATAAGGTAACGATCATCTTATCATAAAATTTTTGTTTTCTAAATTCTTGAAAATGTAATCGTGAGCAAAATTTGCTCAAATCATGGTGAGCATGGTTAAAAATCGGAATTGTCACGGGTAAACGATATTAAATTTAAATCATGCGAACCGTAAGTGAACGTAATCTTAAATTCACTCACACTCCCATCTCTAGTATATTTATATATATTTTTAAATATTTCCTTCCTTATTCTTAAACTTGAAGATTTACATCAGAAATGTTTGTCACGAGTCTATTTAAATCAATTATGTTCTATGTTGTATTATCACAGACGAAAGTGCGTTTTAAACAAAACATGTGAAGTAAATTAAGTTTGACTTAAATTAAATTTTTTCTTTTGTACATTTGTGCGTGAACATAAAAAGTCAAGGTAGTTTAAATCCTAAGATTTCAGTTACGTTTAACCCTTAAGTAACTAGTTTAAATAATTTGACTGGTACTTTTAAGTCCTCAAATCGTAATCTCAAAATTAGCAGAAAAACGATATTAGCAACAAAATTTGTTGATACTACACGGAGAAGGAAGGTCTTTATAGGACACAAACCGATTGTCCTGAAACTTTCATATAGGAAAGAGGGGAGGAAAATAACACTGTGCTCGAATTTGACACTTTTTTTTAACAATCTGGGCACCCTACTGGTAAAGTTAATTCGGATACGCCGAATTCAATAGTTTTTCGAAATTTTTTGTTCGCGAAAAATTTTTATTTTCGTGAAAAAATTGGTTCAATACCAAAATGTTTAGTTTGATTTGAATTTACGACAGCCATCTGGTAAAGCTAGTTCGTGTACACAGTGTTGCCATATATCAAGATTTCCCTTTTTTTGCAAGTTTTTTGAGGTGCTAAAAAGATTTCAAGATTTTTTCTAAAAAAACAAGTTTTTTGGAAAATAATAAAGTTTTTTTCAAGTTTTTCTTAATTAGTTAAAAAATACAAAAAGTATCAGTTTTTTTGTAAATACCCGAAATATTGGTCCCACCCAACCTTTCAGTATACCGACCGATTCAGAATCACTATTTGAGTTGACTTAGCGTGTCCGTCCTTCAGTCTATGTAAACGGTTACAATTAAATACGGCTTTATTCTATAAACGTATGAGATATTCGATTAAAATTTAGTTTTTAGCTTGGTAACCTTATTAAATCCATTTAAAATCACATCATTCTTTGACTTGGTCACCATATGAAAATTCCACCCGATATTCATTTAAATCTGTAAGTTGGTAACATAGAATAATTTTTCACTTAAATTGTGTATTTGCTGCACTAATAGAAGATCTTATCACATATAGATCCAATCCGTCATATATTGTCGAGCATGCACTGGTCTTTGATATTTGCTTACTGTGTTCAATTTTCTGAGCCTTCAGAAATTATGACTCTTTGAAGGCTCAAAAATATGGAAATAGTGGAACGCTCGAAATTTGGAGTCCTGAAAGGTTCATATTTGACTCTAAATTATGGATGTGTAAAAAATTCAAAATGTTTTTTAAACATTCATAAAAGAGTCTAAAAAGACTCAGAAAAGAATATGAACACATACTTTTCAGAATCTTTTATGAGTCATATAAAAACGCTAGCCTATGAAACAGGGTTCGATTCCCACTAAAACCTTGGTCGATTTCGATGCAACGAGACGACGATCATTGTAACCAGTGCCCAATTTCTGTAACTATGCGAAAAGTTTTCGCATCGAGAAAAAATAAATAATATTGTAGTCATTTAGTTTTCTATAGGGTGAGTATAATGATGCTAGTGTTAAAAACATCGAATACAAAAAAGAAATCAAAGCTTTTTTCTGAATCACTCTGTGACATACTGGATGACTATAATGTTATTTAATTTTTTTCAATGCGAAAACTTCTCGCATAGTTACAGAAATCGGGTACAGTTCTCGGTTAGGTTTAAATAATTATTAAAAATAATTTGTAATTAAATTGGGAAAACTAAATAAAAACTCATCATTGGATATACATACATATTATAAGAGCGCTCAGAAAAATTGACCATTTTGAAAGGAAAATGAACGCTGGGTTGTTTTTTTATTATTTTTTTACACTTGATATAAAAATTGAATTGAAAATACATAAATTTGTATTAATTTTTAATTATTTCAATGCTTTTGAAAAAAAAGATTTTTTTGACAAAAAAAAAGATTTTTTTTCAGAAATAAAAAGTTTTTTCCAAAAAATATATGGCAACACTGCGTGTACACTAAATCCCATTGTAATATCAGTTTTTTCAAAAATAGCGTATGTATTACAATTTTTAATTGCGAATATCGCGAATACGAGAGCTAACTTCGTAAACCGGCTAGGACCATTGAATTCGCTGAATTAGCTTTACCAGCAGGGTGCCCAGCTTGTTAATTTTTGCGACTAGCACAGTGTAAGAGTTACCTGTTTTTTCTTAGCTGCCCAATCTCACATTTAGCGGGTCAAAGGGGAGAGAGAAAAATGTTTTTTAATAGTTTTTTGACGATTTTTCACATTTCTTCAGAAGAAAATATATGAACATTTTATACAGATCGAAAGATTTTTTCAAGGCCTATCCAATGGCGTATCCAAATTTAGCTTTAAGTTCCTATTTTCGAAAATGTAAAATAGTAGGTGTAGTTTATATGGAGATGTACATTAGGGTTAGTACTTTTTGCATTTTTTGCAAATATGCAACCTCCATCCTCGGAATCGTATAGGGCATGGAAAATAACTAAAAACTGTTAGTTTAGTTTTTCGCGATCGTGAAAAAACTTCACGCACCAAATGCATTGAAGTTTTGTATATAAGATTTTTTTATTTTTTTTATTAAAGTTTCACTTTTCTCTTAATAACCAAGTTATATCGCGAATAATCGAAACTTTCGTAACAAAATGGTGTGAAACACATTTGTATGTAGGATTATAATAAAAAACAACAAAAATTTTAGTTAGTTATCACTTTTATTAATTGAAAAAAAAAATTGTTTACATAAAACTTCAATGCGTTTGGTGCGTGAACTTTTTTCACGATCGGGAAAAATCATAAGCATATTTCTTAGTATTTTTCCATGCCCTACACGATTCCGTGAATGGAGGATGTCGCAAAAAAAAAGTCATAACCCTAATGTACATGCGTACGAAGACAATTGCAATTTTCGAATTACAATTGGAATCTTTAAATTACAAATAGAATTTTCGAATTACAAGTAGAAACTTTGAATTACAAATGGAATTTCCGAACTACAAATTGAATCTACGAATTACAAGTAGAATCTTCGAATTACAATTGATCTTTTACGAATTACATCTGTAAATGGTGTAGTAAACTTAAAATTTGTTAAGTGTTCTTACAGTATCACGAAATAAAATAATTACCAATTTTATTTTCTTTAATGATTTTAAAAGTTAAGCTACTAAGGGTTAAAAGATTGTCTTTTTTTAAATATCGTAGAAAAGAACATTAAAATTTACTTGATGTGGGTAAAGTACACCAAAACCTTACTATACTGCATTTTTGGTTCAAACCACACTCAAAAACGGTGACTTAAAAAAAAAGAAAATTAATTAAATTTGAGAAAAAAACACATTCCGACATGAATCGGAATCCGGTTACCGGATAATTTTCACTTACAGTTTTTCAAAGTTTTAAAGGATTGTCATATTGATAACAAATGAAAGAAGACAATCATCGCTAATTGTTTGTCAATTCAGGAAAAAGGATGTGAATAATGGCATTTCAAAACTTTAACAAAATATTTTGCTAAAAATTTTAAATTATATTGAAGGATAAAGTTTTGAAAGTACATCACTTACCTCCTTTTTGCCTGATATGCCATAATAATTAAATGGGAAAGTTCGCGAAGGTCCTCCGGTTTTATTTGCAATTAAAATTAAATATTTAAGAAAAAATAAATTTAATCTTTAAAATGTTTCATAGTATTTATGAATCATTTCATAATATGAAGAGTTTCATAAAAATTTATGATATTGACCCCATATACAATTATGAAACTGGTTCATTGTATTTACAAAACTGTTATATTGGCCGAATTTTAATAAAGATTTTCATTATATTTATGACAGTTTTCATAAATATAATGAAGCTTTTTCTGTGATTGTATTTACAAGTATATGAACTAAACCAATTTAGTTCATATACTTGTAAATAACTTCTTCAAATCAGTGGTAAAAGATCTCTGCATTACGAAGGACCGTATTGTGTGGTATTGGTGTACAACAAATTGGGTAACGGCAAAAAATAATGGCTAATTTTGGATTTTTTTTATAAATAAAGGTACGTTGACCTTTTTTTTTGTATATCTTATTGCGAACATTTCATTTATCTGAAATGATAGGTCAAGGTCGTTTTTTAAAGCATAGATTATTGTTAAAATTTTTTGAGCGTGCCAATTTTTTTAAAAAAAGACAAATTAAAATTTGGTAAATTTTTTCCAAAATAGTTCAAGAATTTTTCGAAAATTTAGAAAAAGAAATTTTCCAGATATCAATGAAAAATATCTGAATTTTTAAGACATTTTTTTAAACACACTAAATTTAGTACAATACTAAAAGTACTTTATCATATTTATCTTCTTAGAATTGAGGAAGTGTAGATCTTAGATTTTCATCCCATTCAAGCCACTTTGGGCTTAATTTTGAATCAGAAATTTGGAATTCCTGATATTTTAGCAATGCACAGATCTCGGTAAACACTCGCATTCGGTAAAGGAGTACACTATAATGGCCTTTCTAACATGACCTCAATGGACCTCAGAGTCTACGTGTGTTGACGTAAAACGTCAGCAGCCACTTACAATGGCCTTTCTAGATATAGAGGGCTTTTAAAAACGTCATCCCAGACTCGATAATTGTGACATTGTCTGGTCTAGGAGTGAAGCTTAGAATCGTTTTAATGCTGGAAAATCTACTTGACAGTAGACGTATAAAGTCTGAGTTGCGAGCGTCTATCATATCTTGATTTGTCAATGGGGGCACACTACAAAGAGGTGTTCTTTCGCCACTTTGGAATCTGAAACTGAACTCAATGTTGCTGTCTTTAAAGCACTTGGTTGTTATGTTGTCGGATATGCTACCGATGTCGTGATAGCGGTAAAGGGAAATCACCTGCCAACATTAAGGACCATTCTTCAGGGTTCTCTAAAAGATCGGTCTAAATAGGCAAGGGACTGTGGTCCAGAAGTTTATCAAAGTAAAACAGAGTTTATCTTGTTTACAAGGAAAAATACGATTCCTGCCTTTGATCCTATTTGTTTTTACGGCATTTAAATCGCCTTCTCAGATGTAGCCAATTATCTTGGAGTATTTTTAGATAGGAAGTTGAATTTTAGGTGCAATATTGAGGAACGAGTGAGAAAGCCACGATTGCTTTATATTCCTGTAAAAGGATCATTTGAAAACGATGGGACTTTAGCCCTATATTCGTTAATTGGATTTATAGCAGCAGTGGTGCGTCGAATTCTGCTGTATGGAATCATTGTGCTCGATTCGGGAGTACTCTTTCACCATTCACCTACTTTTTAAAAAATTGATATCCTTCTGAATTTTAGCATTTTAAAATTTTTTCTTGTTAAAATAAAATTCTAGTTAAAATCCTTAATACTTACAAGAAAAAAAATTAAAAATCTTTAAATTCAAAAAGATATCATAAAAAAGCAGACACCGGAAAACTTTTTATTTTTTGTTTTTATCAAAGATATTTATCGTAGAAGTTCAAAAAAAATTAAATTATGCAAATGAACAAAATAATAAAAAGTTATTTATTTAAAAATTTTCCTCATGGTCGAAATAAAAAACCAAACAAAAAAAAAACGTTTTCCAAAAAAGATATTTATGAAAAGTTCAAAAAATAAAACGTTTTTTTGATTGTTTTCAATATTTACAAATTCTTTTATTATTATTTGAATTTTTGTTATTTTAAAAATTCAAAATAATTTCTCTAAAAGCAACAAATTGGAATCTGCCAAGCAAATTTCGATGGGAATTGATGTTAGCGACGTAGAACAAACGAGGTATGATTCAAACAGCATTGGTATGCATCCAGTTATGTATTCAACATTTTTTTTTCAGAGATAATATCTATATTTAATTAAAAAACGTTTGTATCATAGATTCTTCCATGGACTATTTAGCAATAATGCCTTAATTTTTTCCAAAAGGAACGCTTTCGGGAAACTTTTTTAATAATAGCCGCAACTTAAATCGTTTTCCATGTGAAGCGCTTAGATTTCAATTTGATTGAGGACCACTAATTTTCTGCCGAAGCGATTATCTTTTAATATTCGTGATCTGCGACCTAATAACAGTTACGTCACACAAAATTAGACCCCTATGTTCCATCCTTGCTTTTTTATCATTTGGAAATTTTACCTTTGACGATAACGCAGTTCTTGCCAAAGATTTTTAGATTCCGCAGTGACTATTATGATCTTCTACTTTATAATAGTGATTCTTCAAGAATTTGGATCTAAATGCTGCATTCTTGGGCCTTATTTCGCTTGACAAGTAAAGATCCTTCTGTCCCAAAAATGTAGATGGTAAGTTCACAAACTTGGAGGACATACAGTAGGTAAGTGGTTCCAAATAGAGACTTACTGATTACTAGGTTTTGCTACCCTAACACTCTATTATTTATTTTGATATCACATTTACCCTATTGTTTCCTGTACAAAAATAATCAAACCCCTTTATTCACTTTATGGACTGAAAAGTTTTAATAAGTTCACAATAAGTTTGGTAGGTATAGATCTTATTAAATAGACGCCCCAAATACGTTTCCAAGGGTGTGCTACTCCAATTTATTGGACCAAAATTGACAAAGATATAAAGGACTTAATTTATATCACAAGTTTATTTTAGTTAACATATTTATATATTTTCAATTTTTTTTTTCTACAAAAAAAAAACGTTTTTTTTTGGGTTTTATGTTTTTTTTTTTTTTTTGTACGATAAATATCTTTTTCAAATTTTATGGAAAACGTTTTTTTGGTATTTTTATATTTTTTTGTTTTGGAAAGAAAAATATATTTTGAACTTGTGATAAAAATACAAAAAAATATAACAGACAAATATTTTATTTTGAACACAATAGATTTTTTTATTTTTGATGAAAACTTAAAATTTTGTGTTTTCGGTTTTTAAAATCCGGTGTCTGTAAAAAAGTAGGTGAATGGTGAAATAGTACTCCCGAATCGAGCACATTGTCTATCATTGCATCACTAGTGCCTTTCGAAACCTATGGCTGCATAAGAAATCCTCCTTCACCTGATAACATTTGACATATTGGGTAGGCAGGATGCGGCTACGTCGGAAATTCGACTGAATAGCACACCCCAATGGAAGAGCAGCGATGTGGTCATAGCGAGATCATGAAGAAGACAACAATACTACAAAATGTGGAAGGTTCTCCCTATTTGAGTCTTTTAAAGCTTAACTTTACCACTATGAAACCATCCAGGGAGTCTTAGATTAGGGGCATTCCGGGTAGAGGAGCCTCCATAAATTTTGACACAGATAGATCGAAACTACACGAGCAAGTGGACTTTGGAATCTATTCCGAAGAGCTTACACACAAAAAAAAAATAATAAAAAATTGTGTACGTTTTAGGGATAATCCAACCTATAAAGTGGTTTTTGATAAATTACCTAAGTTTTTCAGAGTAATAACTTTGGTAAGTTATCAAATAATACTTTATAGGTTGTAATTAAACCAAAAACTGGCACAATTTTTTTTATTTTTTTTTGTGTGTAGGTTCATGAGGAGAGATTCCGACGGTGGTCGGTGTAATTACCGGATACTGTCTTATAGTAAAGCACGCAGAGCGGTTAAATGTGCCTTCAAATTACTTTTGCCGGAGTTGCATGGAGTTAGAAACTATCGAACACTTTATCTGTTATTGCCATGGTTTTTCTGGTCACACACTTCGCGACCTTAGGACAACAATGCATATTAGCATATAGCAAATAGAACCTTGTTGTCCAAAGGTCTTGACTTACTTCACTGGGATCTAGGAGCTGCACGATCTTCCTGCTTTTTCGGCAGTCCCGTGGTATCACAACAGACCTCAGAGCAGATATTCGAACGATTTCATTCCTTAATTCGATTTGGCATGAATGAAAATTTAGTGATTGCATTCCCAAATCACATTTTAGCGAATTGAATGAATTCACTTTGGACTCATTCGATTTAAAAATATCGAATGAATTCGATTCTTTTTTTCATTTGACTTTTAAAAATCGAATGCATACGATTTTTTTCATTTGAAATTTTTTTTTCATTTAAAAATTGTGAATGCAATCGATTTACTTTTCATTCAATTTGAAAAATCGAATGGCTCATTCATTTATTGCATAAAAAAATTAAAAAAAAAAAAAAAAACTAACCAAGACAGAGCAATTTTTTTGTCCATAGTCTCGCCGACACTCTTCACATCTGTTGACCCAATGTACTCTAATTTTGAATCTAAAAATGATATGATATGTGTATTTTTAAAATTTTCGGGAATTCCAATTTTTTTGGTTCAAAATTAGGGCCCATTATGATCATCACTTGTGAAGAGCACCAAATAATGTATCTTTCGAATACAAGAAAGATAATTTCAATCACACTTCCATTTGTTTTTTATTGCTTTTTAAATATTGCAATTTTAAAAAAGTTCTAAAGTGTAATTACCCAGGCAGAAAAATACAAACGGGAGAGCGCTGGCAAAGTAGCTTTTATGGTCGCTTGTGTGCTGGGAAAGCATCACAGTTTAGTACTCTCCCAGCGTGCAAAATTAAAACCACGGTAAACGGTATGCCGTTGCTATTTTAAAGCGCTTTAAAAACAAAAACTATGGTACTATTATAGCACTTTTAGAACAAAATAATGGGACGTATCTAAATTGTAGACACAACTTTTTTTGGTGTTTACTTGAATAAAGAAATTTATTAAATTAGGATAAAAAATTTATTGACTCATTTATTAGGATAAAAAAATTTTGAACCAACTTTGAACAATTTTCCCGGAAAAAAATTGTTTGCAGTTTTATTTGCGTTTTGGAATAAAAAATTTATTAAAAATGCTTTTAGGAAAAAATTTGGAAAAGTCCCGAAAAAAAGTGGTATATTGAACCGAAACGGGTATGTATCCGGAGTTTAAGGGTGATATATCCGGAGTTTAAGACACTTCCTTACGAAAGAAACAGGTTTTTTTATATAAAAGGTGTCAAGTTTTTTATGTAGGTTCAGAGACTCTATGTAGGTCATTGTGTATAAGTGACATATCATGAGAACTATTAAGGACCGGCCACTTATCCTGCAGGGAAATAAAAAATATTCCAATTGTTATGAAAATTAATAAATTTTAATAAAAACTTTATACTTTGAACGGATTTAAATAGAAAACATTGGCAAAGTGCTTGGAAAGCACTTTTTCGAATTCATACTACTTTCTACACAAAAAATAAAGTGCTTTGCCGAGACTTTTTCTTTGGAACGGTTGGCAGTTTCTGCCTGGGTACTTAAGGTAATTACTTGGTAGAAATAAATAATAACAAGATGACAAAAGTTAAACTTTTTTAATTTGCCTGACCTTTGACGACTGTTTTATATGGAGTTTAGTGTGCTGATTCCGAATCTGTTTTCTAATTTTTTTTTTATCAGATCGTGTTCGTGAGGAAGTCGCTGTTAAAAAGTCGAAAAAGTGCGATTTTTACCAACTTTGCTAGGTTATAATTTCCAACACTAATTTAAGAGCCTCAGTTTTAAACTCGAACTTAACTATATTTGATGCGAGGATTCCAAAACTGGTATTTACTTTTTTTCTGACGCCTTAGTTTTCGAGTTAAACGAAAGGAAAATTCGAAAAATCCTTGGTGCAATATTTTGTTTTAGCATTTCTCATAAACTGACTCGGAAAAGTTAACAGTAATTCTAAAAAACTGGTCTTGCTACTTACAAGGGAAGTCTCCCTAGTGTCACCCTCCGATCTTCATGAAATTTGGATATGTTGTTTAGAACGAAAATTAATTCGACACGTATTTTTTTTTAGCGGCCCAAACTCATTTTTAGGGGGGGTCGATTTGTATGGGGGGAAATTGACCTTTTTCAGTTTTTTACGATTTACGCCTATTTAAACAAAATTAATATAGGCATGTGTGGTATCAGATTAAAGGTATTAAAAATACCTATCTTGTGGTGCTAACAACGGGCCAAAGAAGTTAATATTTTTCGACTTATTAACAAAAATGTCCTAAAATTTTGGTATTTTACTCTATACGACGAAAAGTTGTGCATGTTTGGACAAGTTCTTAGCACACGTAGATAGGTTTTCCAAAGACCTTTCATTTGGTATGTAACATGACTAGGTTTCTTTGCATAATATAGGAGATAAACGAAAAAAACTGAAAAATGGCATTGTCTTCCCCCCTCCTTTTTACCCCCTAAATATGAATTTGGGCCGCTAAGAAAAAATACGTGTCCCTTTATTTTTTCTGATCTACAAAATAAAACCAATTCCATAAAGATCCGCGGGTGACACTAGGGAGACTTCCCTTGTTAGTCAAAATAAGTTCACAAAGCCTTTGCAAATGTCCGAAGTTGTTAAGAAAATGCTGATAAAATGATAAAATTGTTCAATTATATGTTATCGTTGATGTATAACTCTTTAAATAAAGCTGAAACGATAAAACTAATAGCATTTTTGAAGTTTGGGTGCCTGATTGGAAAATTTTAAAAAGGACCTAAATGACAATTTAATATTTTTTTTAGCGATATCTCAAAAACTGGAGATGACTCAAAAAAATTATAAGCATTTTTTGGATTAGCATATCTCACAAATATACCAAAAATATCCTATTTTCGTAGTTTCCTTAGGCTATATCTCAAAAACTGGAGCTGATCCAAAAAAAACAGTTGCCAAATTTAAAATCAGCGAACCCTAACTACCCAATACTAACTACCATAGCCCGGGAAAAAAAGTTGTTACCTAGTGTTATCATTTTGAGATTTAGTGTAACAAGATTTCCCTAAATTAAAAAGAAGAAAAAAATTGAAAATACTTTACCTTAAGAAAGCAATCGTTTTTGATCTCCGTTTAAAAAAATATTCCACTCTGTGAGAGACTTAAACCAAGATGAAGAAAGAATGATACATAGATTATGTACTTAAGCAAAAGCAGCATGTGTTTAATAAACAAAACAATTGTTATAATAATAAATTGTTATAAATATTTCTTTTGTTGTTCACTTTTAGCACATTTTTAGCGATTGTAAAAATAATCGTCAGCAAACAAAAAAAGCACACATTTTTTTCTTTTTTGGTTTTGGATTTTTATATTTTAGAATCCAACATTATTGTGGCAAATAAAAAAGGGAACGAAAAACTGACAGATGACAGATAGTAGCAGTAGTATCAGCAGCAGAATAGTTTTTTTTTTTTTTATAGCGGTAGAATGACACAGATTGTAGTTATTGTTTTGGCACTATTTTAGAAAAATTGTCACAGAAATAAAACACTTAATTTTCAATTTCATACAATGCGTATGAAATTATTATTTAATTATATTTTTATTTTAGCATTTGTTTTGGTTTTGATTTCGTTTTCTTTTTCGCGATTTTTGTGTTGTTTTATGCATAAATAATAAATATTGTTTGTATTTTTTAGGAAAATATACAACTACCGGAAGTTTTTTTAAAAAAGGATATTCGCTAGATTTTATATTTTTTTTACTTCGATTCCGTTAATTTTTTAAAAATTTAAAATTCGTTAATTTCCAACTGTTTAAACAACCAGAAAACACTTTTATTTTCACAATTTTCAAACAATAAAAATATAAAATTCCTAATGCATGTATTATAATCTCTTGAATTTCATATTCATTAACAGATTTTATATCTTTATTGTTGTTTAATTATTTATTTATTTTTTACTTTTTTTTTTTAATTCGTTTCGCGAAAACAACCTGTTGCAGGAAGAACTCGATTGATAATGCGTTCGTTCCGTTACTAAAATTATCTAAGCATCGACTCTCACTCACATCACATCACAATATAACTAAAACTTAGTTTTAGATCTGAGCTCAGCTCGCACGATAATCGCTCGCACGATAAAATACTATATTAAAATCGTTAGTTTACTTTTACTGACTAGCAAGAGCATGTCATTATTAATGTGCCTGCCGTGTTTTGTATGTGTTTGATATGGATTTGATCATTTGTAGGGAACTTAAACTCAATCTTATCACTGTCTCGTTTATTTTTTCAGTGTGTGTGGTGGATAAAAATCACTCAATACAAATTAAGTGGAGATAAAACATGTAACTATTTTGTTGTTTGCAGATCTTAAAAGAATGAAATTTTTAAAACAAAAAAAATAATATTGAATTCCCTGTGCTCGACTTTGAACATCTTCTGACTTAAAAATCTTTTATTTGTTACACAAAAAAAAAACAAGTGAGAGCGTTAAATTCGGCTGTGCCGATCCTATTGAACCCTCCAAAAAAATCTGCGGAAAAGGGGAAGAGCGCGGATAAAATATTCTACAAAAACTTTGGCCATAAAATTTTATTATATGTGAGGCATTCCACACCAAATGTCCAGCGAAAAAAACATGTGTACCGTAAACTTCTGAATATGTTGTATGGATAGCTCTATATGGAACTTAGATAATTGCGTTTTTGGTTTTTAAATTTTTCAAAAACTAGGCTTAGAAGGCATGGTCAATTATTGGAATAAATATTTATCACATTATAACGGAATGCACCACAATCTCAAAAATTTACTTTCTAATATAGTTTTGTATGAGCTATCGATTAATTTTTTTTTTTTTTTTGAAAATTTTCAGAACCTGTTCTGAAATTTTTTTATATTTTAAAAAAGTCAATTTATCAAAAATCCGGACACTTTTTTTGTTAATTTTTTTTTTAAGTTGTAAATCCACACAAAAAAAATAGACACGCGTTTTTCGTTTTTTTTTCGAGAAAATCGCATTTGAATTTTAAATTTCATAACAATTTAGTTATTTGCTTGTATTTTCTTGTTTTAACGTTGCGAATGAGTATTATTAATTGCATAAATATTACTCATACGCTCTGTTGAACCAAGAAAATACAAGCAAATTACTAAATTGTTATGAAGTTTAAAATTCAAATGCGATTTTCTCGGAAAAAAACGAAAAATGCGTGTCTGAATTTTTTTTGTGTGGATGGACAAACATCTTAACTTTTAACTTTTTAAAAAATGGAAAATTTCAGAACGGGTTCTGAAAATTTTTCAAAAAAAAAAATAGTCGAAAGCCAATGCAAAACTATATAAGAATGTAAATTTTTGGGATTGAGGTGCACTTCGTTTTAATGTGATGAATATTTAATCAAGGCAACTCGCTACAAATTTTAACATTTTTCCAATATTTGACCACGCCTCCTAAGCCCGTTTTTGAAAATTTGAAACACCAAAAACGCAATTTTCTTAGTTCCATAAAGGGCTATCCAAACAACCTATTCAGAAATTTACAGGTCACATGTTTTTCTGTAGCGTGACATTTGGTGTGGAATGCCTCATATATCAGAACACACCAAAGCCCAAAACAATACTAACATCAAAAATCAGTCAAAATTGAGGTTGCCCATTAAGGGTTAATTTATTTTGTAACTTTTTTAATAGGAAATCTTGAATTCGACTATAAAACTATGTGTTATTTATATCTGACGTTTTAAGTATGTTCAGCAACTGTGTAGAAAATATTATGGCAAATATTTTTGGGGAACATATTATCCCCCTAACTCAAACACCTAACGGTAATTTTTGGCTATATTCTAACAAATCGAATAAAACGGCGTACGGACATAACGCCCAAGTGCATATCGCCCAATTTAAAAAAGTCATTCCACCCAAAAAAAATGTGTGTTAGTTGTTGTTGCAAAATTTTTTGGACGATATGGCAATTATTTTTGGGTATTTTAACAATTTTCTTTAAATTAATTTAAATTATCAAATATGTCATATTACCCAAATATCAAAATGTTGAATTTAAAAAATGTCATAGAACCCAAAAAAAATAATCATAAAACTCACCAATAATCATAAAACTCACCAGTATTTTACAGTTTTTATGCGTAGCCGGCCTTCGGCCGGGCTTAGGGATTACAAAATCCATGCATTAAACCCACCCTCTCCGCAGAGTAAAGTTTTCTAGGGTAGCAGGCCTTAACGCTATCAATTTTGTTATGCCTCAAAAAGGCCTGATAACCAAAATAGCTTTGGTTTGCAGAGAGGGTGGGTTTAATGCATGGAGTATGTAATCCCTAAGCCCGGCCAAAGGCCGGCTACGCAGAAAACCTTTGTTACAAAAAAACAAATCATAGAAGTCGTTATTTCGACATTTAGCCCAAAAAAAATATTTTGGATTTTTTGACAATTTTGTTTTGGGAGAAATAACATTTTTAGACCTATCATTTTCGTCTATATGTCGCAGCTTGGGCAATATGACATTTACGGCTTTGGGCAATAAGACCTTGGGCGCTATGTCCGTACGCCGAATAAAACACCCCTAAAAAGGGGGAGGGCGGAGATGAAATGTTCTACAAAAATATTAGCCATCAAATTTGACTACATGTGTCGGAACACATCAAAGCCCAAAACTTAACAGAAACACATTCTAACTCGAGATTGCCCAATAAGGGTTAATTTTTTTGTAATTTTTTTAATGCGCTATCTTGAACTTGTCTCTTTTTTTGGTGTTTGTTGGACTTTTGACTCATTTTCCGGATAAGGGTATTATATGGTCAGTCTTGATCGACAATAATTTTCTAGTTTTTTTATGGTGGGGGTCGTGGAAAATTTGAAATATTGAAAAGGGGTAGCGAAGAAAAGTTAATGAGAAGCCCAGATTTAGTCCTGTAAATAAAGAATTTTTCGACTGATCCGATTTTACGAACTCAACTAGCACGATTCAGCCGAAAATAAAACAGCTAGATTCCCGAAAATTGGCACTCCTGAATATGTCTCATGGTCATGGGCCGGCTAAGTTTGGAAATAAACAAAATCGGATCAGGGGCAAAAAAGTTCCACCTTAAAAAACTAAACCAATCTTAAAAAAACGCCATTTTGACAGCTTTGTTTGCATTTTTGTTAAACAAATAAACCTTTTTAAAGTCCTGCACGTAGACCCAGGGGAGCTAGAATTTTTTTTTTTTTGGTACGCCCCTTTTTTGGGCGTGGATTAAAACACCACCTAGCCCCCCCCCCCCCCCCCCCCCCAAAAAAGGCCTTTGGAATTTGTTTTTTCACATGTTGGAGGGTATCAAAGATTCGGCACAGCCGAATTTAACACTTTCACTTTTTTTTTTTCTTGGGAAATAAAAAAGTACGGGAATCCACAAAACTACCCAAATAAAAAAATAATCAAGGCTTTCTCTTCATTTAAATTTAATATGAATTGTAGTTGTATAATTTTAAAGTTTTGGGCTGCTTTGTTGGGCACTATTAAAATTTTGACGTTTTTGTCAATTTTCAAGACGTCGTATTTCGAAAACCGAAAGGGTTTGGAGTTGAAAAAATTATGATTTTGAATACTACCCTTTTAAAATATCTATGGCGAATTTCAGTAAAATCTGAGGCTTTGTCATGGAATTGCCCATTGGTGTTAATTTTTTTTTACTACAAAATTGCCCTTAATAATTTATTTATTTATTTATTCCACACCAAATGTTCAGCAACAAAAAAAGTTGTGTCAATATGAAATCATTTGCAAAGTATTCGCTCTTAGGGTACTATTAAATAACAAAAATAAAGTTTAAGTTTTTTCAAAAAGTGGGCCTTGTAGGCGTGGTCAAAAAATGAAAATATCTAACTTGTTTGCCTGAGCATCTATATATCAATATTTATGCAAATTAAATGAAACACAGTAAAGTCTTAAAAAAGACAAAAGTTTTTTTATAGATTTTTATATGGGCTATCGATTAAAAAAATAAAAATTGGAAAATTTTCAGAAGTTCTGAATTTTTTAAATTTAAACTTAAACTTTATTTATCAAAAAAAAAAGTTAAAGGACTTTTCTATCTGTTCTGAAATTTTCAGAGATGTGTTTTGCCTTGTTTTCGAGAAATCAAATGTCAAAGATTGCAACACGCTAATTTTATACAATAATGGTGTATAAAACGTGTGCGTATGAGTAATATTAATACTTAAAAAATATTTTAAGAGGCGGCAATGGTAGCGTGAGTGAGTTTTTAATAACGATTACGCACGCTCATGAAAGAAAAAATTTAGTCACGAACGATATTTTATTTTGCTCACGCTCATTCACGCACACGTGAGTAGAAGAAAATAAGTCACGGTCACGATGTTCACGTGAGCGTGAGTATAATAAAATATCGTGCTTGAATATTTTTTTTTTCTTTCATTAGCGTGCGTGATCGTAAATAAAAACTCACCCACGCTCCCATCGCCTCTTAAAATATTTTTTACGTATTGATATTACTCATACGCACACGTTTTATACACCATTGTTGTATAAAATTAACGTGTAGCAATCTTTGACATTTGATTTCTCGAAAACAAGACAAAACACATCTCTGAAAATTTCAGAACAGATAGAAAAGCACTTTAACTTTTTTTTTTTTAAATTAAAAAAAAAAATTGCGGCATGTTTTTTGATAAATAAAGTTTAAGTTTAAATTTGAAAAATTCAGAACTTCTTCTGAAAATTTTCCAATTTTTATTTTTTTAATCGATAGCCCATACAAAAATCTATAAAAAACTTTTGTCTTAAAGACTTTACTGTGTTTCATTTAATTTTTCATAAATATTGAAGTAAAGGTACTCAGGCAAAAAAGTTTGATATTTTCAATATTTGACCACGCCTACAAGGCCTACTTTTTGAAAAAACTTAAAATTTGCGAATACTTTGCAAATGATATCCCATTGAAACCACTATGGTTTTTCTGTAGTGGAACAGTTGGTGTGGAATGCCTCATATATGCTAATTACACTAATCTGCACGGTTTTTGCACAGACATGTTGAATAAATTTTCTAAAGTATGTTGGCCTCCTAAACACGAATCTGTCACCAGAAAAGTTGTTTCAAATCGCCTTCTCGAGATATAGGCATTTTAATTTTTTGTGGACCAAGCCCTCAAAACAGACAAATTATTTTAATATTGGAAAAGTGCCCAGGCAGAAATTGATGATGGTACAAAAAATAAAGCACTTTGAAAGTACTATTTTCCAAACGGTCTAAAGACGCTTTGTTTAACCAACTCAAAAGTGCTTTTACAGCAACTTTTTACGAATTAAAAAGATGTTTTATATCTTCCACCCATAATGTAGAATACATAATAATTATACAATTCCAATAAGGGAAATGAGGCACACATCCTCTCTGTTAACAAATGAAAGCATGGGAAAACATTATGAAGTCCTCTTGTATTAACTCAATTATTTTTTTACTCTATTGTAAGAAAATATATACAAAATGTAATTTAAAAAATCGACAATTTCAAATAAAATTAGCATAAAGCATAGAGTTGTCAATTATTCGCCATTCAACTTTGTTCGATAAATTCAAATAATTGTTTTTGTTCGTTCAAACGATTAAAACTAAAAAATTATTCGATTAATCGATGAGAATAACGAATAAAAAAAGTGTTTATTAAAAAATATTTTTATTAAGTTTTAAGTTTTTTAAGTTGGAGAGTCGGCGGGGAGCGTTGCACATTGGTCTGGCAAGCCATATTTTTTGGCCAAAACTAAAATAATCACTTCAACACATGAATTGAAATGAAATACACTATTAACAACAAAAAACAAAAATTTTATAAAGTTTTGAAAATTTTCAGTCTATTTTTTAACCCATCTAGAGCCGAGGGAACATATTATTCTATTCATGTTTTTAATTTTTTTTATTATAATACTGTGCAGCACGCTTTTTATCTTATTGTTAGATGGGACCTAAAAAATTTAAGTACACCAAAACCCGAATGGTTTTAAAAGCTTAGATTGAGTTCATTTTTTATAGCCCACTGAAGTTTTCAAATTTTTTTCAAAGTCGTTTTGAATAAGTAAAAAAAGTATTAAATCTAAATCTGAGGTAAATAATGTTACAAAATGTCTGCAGTAAAACTTGATGGCGATTCTTTTCTTAGAACATATTAACCCCTATCTCTCATTTTTAGGAGTCATATTGCTTCTTTTTTAAATATTCTCATAAAACACCACTAAAACGTGTTAAAATTATAAACAAAAATTAACAATGTATTTCATTGTAACATATTACATATTACAATTGTAACATATTACCCCATATCTTCCATTTTTAGTGATCATTTTGAACCTATTTCGCAAATATTCTCATATAACACCACTAAAACGTGCGCTTAAAGGGTTAAAATGCTCTACAAACATTTTATAAATTAAATTTCACTATGGGTTGTCACAGGCTAAAGATCTAGCAAAAAGTTCAGAATGCTTAAAAATGTAAAATTGTAAAGTATCATAGTGAAACACAATTTAACAAAATATGATAATTTCAAAATTTAATTCTTTAAACATTTTGGTTATATCGCACTAACTTTTGGCCGTTGACAAAGTGAAATTTTATATGTAGTGAAATTTTATGCAAAACATTTTTTTAGAACATTCTAACTCTTTAAACGCACGCCTTAGTGGTGTTCTTTGAGAATATTTAAAAAAAGGGCTAAAATTACCCCTAAAAATGCGAGATAGAGGGTTAATATGTTTTCAGAAAAGAACCGCCATTAAATTTTACTGAAGAAATCTTTATGTTTCTTCGATTTTCGCCAAGAAACTAGTTGGGTTTGTTCTTGTTTTTTGTTTCCACTCTGCCAAACTGTGAGTAAATCACAGTTTTTGGAGCAAAAGTTTCCTGAAAAAAAAATTGATTTCTTGAAAATAAGCAAAAACTAGCAAAAGTCTATTGATGATTTGTAAGCACCAAATATCACTTTAATTTTTTGTCTTTTTGGGTCGTGAAATTGCTTGAAATTTTATAAGTTTTATACTATATTTTCTTTTATAAAAAGCAAAACTCACTGATTTTGAGGTTATGAAAGTTTTCCTGTATTTTCTTTTTTCCATAATTTTTATTGAATATTTCAATATTGAAAATTCAAATACTTACTATCGTCATTAATTTTCATAACTTATAGATTGAAAAAGTTTTTTTTTATTTTTGTCTAGCCAGTGTCCTAAAAAATCAAAAAATTACACCACGTGTTTCAGTTTACCACTGCACTTACAACATTGAACTTTCTCACTTCATAGAATAACAGTTAATTAAAGTTTGCAAAAACAAATAATTTTTTTTATTTATCTGAAGTGTTTGCTACAATATTCCAACAACAAATATAGAAAAAAAAGTTTTGAGTTTTGGCCAAAAAAATGGGTCTGGGAGACCATTGTGCGTTGGAGGACACCTTTTCCCTCATCATATAAATGTTTAAAAATTCATTTATTACGATATTAACGCATAAAAACACACTTTTGTCATTATTTTGTATTATTTTCTATAAACACGCCGTTAAAAGTGGGCGGGCCGAAAAAATAGCATTCCTTATCATCTTGGTCCAAATGTAGGTCAATGCACATAAAATATTTAATTTGTTGAACAAATATAGAAAAAAACATGTAAACAAATTATTTTCTGGTAGTGTTTTAGTTCTTTAAGGGGAAACATTTCCCCGTCGTCTGATTTTGGCTCCGAACTTACCAAGCCTATTACCATAAGACATAATCGTGCCTAACTTCAGGAGTATAGCTCTTTTATTTTGGACTGTATTGTGCCCTCAACAGACGGACGGACGGACATCACTTGAATGTCTTAGAATCGATCACTGATCAATAATATATATATTTCATGGGGTCCTAGACCGATATTTTGATACCGTAGGTGGAGGGTAAAAAAAAATAATTGTTCGATTAATTGACATAAATTAATCGATTTATTCGTTGTTCGAAAATCGTCATTTTTAAATTAATCGAACAAGAGTCTGGTTTTGTTTGATCGATTAATCGAATTATTCTTAATCGGTTAACAACTCTAATAAAGCATCTTTAAACCACCTAGTTTTTAGTCTTCCGAATGCTTTTAGAGCGCTTTGAAAAACAATCATATGAGCGTTTAACGACGTTATCATTCGGACGTTTTTAAATCACTCTAAATGCAAAAACCATGACGTTTTGGAAACGCTTGTACCACCATCTAGAGTACTTTTAAAACACTTTGATGATTGTATTTTTCTGTCTGGGTGTATGTTAAAGTTATTCATATTTCTTTTATTCGACTTCCCAACAAAATCACCTAACTTTTGCAAGAAATCCGGACTCGATACGATCAAGGATACCATCAGGACATTATTAGGAAGTTCAAAATGTCCTTTTTTTTAATTTTAACAAAAAATCATAAAAATTGGTACGAAAAAATGTATAAACAAAAATATGCAAATTTGGTTCAAAATTTTGACTTCTGGATTTTGGATTTTAGCCCCATGTTCTCTTTATTAAAGTGTCTACTTTACATATCTGCTTAGAACAGGAAGTGTCTTGCAAGATTCGGATACTTATAAGGACATAACCAAAAAAGCACATTTTGAACTTCCTTATAATGTCCTGATGGTATCCTTGATCGTATCGAGTCCGGATTTCTTGCAAAAGTTAGGTAATTTTATTGGAAATAAATATGAATAACTTTAACATTCACTTTTTTAATATTAAAAAAATTGTCTGTTTTGAGGGCTTGGTCCACAAAAAAATTAAAATGTCTATATCTCGAGAAGGCTATTTAATACTACTTTTCTGATGACAGATTCGTGTTTAGGAGGTCAAAATACTTTGGAAAATGTACTTCAGAAGTATGTGCAAAAAAAAGTTGATTTTTGTAGAGTAGTGTTATTTTTATACCCTCCAACCACAGTATGGGGTATACTCACTTTGCCATTCCGTGTGTAACACATCGAAATATCGGTCGGGGACCCTACAAAGTATATATAATATTGATCCCTGATAGAATCTAAGACATGTAGAAATAACGATGCAGCCCAAACCAAAAGAGCTAGACCCTTGAAATTGGGCAAGAATATCTCTTATGTTACTGGTAAGGTTAAGTTAAGATAGGCAAAATCGGACCAGGGGGAAAAAGTTCCCCCTTGAAGAGCTAAATCGACCCCTGAAAAATACGATATTTTTACAAGTTTTTTTATTTTTGCTCAACAAATGTAACATTTGTATGCCATATTATGTTCATAGACCTGCGCTTGGACCAAGGGGGTTAGAAAATTCGATTTTTTTCATGGAGCCCCCTTTGAGGGCGTGGTTATAGAAATTAATTAAAAATAAAGATAAAAATTTATTATTTAAGCGTAAATATCATAAACATATAATTTGTAAACATATATAGCGGGGGGACAGGTGTCCCCCACCCACTCCGAAGACCCCCCCCCACCAAATAAAAAAATTACGCCCCCGGAATTTTTATTTTTTTTATTTTAAACGTGTTGGAGGGTATAAAAGATTCGGCACAGCCGAATTTAACACTCTTACTTGTTTGTTATCAAATTGTTGTTAAAACAAAAAACAAAATCATACCATGCTCTAACAAAAACACAATCCAACACCACTGTTTTTCTTCCTAAAATTTCTTAAAATTTTTATGGATTACCTTTGAGAAATTATTCCATTCTTTTAAGGGGAAGAAAACATTGATCTGGCAACACTGGTTTAATTCACAAAATATGCTCTCTCTGCTGATGAGTAGTTTTGGTTTAGGGGAGCGTATGAGTGATATCAAATCTAAAACAATTATTTTGTTGCAGAAAACTTTTTATTTATCGCATTTTCTATATTTCTTTATCATATCAATTTAATTTTTTATTTATTATTTAAGGAATTTTCACTAAAGTATCTATTTTGGAGTTTCACAACATTTATTTTCACAATTTTTTTATTTTATAGCACTAAATTTGTATCTTTCCGTTTCTCTAAATACACTAAATTTTAGTAACTATCGTTTAGATTTGTTGTTCTTAATAATGATAATGATGATCATGTACTAAAAAAAATCTAGTTCAATATTTTTATGTGATATTTTTGGTCTTTGTTGTACTCGTATTTTTCAAATGGTGCTCATAATTTGCATACAGATAGTCATCTTTTTTCATTGAAATCATTAGATTTAAATCATAAGCTGAGTTGTATTTTTTCGAATGTTAAAAAGAATTTAATCATTAGGTAACAAAAAGGAATATTTGGATTAAAATCTTAATTACTCATCTAAAAATATTTTTGTTCATTTTTGTTATCGATTTCTTCATATTGCACTGCAGAAAAAAACTTTAATGATACTAAATTCGGCTATGCCAAATCTTTTATACCCTCAAAAATCTAAAAAACGAAAATAAAAATTTTTTACTGGGGGGTTGGTTTTGGGGGAGATATTGGAGGACATCTTCCCCTTGCAATATATGTTGACAAATTAATTTATTATGAGTTTTGCAATTTTATCATGCATTACAAAAAAAATTTAAAAAAAAAGATTCGTTAAAGTAATGACAATTGCCATAAACTTAATGAAAACTGACTCACGTTTTCAACCGAAGACTGGTTTCATTTGATCAATGAAACTGGTGTTTCATTGTTTATGCAATCAAAGTTACAACTTCTGTCAGGCATGGCCTCAAATGCAGGCCTTAAAGTAAACATTAGGAAGACCAAGGTGATGAGAATAAACGCTGAAAACAACAGCAGATTTACAATTGGTAATGATCAGGGCAAGGAAGTTCATGCAATAAAAATCACGTTTTTAGCGCTAAAAATATGTATCAAAAATTAAAAAATATGCAGTTAAAATAAGAAAAATATGCATTTAAAAACTGACTTATTATAATATTTTTTCATAAAAAACCTAAAAACCATTAAATTCAGTCCAATTTTTTAAAATGTTTATATGTACGTGTAAAAATTTATTAATATGTAAGCAATCGCGTTCCGAATTCGGCTATTTTCGAATTTCAAAATTCTTTACCCCATAATAATAATAATTCGGGATAAATATTCCCTTGCCTAATATTTAGTTTGTAATTCTTTTTATTGTTGCATAACGTAGAGAAGAGCTGACAAGCTCTAAATAATTTCATGCCTAAAAATTATTTTCTTTTGAAATTCCAATTTGAAAGCATTTATCTTTCAAATCGAATTATGCAGTAACTCACCAAGCTTTGCTTTTTCGATTTTTTTTTTTTAAGAAAAGTTTTTAAAAAGTACTGCAACTAAAAATTGAAAATGAACATGAAATATCGCATTATTTACAAAAATAACAAATTAAACAAAAAAAAATTTTTTTTTGGAAAATATAAAAATATATGCAAGAAAATATGTAATTTAAGCAAAATATGCAAAAACATGCATTTTTACCAAAATATGCAAAAATATGTACTAACAAATCAATGCCATTTTTAAGCAAATTCGATGATTCGTGAAGATAATTACTTTATGATGTTCTAAGACTAACGACAACAAACATGTATTTACATGAACCCCCTTGCCCTGGTAATGATATACTAGAGGATGTAGAATCTTTCTGTTATCTTGGCTCTATATTAACAACAACTCGCGGCTCGGGCGCAGATATCTCTCACCGTATTAAAAAAGCATCCCAAACTTTCGGCCAACTCAATTACGTATGGAAATCATCCACACTCTCTCGTGGTGTCAAAATTAAACTGTTTAACTCGAGTATTCGTTCTACTTTGTTGTACGGCTGCGAAACATGGAATGGGGCCCCCCAGACATTCAGGCAATGCAAGTATTTATAAACCGATGTCTGAGAAGAATACTTCGGGTGTATTGGCCGCAAAGGATAACCAATGAGAGGCTGTGGTTCGAAACGCAGCAATCTCCTATAACCGTTGAAGTACGTAGACGAAAGTGGAACTGGATAGGTCATACAATAAGAAAAACCCATCCAGACATTGCTAAAAGTGCCATAGAGTAGAATCCACAAGGTAGTCGTAGAAGAGGACGTCCAGCCCATACATGGAGACGACAAGTCATAGCTGAAGCAACAACTCTGAACACCAGTTGGAGCGAAGTGAAAAATATTGCGATGGACAGATCAAAATGGAGAGATTTTGTTGGGGCCCTATGCTCCTTATAGGAGCTTCGGGAACATATATAATGGAACTGGTGTCATTAAAGTTCCTTTCAATGAAAACTTCCATGGAAATAATGCAAATATTCGTAGAACTTGTTAAAAACGTTTTATGAAAATGTTCAGTAAATGAATGAAAGTATTCATTGATTAAGAATAGCAGAAAGTAAGCGAAGGAAAGTTGCAACCTTGAATTGAAAATAATAAAAATGTTCATTAACAACAATATTTGGTGAATCACGTGTAACCGTCACTAAAATTTTATTTAATTTAAGTGAATCACATATTTTATGATTTTCATTTACAAGGGAGGTCTTTCAGAAGGCAAAGAAGAGAAAGGAAAGAGGGGAGGAAAATAAAAGTAAAGTTAACTATTTTTTTCTTAGCTGCCTCACTTTTAGCTGATCAAAGGAGAGGGGGAAAGCGGTATTTTTCGCATTTTTTCAAAAGAAATTACTTATATGAATATTCTATATAGTTCGAACGTTTTTTTGAGGCCTATCCAATAGTGTGTCGGTCGTGTCCAAATTCGACTTCGTTAAATTCTTATTTTCTACGTAAGACCGCCCAAATAATATATAATAATCTGTATTTAAACTAAACTGTTCCGTATTTTAGCGTTTAACGAAATTTTTGCTAGTTCGGCTTTTATTCGTATTTTCCCGAAAGAACATATTTTTTCATAAGGTGGCCACTTAATTTTAAATTTGAGATTGGGCAGCTTAAAAAAAGGTAACTCTTATTAATTAATAACACAGCTCAACAAGAAAATGCGTATTGGATTCTGGTTAGTGATTTAGATAGTGTTTGATGCGCTGATTTCATATCCGGAGCCCAAATTTGTCTATCACGTCAGGCTTTTGAGTAATTCGCGGTTAAAGGGCCGAAAAAGGGAATTTTTTACACATTGTAAAAGCTTATAAAATAATATCCTGACATGGGAATGACTTGGTATCAAGCTCATTCGAAAGTAATTTTCTCGTAAAGATAAGATAAAATTTTCTAAAAATTTAATTTTCTAAAATGGTGAAAAAATCATTAGCAAAAAAACCTTCCATTTTTTGAATGTTTAGTTTATTTACACAGTGTTTTTTAACAAATTTCCATACAATTTCATATGTACATAAATTTTAGATTTAAAGCACTTGTTGGTAATGATTTTTTAATCATTTTAAAAAATTAAATTTAAAGAAAATTTGATCTTGACAGAAAGAGAAAATTACACACTTATGAATGAGCTCGATACCAAGTCATTTGCATGTCAGGATCTTACTTTATAGGCATTCAAAAATGGTAAAAATTGGGCTTTTTTGACACTTTAACCGCGATTTTTTCAAAATTGTGACGTGATAGAAAAATTTGAGTGACCGTTTTGGAATCGGGTCACCAATACCTATTAACTTTTTTTGGTTTCATCCAAAACGCAGCGACAAACCTCAGATTTGTAGAGCGGTGTAATTTACATAATTTACATTTCATTTAAAATTTCATTAAAACTTTTAATATTTATTAAATTTAAAATTAATAATTTACGTTTCACTTTAAATTTCGTTTAAAAAGTCCGAAAATATATCAAAAACAAGTTAGAAAAATACACTTTTACCTTTTTTATAGATTTCACTCAGTTTTTTCACACAAAATTTTTTTACTATATCCTTAAATTTTAATACATAAGTTAAACAACGAAGTAACAAGGTGGAAGGAGAGGAGCTAGGGGTCCAATTTGTTGTTTTAAAATTATTATTAGGTCACAGATCACGACAAGAAACAAAAAATGAAACTGTATGGTCGTCAAAGGGAAAAAGGCACTCCTTTTTTTATTATAATATACGGAGAAAAGAAAGGGTCTTAAATTAAGTGTTTGCATTCAATGTTAGGCATTTTTCCACCATTTTGAAACTTTTATTGCAAAAAAGCCCATAACAGTTCAATTTTATTTCACGCTCGAAAAAGAATGTTTTTTTTTTGTTGCTAGTTAGTATAATCTATGTGTAGTTGTAAAAAATTTTGAAATAGTTTGTACTTGTATTTAGATTAATTGTCAAATAATATAATTAGTTAATAGTTACTATCTATAGATAGTACAATTAGCACATGTTTAAGTAGACAGTTAGTAAAAGGTGCTAATAAAATAATAACTAAAAGTTTACAGACGATTTAATAACTTGTAAGTTATTATGGAAGCAGCGATGCCAACTATTTCAAACCAAAAAGCGTCGGCTGAGCAGTTAAAAAGGGCTAAAAAGGGCTAAACTCAAAAATTTATCAGTTTTTGTGTTTTTCAGCAATTTTTTTTTTTAATTTGTGTTTCTAAAAGATCGTTTTTACGTTCTAATTTAAAAATGGGCTTATTAAAAAAATTTATTGAAATATTTTACTTAAAAATGTAGAATTTAAAACAAATCGCTAAGATTTGCGTTTTCCAACAATATTAAATTTTTTCTTCGGGCCATTAAAGTGCGCTTATATAATAATTGGACTATTCGTAATATTGGTTTCAATTAATTTTTGCAGAAATACTTAAACAATTTGATGTATTTATTGACATTCAATTTTTTATTTTTAAAGAAGTTCATGACACTAAATGTTCTCTCCACTTCTGCATTTGAATAAGGATTTCCAATTAAGTCAGAACAATAGATGACAACTTCTAAATCGGATTTTAAACCATAAAATTTTTGAAACAGTGTATTTCAATCAAAAATTAATCTATTTTAAGATTTTCCGAGTCATAAGCCTTGTTTTTTGCAGACCGGATTAAGATTTGGATTAACTTTGTTTTGTTAAAAAATGGGTCAAATCAGGTCCAGAATTTTTTTTTATAATTTTTTTCTGAAATTACATACAATTAGTAAATATAAACAGGAAACCAAATTAAGCTTTGACCAAAATGTAAAGAATGAAAAATAAATTTAGTTAAATCCTAGGATTAACTCAGATTTATTTATACCATTTTACATTTTGGACAACGCTTAATTTGTTTTCCTGTTTATATTTTTTAATTGTATGTAGATTCAGAAAAAAATTTAAAAAAAAATGTGTGGACTTGATTTGACTACACAGAAAAAAATAAAAAAAATTTTGAGTAAATTTTTAATACTATTGAGTAAAAAATTACTCAATTTTCCACCAGTAAACGATTTAATAGTATTGAGTAAACTTTTAATAAAAAATTATTAAATGCTTAATAAAAAATTTGAGTAAATTATTAATTCACACAATTAAATCTTTACTTAAAATTTTTTAATATTTTTAAGTAACTTTTTAATTTTGTCAAGTAAAAATTTACTCAAAATGTATCAAATTATTTTTTTAAAAAGTTTAAAAAGTTTCTAATTTTTTTTTTTTCCAAAAAAAATTGCTTTTACAAACTTTACCAAATATACTTATGTCTTCAAGACAAAGTAAAATTTTATAAAGATGATTTCAAACTTTCATATACATATACAAAAAACAATAAACTAAATGAGAATTCAAAACACCAAGAGAAAAAAAAAAATAAATAAAAAAAAATATTAAATTTGTATTAAATTATTTACTCAAATTTTATTTTCAATTTTTGAGTAAATTTTTAATTGCGTCAGTTAAAAAATTACTCAAATTTTTTTTAAAAAATTAAACAAGTGTCTACTCAAATTTGTTTCCACCATATTTTTTTCTGTGTAAATAGAGTTAATCCTAATCTTAATCCGGTCTGCAAAAAACAAGCCTATTGATTCCCTTTACATGGTTTATAATTTCATGTATAAAAGATATGCAACTTTATTTTAGAAAACATTGTGGCCAAACAGCAAACATTGTGGCAAAATATTAACAAATGTCTCCAAAAAATTAACAAATGGTTAAAAAGGGGCTAAAAGGGCTAAAAAATATAACAAAAAGAGCCATGTTAGCCCCTAAAAAAATAAAAGGGCTAAAAGAAAAAAATACGCGCTGAGAGCAATCAAAAAGGGCTGAATATAGCCCCAAAAGGGCTAAGTTGGCATCACTGTATGGAAGGGTTTTTCTTTATTAACCCATTGATGGCCGATATGGAGATTTTCATCCTAAGTGGGGATTTGAATCCAAAGAGGGGATTTGGATCCAAAAGAGGGGATTTAGATCCAAAGTGGGAATTATGATACAAAGTGTAGTTTCATTATCCAAATTTTGAGGATTTTATCAACATGTTTTCGTGTTTTTTTAAATTAAAAAAATTATATCGCCATTAACCATCAATCATGTTAACAATCAAAAATTGCCAACAAAAAATGCCTAAAATTGGAGAAAACTCAAAAAAAAAAACACAAAAACTCTGAAAATTCTGAAAAAAAGACAAATAACTCTGAAATGTCTACACCAGAGATGTTAAAATTGGTACAATTTACTTTTTTTGGTACATTTTGATTTTCAAAAGTACCGTGGTACTACCACGACTCATTTGGTACAATTTTAAAATTTCCAATTTCTTTCTTTATAACTCTATATAAATCGAAATATTGGTAAAAGACCCCAGCTTTTTTACCTTACTTTAAAAAAATGCTCAAAAGCGTACTAATGCTAGACCGATTTAAACCACAAATGAGGCTCTTTTTTTAGTTTTTACCCCTTGTTTTAAAACAGTTTAAAGTAGTTTTCAAATAAAATTTTTCTAAATTTAAAAAAAAAAAAAAGAAAAGGTATCAGAATTGGACACTTGCGAAAAAAAGTTTTACTCACTTTTATCAAACAATTTTCCACAGAAGTATGAGAGAGTTATTTATAGACAATTAATGAAGATACTATTAATTGCAGATTTTTAGAGATCTTGGCACAATTTTCGTGATACACACTCAGATACATTTTTCTTGTCGAAAAGTTCTAGAATCCAAGTCAATGAGACATTTTTCTGCAAAATAGATTTCAAGAAATTGTTCAAAAACCTTTATTTTTTTTAATTTGTTTGCTTTGGGGGGGTACAACCGAATTAACACTCTCATTTGTTTTAGTTAAGTTTTTATTAATTAAAACAAAATGGTACCGTGAGGGACCAAAAAGTTACATTTTTTTTGAAAGTTGGTACAAATTTGAAACCCCATTTAACATCCCTGGTCTACACACTCTAATTAAAATGATTTCAGTTTGCTACAATAAATTAAGTGAATTTAAACAAAATGTTTATTTTTACTAAACAAAATGTTTATTTTTACTAAAAATTAATTCGAATTTACACTCAAAATATAAAAATTAGTAGATTTACTAATTTTTGTTTGCTAATGGTAGTAAGCAAACCTTTAGCAAATTTTTAGTTGAGATTAGCATGTTAGCAAAAATATCTTGTAAACATCTTTTAGCGCATTAGCAATTTTAAACAAACTTTGAACTAATATCTTTTGCTAAATTTGAAATTGAGTTGACAACATTTTTACAAGCTTTTGTGCTAATATTAGCAAAAATAAATTGTAATTTTTTTTTAAGAAAACTTGAAATGGCGCTATCTCGGAAACTAAGCGAGATAGAGCAAAGATGTTAGCAAAAATATCTTGTAAACATCTTTTAGCGCATTAGCAATTTTAAACAAAATTTTAACAAATTTTTTTTGCTAAATTTAAAATTTAGTTGACCAAATTTTTACAAGCTTTTTTGCTAATAAAAAAGTCCAAAAGCATTTTTGTAGCTCTCAAAACGTAGAACAAGCTCTCCGAGTAATATTTTTGAAGTTATCGAGTTTTTTAATTATCAAAACTCTAAAATCAGGTACCTCAAAAACTAATCAAGGTAGAGCGAAACGGACACAAATTTTGGATCAAAAACTACCAATTAGGTATAGGCCCATCGGGGTCTGGACCTATCGGGGCAGAACCCAATGGGGTCCTGAAATGTGTATGAACTAAGTTGAAATAAAAAAAATTTCACTTAACTAATTTTTGGCAAAACATTTTTGCTAACTTTACCAAAAAAATTGTGGGTTCCAAATCAGCAAATTTTCTTTTAGGTTTACAAGCTTTTTTTGCTAACATTACCGTTTTTTTTTTTTGAGTGCAAATTCTTAAAAATTTATTCTTATTTCATACTAGCTATACCCGGTCCGCGTTGCTGGCCCTAAGAAAAAAACTGTTCTATATTGCATCTCAATTTAAATATAGTGTCGGATAAAATTAATGCACGGGAACGGGTCCAGCTAGTAACCTTTGGTTCCACCCTCGAATAGCACTATCCATAGAGAAATCTCTCAAAAAAAACGGTTCAGCCGTTTTTGCGTGATTATAACGTTAAGTATAGTACAAAGGGGCATGTAATTTAACGCATTTTTATCGAATCTTGATAGTCTAAAGTTCCATGCTGCATCCTCGATTAGTACTATCTGTGCTGCAAATTTTATTGACATCAGTTTTGTCGTTTTTGTGTGATTGCGAAAGAGGAGGAAATATCTTTTTATTTATGAAAAACGGGAGTGATATTGCAAACCCTTTTGCCGAATCGCGCTATACATATGACCTAGAGTTCCCGCTCGGTAAGTTCTATCAGTAGTGACAGATTCGGCTTATCCATTTTTGCGTGATTTCACAACAGGCAGAACTAACGTTCAGTATAAAACAAAGGGGCTTGTCAATTTACGCCTCTTTGTTCAATCGTGGTCAGTATAGTACTAAGGGCATTGCAATTTTGATCCCTTTTTCTAATAACGATCTTATATGGCCTACATATGCACTTGGTTTGCACTGTATGTAGTGAAAATGCCAAGAGAATCGGTTCAGCTGTTCAGATTGCGAAGCAGGCAGACAATGTCCAGTATAGTATAAAGGGGCGTGGCATTTTACGCCCCTTTTTCCAATCGTGGTATAACATGGCCTATAGTTTCGCACTCGGTTAATACTATCAGTGCTGAAAATTTAATTAAAATCAAATCAACAGTTTTTGCGTTATTGCGGAGCATGCAGAAATAAAATTCAATTCAATACAAAGGGGCATGGCATTGTACGTCCATTTGTCCGATCAAATGGCACACAGTTAGTACTTGGTTAGTACTATCGTTGGTTTAAATTTCATCAAAATCGGTCCAGCCGTTTTTTTATATATAGATGTCATTAGTGGTGCAATGTAAAAATTCGATTTTGCCCACCCCTCCACCCACTGGCAAAAAAGCATGGCATTTTACGCCCATTTGTTCGATCACGATCTAATTTGGCATATTATTAGTACTCGATGAGTACTATCTTTGGTTTAATTTTCATCAAAATCGGTCAATCCGTTTTTTATATATATATATGTCATTAGTAGTGCAATGTAAAAATTCGATTTTGCCACGCCCATCCGCCCACACGCAAAAAATTAAAAATCTGACTGCACAGTGTTACTCCCTATGCTATGCTGAATATTCCCTGAAAATTTCATCGATATCGGTCCAGCCATTTTCGCGTCCATAAAAAACATACATATAGCCGTTTATTGCATTATGGAAATAACTTTCTATTCAATACAAAGTTGCATGGCATTTTACGCTACTTTGTCCGGTAACGCTAAAATTTGGCACATAGTGAGTACTCAGTTAGTACTATCTTTGATATAAATTTCATCAAAATCGGTCCATCCGTTTTTTATATATAGATGTCATTAGTGGTGGGATGCAAAAATTGGATTTTGCCACGCCCCTCCGCCCACAGACGGAAAATCAAAAATCCGACTTGACAGTGTTACTCGCCAGGCTATTCTGAATATTCTCTGAAAATTTCATCAAGATCGGTCCAGCCGTTTTCGAGTCCATACGGAACATACATACATACATAATACACACATCCATTTTTATATATATAGATAACTGTCTTCTGATTAAGAAAAATGTCCTACAATCTGAGAATTTTCAATAAGAAAATGTCTCAAAATCTGAGCCATGTCTTTATAAAACATGTCTCAAGTGCTGAGTCTTTTTTATAGAAAAAATTTCTCAGAATCTAAGTTTTTTTCTATAGAAAAACTGTCTCAGAATCTGCGGCTTTTTCTATAAAAATAAGAATCTGAGACTTTTTCTACACTCAAAAAATTATGAAAAATGTAGGCGTCCACTACATTTTACGGTAAAATCAACCAAAAATTGTTGTTGTTTTTAACTATTAATTAACAACTACAAACTTTTTCTACAGAAATAATGTCACAGAATCTGAAATTTTTTCTATATGAAAAATGTCCCACAATCTGCTACTTTTTCTCTAACTAAAATTTCTCAGAATCTTAGAATTTTCCATAGGAATAATGTCTCTAAATCTGAGAATTTTTCTCAGAGCCTAACACTTTTTCTATAGGAAAATCTGAGACATTTTTATACCCTCCACTTAGTGATAGAGGGTATATATAAGTTTGTCATTCCGTTTGTAACTCATCGAAATATCAATCTGGGACCCCATAAAGTATATATATTCATGATGCCCTATGGATTTTAAGACATTCTAGCGATGTCCGTCTGTCCGTCTGTCTGTCTGTCTGTCTGTGGAAAATGCTGTCACGAACGAACAGAGATGACTGAAACTTAACATATTTATTGGAAGTTCTCCCGATATGGTATTGCATTTGAGCGATATCGGTTCAGCGGTTCAAAAGTTACGAACGAAAATGTAAGCACACCTCAAAAATTTCAGTACATTCAACATAACCTAAAAATACAAAATGCTTTAATTCGGCTTCTGGTTGACATATGTGAACATAATTGAACACCAAATGGTATTTAAACAAGTACGAATATATTTTTTGACAAAAAAATCGTGGATTTTTTTTTACCAAAATTTTTTTTCGCGGAAATTTTTTTTCAAAAAAATTTTTTTTTTCAAAAGTAATTTCCTTTTAAATAAAGTTTTTTGCAATAATCTTTTTGAAATTGTAGAGGGTATCACTACATTCGGCATGGCCGAATTTAACTTTTTTACTTGTTTTATATGAAATATGTCTCTGAATCAGAGACTTTTCTATAGGAAAAATGTTTTAAAATCTTACACGTTTGCTAAAGGAAACATATCTTAGAATTTGCTACACAAGCAGGGACATTTTTGTCTCAAAAGCTTAACCTCTTTGTATAGAAAAGGGCTTAAAATCTGAGGCTTTTTCTATAGAAAAAATGTCTCAATATATTATACTTTTTTTCTATACGAAAAAAGTCTCAGAATTTGAGGTTTTTTCTATAGGAAAAATGTATCAGAATCTTTAAGAATCTGAAACTTTTTTTTAGGAAAAATGCCTCAAAATATAAGACTTTTTCTATATAGAAAATGACTCAGCAAAATAGCAGAATCTTTGACTTTTTCTCTTAGAATCTCAGACTTTTTCCAGAAAGAAAAATGTCTTAGAATCTGAGACTTTTTCTTTAGGTCTTTTTCCAATGGAAAAATGTCTCGGAATCTGAAACTTTTTTTAAAGGAAAAATGTCTCAGAATCTGAGATTGTTTTTAAATGAAAAATGTCTCAGAATCTGAGACTATTTTTTAAAGGAATAATGCAAAAAATGACAAACATACACAAATTCGGAAAAAATTTATCAAAATCTCATTTAGTTACACAGAAAAAAATTGAAACGAGTTTCAATCAACAAAAAGGCGGATTCAATCAGTTTTTTAATTGGAATTCCTCCAATTAAGAAAATTGTTATACACAAATCAAATTGTAATAATCAATTACAAATTGTAATTGAAAATTTTTTTGTATCAATTTTTTATTTATAGTCAATCAAAATAATGATTGATTTAACAAATGAATTGTAAGCTTATGACAAAATTATTAAAAAATTCATCTTTTTTTCTTTCAAATATGTTGCAAACAATAAAAAAAGTAAAACCCGATTATTTTGTATATTTTTGAATTAATCTATTCAAATAAATTAAAGCGAAAAAAAATCTGGTATGTTTAAAATTTTGTAACAAAAAAAAGCAAAAATTTTAATCAAAACATTGATTGACTCATTTAATTTTTGTTGATCAATACATTTAATTGAAAATTTTTAGCCATTAATTTTTTGTGTGTACGAATATCAAAAAATTAATAAACTTGGTCGAACAGTTTTCGAGAAATCGCCATTTAAAATTTGTCAAAAAATTGCAAAATGGGGGTTTTTTCCTACGTTTAAGAATTTAAAAAAAAAAACTCAAAAAATTTCTTTATTTTAACCCTTTTATAGAGCTTTATGTAATCTTTCATTTAAGCTTACTTGGAGCCAAATCCGATCATTTTAACCCGTGGCACCCTTCGATCAAAATTTAGGGTTTTTGGTAAAAAGTTTCTAAAAATCCAAAATTTTGATCGATGGGCGCCACGACTTAAAATGATCCGATTTGGCTCAAATTAGTTTTAAATGAAAGATTGTCTCAAGCTCTACAAAAGAGTAGGCGGAATGAAATTTTGAGACTTTTTTTAAAAAATTTCTTGAATGTAGAAAAAACCGCCATTTTGTACAAATTTGAAATGGCGATATCTTGAAAACCGATCGAGCGATTTTAATTTTTTTTTTTAATATTCGTGCTCAGCGCATCGAAATTAACAAATATGATGTGTCGAAAGATAAAAATTGTTTTAATTTTATTTTTGAAAATTTTTCAAAAATCCAAAACTTTGACCGTAATTTAATCCGATTAACCTCAAATTTGTACCACATAAAATTTTGCCCGGATACTTGGAAAAATCGAAAGATGACAAGAAAATTCCAGTCTAATGTGCTGTTATGTACATTTTTTTGTTAAAAAATGTTAAACAAAATTTTAGACCCCTCCCCACAAAAAAATTCTGAATACGCCCCTTATAACCCCATTTGAAATTTTAAAAAAAAGTTAAAAATTATGGTTTTTCGTACGTACAAGAAATTTTTAATAAAAAATTTTAAATCATTTTTCCATTGACTATTTTATTGAGCTTGAGCCAAGCTTTCCAAGATAATTCAAACAAGTTCCCAAAGAAGTCTGAACGTTTTAGAAAATTTCTGGAAAATATCATAAAGTTCTGGAAAATAAGGAGAAAACCAGAAAAAAAATTAAACAAATTACAAAAAAAAAACAGAAGAAGCAGAAAATAAATCAGAAAAACCCAGAAAAATTTAGGATAATAAAAAAGAAAATTACATAAATTGGAAAAATTTCTAAAAACACTTAAAATCGATCAATTTTAAAGGAATTTATTGATTCGCCACAACCGTATTTAGCATTCTACACTCAAAAAAATAATTTTGTAGAAAGACTAATTTGTTAAGTTTATTCCAGTTAGCTTTTTTAAATTTTTGAAATTATTTAGTAAACTTTTTTAAATTATTTTTTGGAGATTTCGAAATAGAGTTTTTACTAACTTTAGCAACTAGATTGTGTTTTCAAACTCAACTCATTTGTGGAGTCTTATCGGGTTTTTTCAAGTTCTACAAATTTCTTTTTTGAGAGTGTGTACTTGTTTCTAAGAAACCAGACAAATAATAAATTTTATCACTTTTTAATTGTTTTATTTATTATTCTTGTAAAAAAATATATAAAAAAAGTAAATGATAAGATTAACAACAGTTAAAGAAGATATTGGTCAATTTGGCACTTATAACAAACGTTTAAAATATTCACCACTACTTACCTTATTATCAAAGATTTAACCAATAAAAACTCTTTCCAATAAAAACACAAACAATACGAAATTATAAGTTAATAAAAAAATTGCTAACTTGACATTGAGAAAAAAACTTGTTTTATTGTTTATGTTGATTATGATAATTTCATTTTCACTTTAATTATGCCATAATTTAAATTTAATATGTTTTTATGCAAATCTATTAGGAATTCAGCACAAATTTTGTGTTTTTAATTTGATAAATTTTACGAATCGAATGAACTGTGAACTTTAAAAGATCTCGAGTACAATTTACATTTTATTTTTAATTTTTATAAATATTTATGAAAATTATTAAATACAAATTAAAAACAAAAAAAAAAATAATATTTTTATTTTTTTTGTTTATAAAACTTTTAAATAAATTTTTTATCACTTTTAAAAAATTATTAGCATTTTTCAAATATCTTTATTAAAAAATTTCCGGTAAATTCCGAATATTTCCCTTAAATATTTTCCGCTAAGTTTTTTTTAAAGACATCGCGATTTATTTTTTCTTTGTTTCGTTTGAAAATATTTCCGTTTTTGATTTTTCTAGTCGTTGTTTATTTAAATGTGTCCTCAAACACTTTACGTTTATTATTAAATTCTCTTCAATAGGTTTTTAATATTGAAATAATTTTAAAATAATTATTTTTTTTTGTTTCTTTATTCAACATCTTATCAGTTATAAACTCTCCGTTAAGTTGATTTAAATTTTTCTGTTATAATATATTAGCGGTAATCACTTATATTAGGAAAGTGTTAAAAATAAAAAGATTTACTGTTTTTAGTTTTTACAAACACGATTTAGAAAAATTTTCAAAATTTTAGTTCTAAAACAAAAACACAAAAAAAAAATTGGAATTCATAATTTTCAATATCAAAATTTATATGAAACTAGTAAGAAACAAACCAGGATGTCTTAAATTTTTAGAAAAATTAAAAAATTTTTCTTTCACACTTTTCTCAATTCAAAACCACATATAATTAATCAATTTTTGTTTTAATTTAAGAAAAAAGTAATCTTTATTTTATTGATTTCATTGACTTTATTTGAATCCACATCTTCTTTAGTTTAAGAAATAATTTTCTTAACTTAAGGAATAAATGCTTTAGGTTTTTATGGGGACCCCATCTGGGGCCCCATCTAAAAATCCCATGAGACCCTTACTTTAAATCCAAATTTCGATTTTCGCGGAATTTTCAAATGCCTATAACTCTGCAAATACTGCAGATACGAAAAAAAATTCCAAAGGCATTTTTGTAGTCCTTCACTCGTAGAATATGACCGCCGAAGATCCGAAAGACCTTCGAGTTATAGTTTTCGAGTTATTTCATGATCAATTTTCTCAAGACCCCATTCCCGTATCTCGAAAACTAAACAAGATAGAGCGATTCTGACCAAAATTTTGGATCAAAATCATTAGTGACCTTATATTAGTGTACGTACATACTCATGTGTGAACCCCATATATTGGGGGCCCGTAGGGTCCTCACATTGGGGCTGCATAGGGTCCACAGAATCCGTAAGTTTAAGGAAATTTTTACTTATTTTAAAAAAATATTTTTCCTCTGGATAAAAACAATTATACTTATATTTAGTACAATTTTACTTAATTTTAAGATATATTTAAGTAAATGCATTACTAGTATTTGGGAAAAAATATACTTTGAAGAAGAATTAATATCTTTGGAGCCCTCGCATACCCTCCTTTTCTTAAATTAAGTTCAACATGCTTTAAAATTGGTAAATTTTTTTTTCAGTGTAGTAATTTGACAAGGTTTTTTTTGTGTGTACCCTCCAATAGAGTGGGCCGGTGATTTGCACATTTGCTAATATCGATAACAAATAACAAAAAGTTGGCGCTCATTTTCGAGCGGATAACGGCAAAAATTATAAAAAAATATTAGGAGGGTACTATTAATTCGCGGTTTTTGGAAAAAAACATTTTTTTTAAATATTTTGAAAAATAAAGCTAATTAAGAACCAAGTTCCAAAAAAGACTTTTGAGTGTTAATTTACAACTTTATTGGTAAAAACCTTGTAAAATTACAAGAAAAGTTTATAATTTGTTTTTTTTTCTACCCTTTTTACCAATAATTTTGTAATTTTACAAGCTTTTGACGCCATAAAACTTACAAGGAGGTTTTGTAACTCTACTAAATTTTTTTCTACCTCCTATTTTACGAGAATTTCTAGTAAAAATTATGAGCTTTTTTGTAATTTTACAAGATTTTTTCCACAAAAATTGTAAATTTACATTTTTTTTGGCGAAATAAAACTTACAAGGAATTCTCGTAAATTTACTAGATTTTTTTTTTGTAAATAACCATTGAAATTTGTAAAATTACAAGAAAAACTGTAAAATTACAAAAAAAAAAAATAAATTTCGATCGAAAATTATTTGTTAAAAAACAAGGAAAACTGTCAAATATTGGTAAAATGGGATTATGAGACTTTTTCTAGTAATTTGACAAGGTTTTCTTTTGAGTGTTGCTGATCAATTTTGGTCCATGGAAGCATTTCAAAAGCAAGAAATGTTAGATTTTTTTACATAAAAAAATAAATTTTATTTCAAATAGCATTCAAATTGTACATAAGGCCGAATTGAGTACATAAAAAATAAAAAATTGGCAGGTATATATCACTATCCGCGAAGTGCAAAAAATTAGCAATTTGCTAAATTTAAAAAAAAAAAAATTGCATTTAATTTTTCTGTACTTAAATCGGACTTACCATTTGCGTGCCATTTTGAATTAAAATATATTTTTTTTATATAAAAAATTCTAACTTTTCTGGCTTTTGAAATGCTTCCATGGACCAAAATTGATCAGAATTTTTTTTTTTAATTTTTTCTTAATAAGCTTTATTTTTCAAAATTTTCAAAATATTTTTTTTTTTAAGAAATAAATATTTTTTTTCCTAAAACCGCGAACTAAAGCCGCTTGTAGAGGACTGAACGTACGCTCCTAAAATTTTTTTGTAATTTTTCCCGTTATCAACTCGAAAATGCGAGATTCGAGATTATGGAAGCCCCCGTAGGCTAGTTGGTAGCGTGCTAGCCTTTCAACGTGGGGGTCGTGGGTTCGATTCCCACCAGAACCCTTGATTTTTTTCGCTATAAAGAGACGACGGTCATTGTTACCAGTTCTCGGTTAGGTTGAATTTATTAAAAATGAGTTGTAAATAAATGGAGAGAATAAAAAAAAATAATTGATCATGTGATCAAAACTATTATATCTGTGGACGTTTGACAAAAGCACTTATTTTTTTGAAAAGTTTTTTTGGAGCTTTTTTTAAGAGATGGAAATGGCAAGAACTGGCCGATTTTCTCTATATTTTTTAAGAGATCTGATAAGCAGATATTTCAAATTGTGGAGATCTTTAAAAAAAATCATGTTAAAAGTGTTTGTTGTAGCCGAAAAAGTCTATCTTAATATTTTTTTGACAAAAGAACTTAAGTCGATTTAAATGCTTTTGTTAAAACTCCACGGATATATTATATTATTTAACGAGATTCGCA
Source organism: Pegoplata infirma (assembly GCA_963921195.1). Classification (NCBI taxonomy): domain Eukaryota; kingdom Metazoa; phylum Arthropoda; class Insecta; order Diptera; family Anthomyiidae; genus Pegoplata; species Pegoplata infirma. The sequence goes on along the minus strand of OY992537.1, from coordinate 11,036,565 downwards.
GATATGCATCATCGAGCCGCCCAACCCTCCAAACACAGATCGGGTATACTCACTTTGTCATTCCGTGTTAACGCATCGAAATATAGATCTAGGACCCTTTAACGTATATTTACAAATGATTAATGATCAATTTAAACACATAGACTGCCGAAGTTTAACACGGGTATTTTTTATGGTCATACGATATTTAAGTTCTTAAATGGCCAAAATTGAACCATACACATAAAAAACCTTGTCAAATTACAAGAAAAAGTCTCGTAATCTCATTTTACCAATATTTGACAGTTTCCTTTTTTTAACAAAACATTTTTGATCAAAATTTACATTTTTTTGTAACTTTACAATTTTTATTTGTAATTTTAAAAATTACCAAGTTTTTTTACAAAAAAATCTAGTAAATTTACGAGAATTCCTTGTAAGTTTTATTGCGCCAAAAAAGTTGTAAATATACAATTTTATTGGTAAAAGCTTTAACAAACTTTTCTTTTCTTTCTCATTTTACAAGTTAAAAACGTTATTAAACTTATAAATAGTTCATTGTTTTCTCAAAATGGAGTTCTCTAATGTCTGGAAGAAAAGACTTTTTTCTTAGTCTTTTTTTTTTTTTTTTTTGTAATTTTTTTGTTAGAGTTGTCAAGCGATTAAGAATTATTCTATTAATCGATTAAACAAAAGCACACTCAGCAAACTCGGTTTGCTAAAAATTTTGACTTAAATAGTTAACAGAAAAATCTGTAAATGTACAAAAATTCAGTTAAAATAATCGTACGAGTGTTACAATTGTAAAATATTACGAATCTTGTTCAGATTTGAATCAAGAGTGATTACCGCTTGTTTTTTATATAATTTCCTTTAGAAAAAAATTATATATCGGGGGCGAATATTCAAAACTTGCTATCTGCAATATTTTCGAAAGAGAGTTTTCGATAGAAATGTGTTTGCTGAATAAGTTTTCATCCATCAAATTAATTTTTAATTGAAAAATTATTTCAAAAACAATTGTTTTTAAATATATTGTAAACAAAATATTAATAATAACTGTTAGAATTACCTAAAAATACCAGTACTTTTTGATCTTCTAAAAAATTTTCATTATGCAGATAGCAAGTTTAAAATATTCGCCGTCGATATATAAAGTCTTCTCCGTCTGCCAGATTGATTGAGCTTTATTAAAAATTGTTTTTGTAAATTTTAATTTATTTTTTTTTTCCGCAAAGTCAAAACTTGTAAAATCTACTTTTAGTTTGTTTGATTAATACCAACAAATTTTTTTTAAGCATGGAATATAAAATTATATATTAAATATAAATTGTTTTTCATATAGAAACACTCTGAGAATAAATTCTTATCATTAAAGTGAAATTTTTAAATACGTTTAATTTAATAAAACATATTTTGATTGATTATATAGAAAGATGCTGATATTTGATTACGACCAATTGTCTGAGAAATATGATATGACAATGTGTAGCCACAGATATGGCATTATTAGAAAATTTAGATTTAGAAGTGTTTTTCTTTAGAAATCCTTTTTGAGATCTTGCAATCAAAATAGAATCTCTGTGAAACCAACAGAAAAATCTGTTAAAAATACACAGATTTTATTGCATATTAGAAATCTTTGGATTTCAATTTGTTAACAAATTTTCTGTATAATTAGCAAACAATCTGTTAAGGGTATCACTCTAAAAAACGCATGTAAACTTACTATTATAAATTGGGTAAATATTTGTTGAAAAGCACAAAATGCGTAAAATACTTTTAAACCAATTTAACACAGCAAATTAAAAATATCCGTTAATTCAAATATTTTACATACAAATGTGTAAACAAAATTGTCAACCAACATACATACACACATGTTAAATAACTAAAACGTCAGATAAAAGTATAAGCTTCCGTAGCGTAGTGGTTAAGAAGTGTACTTTCAAATCGGAAGGTCGCGAGTTTGATGCTGGCTGGCGCCGAATGTTTTTTTTTGTTTTTTATACCCTACACCACTCTGTGGTACAGGGTATATTGAGTTTGTGCTGATGTTTGTAACTACCCGAAATATTGGTCCTAGACCTACCTTCAAGTATACCGATCGACTCAGAATAACTTTTTGGATCGATTTAGCGATGTCCGTCCGTCCGTCCGTCTGTCCATCTATCGGTTTAAGCACGATACAGGTCGCAATTTTCAATCAATTGACCTGAAATTTGAAACTTAAGCATCTTTTGGCCCAAGGACGAAGCCTATTGAAATTGGAAAAAATCGGTCCATGTTAAGACCTAGCCCCCATACAAACGCCCCCTTTGGATTCGGCTTCAATGACTCTAATAACCGTATTATAATAGATATCGCTTTGAAATTCAGCAAGTAATCAAATTTTGTATGCACAAATCACCATTCCAAATTTCAAAGGAATCGGGTCAGTCATTCTGGTAGTCCCCATACAAACCACCTTCCCGATATTCACATAATTCCCTCAAAATTCATAAAAATGGAAATATTTGATAAAAAAATTATTTTTAGGTGCTAAATGTGTACTTTAGCAATCTTATCAAATCGGAATATAATTGGGCCATTTTGGGACTTAGTCCCCCATATAAAAATTTCGACCGATATTCAGTTAAATTGTTCTATTGACAAAAAAAAATAACCAATTCCACTTAAAATTGATCTGTGTGTGTTTTCTACACTAAATAAAGATCTAACAAAAGACAGATACAATCGGTCCATGTTTGGACTTGGGACCCATTTTCGGGAAAACACTGGTGTAGGGTATCATATGATCGGTCTTGACCGACTATAACTTTGTTACTTTTTTTTTTTTGTTTTTATTCACCTCTTTTTTATTTAAATTGACCACTAGTGGTCAATTTATTCAATTTACACATTCAGAGTAAAATTAATCAATTTATAGTAGAAAGTCCAGTTTCCTATTATAAATTGGGTAAATTTCAACAAATTTTGATAAGAGTGCTATTCACAGCTCGTTCGAACGAGATTTCGATCATATGGTACACTCAAAAAAAAAACTCTGTCAAAAAATCTGTAAAACGACTTTCAATTTGATTCAGAAAATTTTTAGCAAATTTTTCTGCTAAATTGGATATTTTTACTAAAATCTCTGTCATTCAGTTTAAGAAAATAACAGAAATTTAACTGCGTTGTTACTGATTCTGTTTGCTGAATTTCAAAATATTTTTAAATTATACAGAAATAGTTTGCTGTCATTTTTTTTCAAAAATTTTTTTTCAAGGTGTTAATTTTTTTATTTTTTTGTTTTTTTATCAAAACGATATTTTTAAACATACTTTTAGCAGATTATTTTGTAATTTTACAGAAATAGTTTGCTTTCATCCTTTTTAAAAAAAAACTTTCTAAATTTTTTTTTTTTTTAAGTGTTAATTTTTTTTCGTTTTTTATACAGTTAAAACGGTTGAGACCAGTGTTGCCATTTTAGCCATTTTCCGGCTAGATTTAGCTCCTTTTGAACTCGTTTAGCCGGAAAAAAATGCATTTAGCTCTTAGCCGTTTTTTCAGCCATTTTCGAAATTATTTTAGCAGTTTTTTAGCCATTTTTGACTTTTTTGATTTAAAACAAATTTTTTGTGTTTTTTTTATACTTAAATAAAGAATTAATTGGTTTTATGTTAGTACAGATCAAGAAAAAGATCCAATTCTATTTAATATAAAGTTTTAAGTTAAAAAATGTAGAATAAAATTTTATTTCTAAAATTACAGACATTTCTGGTATTCCCGTACCGGTTTCAAACACTCCAGTTATAGTGTTATCATCAGCAGGATTTTTAATATAGGTTTCTTTTGTTAATATGTACTTGTTTTTCATTATTATACCCTACACCACACTGTGGTACAGGGTATAATGAGTTTGTGCTGATGTTTGTAACTACCCGAAATATTGGTCCTAAACCCACCTTTAAGCATACCGATCGACTCAGAATCACTTTTTGAGTCGATTTAGCGATGTCCGTCCGTCCGTCCGTCTGTCCGTCCGTCCGTCTGTCTGTCTGTCTGTCCATGTAAACGGTGTAAACACGATACAGGTCGCAATTTTTAATCAATTGACTTGAAATTTGAAACTTAAGTCTCTCTTGGCCCAAGGACGAAGCCTATTGAAATTGGAAAAAATCGGTCCATATTTAGACCTAGCCCCCATACAAAGGTCCTCTTTAGTTTTGGCTCAAATGACTCTAATAACCGTATTGTAGAAGGTATCGCTTTGAAATTTGGATGGTAAACATGTTTTGTCTTCACATATCATCATTCCGAATTTCAAAGAAATCGGACCAGTTCTTCTTGTAGCCCCCATACAAACCACCTTCCCGATTTTCACATAAATGTCTCAAATTTCATGAAAATAGAAAATATTTAATTAAAATTTTGTTTGTGTATGTTAAACGCGTACTTAAATAACCTTATCAAACCTGATAATCATCGGACCAGTTTTGGACTCAGGCCCCTTGTGAAAATTTCGCCCGATATTCAGTTAAAGCGGTTTATTGTCAACAAATAGAAGCCTATTTCACTCAAATTTGATTTGTGAGTGTTTTCTTCACTTATTAAAGGATTTACAACATATATTTCTAATCGATCCATGGGACCCATTTTCCGGGAAACCTTGGTGTAGGGTATTATATGGTCGGTCTTGACCGACTATAATTTTCTTACTTGTACTAAATCTTGGACTATCGATGCCCGTTTCTCTGTTAAAATACCTTAACGTTCGTAACTCTACTTAAAGATTGGTTGCTGAATCTTTGCATAGTTTCGAGCGTATTTTTAACAGAGCAACTGGGATTTGCTATTCTTCTCGTCAGGTTTCAGTGAAAATAGTCCCTGGAGTAAAAAGTTTACCTAGAATTCACGTGATGCAAAAGCGCTAACTTTCAAAAGAAAGTCAAGAAAAAATGTATGCAGTGTTTTTCTAACTACAAAAAAAAAAAATTGCACTCAATAAAAAATTTTACTTAATTTTTTTTAAACAAGAATAACTAAAAAAGTTCTTTCACTCAGAACAAATTTTTTCTACACTGAAAAAAAAAACATTCGTGATATAAATGAAACAGATTCATTATTTTGTTTTCATTTAATCAATGAAGGAATTCATAAGTTTAGTAAAAAATCATGCATATTGTGAACAAATTTAATGAAATTTGTTTCATTAGATTTCGTAGTTTCATTCAAAATTGTCATTAAATTTTGTTTATAAACATGTCGTTTTTTGACACGTGTCACAAGTGTCATTTGTTTATTTTAGTAAAACGCGCCAAATAAAAAAAAAAACAGCTGTTTATATTGGCACGAATTTTTTTTGTGATTTTTTAGACTTTTTATATTAAATTTAAAATCAAATTTAATTAATTAAATATTAAATAAAATTCGTGTTGTTTGATATTATTTCGTGTTTTTTTCATGTGTTCCTATTAACATTTAAGGATTAAGTAAAATTTTGTGTGAACTGAAAAAATATATAAATAAAAATGTGAGAGTGTATTTATCTAGTTTTAGACTTTTACGAAACTTAAAGTAAAACATAAATTATTAATTACATACATGTATACTAAAATTCGTGTTGTTTTAAATTGTTCGTGTTTTTACTAATGTATCAAATATTGTGGCTTAAGTCAAGTTTACGTCCACCACTCCAAATCCGATAATACATTGTGCATCGACTAAGGACCTCCTCCTGAGTCCAGTGGTACCACTTTTATCGGGGGAAAAAGCCCGCAAGGGAGTGGGTGCAACTTTAAAGTTTTGAACTGAAAAAAATAGGACCGAAAACTTTTTACGCTGAAAAACTTTATTAGGCAGAGGGGATGGGTTTAATGCATGGAGTTTGTAATCCCTAATTTTTTTTTTTTGGACGTAAACTTGACTTGTTCCGAGGTTGTTAAGAGTAAAGTTTTGTGTAAGAAAACTTAAGTGAAATTCATAAAAAAAAAATTTGGAAGTAAATTTTTCTATCCCAGTGATTGTTACTTTCAGTGAAGGTTACACTTATCAAAAAATGCATGTAATATTATAGACAGTGGTGGCGATTTTCCTTCAAGGTTGATTTACATGTTATGAAACATGGCTTCGGTTGAAAACGTGAGTCATTTTTCATGAATCTAATGTCAATTTTCATTACTTTCACGAAGCTTTTTTTTTCAGTGTAGTCAACATTTTTATTTTTGCATTAAAAAAATGAAAATCATTGGAAATGTGTTTTGAACTCTATTTTTTATCTAGAATAAGTCAGAACCGTACCAAATGTATTACAAAAGATCTCTTTATTTAATTTTATGTGTAAAAATTAAACAAAATATAAATGTACAATAGTTTTTAGCCATTTTTTAGCCGTTTTTTAGCCGTTTTTTCAAATGAATTTAGCCGTTTTTGACTACCAAGTTCTGGCCACACTGGTTGAGACCTATAATTGACAAAACTAAAAAAACATTTAATGATATTGCTAATTTTACAAAACATTTTTTTTTTTAATTTTAGCTTTAAGTTAAAATTAAAAAAAATATATATATTAAAGTTTTCATGAAAACAAAAAATTCTAGAAAATGTCTTAGCAGATTTCTCTGCTGTTTTGACAGATTTCTCTGCTGATTTTGCCTAAATAATCATGACAGATTTTCAGCAAACCGTGTCTGCTAAAATCAGCAGATTTCTCATATGGCTCAAAATGGGTGTATTTTCAGCAGATTATTCTGCTGATTGGACAGAGAATTTATTTTGAGTGTACTGTAATATTTTATTCACTACCGTATGATCGATCGTGTAAATTGGGTATAAGACAGGTTGAAAATCACCTAAGAAATTTGCTAGTTTCAGCAAAAAATATGTGTTGCTTTCGGCAATAAGATTTTGTAGTTTCTGTCGAAATACAGAAAAATCTGCAGAAATTATATCGATCATAAGAAATTGTCTGATTTCAGAAAACTTTAAAAAAATCAGTAATAACAACAACAAAAGCTGAAAAATTTAAAAAAAAATTGATTAAACAATTTTTTTTTTTAATCGATTTAATTTGCCAAAAATCAAAATATTTTAAATAGATAAAAAATTCAATCAAAATACCACAAATTTTTTAAAAATTTTGTTTAACTCGGATATTAGTCGTTTTAATTTGCCAAAAATCACAACTTTTTAAAAGCTCAGCAAACAGATTCAGTAAAATTACAAACAAATTTTAGTTGTTATTTAATATGACGGAGAATTTTGTGAAAATATTAAATTTAAAATTTTCATCGAATTATTGGTGATATATTTTTTTCTGTGTTCAACATTAGACGGTTGAGACACAGACTAATACACCATCGACATTCATGACAGGTGTCAAAAATCTAATCTTGAATCATATGTTTAGTTTTTAAATTTTGTTCTACTAATTAGGTTAAAAAGAGAAAACTGATATAACGCGCCATAAGAAAAATAGATGCCAGATCGGTTTTTATTGTTTCACTCACTCCTAATTAGTAGAAAGTTTTGCCATGTTATCTAATTTTGTTGACATTTGTCAACCAGCAGCGGAATAAAAACATTTTGTATTTTTAGGTTATGTGAAATATACCAACATATTTGTTCAAAACTTTTGCACCGGTGAACCGACATGTAAATACCCAGCAAAAACATGGTAATGAGTTGTGAAAAGTAATCATTACCAAGTACATTATTTATAATGAGTACCCATTACCATTAACATTATTTTAAGCCCAAAAGTAACTACTTCTCAGTAATATGTTATAAAAGCACCTCTAAGTAATAATATCTTCTTGCACTTGCAGTTTTTAACCTTTACAATACAATTAACTTAAAAAGTACTTAAAAACTTAATAAAAATTACGCAATTTTTAAGTTTTAGTAAAAACAAGTCAAATTTTAAAAGTTTTAATCAACTAATTATTTTACTTCTTATTGGTAATGGGGTTTTACTCCTTATTTGTAATCCGAGGCAGTAACTACTTATTTGTCTCCATACTCTTCACTAATTATTTTTGTCTCACGCCCTTGTTAAAATAATTAGTGTTTCATTCAATAAGTAACTACTTATTAACATCTGTTTCGGATTACAAAACCCATTACTAGTAATGCCAATTTTTGCTGGGTATGTAAAGATTCAGTCATCTGTGTGAAATTTTTTGGCCGCGATCGCCATTTAAACAGACAGATAAACAGACGGATATCGCTAGAATGTCTTATAATCGATCACTTATCAATATATACTTTATGGCGTTCCAGACAGATATTTCGATGAGTTACAAAGAGAATGACAAACTTATATATACCCTCTATTACCAAGTGTAGGGTATAAAAAGTAACACCAATTTCTATTATAAATTTCCTCGTCTCAAAAATAAAAAATATCTTTAAATCTTTTTCATACGAGGTCATTTAAGCGATTTTTGTTTAAAAACTTTCGAATTAAAAATCTGTTTTTTAATTCATGATAAGAACTACACAAATAAATTTAATAATCTCCCAATTTCTTATCAATTCATTTCTTTTAATTTATTCAATTATTAAAAAATTTAAATAATTTGTATATTTTTTGCAATTTTTTCTACAGTACTGAGGTCAATAATCCTAAAGATAGCATAGAATTTTCTCACGAATTATTTTATAACAAAATCACAAGCAATACATATTTTTTTTTTCAAATATTGTTTACATTAACTGCTTTTATGTATGTTAGGGGGCCTCTGTCTCGTAATCCCATTTTACAAATATTTGACAGTTTTCCTTTTTTAACAAAAAAATTTTCGATCTAAATTTTTTGTAATTTTTCAATTTTTTTTTGTAATTTTACAAATTTCCAAGGTTATTTTCTACAGGAAAAACGTCTCAATATCTAATGTTTTTTACGGGGAAATATATTTCCAAATCTTAGAATTTTTTAAATTTTTTCTTAGAATCTGCGATTTTTTCAATTTAAATAGGCTTTGTCCTTAAGCATCCAAAAGATGCTTAAGTTTCATATTTCAAGTAATTTTACAAGCTTTTTACCAATAAAATTGTAAATTTACAAATTTTTTGACACGATAAAATTTACAAAGAGGTTTCGTAATTTTACTAGATTTTTTGCTACCTCCTATTTTACGAGAATTCTTATTAATTTTACAAGCTTTTTACCAATAATTTTGTAATTTTACAAGCTTTTTACCAATAAAATTATTAATTTACAGTTTTTTGACGCAATTGAAATCACAAGAAATTCTCGTGAATTTATTAGATTTTTTTTTGTAAAATTATCTTGAAAATTTTTAAAATTACAAAAAAAAAATTGTAAAATTACAAAGAAAAAATGTAAATTTCGATTTATTAAAAAACAAGGAAAACTGTCAAATATTGGTAAAATAGGATTACGAGACTTTTCCTAGTAATTTGACAAAGTTTTTTGATTGTGTAAAGTGATTCTGAGTCGATCGGTATACTAAAAAGTGGGTCTAGGACCAATATTTCGGGTAGGTACAAACATCAGCACAAACTTATTATACCCTGTACCACAGTGTGGTGTAGGGTATAAAACCCCCCCTTTTCTGTGTCGTGAAGTGTTGAATTGTTAAACAGGGTAGGTCATAATTTTACGACATATAATCTTAACAGCCTTAAAGTATCCATTAATTATATTCTTATATAAAAAGGTGAATTCACTACCAAGATTTTATAAACGTCTAATTAAAAAAGCTTTTTAAGTGTCGAGAAGTGTAGAAGTGTTGAACAGGGTATGTCATAATTTTACAAAATTATAATCTGAACAGCCTTAAAGTATGCGTTAATTATATTAATTGATAAAAACGTGAACAGGAAAACAAATATTAACGCCTAATTTAAAAGCTTTTTATGTAAAAAGCTTAAACAGCTTTTAGTGTAGACTTGTTGCACAAGGTGGTTCATAATTGCCCCAAATGTTATCTATACAGCCCTAAAGTATGCATTAATTTTATTCAAATACACAAACCCGTAAATTGGCATTGATGCCAAGTGTTGCCAGAAACTGCTTATTTTAACATAAAAAGCCCCAAAATAAATTATGTACATTAGGGTGCTAGGGAAATGAATTAGGGAAACTTTTTTTGTTTTAAATTAAATATCGTCCGGGCGGAATATTGTACCATAATGTGTAAAACTAATTTAGAACAAATTTGAGCCAAATCGGATAACTTACACCCGTGACCCTACAAGGTAAAAGAATTCCACACAAGAAAATTTTTTTTTCGATTTTTTATTTTTGAATGTTAGTAAAGGTCAGAGCTTCGAAGAATGAAATCCTTTTCGAATGAATTCTCAAAAAAATCAATTCAATTTTTATAGTCAGTGAATGCATTCTATTTCATAAATCAACAATGAATGCACTCCTTGGAATTCATTCGATTTAATGGAAAAAAATGAATGCATTCGATTTAGAAAAATCGAATGCATTCGATTGTTTATCATTCCACTGCGAATGCAATCGATTTTATAAATAGGTATACCAAAACGGAGCCAAATTTTGGTCCATAGTATCGCCGACTCTCTTTACATACGATGGCCCTAATGGGCCCTAATTTTGAATCCAAAAAAATTGTTGTTCTCGAAAATTTTAAAAATGCTTTTTTACTGCCTACACGACAAAAAGTGTTAAAAGTGTTGGCGATACAATGGACAACAAATTGGCTCTGTTTTGCTCCATCTTGGTTAGTTTTTTAAGTTTTTTTATGCAATGAATGAATAAGCCATTCGATTTTTCAAATTGAATGAAAAGAAAATCGATTGCATTCGATTTTTGAAAGTCGAATAAAAAATAAATCGAATGCATTCGCTATTTATAAATCGAATAAGACTAAAGTGAATTCATTCAATTCGCTAAAATATGATTGGAGAATGCAATCACTAAATGTTCATTCAGAATGCCAAATCGACTTAGGGAATAAAATCCTATGAAGCTCGGGTAAAGGTGTGTTTATATCATCCCACCGAGTCTTTGGATTTTAAGAAAGTACACTCAAAAAATTATGTTAGTAAAATCAACTGAAAATGTCAGTTAAAATAACTACTTTGTAAGTTGTTTTGGGGTCAACTACTTTTTCAGTTAAATCAACTAACAATGGTAGTTATTTTAAATGACAAAAAACTACTGACTTATATGTAGTAAAAAATTACTAACATTTGTAGTCAAAACAACTAAAATGTAGTAAAAATAAAATAAACAATATATATTTTTTTTTCAAAAAATTTTTCAGAAAAAAATGAAACCAAATTTTTTCTAAGTTTTTTTTTTAAAAAAAAGTGAAAAATAAAAAAACGATTTTTTTTTTTTTTTTAAAAACTTTAAAAATTTTTCAGAGATAAAAAAATAAAATTAACTACTTTAAATAACTGTTACTACATTACAGTACTTTTTTGTTAGTTATTCAAAAAAACGAATTAAAATAACTAACAAACATAGTTGTTTGATATTTTTCATACAAAAATAACTGACTTTGTAGTTGAAAACAACTAACTACTGTAAAATATACAAACAACTAACATGTAGTAACTTACATAATTTTCTGAGTGTAATACGGCGTTCACACTTGCTGTTTTAAAGTGTTCAAGAGTGAGATGTTTAAAAAAGTCTTTGTTCTGTGTCCATTACGTTTTTATTCTGCTACTGGTGTTTTGTTGAACAACTTGTTTAAGGTCGCTAGTGTGAACTCCATATAAAATATTACCAAAGTAATAATACTGCCATAAAATCATAAACAAAATCAAACATTTTTAAAAACAGCTGTTTGTATGCAAATCTAATAACACACAGCCATTTTTTGAAATATTTCGAGGCATGTCACAGACTCAATTCCGTTCGGATTTGATAAAAGTGGTTTACTCGTGAAACGCAAAACGAATATTATTTTTTACGGAATGAAATCACTTTTAAAAATCAAAGTGGAATTTAAGGAGTAGTTTAAGGAGCATGTCACAGACTCAATTCCGTTCGGATTTGGAAAAAGTGGTTTGCTCGTAAAACACAAAACGAATATTATAATGTTCGAAATGGAATCACTTTCAAAAACCAAAGTGGATTGAATTGCATAAAAGTGGTTTTATTCCGAAAAAGATATTCGCTTTGCTTTTTACGAGTAAACCACTTTTTTCAAATCCGAACGGAATTGAGTCTGTGACATGCCCTTCATTAAATCAAGTCTTATTGGACTGTCAACCAAATCAGATTACACACGATTTTTTGACATGTCTTAATACTCAGTGGTATGATATAAACACAGCTTAAGCTTTATTATCTTATTAACGGCAAACAATTTTATTTCGATCAGAAAAGTTTTTTAATTCCAAAAGGGACTCCAAAAAAATAAATTGAGGCTGGTTAAGGGCTGACTCTAAAAAATTTTCAAAATTTTTTGTTTTAGTTTTGACAAGCATTAATTTAAATCTCCCTCTTTAAAATAGCATCAACTAACCCAAACTCAAATTTGTCGTTGATAAGCTAATAAAACTCACTAACATTTAAAAATTAAAAAACCAAAAAATCTAAAAAATTTTTTGCTCATATGAATTTTTTTTTACTTTGTGAACTTTGCCCTCAAAGGGGTATGGTTGTTTGCATGTTCTCTTTAAAAAACATTTTAATAAATTGAGCACAAGAATTTTAGTTTTATTAATTTCCTTTATTTAAATTCTATAAATATATATAGTACACATTTATATTTTCTTTTTTATCTTCTTCTTTAAATAAATTCATTTTTTAAATGTAATTTTAAATATTCTTTTTTTTTTGTTTTTGAATATCAATAAATATAAATTTTAAAAATTTTAGTGCAAAATATCTAAATATACATACAATATATTCTTATTATATTTTTTTTTTTTGCGTATTAAACAATAATTCTCAAAAGAATCATAAATGAAAAATATAAAAGAGAGAAAATAAATAAACTTAAAAAATAATAAGGATTTGAGAAGACTTTAATAAAAAAATATATATATAATAAAAAAACAACTAAAATTAATCACAAAACGATATTTAGAATTATTTGGTAAATTATACACAACTTATAGTTATTTAAAAAAAGGGGAAGGCAGAACTGTAATTGATTTACGAAAAACTAAAGTTTTTTTATGATTTAAAATGAATATATATTTAAAATTTATTCTATTTCAAAAAAAAAAAAATTAAAAAAACAAAAAGCTAAAGCTTATATTAATCAATATTGTAGTTCGGCCTTATTCTGTGTATTCATTGTTTACTGGGTTAATTGTTTTAAGAAATATTTTTAGGAATGTTTGTTAATATAGTTAATGTATCGTTTTTTTTTAAATAATATATAAAAATGCAGTTATCCGATGAAAAGTCACTTAAATTGTTGTTTAAAATTTTTTTGGACCTACTTTAAATGTATCACAATTTAAGCAAGTTCTCATGCAGATTTACAGAGTTTTTCTTTTTTTTGGTATTGTGTGCCAATATAGAAAAAGTAACACAAATGAACTTAAAATGTGTGCATTTTGGAAATTACTTTTCCTTCAAAAGAACACTTCCTACAACAATATATTTAAAATATTAATTAAAATGTAAATGGTAATTAATGTGATGTTTTTTAAACAATTATTTAGTTTTTGCTATCATGAGTGTAATTTAATGCAAATATCTTAAGAGATGTTTCTTTTTTTGGTAATTAGATGCCTTAAAAATGAGATGTGCGTTTAATTGTTTAATATGAATAATTATGTTAGGCTTAAAAAAAACTTTAGAATACAAGTTTTTTGTTGATTCAATTGATGATATTGTTTAATATACTTTCTATTTTTTGTAAAGATTTTTCTTCCACCAAGAAAGTACGATGATTTCCTTCCACAGTCAACACATTCACAGATTTTTGACAAACCTAAAAAGAAATTAAAGGACATTTTTTTAAAAAGCTTAATCTATAATTTTTGTAACTGTAATTCAGATATTATCAATAGATATTTAGAAAACTAAATTAAAATATAAAGGTAAAATGGTGTAAAACTGCATTTACAGTTTTTCACTTTGTGATCCTTTTAAAAGAACTTTAAAGGATTACATTTTGTAAAATATTTTTGAAATATTTGTACCTGTCTTATAATGTCACTATTGATGGCAAATTAAGGAGGGGCATATTCATTAATTTTTCCATTTTTTTTTATTTTGATATGTCAGGAAAAAGGATGTGAATAATGTCCTTTAAAAATTTTATTAAAAAAGGATAAAGTTTTAAAAGAGCATCACTGCCCAGCAAAAAAAGAACCAGATGTACTTCTTCTTCAACTGAAACATTGATGAATTTAATATGGGCGTGACACACAAAGTATGTTATTTTTTTCGCCACTTTCCAGTGGCGATAATTTGACACTTAAGTATAACATATATCACTAGTGTTTATTATGTACATATATATTAACATTTTTACCACAACTTCTGAAGTAGTGATCCGGATGTTAATATAACTTGACCTTTTGGAAGCGCTTTTTTCATCACTTCTTCAGAAGTACATATTTCTTGGCATTTTGGGTGTGATTATGTCATTTTTATTTAGTGATTTTTAGAACTTCTAAATTAGAAGTTTTTTTTCACTTATTTTTGTAAAATTGATTGAAAGAGTATTTTTTGTAATATTTACACTAAAAACACTGTTCGACAGCAAAAACCTTCCAGTGAAATTTCTTACTGGTCCTTATAGATTTTGGTTTCCTGCTTCCAAATATACCGTCCAAATTTTTCTAGGACGTACCGTTTTTGAGATATTCGCTGTTAAAAAGTAAAAAAACAACAATATTTTAGCACTTTTAGGGGTCCACTGTTACGTATTCTTACGTTGCTTCTACCAAATAGGACTTGATTTCATATAAAATGGACCTCCTGATTCCAAAACTGCAATTCAAATTTTCAAGCATGTTCTGTTTTTGAGATATTCGCGTTTGAAAATTTTAGTGTGATATTATAAAGAATATAAGTGGGCAACATTGGAATTTAGGGTTTTCAAACGCCAATATTTCAAAAACAATACAAGATAGAAAAATTTGGATACCAGTTTTGGAATAAAGATGTCTTGTTTTTACTAAATCGAGTACTATTGTGTTTGAGCAACTTAAGAATACGTTACAGAGACCGAAATATTTCAATATTCAAACGCGAATGTCTTAAAAACCTTACGTAATAGAAAAATAAATTGCATTGATAATCAAACGTATATACTTCGAATTAAAAAAAGGAGTAATTATAAAAATCACAAAACTATAAAAATTCACGACGAATCGATTCACCAGTTTGTTCTGACCACAAGCCTAAATCTCAATTTTCTAAAAAAGCTTAAACAATCTTTAATAATGTGATGCAGCAACATCCGCTTTAGTTCGTAAATGTATTTATTTAATTTAGAACCAACTTTTTTCGATATAAGATATAGAATGGTAGTTAAACGTCAAATTGCTTGTATAAAATTTGAACAATTTATCTATAATCGATTTTCGACTTTTCGATTATTTAGAGCTTATAAAGAGAAATGAAATGCCATTATCAAATTTTGTCACCATTTTTGCAAAACCTAAATCTATTCGAAGCTGAACGTAGAAAAAATTGCATACTTCTTGTATCACCCCC
The DNA here is from genome assembly GCA_963921195.1 of Pegoplata infirma. Classification (NCBI taxonomy): domain Eukaryota; kingdom Metazoa; phylum Arthropoda; class Insecta; order Diptera; family Anthomyiidae; genus Pegoplata; species Pegoplata infirma. The sequence continues at coordinate 11,020,967 of OY992537.1, read as the reverse complement.
ATTCTAAGTGTTTCAGTTGAAAAAGAAGTTCATATGTTGTGTTGATTTGATTTAATTTCTAAGAACATATGAAAGAGGTGCTTCAAAATAATTAAGTAAAGAACTGGTGAAAGATGTTTTTATTGTTATTTTGTAGCATTTTTGGAAGTGATTTTAAAAGTACTTCCTACGGAATATGAAGTTCGGCACCTATCGCTACTTTGTATGTAGTGAAACCACTAATTCTTTTTGAACCACTTCGTTTATTTTTTGCTGGGTTATCTCCTTTTTTTCTGATATGTTAAAATAGTAAGATGGAAAATTAGCGGAGATCCTCGTCTTTCATTTGTCATTACAAGTGACATCCTAGGACAAGTTCAAATATATAAAAACTATTTTACAAATATTTAATTCTCTAAAATTTTGAAGTTTTTTTTTTTTTGAAGGAAACAGGAAGGATCACGAAATAAAAACCTGTAAATGAACCCAGTTGGCAACGTCCTCGAGCCATCCTCAGTGACGGAGCGATGACATGTCAGAGTCACACCTGACATCCACAAGACATCTCTATGTACTGGGTTGAGGACAGTTTCATACAAATTTTCAAAATGTCCTCACTCAAAGTCAGCAGTGGTCAGAGCTGACCTTCTGGGGACATGTCACCTAAGACTTCTTTGGGGAAATGTCTGACATAGGTCATGCGAAAATACAAAAAAAATTTCGTATTCCCTTTAGTTTTTACTTTTATCCATTTTCCTTTATAAATTATCTTTCTCATATTTAGAAAAAACTTTTCGCCTTTTTTAGTCCCAACTGGATTTGAACCTGGAACCTCCAGTTTATTAGTCCCACAACTAACCACTTGTTCCAAACTTTATTTTTAAAATTGTTTGTCTATTTATTACTTTTATTCTACTTGTTAGATTTTGATTTTATTTTAATTAAGTCGATAATATTGCCATCATTTTCTTGGAAATTGAAGAGTTGCCCAGACTTAAAATTCTAATTTAATATACTGCTATTCTGAAGACATTTCCTTTTAGACGTCTTAGAGGAATTGTCCACACTCTTAAAGCAAACATTCAGTGCTGACAATGTTAGGACATGTCATCAAGGATTGCCTATGATTTGTCAGAACCTCAAGACATTTCCTCAAGGAATCACTGTGGAAATTTCCTCAGTGACACATTTTCCAACTGGGAAGTTTTACTGCATGTTATTCAGTTTGTCTTTAACGATTTTTTTTCTTTTTGTCGGACGGTGAAATACTCTATTGAAATTCCAAAAAATCTCAATCAAAATTTAGAAAAAAAGACTTAAGGCTCCTACACAATGTCGAGGTACTCTGTACTACAGAGTACCATCTCTAAAAATAGAGATACCATCATACAAAATATGTGTAAGTGCAAAAGAGAAAGGAACAAAATCCACTCTCTGGCACAGAGAACTCTGTCATTGTGAATTCAGCTTTAAAATCGATCGAGGATTATGAATAGGTAAGTTTATAAATTGTATGGGTTTCTGGACCGATATTCCGACGTGTTTCAAACGGAATCTATTACTAGAGTGGAGGGCATGAAAAGTTAACACGTTAACTTCAACTTTGCCTCGACAAAAAATGATTCTAATCTGTTTACTCAGCACTAGCAAAAGTTTAAAAAATATAAAAATCCGAAAATTGAAGCAGTTAAGGGTTAAACAAAATATTTTTGAAGGAATCCCTAAAGTATGCTAGATAATTTTTTGCATTTTTTACTAAAACTATGCGCAGTAACCAGTGTTGCCAGAAACTTTTTCTTACCTTATGTTCCCAACCTTAAAGGGGAAAATTACTCAAATTTTTTTTTAGAAAAAATTTAAAAAAATTATTTTTTTAGAAAAAAAGTTTAAAAATATTTTTTTTTTTAGAAAAAATTTAAAAAAATTGTTTTTTTTAGAAAAAATTTTAAAAATATTTTTTTTTTTTTAGAAAAAATTTTAAAAAATATTTTTTTAGAAAAAATTTGAAAAAAATATTTTTTTGTTAGAAAAAATTTTAAAATATTTTTTTGTTAGAAAAAATTTTAAAATATTTTTTTTATAGAAAAATTTAAAAATTTTTCTTTTAAGAAAAAAATTCGTTTCTATTTTTGCTAAATAATCTTGACAATGGAATCTTGACAAATTCCGAAACACGTGTCGATTAAGTCTTGCAAAAATGACCAACATAAATAAATTTAAAACAAAAAAATAATTTTCTTGAAAATTATGCTATGAGAATATCATGGTTTTAATTAGTAAAGAAAATAATGACCTCGAGCCAGAATAAACATCCTCAAAATAAAAATATTTTTGTTTGTTCAGAAAAAAAAATATTTTATTTAGAATGTAAGTTCACCTCACGGAAAATAGATCCACTAAGGTTGGGTTTTTGGAAGTTCCGATTATATAGGGATAAAAAGTTTTAAAAAAATGTATACTTTTGAACATTTTTTATATTTTCAGAAATAATGGTGCTAGAAACTTGAAATTTTGAATGTTGGATCTTCCGGCGGAATTTCTCCTAAAAAGATGGTAATTGTAACTTGAAATGGGATCCTCCAGCCGAAAAAAGGTCTCAAAAAAGTACCTTTCGGAAGTTCTGATTTAAATGTGGTAAAAAGAATAAAAAATTTAACTTTGGTCTTGTTTTTTTTTAGGAATCTGAAATGTTTTTCCTAAATCAAAGAAACTTTTTGGTTTTACGTGGAAAATATCGTAATATATATAAATTTACCGTTTAAGTTGTAACCTCGATTGATCATTTAATTGAATACCCTAATATAAACTCAACTTCGGATTGGATTTTTGAGTTTCAAATTATTTTTTTCTGAATTACAATTTAAAAACAAGTAAGAAAATTATAGTCGGTCAAGACCGACCATATAATACCCTACACCAGAGTTTCCCGGACCATGGGTCCCAAGTTCAAACATGGACTGATTAGATCTATATTTTGTCAAATCTTTAATAAGTGTAAAAAGCAATCACTAATCAAATTTGAGTGGAATAGGCTTCTTTTTGTTGACAATAAATCGCTTCAACTGAATATCGGGCGAAATTTCCACATGGGACCTAAGTCCAAAATGGTCCGATGATAATTAGATTTGATAAGGTTATTAAAGTACGCGTTTAACATACACAAACAGAATTTTAATTAAATATTTTCTATTTTCATGAAAATTGAGAGATTTATGTGAAAATCGGGAAGGTGGTTTGTATGGGGGCTACTAGAAGAACTGGTTCGATTTCTTTAAAATTCGGAATGGTGATTTGTGTGTATAAAACATTAATTCCTGCCAAATTTTGAAAAGATACCTATTAAAATGCGACTATTAGAGTCATTTGAGCCAAAACTAAAGAGGACCTTTGTATGGGGGCTAGGTCTAAATATGGACCGATTTTTTCCAATTTCAATAGGCTTCGTCCTTGGGCCAAAAGAGGCTTAAGTTTTAAATTTCAAGTCAATTGATCGAGAATTGCGACCTGTATCGTGTTTACACCGTTTACATGGACAGACAGACGGACGGACGGACGGACAGACGGACATCGCTAAATCGACTCAAAAAGTGATTCTAAGTCGATCGGTATACTTAAAAGTGGGTCTAGGACCAATATTTCGGGTAGTTACAAACATCAGCACAAACTCATTATACCCTGTACCACAGTGTGGTGTAGGGTATAAAAATGATATTCTTATGATTTTTGAATAACTTACCTCATTAAGACCATAATCTTTTTCTAATTTGGCATAATTTTCTGTGGGTTTGACTAGTGTAACATCACACGATACTTTGGTAGTGGGCTCATATTTATCGGCAGCCACTAGTTTTTTGTAGAACGATGTAGCAGCTTGTACAATCTGCAATGTAAACGAGAATATTTTATTTAAGATCTTTATTCTAAGCTACTCTGTCTAAGCAGTGACTAACTTGCATTGTTAACCAATCCTTAGCCAGTATTAAGTTTTTTTAAAATTCTTTCAAAATAAAACTTACCAATTCCGTTGGTTGATTAATTTCTGCCGCCACAATCTCCGCACACTTGGCTACTTTGCTCTCCCAGGTAGGTATATTCATTAAGATCTTAGCCACTATACTATAGTCAATGTTGGCCACTACCATACCGAAATAAGCCAAACCGTATGCCTCATTTTGATCATCGGATGTGTTTAAGCGTTGTTTGAAAGTCGTCGTATACCAGTTTACATACTTGGGAGCACCATCTAACATTACCAAATGAGCATCTTCTTTCATCTTTTCCAATTGGAGAACCATAACGAAGGCCACTAAAGCACCAAATGAATAACCAGCTATGGCATAGGGACCTTTAGGCTGGACAGTACGTATTTGTTGTAAATAGAAAGCTGCCAATGTATCAATCGAATCCAGATTAGCTTCGGCCGTACATTGTAGACCATAGACGGGACAGTCTAAACGTAATGCTAATTGTTTAACAGCATCGGCAAAACCTTCTATGGGAGACGACACAAAGAGTGGTCGTTTCTTGGAATCCTCAGGAGCGGCAGACTGTAAACGTACAATAGCTTGAGTGGGCATCAGTTCGGTGGTAAATACTACTTGAGTACCATCGCCGAACGGTGATGGACTGGGTGTTCTTTGGGCGGGTGAGGCTGGAGAGGCTACATCATTGCCGTCGGCACCTCCACTTAGTTCTTTTAATTGACCAAATGTTAATTGTCTTATTTCTTGGGCAGACATCACAATGTCAAAGTTTCTTTCCAGAGTTTGTTTAATTTCAGCACCCATTAAAGAATCCATACCCAAGTCAGCCAGCGAAGCAGTATCTTGAACATTTTTAGTGTCTCTTAATCCGAGGATATTTGCTACACAGGATATTAGACTGACACCACTTGATTGATCTGATTTACGTTTTTCAGCCACTACCATAGAGGCCAACACTGGATGAGGTTGTTGCAGGAATAAGTCCATAGTTTGTAAGCAAGAAGTCATTCGTTGAGGTAAGGTACCACCAATAACGGTATCATTATCTCCGAGATTTTCTATAACCAAACCAGTGTCACCTATAGCACCCCACTGGATGGCCAAACCGGGAAAACCACTACATTGTCGCATTTCACAAATACGTTCCATGGCTGAATTGGCTAAACCGTAGTTAGTTTGACCAATATTACCACGACCACAGGATACACTGGAGAAACAAACGAAATAGTCCAGCTCGGAACACATAGTTCTCGAATATTGATCCAAATACTTGGTGCCCTGAACCTTTGATTCGCATACCGTTTGGAAATCTTTAACAGTTTGATCTTCTAGCAGAGCGTCTCTTAAGACGGCAGCCAAATTGAAGATGCCACCCACTAAGGCCATTTTGTTGGCATTTGTTAATAACTGTTGGCAACCCTTGGCGGAAGTAACATCGCTGGTATCTATCATTACCTTAACACCTCTCTCTTGCCATCTTCGGATCATTAAGCCTTGATAGCCGGTCTTAATGCCCGAACGGGAGGTTAAAACTAAATACTTGGCCCCCCTGGATACTAGCCAGTTGGTGAGTTCTAAACCAAATCCTCCCAGACCTCCAACAATGATATAGCTCTTTTCCGGATGCATATATGTGCGGGGAATAGCATTGACCAAGCGGGCTGAGGGTTTAAGTGTTTGACGTCCTTCTTCATCTCTTACCTTGATTACGACCTTACCAATGTGTTTGCCAGAGGCCATAAAACGGAAGGCAGATTCAACTTGTTGTTCATTGAAGACTGAAGTGGGCAGAGGTCGTACGGCTCCCGATTTAATGCCTTCAGCAACTAAGGACACAACTTGATTTTGCATGGCTTCTTCACCTTCCATGACACTGTCCAATAAGATACCATGGAACGAGGTATTTTTCAAGAACACCGACATACCCAAAGGAGAATTGTTGCTCAAATCAAATTTACCAATTTCCAAGAATCTACCATTTAAACCCAAACAACGTACGGAAGCCTGGAGTTTTTCTTCGGACAATGAATTCAAGACCAAGTCTACACCTTTACCCTGAGTCTGACGCATAATCATTTGTTCAAAGGAACAGTCACGAGAATTGCCAATATGTTCATCTCTTAATTGCGGGAAACGTTTTTTCAAAAATTCTTTCTTTTCGGGATTACCAACGGTAGTAAAAACGGTTAAGCCATGATGCAAGGCTATTGAAATAGCTGCCTGTCCTACACCACCAGAACCAGCATGTATTAAAATCTTTTCTCCTTTCTTCATTTGACCTCTTACCACCAAAGCATAGTAGACAGTGGCATAGACACAAGGTACTGTGGAGGCTTCTTCCATGGACCAATTGGCGGGTATTTCCCACATCATATTTTTGCTAGCAACACAGGTGGTAGCCATTGATTTAGCTGGAACCATAGCCATTATACGGCGACCCTTTGAATCACGACCAGCAAATTCCAAACCTAACACACAATCTTGTTGAGCTAAATCGCCAGGTAAAGCATCGGCTGATAATTTGCCAGAGGATAACATAACATCACGGAAATTGATGGGTGCATAGTAAACACTGCATAACTCTGATTTATCATTCATCATACCCGAATTTAATTGGGGAGCTTCAATCCATTTCAAAGATGCCAAATCTCCCTTGGTTAATGCATTGACATAGGCATGTTCCACCTGTAGGGTAGCCACATCTGTTTCCAATTTCAAATGACGGAATGTACCAAAAGTAGAGTTTTTAACAACATTACTTATCAGATCTTTTGATAACTGTTGAGCGTAAAATTTATTGGTCAAGGAAAACTTTTCAGAATTTTTATCTTGGACAAACACTAGTCGAGCCAATTTACCACCATTTTCATTTTTAATACAATTCATAAAACCAATAGCACCAAACAGTTCTTCTCCCTGGCAGACAACGTAAACGTAACGTTCAATTTCGGCAGCTTTAGCCAAAGCTTCTTTTAAGTTATCTAACCAGTTAAAGTTGGATTCAGTTACTTCAACTACCACAGAGTCTCTTTCTTTAAGGTCCACTGGCTTTCTAGCCATTACCAGCACTCGTGATCCTCCTATGATTTGTTCGGTTATTACCATCAAACCAAATCTTTGCAATAATTCTCGGCCAGTTTTACTGTAGGATGTGGTAGATTCTTCAAACATAAGGAAACCGTTTTCTTTAATAGTGTTCAAGCTGTTTTCTAAAATCATAGTATCGGGTCGAGATAAAACATCCAAGCCATATAGGAAATGACAGTTCTGCTCTACCGGTTCTTCTAAGATATTCTTGGATATTATACGTACACCCGAATCGGAGCCCAAAGTGGAGGCTATAGTCTCTTCATTGTTGTTATAAGTGGCCACAGCTATATCAGCGGTAATAGTAGGTTCTCCTTCTATGATTTGCAATAGTTTGGCAGCCATTAAAACATCGGGATTACGACCATTGGCCAACTCAACACCTTTAATCTTTATGGCTCCCTGAGAGTTTTCAATAATTGTATGTAGGGCCACGGTCAAAGCTTGTAAACGAGATTTTTCGGAATTTTCATTTAATTCCGAATGATTGATATTGGGTACAAAGGTGTAACGTTCTAAAGTGGGAGGATTTTGGGTGCCCGGTCTTTTCTGAGCTAGGGATGCCTTTAAACCTCTCATCTCTACACCACCACTTTTAATGACATTGATATCACTATACATAAACACGGGCATACCGTCTTGTGATTGTTGCTCCGCAGTTAACTTTGATAGTTCCTCCAAATGTTTGGTTGGGTTAATAACGGTTTTTTCAATGCGTGTAGGCAAATATAATTCTCTTAAGTTTTTGCTTAAGATACTAAATTGTAGCATAGTATCCATAAAACTAATCCAGTTGCCAACCCATTGTAGCTTTCCTGCATTAGCTACAGTATCGGAATTGTTAATGCCACGGAAAATTCCGGAATAATCATAACCACGTAATCTTAACTCTTTGTAAACATCATTGCTATTTAATGGTTTAGCCGATGAATTGGGCGCTAAGGCATCCAAAGGTAGTTCCTCTTTTTCTATGTTTTCAGGTATAGAAATTTTACCAGATACTGCCAAACTTCCACCTTCACAGATTTCAAATTGACCAGTGCCATCAAAGAAATTCAAACCAAATTTAACTACGCCATCCTTGCTGAGAATAGTAGCACGATGGAATACCACATTTTCCATAACCACAGGACATTTTTGATATTCCATACCCTTCATTTTGGCAAAAGTAATCCAGGCCAATGTCATATAACCAGTAGCAGGGAATAAAATTCTACCATCTATGGTATGACCCACTAAAAAGGCATCTTCTTCTTTACCCAAATTGACTTCGATTATGGTTTCTCCCGATGTGGTTTCTTTGCCATATTTCGGTACCATCCATTTTTGTGAATGATCCCAACCCACCTTAGAGCTTAACATGGGAGTACCTCTACCCACAGGATATGAAATAGGTTTAAATAGAGTCAACACTTGTGGATGGGCACCAGCAGCATAAACTTTACCGATGTTCATTAAAAAGAATTCCACATTATTTACGTGGTTCTTCTTTACCAAACTAACATTGGTGGCTTCGGGACCCAAAGCCCGTTTAAGAATAGCTTGCAATAAACCAGTAGGAGCCACTTCAATGGCAATCGCATTTTTGGGTATATGCTGTAAGCCCTCATGGAATAGTACAGGAGATAGTAAATTGTTAACATGATAAGCAGCTGAAGATTGTTTGGCTATAGGAGTATTCCAGGCAGACTCGGGTATGCTGGTACTAACCCATCTGCTGGTACGGTTTTTAGCATTTGGTATAATCCTCTCTAAGCTCTTGCGCAATTTGGGACCCGCATCGGCTATGTATTTACTATGGAAAGCATAGCCAGAGGAATTGACAGCTCTAGCGAATACTCCCTCAGCTGTGAAATCTGCTACCAACTTTTCTATTGAGGCTTCTGGACCAGAAATAGTACAATTGTCACCACTATTATGACAGACAGGATAACAATCTGCCGGCATACGTTTATGAGCTTCTTCCCAGTCTAAACCAATAGCAGCCATTTTACCTGCTGGTAAATTTGTGTCTTGTATACTTTTGCCACGCCAATAAGCAGCCAATACAGTTTGTTCGGGTGTAAAGCAACCATCAGCATAAGCACAACCTAACTCACCCACGGAATGACCCATAATACCATCAGGTTTAATATTTAGTGATGTCAAGAGATCGGTTAAAGCCACTTGCATGGCGGCAATCGAAATGAAAGAATTCAATATATTATCAAAACTTTGATCAGTGGATTTAGTTAGAACTTCCACTAGATCAACGCCCTCAGGGCGCAAAGCTTCTGCACATCTATGAATGGATGAAGCAAAAACTTCAAACTGCATTAGATCCTTAGCCATGCTTGCCCATTGACTGCCCATGCCAGAGTAAATAAACCAAATGGGACGATTTTCATCATTAAACTCCAATACCTCACGCTGCAATGAACCTTTGGTATCCATTACGCAATAGCCACGATAGTAGTGTAAGGGAATATTCTGGGAGTGAATATCATTAATTAAAGCCAAGTATTCATCATCATCTCGATGAGAGGTAGCATCTTCTAACATATCTTGTACCGCATCGAATGTACGACCAGAACATACTATCATTTTTGGAGGACCCACTGTGGGAGTAATTGCCTTTGGCTTTGGATTAGACTTTAAGATAACATGAGCGTTGGCACCACCAAAACCAAACGAATTGAGACCAACTATACCTCCTTCCCAGGGCGTATTTTTATCAATCACCTTCAAACGACCATCCATTAGACCATATAAATCAGGATTAGGATTGTTGTAGTGCAGATTGGCTGGTATAACTCCAGCTTCCATAGCAATCAAAACCTTAGCAATAGAGCAAACACCCGAAGCTGGTTCCGAATGGCCCATATTCGATTTAACTGAACCAATAGGCAAGGGAGTCTTACGATTTTTGCAAAAGAAATCGGTAATAGAATTAATTTCTTGAGGATCTCCAACCTTAGTACCAGTACCATGAGCTTCAACATACGCCACTTCATTGGGATCTAGATTGATTTCATTATAGGTTTCACGTATTAAACGGTTTTGCATTGCACCATCGGGATAAGTTATACCCTGTTCCTTGTAGCCATCGGTATTGGTGCGAACATTCAGAATGGTGGCATAGACACGTTTAGCACTGTTAGTCTTTTGCAAAAATATCACCACACAACCATCAGAACGAACATAACCATTTCCCGCCTCGTCAAATGCCTTGCACATACCGTCGGGACTTAACATGCTGAGACGCTTGAACTGCAAAGACATCGTTGGCTTCAAAATAACTCCCAAACCAGCAACAACAGCAGAATCACATTTGCCAGCTTTCATATCGGAAAAAGCCTGTTCCAAAGCATATAAAGAACTGGAGCAAGCGGTATCCACGCAATAACTGGGACCCTTAAAATCAAAAGTGAACGATACACGATTTGCAAACATAGCACGGGCACAACCAGTCAAACCATAGCCATTAACACGATCTGGATCGGCAGTCCAATACTGTTCAGTTTCCGAAGCAGAAACACCAATGTACACACCAGTACGTGATCCTCTAATTGTCGAAGGATTAACGCCAGCATCAATTATGGCTTCATAGGTGCACTCTAGTAGCATTCTCATTTGGGGATCCATACCTTCGGCCTGTTTTTGATGTACACTAAAGAATTGCTGATCAAAATTTTCTAGATCTTCATCTTTAATTTTACCCAAGCGCTCCGGTAAACCATACAGACCCTTTTCCCATCTACGCGGGTCATCATTAACCATGTCCACACCTTCGAATAGATTATTTTTGAATTCTTCTATGTTAGAACTTTCTGGTAGGCGGCCAGAGAAGCCAGTTATAGCAATATCACTGGTAGTCATAGCGTGATTTGAACGTTGAGCGAAACGTCCCTGTAGGTCCATGGGGACATTGTGCTCACCGTTGTCATTTATGACATCTTCAGCAAAACGGGCGGGCATATTGTTGGATATATGATTGCCGTTTGATAAATTTGTGTTATTTGTTGTTCTTGGGAGTAATGACGGCGTCGATGATGATGATGTCGCGTCTTTTACTACTACTATCTGATGGTTGGTGTCGTCTTGCTGATTTTGAGAATCTGCTGGTGTGGGCGAAGAATTTCGTTGCTGCTGTTTATTACGCCTCTTTTTACGACGATTTGCTGATTTTCCTTTATTACCGGATTTTTGTAGAGATGTTGATGATGATGAATTGACGTTGTTTTGTTTATTGGTTGAATGATGTTGCTGCGTATTATGTACAGTTTGTATGGAATGAATATTATTCTCGGATTTCAACAGTTTGAAAAAAACCTAAAAAGAAAAATGAAATGAAAAGAATTTAAAATACATGTTTCAAAGGAGTTTTTGGGATAATAAAGTTAGGAATACTCAGTTTTTTTCGAAACCAAGTCCAAAACAACCTTTTCTTAAATATGTTCTTTGGTAATAAACATTTTTTAAAGCAGGGAAAGAAAATTAAAAAAAAAATGGAAACTTCGAATTTTTTTTTTAGATTTTCTCATAATCCATTTTTTGATAATCCGTTCAAAAGATATAGAATTTTCAAAAAATCGGAGCTTGTTCCTTTACTCAAACTTTTTTTATAAAATCTTCAAAATGGTCCAAAATTCATATTTTTTAAATCTTTGTTTTAAAACATCTTAAAAAAACCCGAGTAAATATAATCATATATAACAATATATAACTTGATGCAAACATAACAAATCATATATGATTATACATCGCGTGAGATATTTTCTAAATTTTTTAAATGCAGTCATATGTAGTTTTATATAATTTAATCATGATTCGGATTAAAAGGTGTACGGTTAATATAATGATATCAAATTATATGAGGGTCAATACAAAATTTGATTTTCTGTTTAATTTAACATAAAATTATATATAGCTTATTCTGTTCCATATAAAACTATATATATTTCCAATTAAAATTTTCTAAGTTTTTTAGGCAAAGTATAAGAAACTTTTTAAAATGTTTATAAACATTTCCTTGTTAGGGTTATGTATATCACCTATCTGGTTCGAAGCGTACCCAAACATTTTTTTGTTTTAGAAAATTATATGTTTGGTGAATGTATCGTTGACCTGTGGTGTATTTCAACCCAAACCAAAAAAACACCAGGATTTTATATGTTTTCATGCAATTAGATCTAATTAGATCCACCAATATATGGAAATGTCTGGTCAAAACTCGGATGAAATCAAATCATATTTTATACAAGTTGATCTTTTTTAATGCAAAAACATCCACCATTATTCGGATCAAATTGCGTATAAATATATATTGTGTTACATATCATTATATATTGGATTATATAAAAATTTTTACTCGGGAAGTATGGATTTTTAAGTTTTAAAATTTAAATCTCATATTTAAAATGTTTGTAATCTTTGATTTTTTGGCAATTTTTTTCTGGAAAACACTTCTATCAATTCTACAAAATGCTTGGCCAGTAAGATTGTGGGTTTACAATTGTTACTATTTTTTGGATTTTTTAATAAAAAATTATAGCAGTTTTGCAATATTTAAATTTATCTAATTTTTAAATCGTAACATTTTTTACAAACAAACTAACACTCTATTTCAAATTCCTAAGGAAGCTCCCATACAAAATGATATGTTTTTAAATTTGCTCAAACAGCTCTAACTGTCCTAAGAGTGCCCTTATAGCAGTCAAATGTATGACCGGCCCACTATATTTTGTTTAATACAAAGATGTTCTCAGAACACACCCACCCTCTATCTTTAACCCTTAAAATGGTCCCATGCAATTGTTTTTATTTTTTAAAAATTTGTTTTATTTAATCAGATTCTACAGGTCCAATGGTGCGTCCTAGAGAAGTCATAGGTGAGACTGACCCCTATTACATTTTACCCTCTAATTTTTTTTTAAACATATCTACCACCATCTCTACTTCCTAAGATAGCTGTTCCTTTTAAGGTGTTTAAAACAAATGCTAAGGAAATATACTTCATAAGCAGTAGTTGCAAATAAAAAACCCTAAACTTAGTCGAAAAATCGCCAAATGCAACATCTTTTTATGTTTTGTATCGAACTTAAGGGATTTTTGGATTTCATTAAACGCCCTGTTCGATGGCGAACTTAGAAAATTTAAGAGAGGCTTTAACAGAATAAGAGTGAGTTTAAAGCGCTTAATAAATTTTAAAAAATTTTATCTTAAAAAAAAGTGCAAATAAAAAACGCTAAACTTATTCGGGAAAAAGCAAAATTTTTTTATGTTTGTTATCGAACTTAAAGGAATTTTTGGGTTTGTTCAAACGTCCTGTTCGATGGCGAACTTAGAAAATGAAGTTAAAGAGAGGCTTTAACAGAATAAGAGCGAGTTTTCCTAAAATTCCGAACGAAAATTTAAGAAAGGAGTTTTATAGGGTTTTATCATAAAAAATAAATGATTTGGATTTAAAAAAATTTTATAGTGAATCAACTATTATTTTTTAGTACCGTCGAGTTTAAAAAAGTGCTTTTTCGAATTTCCATCCCTGATTTGTAAATTAGTTAAAAGAGAAAGCTTTTTATTTTGAGTTTTTTGTTTCCTCTTTAAAAAAGTTGTAAAACAATTTTAAGAGAATTGTTTTAAGAGAATAAAAACGAAACGAAAAATGTTATGTTTAGTTTGTTTCTGGTTTTCTATTGGAATTGGATAATGATTTTTTGTTTTCTTCAATAAAAAGTCTGGAATTGAAACGTTAGTATACATTGTGAAAATCAGGTGATTTTTGGGCTAACTTCAATGTTATGGCTTTCTTAAGCTATTTGTTGGATGTATGTATGTGTGGTTGGATGGGTATGTTTTGTTTGTTCGACTACTGCTGTTGTTTCTGTAGTTGTAAACCACTGTATGGCATGATTTTTAGTTTGTAAATGATGCCGGCATTTTTTTTTGCGAGTGTTTTGCAAATTTTTTTTTGTGCAAAAATAGAAAATAAGGTCTGTACGACTTGTATGATACCCTACTAAAGCCATTGGCAATGAAGCTTAAAAAGCTGTAATGCTTATTTGAATTATCCGATTAAGCGGGTGACCGCCAGATCAAATATGAAGTCAAATTTTTTTTTTTTTTAATTTTTAAAAATAAAAAATTTTTATAACTGAAGTTTTTATTTATTTCGGTTTGAGTCCATATTAATTATTTCTGAGAAATAATTATTTTTGTTGTACAATGAGAAAATCTGAAAAAAATTAATTGACAACACAGGCTAAGTGGAGATGTCGACAGCTTTCGGAAGAAGCCACCCTTCCTTCGTCAGCACTCTTCGATTGTCACTGTAGGTGTGTAAGATTAAGATCAGCTATTTAAACGTACATTAAGGCGAAAAAGCGAACGGGAATTATATCACATTGCATTACCCATATGTTACGTTTAGCACGAACTTAATGAATCTATTTTTAACTTTTTCCAACACAGTTGTAATTTCTTATACTGTAGTAGATTTTCTCAGAGTTGCAACCCTTAGTAGGACTTTTCAAGTCTTAAAAAATGTCCGTTAGGTTTGAATTTATATTTCGTATTTCTAATTCTTAGAAATATTACTAAATTGCATTGTACCTTATGAGTTGAGTTTTAATTCTGTTTTATATATTGTTGGACTTTATATTTTATAACTGAAGTTTTTATTTATTTCGGTTTGAGTCCATATTAATTATTTCTGAGAAATAATTATTTTTGTTGTACAATGAGAAAATCTGAAAAAAATTAATCAATTGTGTTGTCAATTAATTTTTTTCAGATTTTCTCATTGTACAACAAAAATAATTATTTCTCAGAAATAATTAATATGGACTCAAACCGAAATAAATAAAAACTTCAGTTATAAAATATAAAGTCCAACAATATATAAAACAGAATTAAAAAAAAAAAAAAAAAAATTTTTGGTAGAAATTTTCCGCAAATGCAAAACTTTAATCGAAGAGCGCCACAAATTGAAATGATCGGAATTGGCTTAAATTAAGTTTATATGAAAGACTGTGTCAAGCTCTATGAAAAAGTCTAGGGCAAGAAATTTTGAGATTATTTTTAACACACTCACTCATGAGCATTTTTTTCTACGCACTCACAATCAAGTGAGTAAATTTAATACAACTCACACTCACGTGTTCTCACACAAGCTTCACACTCACGTGCACTCATACTCACGAAACTTTTATTTATAAAAAACCAAAAAAAAAATAAAAAAATTTAAAAAATCTAATTTTGTTAGATTTAGCAAAATTTAATGTTTAGTAAAATTTTACAATTTTTTTTTCTTTTTTTGGGACGAAATTTAAAGTTTATTTTTTTTTTCTCTTTTTGTTACAAAAGGAAGTATGAAGGGAAATTAAGTCATTCAAGCAAGCTCACACAAAAAATCCAGTTCGATTTTGAAAAATCGAACTGGAATAAACTCTTTTTTAATGCACAATTAAAAGGTCATATAAATAACAAGTTTTTATTATATTTTTAAAAAAAAATTGAAAATCGTGGTTACGAATTTTTTAAATATATAATCGAAATTCTTTTAAAACACCTTAATCCATAAGAAAGATAAAGGGCGTGTTCAGCAGAGAAACCTGCTACTCAACAGTTGAGATGTAGCACGTTTTGATTAGTTGAGTCTGCTGAACGCAATTTTTTATGAATGTTTTAAAATATTGAAAAAAAAAAATATTTTTTTAAGGTTTTGATATATTTTTCAATTAAAAATACTTTTTTAATAATTTGTTTGTTTATTTTCTTGAATAAAGTCTAAAAAAAAAATAATAATTTCAATAAAAAAGCTAATGTATCAGTTTGTGATTAAATGTAGCATAATTTTTTTACGCTACCAAAGTTGAGAAGCGCTCAGTCAACATTGACTGAAATGTCAAAAATCAAGCCGTTCAGCAGAATGTTGAGGAGCAGTTGAGTAGCAGCTTTCTCTGCTGAACGCCATCAAAGTTTCGTCTTAGTGTCTGATATTCGATCCGATTTAATAGGTGCAAAGTGCTCCTCTACTGCATATTAATTTATACCGTACGTACCGTACCCGCATTTCTTATAGATAAAATGATGCAAAAACTTTCCTTATTCATCATGTTCACATCGTACGATATAAACAGTAAATTAATGACGACATTCTTCACAAAATAGTTAAATTAAAAAAAAAAATCCATTTAAGTAAAAAAATTTTCGTAACCTACTGTTAATTTTCTATATATATTTGTTTTTTTTTTTTGTTAGTAGCGATAAATAAATTTTGCTAATATGTACTGTATTTGTGGTTATCTCTGGATTCCCAGAAAAATTGTAAACAAAAAATATCTACATATATAGAATGTATATATTTTTAAATAAAACAGCTGTTATTAATTCCAAATATAGGTGGCATGCGTATTTAAGATCACCTCCATGGTAGTGGTGCACCAGTGCTGCCACATATTTTTTTTAGAAGACCATTAGAAATACCCGAAAGCTCTGGTCATTAGGCCTTTTTTGTTGGCATTCTTTGAAGTTAATTTTTAAGTCATAAACCACAGACTAATACAGACTCGACATAAGTGACAGGTGTCAAAAAAGTAGTTCTAGACCATATGGTTAATATTTTCAAATTATTCTACGAATTAGGTTAGAAAGAGAAAACTAATATAACGCGCCATAAGAAAAATAGATGCCAGATCGGATTTTGTTGTTTCACTCACTCCTAAGTCGTAGAAAGTGTTGCCATGTTAGCGTAAAACGGACATAAAACCGCTCTGTTTTCTCCTAAAATCGCTTAGTTTTTCCCCATTTTTTCTTAAAAAACTCTACTGTCGAGTCTGTTTATAGTCTGTGCATAAACGTTAAAAGTTGTTTTGGCGTCAACTACATTTTTTATAAATACATGCAGTTCTAAGTGTAAGCTGCGACCAAAAACAACTTTCATAAAGAAATTGACTACGCTTGTAAAAAAACTACATTTGTAGTTTTTTACTCAAAATAATAAATCTGTTGAATTACAGAGGTACTCTGCTGAGCCAGCAGAAAATACCATAGATTTCCAACCAGCAAGATTTTTTGTTATTTTATTTAAAAATGGTAAATTTACAGAATTATCTGTAAAAATTTAATAAGAGCGACCAGAATTTTACAAAAAAAAAAAACACTGTAAACTTACAAAGTTTTAGTTAAATCCATTTTATGAATGAAAAATTTTACAAATTTTAGTTAAATATATATTTTTTAGTTAAATATATATATTTGGGGGTCTAATGGATAAGAGAAGCGAATACAAATGTTTGATTGGCTAATCCTTTTCAAATGTCACCCTCTGTCCACCAAGGACTTGGTGTCCCGGTCATGCTAGCGAGGCTCTGACGACCGATCATGGGCGGAATAACCCTATTACTCTGCACGAATTAAATTCTCGTTGCAATCACAGCACGCCTGGATGCGTTGTTGGCAGCCCCAACACCAGGATTGGGCGCTATGGCCTAATCAGTCATTCGTCTTAAACTAATCTGATTACCGAAACAAGGGAAAAAAGCGGCCCTATGCTCCTTGTAGGAGTAAAAGGAACCTATATATATATATATATTTTACAAGTTTTAGTTAAATATATATATTTTACAAATTTAAGTTAAATATTTTTGATTTAACCGGAATTTTACAACTCTTAATTTACAAAAAATTTGTTAAATACATTTAATTTTACCAATCTAAAACACTAAGGGCGGCTTACTCAATGAAAATTTAGCTGCTAACTACCGATTTAACGGAGCCTTATGTCAAAATTTGAATGAAAAAATTAAATTTAACGAAGAGTTATTTTATAACGGAGCATTGAGTAATCCAGCCTAAATTTAATTTTTTTTACATATGATTCATATTTGATTTCAAACTTGAACACATGAAATAACTGGAAATAAAAATAACAACATACATAAAAAAAACTTCTTAAAGTTGTCATTCCAACGGCGTTTTTAATTTTATTTAACTTTGCGTGCATGAACTCCAGAACTTCTCTGTTTCAAAAACATTAACAGTCTGACAAGCCATCAAAATTATTATTTGTGTACTACGTATATTTTAAATTATTAAAGCTCACATATTAAGGTGACGCATTTAAGCGGTAGATGTTCACTGATGTTTTTATAAATTAATATATGACGATCTGAGCAGGGGCTATTTAAATGTGAAAATTGTGTTTCCTATTAGTACTTTCATAAAACTAAAATTTAAATGTGCCTGATTAAATGCATTCCCTATTTAATGTTATTTTTTAATATCTTGTTTAATTTTACTTTTTAAGTGGCAATTAAAAGAATTGTTATTAATGTTTTTGGAATTTCCAATCAGGCTTTCAAGGTCAAGTTCTATCCTATATGCAAATAAAAGATTTATTTCATATTTTTTCTCCGACGTTTCGTAGGGTGTTTTCCTACCTCTTCAGGGAATATTTTTATTGAATCTGGCAACCACAAATTATAAAAAACAATAATATTTAGTACATACACAGTACATTGTTATTCATTTTCTTTGAATGTAATGTGCAAGAAGCATGGATAATTAATAACTTGACGAAAATTAAGGCAAATGCCATCATTTAAATGCGCCTGCTTAAATGTTTCGCACGCGAATGTTTTACTTTGTAGAAATAATTTATAAACTCGCTAGAAGCTATGAAGGTTTTTTCACACATTTTTTTTTTTTCAGTGCCACATTTGAGCGGAGTGATTCCAATAAACACTTTTATAAAATTAAAAGGAAATCGTTTAAGAATGCCTTGACTTTTTTATATCTTTAATGCTCTTGATATGGATTTTACACAACGGTCACTATTTGATTTCTGATCAATTTCTCCTTCCTTAATGTGCAAGTAGTTTGGCCAATTAAGAATTCCATCGTGTAAATTGGCCCGCTTTAATGCTTCCAAATTGTAAAGTTACTTTTTTTTAATTTTTGTAAATATTACGAATACCTCCAATTTTTTACGACATCCCTGTAAAATTTACCAGCTTTATTGTAATTCAAGACACTTTTTAAAGAGGGGTTGAAATATTTGAAAGTTTTTTGAAGAGATTTTTATTTGAAAACTGTATTACAGAGCAATAAGTAAAATTACAGATGAAATTTTGGTTAAGAGAAAAAAACGAAGTATTTTTCTAAAATCTGTATTTTAACAAAACACTCTGTTTATTATTTGAAAAATAAGGATTACAAAGTAAAAATTAAAATTACAGATAAAATTTTGTTTTTCGGTCACAAGAAAATACAAAGTATTTTTTTAAAATGTGTATTTCGGCAAACAACTTATCAAATATCTGTCGAATTGAGATTACAGTCATTTTATACCATATTCGCATTCATTTTTTTAAACATGTTTAACCACTTAAACATGTTTAAATTTAAACTTGTTAAGGTACATAAACATGTTTAAGTGCTTAAACATGTTTAAAAAATGAATGCGAATTTGGTATTACAGAGTATATAACAGAGTAATTATTTTGAGTGGAACTTACACTAATTTGTAAAAAAATTATTTAAAAAACTTGGAAGAATGATCATATGGTAACACTGATCACCACAACCATTATTAAAGGCAATACACTACACTTACGTACGTAATTAAATAGCAGAGATAAGGTGGCGTGATTATTTTTTTATTTTTCAAGTTCAATGCGAGCAATAGGAAGAAACTCCTCGAGTGATTAATATACACTTATACATGCACAATATAGAACAACAAATCACAAACGTATTTATTTGTCGTTTAACGCTATGACACCTCTGATCAAACAGTTATTTTGGCTATTATGCATATTAGGTCTGTTCCAGAACGTTACCGCGGGTGCCCGCGGGTACCCAAACCAGCCCGAAAAGCGTTCCCGTACGCAAAAATTGGGCAAATGAGAGAGTTTTTGAGAGAATAAATTAGTTTATCATTTTACCGAACTTACCCGCACTTTTTTTTGGGTAAATTGGTAACAGTCAGATGTTTAAAAAACAGCTGTTTTTTTTTTGTGAAGCTTAGTTGGAAATTTAAATAAAATAAAGAACTTAACCAAGGAAATGTGTTATTTCAATACAAAAAAAGATATTTTGTTATTAAAATAAACTTTTACAATTTGTTTTCTTGTTTAAAGTACGTTTTCTTACAAAAATATTTCAGCGTTATTGGTTTGTTTACATTTTCTATTATTTTGGGCTTGAAATGTGGTTTTTTGCGTTCCCGTACTTTTGTTTATTTTTGTGGTATCGTGAGAGGTTTTTTGATTTGCTCTCATTTTACCGAACTTTACCCGGAAAGTTCTGGAACACACCTATTATTACGATAATTAGAAACAAGAGATTAAGAGAGCGATAACATATGTTTAAAACAAGAGAACACAATTTTATTGTGTTTTTTTTTTTATTGCAAAAACCGGGAAACACGTTTGGAATAATATTTTTATACCCTCCACTTAGTGATAGAGGGTATATATAAGTTTGTCATTCTGTTTGTAACTCATCGAAATATCGATCTGGGACCCCATAAAGTATATATATTCATGATGCCCGATCGATTTTAAGACATTCTAGCGATGTCCGTCTGTCCGTCTGTCCGTCTGTCCGTCTGTCTGTCTGTCTGTGGAAAATGCTGTCGCGGACAAAATATTGCACAGAGATGACTGAAACTTAACATATTTATTGGAAGTTCTCCCGAGAAGTTTGGTATTGCATTTGAGCGATATCGGTTCAGCGGTTCAAAAGTTATGAACGAAAATGTAAGCGCACCTCAAAAATTTCAGTACATTCAACATAACCTAAAAATACAAAATGCTTTAATTCGACTTCTGGTAGGCATATCTGAACATAATTGAAAACCAAATGGTATTTAAACAAGTACGAACATATTTTTTGACAAAAAAAGAAAAAAATCGCGGATTTTTTTTACCAAAATTTTTTTCGCGGAAATTTTTTTTTCAAAAATTTTTTTTTTTTCAAAAGTAATTTCCTTTTAAATAAAATTGTTTGCAATAATCTTTTTGAAATTGTGGAGGGTATCACTACATTCGGCAAGGCTGAATTTAACTTTTTTACTTGTTTTATTTGTTTTTTCACCGGCATATCAGACCATATTATTTATTCTTTACGTCATGGAAAGTAAAAAAAAAGAGATTCTTAAAAAAAGATAATGAAAATTTATCATCAAATTTATTAGGGAATCACCAACTGGCATTGAAGACTTGCATAATGCGCTACATTAAATCATTAATATAAGGAATTCAATCTGCCTGTTTAATCAATCTTGTATTATAAACATTTTTATACACAATACTAGCAAGCAGTAGATATGGGCAGTTAACGTGTGAATCAACCTTTAAGCTACGTTTACAATGTTGGAGTCACTCCACTCTCTATCACAGATTAAAATGTTACTGTGCAAAATGAAGAGTGCTGTTAGAAAATTATTGCAGTTACTACATG
The DNA here is from genome assembly GCA_963921195.1 of Pegoplata infirma. Classification (NCBI taxonomy): domain Eukaryota; kingdom Metazoa; phylum Arthropoda; class Insecta; order Diptera; family Anthomyiidae; genus Pegoplata; species Pegoplata infirma. The sequence continues at coordinate 10,999,473 of OY992537.1, read as the reverse complement.
ACGGTCATTTGTGTAGTAAGTAGTAGTTGTTGTTTTCAACTACAATTTCAGTTGTTTTTGTATAAAAAAACTCAAACAACTATTTTTGTAGTCGTTTAAAAAATAAATAAAAATTACTACATTGTAGTAACAGTTGTTTTAGTCTATAAAAAACTTACAATTTTCTTGAAATTTTTAGAAAAAAACGGATATGTTAAACGAGTTGGAAGTGTCAGATGCAGCAGGAATTATTACCAAACAATTTTAACCGTTTTTGACGTTTAGAAGTTTTTTTGTTAATAAAAAAACAGACAATTTTAGTTGCAGAAAAAATTACTGTATTTGAAGTTGTTTTTACCGTGTTTTGCAGTCGTTAAACAATAGTTAAAAACAACAATTTTTGGTTGATTTTGCCGTAAAATGTAGTGGACGCCTAAACAACAACAAGTGTAGTAGTTTTAACTGGCGTGACTCACGCCAGATTCAATCACGCTCACGCGTGAGTCACGCAAAATCTACTCACGCAATAAAATTTGTTTACCAACAAAAAAAGCTCCAAACTAAATTTTTTGCAAGAAATGAAAAAAAAAAATTGGGCACATCAAAAAATCTAATCACGCAAACTCACGAAAAAATTAAATGACTCACTAAGATTTTTTTTCAACTCACGGTCACTCACAATCACGTGATTGAAATGAAAATCACTCACGCGTGATTCACGTGAATCACGCAAGTCACGTGTCTAGCGCCTATCTCTAGTTTCAAGTACATACATAACTTTTTGAATCACAGTAAAGATAATTTACTCGGTTTTCACGTGAAAATCTGACAAAGCACTTAATTTTCACTGGCTTTACAAAAGCGTAAACATTTTAATGTAGTGGTATTCTGTTTTCTGGTGAAAACCCAATACACATCAACACTAATAGACTGTATTTACACACTGCCGTTTTTTGCTTGCAATAAAGTCTTGCAACTTTTTTTTTTTATAGGCAAACGGGGGTGAAAAGAAAACGGGGTAGAAAAAAATCACGAATTCTGTTTTCCTCCTCCGTTGCTTCTTTCTCACCCCCGATTGCCACCAAAAAAACTGGCTCCTAGCATTTTTTTATTGTACAGAACATTAAAAAAGCGGTAAAATTTGACATTCAGAAATAAAATGCTGATGAGCGAAACTTAAACAAACTTATGACTGTCAAATTTCCGCTACAAATTAATTGACGCTTCGAGATTTTTTTTTTACCAGTAAACGACTTACAGGGCTTTAATTGTGAAAAGGATGAACTTATTACAATACAAATAATAATTAAACTTTAACATCATAAACAAATTTAGTAGATACGTGTTTATTTTTTAAAATATGAGGTTCAGAAATAAAATGCTGATGAGTGAAACATAACCAAACTTATGACTGTCAAATGTTCGCTACAAATTAACTGACGCTTCGAAAAAAAAATCACAAGTGAACAACTTACAGGGTTTTAATTGCGAAAAGGATGAACTTGTTATTACAATACGAATAATAATTAAACTTTAACATCATAAGCAAATTTAGTAGATACGTGTTTATTTTTTAAAATATGCACATAATTTTTATTTATATAAATTAAATCGTTTTAAGTGTCAAGCGCTCCAAAAAAAACAGACGTAAGCAGTATGTAGAATTAATTGAAATGATCAATCTTAATACAATCAAAGCTCACACTCAAAATAAACACTCTGTTAAAATACAGAGATACTCTGCTGAGCCAGCAAAAAATACCATAGATTTCCAACCAGCAAGATTTTTTGTTATTTTACGGAGAAAACTCTGTAAAATGATTTCGATAAAAAAAACTGCAGACTTACAGAATTATCTGTAAAATACTGATGAAAGCGACCAGAATTTTACCAAGAAGCATGGATAGTAATAACTTGACAAAAAATAAAGGCATGCTATCATTTAAATGCGCCCGCTTAAATGTTTCGCACGCCAATGCTTAACTTTGTAGAAATTAATTATGAACTCGCTGGATGTTCTCACGGTTTTTTTTTTCAAAAACTTCTCATTTTCAGTTCCACATTTGAGCGGGGTCATTCCGGTAAACACTTTTCTAAAATTAAAGGGAACTCGTTGAAGAATGCCTTGACTTTCTTACATATGTTTTTAATGCGCTTGATATGGCTTTTACACAATGGTCACTTTTTGATCCCTGATGAATTTCTCCTTCCGTAATGTGCAAGTTGTGTTGACAATTGGGAAATGCCATCGTGTAAATTTGCCCGCTTTAATGCTTCCAATTTGTAAATTTCCTTTTTTTATTTTTTGTGAAAATTACGAGTTCCCTAAATTTTGCACTACACCTCGTAAAACTTAGCAATTTTTATTGTAATTTAATGAGGCGTTAAAATACTTGGAATTTTTTTCAAGAAATTTTAATTTGAAAACCGTATTACAGAGCAATAGTAAAAAGAAAAAAGTAAAATTACAGATAAAATTTTGTTTTTCGGTCACAAGAAAATACAAAGTATTTTTTTAAAATCTGTATTTCGGCAGATAACTTTGTCAAATATCAGTCGAATTGAGATTACAGTCATTTTACAGAGTATTTAACAGAGTAATTATTTTGAGTGCAGTATAACAATTTATATATGTATTCTCATCCCCTTTTATTAAATTAAAATACATATTTGTTATATCGCGTTGATGTTTTTTTTTTAAGTATTTTGTACTAAATGTTCAAAAATAACTTTTGTCAAACATTTTTTACTAAATGATCAAAAATAGCTTTTGGTCAAAAATAATCAAAACAGCCGGGGTAAAAAAGTTTGTATATAATTTGATAAAATTATATTTAATTTTATAAAATTATATTTAATTTTATAAAAATATATATAAAATTTTATAAAATTATATTTAATTTTATAAAATTATACCTATAAAATAATATTTAATTATATAAAAATATATATGTACGTGTTAAATTTTTTAAAAAATTGGACTAAATTTGATAAAATATCTTATTTGATAGAATTTTATAAAGTTATATCCACCAAATCCAATTTTTTGAAAAATTTAACCTGTATATATAAACTTTTTTACTCGGGAGTATTAAATAAGTCGGTTTAACAAAAAAATAAATTTTTTGTTTGTAAAATTCAATTTTATTATTAATAGAAATATTTTTAAAATAAAAAATTAGATTTTGTTTTAATAACCATACGCTAGGAGCGTGATTGACACACAAATCATACGATCACTATCACTATGCAATTTTTTGTTTTGTTTGCGGTTTTGGTATTTGCTACACTACTATACACTATTATACCACTCACGTTTTTCTACACATTTCTATAAATTTGTTTACTTTTGAGAGTGAAACATACTCTCGCTATGCATTCGAGAGTTTGAATTTCAATACGTTTTGCCATGTTCAGAAGAATCATACGATTTTAATATAAAATAATAATAATAAACAAAAATCATGAGATAATAAATTTCAAATTTAAAAAATAAATTCCTATGGTAAGTTTTATAATTTAAACATTATAGCCTTTATTCATAAAAAAGTATACCAAAAGAGCGGTTATTTGAAAATTCTTCAAGTAATATCTGTCAAAAAATCTACACTCAGAAAATTATGTAAGTTACTACATGTTAGTTATTTGTATATTTTACAGTAGTTAGTTGTTTTCAACTACAAAGTCAGTTGTTTTTGTATGAAAAATATCAAACAACTATTTCTGTTAGTTATTTTAAGTCGTTTTTTTGAACTACTAACAAAAAAGTACTGTAATGTAGTAACAGTTATTTGAAGTAGTTAATTTAATTTTTTTTATCTCTGAAAAATTTTCAAAGTTTTTTTCCAAAAAATAAAAATAAATTTTCGTTTTTTTATTTTTCACAACTTAAAAAAAAAAAAATTTGATCTTCAATTTTTTTTCTGAAATTTTTTTTTAAATATTATGTATTGATTATTTTATTTTTACTACATGTTAGTTGTTTTGACTACAAATGTAAGTAGTTTTTACTACATAAGTCAGTTGTTTTTTTGTCAGTTAAAATAACTAACATTGTTAGTTGATTTAACTGAAAAAGTAGTTGACCCCAAAACAACTTACAAAGTAGTTATTTTAACTGACATTTTCAGTTGATTTTACTAACATAATTTTTTGAGTGTAAGTGTGAATAGGGTATAGGGTACAAAAGAGGGGTTATTTGAAAATTGTTCATGTAATATCTGTCAAAAAACCTACACATTAAAAAAAAGACCTAACTTAATTATGGGACACAATTTCCTTAAAAATAGTTCATAAATTTTTGCCAAATTTACTGCCAGTTTACAGAAGATTTCACATCCGAATATTTTTGTTCATTTTGTTTTACATAAAAATTTTTTGGTGAAAGTAAAACGAATGTACCATTTTCGTTATAATTTTAAGCTTTTAGTTATTCGATTTAAATTTCGAATGATTACGTGAAAATAGAACAACAATTCGATTTTGTGATTCGGAAAAATGCATGTGAATTGAAAAGTTTTGAAAGACAGAACTTTCTGAACTCAAATTTTCACCGTAAAAACAGATTACTTAGCTTAAAGATAAGTTGCTTGGGTTTAACGTGAAAATCTGTCAAACTCCATATAAAAATAATCTCTTCAGCGAGATTTTTACGCTTTTTTAAAGCCAGTAAGTTTTATGTTTTTTTTTTAATATTAAGTTTAACAGCTCACATAAAAACCGATCAACTTACCATTACTAATAGTGCGTTTACATTGGATTTCTAATCTAGTAAATTGCGATTTTAATCTACTTTGCAATCTGTACCGTTTACATTGGCATTTTTTACATTTGAGAAGATTAGGATTGGCATTTATAACAACAAGTTGGTAATAAATGTGTGTGACTGCGTCAAAAGACAGCGACGGTAATTAGTCGTCGTATGATTATTAATGACAGTGACGGCGTTTACAAATAACAATGACGGCGGCATACACATACTTGGCGGCGTCATCAAAACGGCAGGCTTTGTGTCGGTGTTTTTCAGTGTTGGAAAATGAAAATAATAGAAATACAGAGTTTTATCTAACTTTACCAGATTGCGTTTGCCGATTAGAGTCTAAACTACTAGATTGAAAAAAAAAATTTGTATGGGCAATCTAATAGATTGAAACTGGATTGGAGCCACGATCTACTTTAAGCTAGCTTAGAGGACCAGTGTAAACGCACTATAACTCCTATATGCTTAGTTTTGTAAACAGTTTTGTTTTCTTTTTTGTTATGTTTATCGTTCATCATTTTTGTAAACTATTTTTCATTGTTCAAAATTGGTTATGCTTTTTTCTAAAATGGGGGGAAAATGAAAACAAAAGTTCAATGACTTTGTATTGCAAAAATTATCATTATTAAAATTTCAAAATTTTAAAGTAAGATGTTTTTATGAAATTTATTTTCTCTTTTAAATTTAACATCATTAAAATCACGCCACCTTATATGTTTGCCGCTGATGCAGTGTTGAACAGGTTGTGGTTATGGTATACCAAATAATAGGTACATATTAAACTTTAAAGTGGTAGCTGTATTGAAGGGGAATTGCCCTAATACTCTGCCAAAAAGCACTTTTTTAAAATATATACACTGTGGTATTCAGAATATGGGCCAATTGTCCTAAGCCGCATTCACATTGTTAGAGTTCTCCAATTTGTGTAAAATTGTGTATGATGATCAGTTTTTTATTTATTTTTCCAATTTAATTACAAATCATTTTTATTAATTTAAACCTAACCGAGAACTGGTAACAATGACCGTCGTCTCGTTGTAGCGAAATCGACCAAGGGTTTAGTGGGAATCGAACCCACGACCCCCTGTTTTGTAGGCTAACACGCTACCAACCACTGTTGCCAAGTTGGAGGTTTTCCCGCTAAATCTAGCGCTTTTTGTTTGGATTTAGCGGGGAAAAATTGGTTTTAGCGGGAACGGTGCTTTAGCGGGAAAATCTAGCGCTTTTTATTTGGATTTAGTGGGACAAATTTAGAGGTTTTTTCCAAATTTTCAATCAAAAACGCCAAGTTTGTCTAATTTTAGCGCTTTTTTTGAAATTTAGCGGGAGAATTTTGTATTTTCCCGCTAAAAATTTTTCGACCGTTTCTTGCGCATTTTTAATGAAAAGTAAATTTTCGTAGAAAAAATAATTTGGAGGTTTTTTTTTAAATTTTTCTTTTTTGTCAATCAAAAATGCCAAGTTTTTCGGTTTTCAGCGCTTTTTTTGTAATTTAGCGGGAAATTTTAAAATTTTCCCCGCTAAATTTATTTTTGGCGGTTTCTAGCGCTTTTTTCGTGAAATTTAGAGGTTTTTGGTTAAAAATAGTTGGCAACAGTGTCTGTATTTAGTCTGTGCACTGTTGCCAAGTTGGAGGTTTTCCCGCTAAATCTAGCGCTTTTTGTTTGGATTTAGCGGGGGAAAATTGGTTTTAGCGGGAACGGTGCTTTAGCGGGAAAATCTAGCGCTTTTTATTTGGATTTAGTGGGACAAATTTAGAGGGTTTTTCTAATTTTTTAGCGCTTTTTTTGTAATATAGCGGGAGAATTTTGTATTTTCCGCTAAAATTTGTTCGACCGTTTCTTGCGCGTTTTTAATGAAAAGAAAATTTTCGTAGAAAAAATAATTTGGAGGTTTTTTTTTAAATTTTTCTTTTTTGTCAATCAAAAATGCCAAGTTTTTCGTTTTTCAGCGCTTTTTTTTGTAATTTAGCGGGAAAATTTTAAATTTTCCCCGCTAAATTAATTTTTGGCGGTTTCTAGCGCTTTTTTCGTGAAATTTAGAGGTTTTTGGTCAAAAATAGTTGGCAACAGTGCTACCAACTAACCTACAGGGGTTAGTTGGTAGCGTGTTAGAAAAGTGTACCTATTCCTTTTGCACTTTATACACCCCTATGAAAGTGTTATCACTAGGGATGAGATTTTCATGCACTAAAATATCGAAAATATGCGCTAAAAAACTCAAAATATGCACTAAAAAAACTAAAAATATGCACTAAAAAATAAAATGCGCGTAAAAAAAATCTTGTTTCCATAGAAAAATCTTCTTAAAAAGCAAAAAGTAACGCCGGGTTTAAATAGTAACGTTTAAAACTTTTTATAAGCAAGATTTTTTTAGAACTTTAGACAATCTGTAAAAAAATTTTTAAGAAAAAAAAATATTTTTCTTATTTCCAAAATAATTTTTTAAGATTTAAAATAGTTTCTGAAACAAATAAATTTCCATTTGTGTTTTTGCAAATTTTTTTTACCATTTCTTTAAGCTCAGCTGTGTTTTTATTATAGTTTTTTTTTTTAGTTTTCTAAACGCCTTTGATTAAAAAAAATTAAAAGCTTCAGTGGGCCATAAAAAAGAATTCCGAGCTGCCTTTGCAAAACCCTTTGGTGATTTTGTCTATTTGATGGTCTACTTTCATATAGCGTTGAAGCCATTGAGGCCCATTTTACTTGTTGCACAGTGTTTTAATTCACATTTTTTAAATTAAATTATTTTTGAAATTGACCTATTAAATATTCTAATCAATTTAATGGAAATGGTTAATAAACTTACGTGAATTTCTTTATTAGTAAGAATATAATTGAAATTTTGTCTTTTATATTATAAAAACAACAAATTATGTGCAATGACAATTTAACTTACGTAAATTTCTTTATATGTAAAAATTTAATTAAATTTGTCGTTTATACTTATTATAAAAACAAACAAGTTATACACAATTTGTAAGGTCTCCTTTTTTGTATTGGTTTGATATATTAATTAGTTTTTAATACTAATGTCCTCCGAACTTTATCAATTATACAAAAAGAAACCATATAAAATAAAAGTTTCTTAAACATATACTAAAGATAGCGGAAAAAAATATACAATATAATGATAAATTGTATTGATTTTACTCTATTTTATTAAAATAATTTCCATATTATTTACCCCTTCACTCTAGGATGGAGGGTTTGTCAAAAAAACGAAATTTTTTAATCCCATGATCTAGCGGCGATCATGGGCGTTTTAGTCAAAATTAAAAAACTAAAACTGATAAATGTTTTGCACTGTATCGAGTACCTATACTTTACAAAGAAAATTAACGTTTTCACTTTTGTTTTTCTCTTAATTTTCGCACAGCTGTAAGCTATCAAATATACATTTTCTGCAGTGTATTAAAGGAATTTGGGGCCTAATTACTCAGTGAGTTTTTCTTGACACTTTTAAGTCAATTGTTTACACATTTTGAGTCAAAAAGTTTTAATTAAAAGTAAAAGGTATGTTTTAACTAAAAAATAAATGTTTGTGGCCTGTGTGTATCTAGTTTATTATTAGTTCATTATAGGAGTTTACATTTGTGATATTAACTATAGTTTCATGGACTGCAACTATTGAAATTCGATCGTATTCGGTCCAATTCCTGTTTTGTTTATTATTTTGGGTTATTTTTGTTGTGACGTTTCAGTATGGCGTGCTAGTTCGAGCAAGTTGCTCGGTTTTTTAGGGTCCATCTGCTGTCCAAATAAACAGTATAAACGCGATACAGACCACAATTTTCAATCAATTTGGCTGAAATTTGAAATTTAAGTTTCTTTTATCGCAAGAACAAAACCAAAATTTTGACAAAATCAATACATGTTAACCCAAATACATGTTGACAAAATCAATACATGTTAACCCATAGCCCCCATGTAAATGTCCCCTTCAAGTTTTACTTAAATACCCCTAACAATAGTATTCAAGATATCCTCTTGAAATTCGACCAATAAATGTTTTTTATATTCATAAACAATCGCTCTAAATTTTAATGGAATCGGACCATTTTAATTTCTAGGCCTCATACAAACCACCCTCCCAATATTCACATAAATTTTCCAAAATACATAAAAATAAATAAATATTGTTTAAAAATTAATTCTTTTTAAATTATATAATCGCAAATAAGCATTAGTCTTTATTATTTTACATTTCCGAATTAAGCGCCGCTAGATTGGCCATTTCGGCCACTGTGCATGGGTCCAAATGCAGGACCTTGAAAATTTCTTCCACAAAAATGTTTCATTTGTTTAGAAAAATAAGTGAAAGTGTTAAAATCGTCTGTTACGAATCTTTTATACCCTCCAATATGTAAAAAAATTAAAAAAAAAATTAAAAAAAATTTTGTCAGGGGCGTTTTAGGGGAGGGACGTTTTTGTGTGGGGGTGGGTGGTACACCTTACCCCACGCTATAAACGTTTACAGATTCATTTATTAAGCTTTTTTTACTAAAGTTATTGATTTTTATCGTTATTTAAATACTTTTTTTTAGTGTCCGACCGAATATTCGGCTTTGGCCAAAAAGCACTATTTGGCCATTATTCGTCTTTGGCTACATTTTTGGCCGAATATGGCCGAATACCGAATAATTGTATAAAATTTGTACTCCCTTTTTTTGTTTTTACTTCATAAAATTGTTTTTTTTTTAATATTCGGCTTCGGCCAAAAAAAGTGTATTCGGTCGGACTTTTTTATTTCCACATCCTCAAAAAGTTAGCGGGCGGAAAAAACGACATTTTATAATCCCCTGGGTCCAATTGCAGGACTTTAAGCTTCCTCTAGCATAAAAATTTTTCATTTGTTTACGCTGTTCACGTGAATTGCGTGACTCACGTAAATCACGCGTGAGTGTAAGTGATTTTCGTTTCAATCAAAAAATTGTAAGTTGAAAAAATTTACGTCAGTGATTAGTAGGTGAGTCGAATTATTGCGTAAGTCATTCATTTTTTTTTTTGCGGGAGATTTCGTGATTTGATTCTTTTTATTAAAAATTTATTCGTTTTTTCTACATTTCTTGCAAAACAACATTTTTTAGCAATGTTTATTTTTGGTAAAAAAAAATGTCAAGGCATGAATTAAGTTTGCGCTACTCTCGCATGAGCGTGAGGAAAAAAATGTGTGTAAGTGAGTCAAAATCCACTCACGACTTCAAAAAACTTTGTTTAAGAAAACAAATTATACTGCTCTCACGTGCAGCTAAAAACCGTTTTTGCAGCAATATTTTTAGCACTTTCTTTATTCTATAAGATATCTAATAGATATTATAGATATTATCTACATTGAAAAACGTTGCTAAAAATGGTTTTTAGCTGCACGTGAGATCTGGAAATTAAGGAGCTAATACCCTGTTCTCACGTACAGCTAAAAACATTTTTTAGAACAAATATTTTTAGCACTTTCTTTTTCCTATTGCTGTATATTGACAGATAATGCTGCTAAAAACTTTTTTTAGCTGTACGCGAGAAAAGGGTAGGGTATTAGATGTGTCAAAAGCCCTTTCCTCAATTTACCATTAGTTTTTAGAATTTTTTAAAAGCTTTACATTTCGCAAACGATTACTGTTTTCTATCACAAAAATATGGTACCAGTCCGTCTGTATGTGGAAGACACGATACTGTCCAAAATAAAAAAAGTTTACTCCTGAAGTTTGGAACAAATATGTATGTCTTATGGTCATAGGCTGGTTAAGTTCGGATATGGGCAAAATTGGACCAGGGGGAAAAAGTTTCCCCATGAGGAACTAAACCAACCTCTAAAAAAAACTAAATTTTTAAACGGGTTTATTATACTTTTTTAAGCAAATAAAACATTTTAATGTCGGAAAAAGTTTTTAGTTCTGCACTTGAACCCCGGGGATTAAAAAATTAGTTTTTTTTTCGACCCGCCCCTTTTTGCGGACGTTGTTATTGAAAAATTAGGAACAAGTTGAGTTTACTGGCATTGGTCCAAAAAAAAAAAATAAAAAAAATTTAAAATAGCCCTGTTGCGATGATTTCGAATAAAATAAAAAAAATTGTCGGCGACACGTATTTAGCGAGTTATCTCGACTTGAAGTTTTTTGCTTATATCTTCGTTATTTATTGTTCGATTTCAAAAATATTGTTGTCATTCGAAAGGTAATTGAAATATCTTTCATTTTGGTATAAAAAAAAATATTATCCCATAAAAGGCCAAAAAAAAAATTTGTTTGAGAAGAAAAAACATTTTTTTTTTTGAGAATTTTCGATAAAAAAGCAAAAAGCATAATAAATGAATTTGTAAACATAAACCGCGAGGGGGAAGTGACCTCCAATGCCCTCTGATTGCCTCCCCCCCCACACAAAATGACGCCCCTGTAATTTTTTTTATTGTTTTAGAGAAGCGCGAGTGACACGAATTTTTTGTGATTCACGCGTGATCGTGAGTGTGCGTGATTAGAAAAAAAATCTTGCGTGAATAATTGTTTTCTCGTGAGTTTGCGTTATTATTTTGTGCTGTCTGAAACAGAAAACAAGTAATAAAATCATCTCATATTGAATTTAGAAGGTAATTAATACCAACTTGTTATTTAAATAAATGTTTATGATTGTTTTTAGGAATTTGAATACGTTTTGTGCAAGAAATCGAAAAAATAAAAATGTCTATTTATTTTAATTTCGTGAGCATGATTATTTCGTGAGCGTGAGAAAAATTTTAGTTACTCACGTGCGCGTGCGTGAACGTGAGCAGAAAAATTTCGTGCGTGAGAAATATTTTTATTTCGCGAGTGTGAGCGCACCCATCTCGAATTTATTTACATGTTGGAGGGTATCAAGGCTTCGGCACAGCCAAATTTAAATTTCTTACTTGTTTTATTTAGTTCCAAAAAATTTATATTTTACACAAATTATTACAAAAATATAAAAAATATAAAAAAAAAAATAAAATCGGGATCCCGAAAATACCGGGATTGAAAATCAGAAACTCCGAGATTCAGAGTTTGCCTTTTTCAGAAAATCCAGGAATTTCTGCGATCAGAATTTCCCGATTCGAAGCTTTAGTAGTAACTGTCGTATTTTTGTGAGTGTAACAATATAGTGCCGTAAATGTATCGAGTATTTGGGTTATGAGTATTCGATAACGACCAATTTTTCAGTTACTCAGTACTCAAAGGTATTTGCTTAATACGTTAAAAATAATTGTTATTTTATTAGGAAATTAAAAAAAAAAAAAAATTGGTAAAAAAATCGATTTTTGGTACATAATTCACATAATTAAAAAAAAAACGTTTTAATTTTTAAATGTTTTGTATTAGGTTTTGTTATTTTATACACAATGATATAAAGTAAAAAAATATAAAACTGTTTCTGATAAAAATTAATTTTAGACAAAATGGGAAAAAGTATCGAGTAGGTAGGTACTCAATTTAAATGTATCGAGTAGTATTGACTAGCCCAAAGAATCGACAATTTACATCACTATAACAATAATTTTGTTTGCTGTAATTTAAGTACATTTTTCTCTTATTGGACAGAGATTAAAAAATAGTGTCCACTGAAATCACCATACTTTTCACCTGAAAATTTTTCAGCTAATTTGAAAGAGATTTTCAAGGTAAACTTTCAGCAAGCCGCGTTTTAGAAAATCAACAATTTTTGTGCAGCTTGTACAGTTATTTTATTTTGAGTGAACCGGTATTATTTTTGTCTTTAAATTTATTAGACTACAACACAAATTGTCTTGGCAAGGACACACCTAAACTTATTTATCATATGTTTTTATAAAGGTCCTTATTAGAACACAAACACACACACAAATATTCATAAACTTTGTATGTGTGAGTTTGTGTAAATATAACACTTATATGTGAATACATACCTTAAAATCAGGCGACTTTTATAAAAAAAATATATATATGTACAAGTAGTTTTTGCTTTTTTAGTTGTGGTAGCGGTAAGTTTTTGTTGCTGCTAAAGTCCTTTTTAATGTTGTACTATAAGCAGTTGTTGTAATTGATTTATATAAAGAAAATTAACTCAAAAATGCTATACCGTAGGTCCAAGTAAAGTAAAGCACAAATTAAGTTAAATTCTTAATTTTTTTGTTTTTAAAAATCCTTTAAATTTTTTATTAAATTTAAAATTGTAATTCAGCACTATTTTTTAAATTTTTTTTTAAAGTATTATTTTTTTATAACAGTTTTTAGTGAAATATATTTTCTTTGTATATTTTTTTTTCTTTTATTCACTTTCTTTCTTTTGTAGCGGTTTTTTTTAATACCGTTACTATTTTTTGTTTAAACTTTTGTTGTATTATTTTTTAATTCTTTTTTCACAATTTGTTTTACAAAAACAATTATAGTCCTCAAAGAGCTTTATATTTTAAATAACAAGTAGATCACAAATATTGAATAATAAACGTCTATCCGTTATGAACTGTCAATGAAGACTAATTTAAAATTGCTAAAGTTAGCGCACATTTAACCCACTACTACTAAAGTAAAGTCGGTTTACAGAAATCTATTTGAAACAGAACGTAGTCGTGTCATTATGGGAAAAAAAACACACGAAATGGAAAAAGCAGAAAAAATAAAATGCAACAACAGATGATGTGTGTGATGTCAAATAAAAAGAAATTGTATACAACGAAGGAAAACAACAACAAAAACCGCCCCGATATATTTATTTGTAATAATACATGGGAAGAAAATGTCAGGCGACTTGAAAGTTTATGTGTATGTGCTTTTATTTTTTTTGCTTATTAAAGTTTTGTTGTTTGATGCATTGCGGAATTGAAACACACTCTGCTAAAGAGTGTATCTCATAAATGTTTATCTTAAGAGTGGAGAAAAAAGTTTATCCATTAATAAAGAGAAGTTTATTGTGCCGTTACTAATTGTTTTCAAATGCATAAGCTGTGTTTTTTGTTCAATCACTTGAATTTATTTTAGGATTTATTGTACAATATGTAAATTTTTGTAATCTTAACCTCTCCATACATTTATGTATATACCACTTTTCCCTCTATTTACAAGGGAAGTCTCTCTTGTGACACACTCCGATCTTAATTAAATATATTTTTTTTAATTTTGTAGAGCAGGACAAATAAAAACATGAAAATTATAGTCCATCAGACCGGCCCTATAATACCCTACATCAGTGTTTTCCGGAAAATGGGTTCCCAAGCCCAACCATAGACCAATTTACAGTTTGAATAAGCAAACTATTAGCAGCTTTTTCTGCTAAAATGTATATTTTAACTTAATTCTCAGTCATTTAGTTTTAGAAAATAACAAAAATTAGCAGATTATTTTGCTAATTTTACAGAAATTTTTAGTTATCCTGTTTTCAAAAAAAATTTAATTTTTTTTAAAGAACTCATTTTTTTAAGAAAAACAAAATTATATTGAAAAACAGCATAAAAAAATCTTGAAAAAAATACAAATGCTTTTCTATAAGTTTAGAAAAAATCTTTATCACTTAGTGATAGAGGGTATATATAAGTTTGTCATTCCGTTTGTAACTCATCGAAATATCGGTATGGGACCCCATAAAGTATATATATTCATGATCACCGATCGATTCTAAGACATTCTAGCGATGTCCGTCTGTCTGTGGAAATGGTGATCACGGCCAAAATATTACACGGAGGTGACTGAAACTTTACATATTTATTGGAAGTTCTCCCGAGAAGTTTGGTATTGCGTTTGAGCGATATCGGTTCAGCGGTTCAAAAGTTATGAACGAAAATGTAAGGACACCTCCAAAATTTTAGTACATTCAACATAACCTAAACATACAAAATACTTTAATTCGGCTGCTGGTTCACATATGTGAACGTAATTGAACACCAAAAGGTATTTTAACAAGTACGAACATATTTTTTGACAAAAAAATTGGGAATTTTTTTTTAACAAATTTTTTTTTTTGCGGAAATTTTTTTTAAAATTTTTTTTTTCAAAAGTAATTTCCTTTAAAATAATTTTTTTTTCAATAATCTTTTTGAAATTGTGGAGGGTATCACTACTACATTCGGCAAGGCCGAATTTAACTTTTTTACTTGTTAATAAATAAAATACATCTGAAATCAGCCGATTTTTCTTCTAAATCAGCAGATTCTTCAGCTAAGGTCAGCAGATTTTTATGCTGTTTTGACAGATTTTCTCATGGATCAAAATGGGTTTTTAAGCAGATTTTTCTGCTGATTGGACAGAGGTTTTAATTTAAGTGTGAGAAAAAACAAGTACATACTAAGGGTATTCATTTCAGCTTTTTTTTGGTTGTAAAAATGAAAAATTGGAAAAATGTAACTTTTTATTACAACAAACACATGAAAAAATTTTCCACTTAAAAGTTGCAATTTAAACAACCTATATCCAAGTGTAAAATTATCAGAGTAAAAACACAGACTAATACAGACTCGACATAAGTGACATGTGTCAAAAAAGTAGTTCTGAACCATATGGTTATTATTTTCAAATTATTCTACGAATTAGGTTAGAAAGAGAAAACTGATATAACGCGCCATAAGAAAAATGGATGCCAGATCGGTTTTTGTTGTTTCACTCACTCCTACGTCGTAGAAAGTGTTGCCATGTTAGCGTAAAACGTACTAAAAACCGCTGTGTTTTCTCCTAAAATCGCTTAGTTTTTCCCCAGTTTTTCTTATAAAACTCTACTGTCGAGTCTGTATTTAGTCTGTGGTAAAAAGTTACATTTTTCCAATTATTTAAGCGTTGCCATTCATTACTAATTAAAGAAAAAGTACCAAAATATGCTACTGTTATTTAAGTTTTTTCTACCTCGGCAGCCCTTATTGAACATGTGTTTGAAATTTTTCTTGGAAGAAAATATTTATTCAAATAATTTTGGTTATAATAATAGAAATTAAGAATTAAACAACAAGAAAAAATTGTCAAAATGAGTAAAAAGTGTAATTTATAAGTTAATTGGTTCATTCGTTGAATAATTTAATTATTTTTGGAAACTTTTTATCACAATTTTTTTATGTACCCGTTCACATCATTGAGAGTGGAATCTTACATTTTTCATTTTTCCACTTTTACATTATCTGAAATGAATACCCTTACTATTGAAAAATTAAAAAAATTTTTTAAATCACATTTTATTATATAAAAAAAATTTTTATCACAAAAATTGTCAGATTCTTAAGCATTCAGAAAAAATTAAAGAAGTTAAAACTACTACATTTGCATTTAATAAGGAGTCCACTACATTTTACGGTAAAAACAAACAAAAATTGTTGTTGTTTTTAACTATTGATTAACAACTACTGTTTTTACTGTAACTCAAATCTGATATGTCTTCTAAACGTCAAAAACGGTTAAAATTATTGGGAAATAATTCCTGCTTCATCTGACACTTCCAACTCGTTCAACACATCCGTTTTTCTAAAAAATTTCTACAAAATTATAAGGTTTTTATAGACTAAAAACAACTACATAAAACAACTGTTACTACAATGTAGTAATTTTTTGTATATATTTTTTAAAACGACTACAAAAAATAGTTGTTTGAGAAACAAAAACGACTGAAGTTGTAATTGAAACCAACAACTACTACTTACTACACAAATGACCGGCATGTAGTAACTGCAATAATTTTTTAAGTGTAGGACCAATATTTCGGGTAGTTATAAACATCAGCTCAAACTAATTATGCACTGTACATAGTGGTGTAGGGTACAAAACAAAATCAATACCAACCTAGTGCAATATGCAGAAAAAAAATATACAACAATAAATTTAATTCCGCATAAATTCAATTAAATACATTCTGTAATTTTTTTAAAATGTCTCATATCAACTTAAAACACACATATCTATTAAGACTCTGCTTAAGTCGTCTGTCCGGCTTAGATTTTTTTTGTAAATCGGTTGTAATGTTACTGAAAACGTCATTTTAAAATTTAAAAAAATAATGCATGGAATCCATACGCAAAGATTTGGGGGGGAGGCGTGTGGTTTGAAATTCGATTCGCACAGTTCAACATTTTTCTGTTTTACGTACAGATGAAAGAGAAATTTTGTAGAGCTAGGCTAAAAAAACACCTACTCTAGCTTAAAAGGGTCACGTGATTGTGAGTGATTGTGAGTGATTGTGAGTGATTTTAATTTCAATCACGTGATTGTGAGTTTGCATGAGTTGAACAAAAATTTGGGTAAGTGAATCGAATTTTTGCGTGAGTGATTCATTTATTTTTTGCGTGGTGAATTTTTTGAATTTTCTTACTTTTCTTGCAAAATAATATTTTAAAGGTTAATCTTTATTGGTAAGATGAGTAGAGCTTGCGTGACTCACGCGAGAGCGTGATTGAATCTTGCGTGAGTCACGAATATAGTATTCTTTGTAAATTGTCACAATACAGTATTCTTTGTAATTTGGGTGTTTTGCCAATGATTTTTTCTGCCTTGGCACCTTTACAGTTTTTTTTTCAAAAAATTTTTTTGTTAAATTTTGTCAAAGTATTCTTTGGTTTTTAGAGTATTTTGTCAAACGAAATAATTTGTTTTTTTTTCTACAAAATTATTTTTTTATTGGAGTTTGGACCCATAAAATACTATAAAAATTCCTAGTGCTAAATTAATAAAAAAATCATAAATGGATGTTACAAATTCAGAACTATTGCCGCACATTTTGGAGACGTTAAGTCGAAAGCCAGAATTTTGTAAGTTTTTAGGAAAAATTGTCCAACAAAATAAATTTTTGTTAAAAATAATATTCTATAATCTTTTAGGCGATACTTACGATAATCTTTACGACGAAATCGCTAAGAATTTAGATGCGGAAAATGGTAATGTGGAATATGGTAATTTACATAAAGAGATGCAAATCGCTTTAAATACTGGCGAAAGTTTAGGAATCATAACATTGACCGATGAAACAATACGAGTGCCTTTTAGTTTCCGTACAAGTGATAAACATAATCAATTGTCTCAAAGAAAGGTATTTTTTTTTTGAATTTTAGCAGTTTTGTTTTGGGATTTTGTTAATATGTTGCCTTTTTTTACCTTAAAGCAATATACTTCAAATCTTAAAAAGTCAGATCATTTTGTCATGAAACCTAGACGTAGAGGTCGGAAAAAACCCAATAGTTCACCTCATGTTCCTGCTAAAAGGAGACGTTCAAGAAGTCGTAGTGGACGTCAACGCAAACGTGCTGTTCGTCGTCGTCGATCTATATCCAGATCAAAACAACGTTAAAATCTTTTAAGTTATTTGAAACAATTTCTTGATTCGTTCGGGTTTGCTTAATGTTTTGATATATTTTTTTTTTTTTGTAAAAATTTGTGTTTTTTTGTAAATAAATTTATTTTAACTTTGAATTATTTATAAATACGCTTCAGTCATTGTTAATTTTTAAAAATTAATGGCCCTTACCACAAGAAAATAAAAAGTCTATTTTAACAAAAGTTTTACTTTAAATTTCAAATTTTCAATACATTTTTTGAAAGTCGATTTTAAAAACAAAAACTATTTGTATGGAAATAAAATTAAAAGCTCATTTTAAATTTATTTTATTTTCTTGTAGTAAGGCTGTATGTTTGCACAAAGCTATTTTCCTTCCCTTTTTTCTTTCCCCTTCTTTTTTTACTTTAGTTTTTTAAAACATTTTGGGGGCAGAAATCCCATTCACTCCCCCCCCAACCAAAAATTTAAACTAAGTAGTAGTTCCAAAAATTTAAAAATGTCGCTTTTTAAGATATAGCCTTCCAAAAATGAGGGTCAAAACAATGACCTTTGACCTTTTTCAAAAAGAAAAAAAAAAATGGTACACTCAAAAAATTATGTTAGTAAAATCAACTGAAAACGTCAGTTAAAATAACTACTTTGTAAGTAGTTTTGGGGTCAACTACTTTTTCAGTTAAATCAACTAACAATGTTAGTTATTTTAACTGACAAAAAACAACTGACTTATGTAGTAAAAACTACTTACATTTGTAGTCAAAACAACTAACATGTAGTAAAAATAAAATAATCAATATATGATTATTTTTTTCAAAAAATTTTTAACTGACAAAAAACAAATGACTTATGTACTAAAAACTACTAACATTAGTAGTCAAAACAACTAAAATGTAGTAAAAATAAAATAATCAATATATAATTTTTTTTTTTTCAAAAAATTTTTCAAAAAAAAAATTGAAGACCAATTTTTTTTTTTTCAAAAAGTTGTGAAAAATAAAACAACGAAAATTTATTTTTATTTTTTGGAAAAAAACTTTGAAAATTTTTCAGATATAAAAAAAATATAATTAACTACTTTAAATAACTGTTACTACATCCAAACCTGTAAAAAACTTAAATAAAAGTATTTTCAAGTAAGTATACAAAAACTTGTACTTGAAATTTTCAAGTATAAATATTATTTACTTACTTGAATAATTTTTCAAGTAAGTAAAGATATACTTGAACTTGAAACTTTCAAGTTCAAGTACACACAAAAAAAAATTAAAAAAATTGTGCCAGTTTTTGGTTTAATTACAACCTATAAAGTGGTTTTGGATAACTTACCAAAGTTTTTGCTCTAAAAAACTTAGGTAAATTATACAAAACCACTTTATAGGTTGTATTATCCCCAAAACGGACACAATTTTTTATATTTTTTTTTTTGTGTGTATTTTCAAGTATTTTTTATTTGAAACAAATTTTTATCAAGTAAAATACTTGATAAACATTTTGTTGAAATAAAAAACTTGAGCAACAAATTTTGGAAATAGTATACATTTCTTTGTGAGATTGTCAAAAAAAAAATAATAATATTTTTGAAATAATTTTGGTTTTCTCTGTAGTTTCCGTTTTTTGTTGTTATTTTTACATATGTGTAATGTCTGATCGCGATTTTGAAAAAGCCTACAACTATTGTATACATTATGCAACTATTGCATTATGCATCTCATTGGAGCAAAGGTGAAGGGGTAAAAATAAAACAAAAAGGCCAACAACTGCTCCGGAGTCCTATATGAGACCAATGAAAGATCGACTCTTATAGACCCCAGCATTTGTTCTCAATAAAACTTATCCTTATCTACACTCCCTAAGGGGTCTTCCATTAAATATTATATAAATTTTTATAAAATTACTCGGAAGCCCCAAGAGAAATCGAATGTATGTATGTCCAACCCCAATATTTCTTAAGACATTCTGCAACTATTGTTTACATTATGCATCGCATTGGAGCAAAGGTGAACGGGTAAAAAAACACAAAATGCCTTACAATTGCGTCGGAGTCGTTCTTAGATGAGAGCAATGTAAGACCGGCTCTTATTTATTTTTAAATAACAGCATCGATCACTCTGTTTCAAGGAAGCCCCCAGAGAAATCAAATATATGACCGACCCCAATAATTCCTTAACTCCAGCCTTTTCTCAACGCAAAGCAAACCCTTCAGTCTTTAAGGCGTTCCAATTTTGTATAAACCTAATTTATTAAATCTGCTCCTACCGCTTCCATGGTGCCTTCTATATGTAGGACTAACCTACAATAATTTTTGCCCCCAAAAATTTTTGTGAAACATACCCACCCCAATTATCTGCTCAAAATTTTCCAAGAATATGTTTTTTATGCAATTTTTTCTGCCACAAAAGTTTTGTTTATAAAATGTTGCTTAAATACTTTATTTGGAAACATTTTTGTTTAAAAATTCATTTTGTAGTATTTTACTTAAACAAATTTGTGCTCAAGTATTTTATTTGAACAAATATTGTTGCAATAAAAAAATACTTACTTACTTGAACTTTTCGTCAAGTAAATACAAAATATTTGTACTTGAACATTTCAAGTACAAGTATTTTTTTAGTTACTTGAAAATTTATTCAAGTAAGTAAAAAATACTTGTACTTGAAATGTTCAAGTATAAATACAAAAATACTTGAAAAAAATAAATATAAGTAAATAAATACTTAAGTACTTTACAGGTTTGACTACATCACAGTACTTTTTTGTTAGTTGTTCAAAAAAACGACTTAAAATAACTAACAGAAATAGTTGTTTGATATTTTTCATACAAAAACAACTGACTTTGTAGTTGAAAACAACTAACTACTGTAAAATATACAAATAACTAACATGTAGTAACTTACATAATTTTCTGAGTGTATTTTTATGTGAATTACTTTTTCGGAACAGCGACTACGAAATGTTGATCGTAAAATAAACGAAATTTGTATTTTTACGAAATTATAAGTTTTTGTAAAAGTACAAAATTTTCTAAGATCGGGGCCCCGATTGCCTTAAAAAAAAAACTCAGATAAAAAAGGCGTGCATGAAAAAACGCTGTGTGTAAATACCGTCTAATATGTAAATTTTCTAAAAAACAACATGTACAAAAATTTCGTATATTCTACGAAAAAAAAAAATTTACGAAATAATCACTCGTATTTTTTAGCATGAAATTTTTTGAGTGTTACATGACCCTATAACTCAAAAATTTTTTTTCAAAAAAATTCTGTTTTCCAAAAAAAATTCTGTTCGAATTACATTTGAATGTTCTGAAAACACTTTCCTCAGATAAATATTTAATAACAGTGGTATTCACGTCATCAATCTTGCAAAGTGCAAAATGCGAAATTTTTTACAACACATGTGTTTGTTGTTGATGAAATAAAACACAAAATATTTTAGTGTGTTTGTAACAAATGCTAGAAGGTCAACTTCCCCATACAAATCGAGCCCCCCCCTCACCCCTAAAAATGAGTTTTGGCCGCTAAAAAAAATACGTGCCGAATTAATTTCTATTCTGAGCAACATATCTAAATTTAATGGATATCGGAGGGTTACACCAGGGAAACTTCCCTTGTTAGTACAATGGAACTGAAATACATTTGAGGATTTTTTTTTTAACCCTTTCACTCCCCTTGTACACTACAGTGTACACATTTTTAAAAATTCATTAAAAATTACCCAGCAAAAAAAGTGCGGAGTACTTCTATTTGGAGTGCTTTAAAACTATAACAAATGTAATGAAATACAACAAAAATAACAAAAAACACAAGAAAATAACACACAAACAGTTTTTTCTACTCCATAAAAAGTTGTTATTCAGCACTTAACTCATTACCTTCCGCGACACTCCCATACAAAAGTAAGTAGATATTCAGTAGATAAGAAGTACTCCGAGCTTTCAAACAACTTCCAACTACTTCCACGGAGTAGTTCTTATCTACTGAATATCTACTTACATTTGTATGGAGGTGTCGCGATAGGTAATGAGTTAAGTGCTGAATATCTATGTATTCTGGAGTAGAAAAAACTGTTTGTGTGTTTTTGTCTTGTGTTTTTTGTTATTTTTGTTGTATTTCATTACATTTGTTATAGTTTTAAAGCACTCCACTGAGAAGTGGTAATGACTTTTTTTGCAGGGTAACCGTACAACATTTTTGTGTTTTGTTTTGACAAGATTGATCATTGAAGGGTTATCTTTACGATAGATGTGCTCTGAAAAAAAAAATTAGCATTCAGGTGGACTCTACACGCAATATTTGGTGGCAAACTGGAAATTTTTCAAATAACGTAAAAAAATTGCAAAACAAAATAAACGTTAAAAAGTTCTCAAAAATCGAATAATACTCGTACAAGCTTTCCTAAAAGCAGATTTTGTAGAACTTTGCGATACGAAAAATACAAAATTCGAATTTTGGAAAAATGTTTACTCGTTCGGGAGATATTGCATGTGAAAGCTTCAAGTTTGGTTGGATATATCTCCGCTAGAGGGCGCGGTAGACCAACGAAATCAACAAAAAGTTTTTACTTTGCATAGATCTACATTTTCACAAATTTTGGTCAAGAAATTACTAGCCAAAAAAAGCCGGTAGTGAAAGGGTTAAGTACCAAACTTAATCCCTCCCTAGTTTGCATTAAACATACGACTGCGTCTTCGATCGAATGTTAAATATTTTGCTGATAACAATGAAAAATACCTGTTTTCGGAAACTACCAAACTTCGCAACAGGTGGTCGAAATGATAACGATTATTACCACCCAAATTAATTTAGAAAAGCAAAACAATTGTATGTTTTGAAAATATTGCCGGCTGATTTTGATTTTAATTTACCCAATTATAATTGTATAAACATTTCCTTTTGATGATAATAATTTTCGTGTACGGAGTATACATAAGTGTTTATGAATATTTTGCATGCGAACTAAACTTGCGAGCCATTGAACTTTTGATCTAATCGTTAATATTAAATATTAAACGGTAGTCAGGAGAAGTCAAATAGAATTTTGTGAAGCGTTGGTGTTTTCACTATATTTAAGTGCATTTGTACGTGTATTTAGAATAAATACTAATATAAATGTTCTATTCTAATGTTCAGGGAGTCTTAATCGGTGACATTTGGAGTATAAAAATAATTTATTTTTGTAAAAAAAAAAAAAAATTTAGTAACTTTTGTACAAAAATTTTTTGACTAATTTTTTTGAGTTTAAAAATTTTTTATCTGACAAGGGAAGTCTCCCTGGTGTCACTCTCCGATCTTCATGAAATTTGGATATGTTGTTAAGAACGAAAATTAATTCGACACGTATTTTTTTTAGCGGCCCAAACTCATTTTTAGGGGGGGGGGTCGATTTGTATGGGGGGAGATTGACCTTTTTCAGTTTTTTACGATTTACGCCTATTTAAACAAAATTAATAAAGACATGTGTGGTATCAGATTAAAGGTATTAAAAATACCTATCTCGTGGTACTAAGAACGGGCAAAAGAAGTTAATATTTTGCGTCTTATTAACAAAAAATTCCTAAAACTTTGGTATTTTACTCAATATGACGAAAAGTTGTGCATGTTTGGACACGTTCTTAGCACACGTAGATAGGTTTTCCAAAGACCTTTCATTTGGTATGTAACATGACTAGGTTTCTTTGCATAATATAGGAGATAAACGAATAAAACTGAAAAATGGCCTTGTCTTCCCCCCTCCTTTTTACCCCCTAAATATAAATTTGGGCCGCTGAAAAAAAATT
This sequence comes from Pegoplata infirma, assembly GCA_963921195.1. Taxonomy (NCBI): domain Eukaryota; kingdom Metazoa; phylum Arthropoda; class Insecta; order Diptera; family Anthomyiidae; genus Pegoplata; species Pegoplata infirma. Next base: position 10,975,739 of record OY992537.1, on the reverse strand, counting down.
CGTGTCTGATCTACAAAATAAAACCAATTCCATAAAGATCCGCGGGTGACACTAGGGAGACTTCCCTTGTGAGTGTATAACAATTGTTTAAAAATTTTTACTATAAATATTTAATACTTTAATTTTTTGAGTGTAAAAGTTTTTTGGGGTGTCAAAATAATTTATTTTCCTAAAAAAATTTTTTTAGTAATTTTTGTACAACATTTTGTTTTTTTGCTGTAAATAGAGATTTTAGATCAAGACGTGCCTCCAGCGGCATGGGTTAAACTTGTCCAATTTGGCTTAAATTTTGAAAAAGGATAAAAAACGCATTTTTACTGTCTTTTGATATTCTTTATAATATTTTTGATTGAACAGTTTCACAGAAAAAATTTGAAACGAATTTCAATCAACAAAAACGCGGATTCAATAAATTTTTTGATTGATATTCCTCCAATTAAAAAAATTGTTATACCAATCATTAAATTGTAGTTGATTGATTGAAAATTTTTTCAATTAAACCCTTTCGATTTTGATCAAAAATTTGATAAATTTTTTATTTATAGTAAATCAAAATAATGATTGATTGAACAAATGAGTTGTAAGCATAGAAAAGATTAGAAGGTACGCAGTGTTGTATTTGATGTATTTTCCAATATGGTGGCAAAATGCTTGTTCTTCCTCATCTCACACGTATTTAATATCAAATTAGATTCTTTGTTTATAAAAAATGGAATTTGTCTTTCATTTAATTAAATTTATTATTTATTTTGCTTTATTCAACGTTTTTTTTTAAGATAATACGCACTATTGATAGTTTAAAACCTTTTGTTTTTTCTTTTGTTGTTTTCTTTGTTGTTGTTCTCCTTTATTTGGCATTGTTTTTATTAAACGTCAAAAGTTACATAATGTGCTGTCACTAATACTTATTCAAGCGAAATACGACTCTGTTACACTTCTATTTTTTTCTATGGTTGTAAGCTTATGAAAAAACTATCAAAAATTCATCTCTTTTGCTTTCCAATATGTTGCCAACAATAAAAAAAAAGAAAAACACGATTTTTTTGTATATTTTTGAATTAATCTATTCGACAGTTAAAGAAAATAACAAAAAATTTAATAAAAACATTGGGTACGTTCAGCAGAGAAAGCTGCTACTCAGCTGCTCCCCAACATTCTGCTGAACGGTTTAATTTTTGACATTTCAGTCAACATGTTGAGTGAGCGCTTCTCATCACTGGTAGCGTACAAAAATTATGCTACATTTGATCACAAACTGATAAATAAGCTGTTTTATTGAAATTATTTAATTTTTTTGACGTTATTCAAGGAAATAAACAAAAAAATAATAAAAAAGTATTTTCCACAGAAAAAATAAATGAAAATATAAAAAAAATAATAATTTATTCCAATATTTTAAAAAATTCATAAAAAAATGCGTTCAGCAGAGTCAACTAATCAAAACATGCTTCATCTCAACTGTTGAGTAGCAGGTTTCTCTGCTGAACACGCTCATTGATTGACTCATTTAAATTTTGTTGATCAATAGATTCAATTGAAAATTTTTAGCCAATAATTTTTTGTGTGTTACGAGATAGCGCTTTTTGTGATAAGGCGGTTTTTTTCTACGTTAAAATTTTTTTTTTAAATATATCTCAAAAGTTCTTTTACTTGACCCTTTCATAAACCCAAATCCGATAATTTTGGGTTTTTTAAAACATTTTCACCAAAAACTCTAAACTTTGATCGAAGGACCTCTGGGTTTAAATGTTCTGATTTAGCTTAAATAAAGTTTTAATGAAAGTTTGTCTCAAGCTCTATGAATTAGTCGGTGGAAACAATTTGAACATTTTTTTTTTGAAAAACTTCTTAAACGTAGGAAGAAAAATGGCGGGTCATTTGTAGAATTTTTTTTAAAAAATTTCAAATGGCGATTTATCGAAAACAGCTCTACCGATTTCGTAAATTTTTTGGTATTCATATTGAGCATGCCAAAATTGATAAAAGTAATGCAATATAGCTTTTTTATTTTTGAAAAATAAAAAGATTTGGTCGAAATTAAAAACGAAGGGCCCTTTGGGTTAAAATGATTGGATTTGGCTCAAATTAAGTTTAAAGGAAAAACTGTCTCAAGCTCAATGAAAAGCTCAAGGGAAAGAAGTTTTGAAATTTTTTAAAAAAAATTTTGAACGTTTGAAAAAACCTCTATTTTTTGCAAATTTCAAAAAGTGATATCTCAAAAACCGTTTTTTTATATATTCGCCCAGTCAGAAATTGCCAACCGTACCAAAAATCTTGTGTTGGTACAATATCGGGCTAGCCAAAAATACAACATTGTATAATGTAAAACAGTTTTACTAAAAATATTGTGTTGTCACAACTTTGTGTTTACATAAAACTCTACACTATGGATTATAATTGCAAAGTTTTAACATTTTTATTTTTTTAAAAAGTTTTTGATTTACATAGACTAGGGATGTGCGATTAATCGATTAATTAATCACCCCGATTAATCGAAATCCTGATTAATCAGTTAATCGATTAATCACGAATTTTGAATAATCAAAATCATGATTAATCGAATAATTTAAATTTTGATTAATCAAAATTCATGATTAATTGAATAATCAGGAAGTTGAATATTCAAAATTTGAATAATTGAACAAATTTGTTTGTTTACCATAAGTTTTATATTTTTTCCTGTTTAAATTTTATTTTTTTATTGATTTCTATTTGTTTGTTGCCTTTACATTCATTCAATGTTCCAATTAAATTTAAACCCGCGTTTTCTCATATTTCGAGAGATGTATGTAGTTATTGGGGGCTTAGGCTATAAATGCTCCGATTCCTTTTATTTGGACTGATAGAGATACAAAACACATTTATAAACTAAATTTGAACATCTATAAGATGGTTTTCGCGGTTATATAATTTCTAGGGCAAGATCTAAACACCAACTGGTCATCCTTAGGGCAATTATATAAACGATAAATTTCCATGAAATGACCTTAGAAACTTATGTGCTAAAATTGTTTATTCCCCATGACAATTTGCATTGGAAATTATTCGATTTTTGGTACAGGGTCGGATTAAATTCTAAAAACCACTTAAATCCTAGCATCTGTTAATGAATACAAGAAATTGGAAAGGTCCTGGTGGATATACATAAATATGGGGTCCCAAAACACATTTCCATTTGTTATCCTCTGTTATGAAAGTTGCTAAAAATAAGAGGTAGACACGTCACGGATTGTTAAAATTATTCCTCCTCTTAGTTTTCGTGAAGATAACATAACATTTTTCAATATCCATCAGTATTTTGCCTTGATTTTTATATTTTTTTTTATTTGTAGTTTGTATATTTCCTTTAAAAGTTTGTTTTGTTATATTTTTTGAATATATTTTGGTTTTGAATAAAATTATTCGTTTTTGATTAATCAAAATTCAAATTAATTGATTAATCATAGTTCTGATTAATCAGAAACTTTGATTAATCGATTAATTGATTAATCGAGAAATCGATTAATCAGATTGATTAATTAATCGATTAATCGCACATCCCTAACATAGACCTCAACGCTTTAATCTAAGTGAACACTTAAGTAGTTGCTTTTTTAACCAATTTGCACAAAACGGTAACTAAAAAGCACTACATCGAGATTTTCAATATATCCCTAAGCAAAAGATAAATCCAATGTCGTAATTTGGAAAATCAATGTTAACCCAACGTCAAAACAAAAGTCGAGCGATCGTTGGCCACTGTTATCATTTCAACTTCGGAATGATGTCGTAGACTTAGAGACGGGTATGATATGCCAACGTTGGTACCGTCGCCGCCAACTTCTTTCCAACGTTGGCCCGTTTGTATTTTTCTGACTGGGCGTGTTCAGCGCATTAAAATCAATAAAAATGATGTCTCGCAAGAAAAAGTTTTTAGATTTTTTTTTATTTAAATTTTCAAAAATCTTAATCGCCGGGTGCCACAGGTAAAATTAATCAAATTGGCCTCAAACTTATTTTAGGTCAAGACGAATAAAAATTTTCCCAGACGTTCGAAATCGAAAAGAAAACTCTTTTTGCCATACAAAAAATGCCAGTCTAATGTATCTTGTGTAAATGGCACGTGGCATTTTTGGTTAAAAAAAAGTTTGAGAATCGCTATGCTATTTATTAAATGGTACGATGATGGGATGATTTCGTTATAATAAATACATGTTCATAATTTTTATACCCTACACCACTTTGGGGTGTATAATGACTTTGTGTTGATATTTGTAACTACCCAGACAGAAAAATACAATCGAAACATCGTTGTTAAAGCATTATGGACGGTTGTACAAACGTTCTTTATACCATCTTTAAAGTGTTTTCGGAAGATCAGAATGATAACATCGATCTTCGCTAGGTTACAGCGTTGTTAAAAAAAGTGCTTTTTAATAAATTAAACCAAAAACAATCCGAAATTACATGATTTAAAAAAAAAAAATCTAAAAAATAGCACACACAGTGGGTCCATTATTAGGAGGACATTATTTTGTAGTAAAAATTGTAAACGTTTCGAATATGATAATTAAAAAAAATTCAAAGGGGTAAAAGTTTTGAAAAATGCACTTCAAAACTGCATTTAAAATGCATTTTCGAAACACCAACATTTTTGCGATCATTATATGCAAAAAAAAGACAAAAATACCTTTCTAATGTGCATAAAAGCAATAATATACGATTCGTACTTTTGAAATTATAACGGTTTATAAACATGTCTTTTTACATGAGTTTGGTATAATTTAAAAAATAAAAAATTTTATAAGGGAAACTTAAAGAAGTATTTTTTAAAAATAAATTAAATTAAAAATAGCATACATTCTCGGTCCATTGTAATGAAAACATTTTTTTGTAGCAAAAATTCTAAATTTTTCAAATATTTCAGTTTATTAGATATTAAAGTAGACTTATACCCTATTCACACGTACAGTTTTAAATCGTTTTTAGCAGCAATATTTTTAGCACCCTCTTTATGCTATTACAGTATATTGACAGAAAATGCTAAAAATAATTGCTAAAAACGGTTTAAAACTGTAAGTGTGAATAGGGTATTACACACCATTCGTATGCGCTATAGATTGTTAAAATGCGATAAGTACCCAGTCAGAAAAATACAAACGGGCCAACGTTGGAAAGAAGTTGGCGGCGACGGTACCAACGTTGGCATATCATACCCGTCTCTAAGTCTACGACATCATTCCGAAGTTGAAATGATAACAGTGGCCAACGATCGCTCGACTTTTGTTTTGACGTTGGGTTAACATTGATTTTCCAAATTACGACATTGGATTTATCTTTTGCTTAGGGATATATTGAAAATCTCGATGTAGTGCTTTTTAGTTACCGTTTTGTGCAAATTGGTTAAAAAAGCAACTACTTAAGTGTTCACTTAGATTAAAGCGTTGAGGTCTATGTAAATCAAAAACTTTTTAAAAAAATAAAAATGTTAAAACTTTGCAATTATAATCCATAGTGTAGAGTTTTATGTAAACACAAAGTTGTGACAACACAATATTTTTAGTAAAACTGTTTTACATTATACAATGTTGTATTTTTGGCTAGCCCGATATTGTACCAACACAAGATTTTTGGTACGGTTTGCAATTTCTGACTGGGTAGTTTAGAAAATACAGCTGCTCAAAGTTACACAGATTTTGCATTTTTTGACTTTTTTAAAAACGAAAATCGTGAATAAAATCGCGAGTTTTTCGAATATTTCCGATCTGATGAATGAAATTTGAAATTGGCTCCATAGAGTATCTGTATGAAAAAAATATCAAAAATCGGAAGACTCTCGGTCAAAAAATGCCTTAAATTACCAAATGTCTGGTGGAATGGACGATATAAAAAAAATTCAAAACTTCGATATAATGTATTTTTTTTTCTAAAATCATTTTAAATAAAATTCTTACTAAAATTCAGAAATTTTTTTTTTTTTTAATTTTTGCTCTAAAAAATGTAATATGTATGCTGGATGGAACAAATTTAAGGTATCTGAACCCCTTATAAACGATAGCAATAGCATAGGGACCCATATTCCGAAAAACACTGGTGTAGGGTATTGTATGGCCGGTCTTGGCCGACTATAATTTTCCTACTTGTTTTTTTTTTTTTAATTTAATTTGCTAATTTTTTATTGTATAGATTAATAGGTATGATCACGCGACAAGGTAGTACATATGTAGTAAATAATATTATTAAAAATGATAATAATAAATACCTACATATGCAGTATAATGCTGAGTGATTATTTCAAATTATTATAAATTAGAATTTTGTATTAGCGCGAATATCATCAACAAGTGCATTTTTTTTTGTTCGTTATTCGTTTGATATTTTATTTTGCATATAGTTGCTATAAAGTGTCAGCACATTTAATCGCTAAATGCATACTGACTGACAGTTTGGCTATGTAGTTGTCTGCTAATGCGTATATGAATATTCATATGTATATTAGTTTAAATTTATTTGATTATAATACTAAATCGGTTAAATAAAGGTGAATTAATAGAAATAGCACACAATTAACGTCAAACACTTTCATGATATGTCATTTTTAATTCAATACAAATGAAGACGATACCCTTTCTTATCTTGATTTCGCGTTAACTGACTAGGAAACTATTTCAACCCGATTTCTTAGTTTGTCATTGAACTTAACATAGTTGTAGATAACCAAAAATTGGCATTTTTTTAAAGTGCCACAATTTGAATTTTAGAGTGATGATCGAAATTGAATTTGTGGGTGAAAGCTATTTTTTACTTTCAAAACGTCAAAAAAAAAATTTTAATTTATTTTTCCTAAAAGTTTTAAATGATTTTTTTACTCCAAAACGGGTACAACAAATTGCAAAAGAAAAACTTGTGTCAATTGACGTAAAGATTGAAAAAAAAAATTCCGGGACTAAGAAAATTCTCAACGTTTTTTTCGGGAATTAGAAAATTTTGCCAAAGTTATAATTTTTTTCCTAATAGCATTATAATGTTCATTATTTATCCCACCAAAATTAAATTTTTAGTCATTAGTAAGATAATCAAGTAAAGTAAAAATTAATAAATCGAAAAAACAAATTTTGGTTTGTATTGGAATAATTTTTGAATTTTCAATCTCGATGATTTTGAAATATTTATAAATAAAATGAGATAAAAGGTCTATTCAATTACATTACTACAATCTACTATTTTTTACTCATTTTACTACAGCTGGAAATTTCCAATACAAAAAGTAAACAAAACGTTCCAGTTGTAGTAAAAAATTGTAAGAAATTTGGGTAATCGAATAGACCTAAAATTTAATGAATTCATTTATTTTAATACTTAAGCCTAAAGAACAATTTTAAGTTATTTTGGCTTTTCTGTTCACTTTTAAAATTTAAATTTTTAATGAAATCGATCGAAATTGAAATCGTTCGATTTCCATCACATACCAGATAAGAGTTTTTAGACCAAAACGAACCATAGGTGATGGACGAAATTCGAAAAAGTCATAATTCGTGCCACCCTAATGTACATATTATATTTCATAAAGTATTCTTTTGGTACTTTTTTATGATAAAGTACTATTATAGTACTTTTTATTAAAATAATTATTATTTTATAAAAATGTAGTATTTTAGTACATTTTTGTAAAAAAAAATACTCATATTTAAGTAAAAAAATGCTATTTTAGTACTTTTTATAAAAAAATATTATTTTAGTACTTATTATAAAAAAAATACTATTTCAGTACTCTTTATAAAAAAATATTATTAAATACCATTTTAGTACTTTTAATAAAAAAAATACATTTTTAATACTTTTAAACTTTTTACTATTTAAAAACTTTTTACGAAAAAGTACTTTTTTTAATACTTTCTTAACAATTAGTAATATATTCGTGCTTCTTATAAAAACGTACTGTTTTAGTAGTTTTTTAAAAAGTATTATCTTTGTACTTTTTTAGTTATTTTTTATAAAAAGTGCTTTTTGTAAAAAACTATTATTTAAGTACTTTTTATAAAAAAAAATCTATTTTGGTACTTTTATAAAAAAAAACAATTTTAGAACTCTTTATAAAAAAGTTATTTTTTTTTTTAACTTTTTATAACAACGTAATCCTTTAGTACGTTTCAAATAAACTATTTCTTTAGTATAGTACTTTTTATAAAAAAAATACAATTTTAGTACTTATTATAAAAAAAAATACTATTTTGGTAATTTTTTATAAAAAAAAAACTACTATTTAGGTACTTTATCAAAAAGTACTTTTTATTAAATATTTTGGGCACTTTTATAACAAGGTTCTTTTATAATAAGTACTACTTGTTTATTTGAAGGCATATAATAGTAGGTAGGGCTTACCAATTATTTTTTTCTCTTAAAAAAAAATACTAAATAGTTGAAAATTATTGCAAAAAAAAATGAGTACTGTTTAAAGTCATTTCAATTGAAAAGTTGCTGAAAATTTTATATTTTTTTATAAAAAAACTGAAACGTTTAAATAATTGATATTTTCTTTTAATTTATTGGGTACATTAATTTTTGACCCCTCACACTTCAATCTTTAATTTTCTAGAAGGGGTGACAATTTTCCGCAAAAAGTGCAACTCAACTCACTAAATTTCCGAGGCATTCAATGTTTTTTCGTCTTCGAAAAACAATTTTTTTTACAACTTTTTGGCAAAATTATTCCTGAGATATTTTGCTTTTTACACTTATAAAATATTTGTTATTTTGAATTAAAAATTTATTATATTGATATCACAAAAGCGGGGTTATTAAACAAAAACAGTTTTAACATTACATATTAATCTATGATTTAATCTATATTAACAACAACTTTACCACGTAAATGACCGCTGTGTACTTTTTCAAAGGCTTCGGGTAATTGATTAAATTTGAAACAACTATCAACCAATGGCAAAATCTGAAAATATAAAAAATTTATAATAGTAATTAAAAGTTTTAAATTTAAAACCAATAATAACAATTTTTTCTTATACAAAACTAAAAACAAAAACGAAAAAAAATTTACATTTTTTGCTATACAAAATTTTAAAAATTAGTTAGCATAAAATTATAAAACTGTTTCATTAGCATTTTTTAAGCTTTGTAAGAAATATTCTGGTAAATATAAACGCAAACCTAGCATATTTAATGGATTATTCACAAAATATGTTCGACTTACTAGATTCCCTATTTACAAAAATGTAGTTTTATACACACCTTTTCACGTTCAGCCAATTTCTTCAATAGCTCAATACCCTGCGGTGCTGGAGTAAAGAAACCCCATTTTATCAAACCCTTTTGTTTAGTGACCGATTTTAAATTAGTTTCCAAAATATTTGTAACATTTTTCAAAAGTCCCAAGCTTAAACCAGATTTATCAATATTTTTTAATAGTGGTGATGAAAACGTTATATATTGTTTATAGTTAAAATTTAAACTTTCTGCTCCCTGAGATCCCTGACCACTACAATCGAGTACTACATCATAGGGAGCAAATGACCGTAACTGTTCCATTTCTGTGGTATTATTATAATCCAAAACAATATCTGTACCTAAGCTTTTTACTAGCTCTTTAGCATTTTCACTACAGGTAGCTAAAACTTGAGCACCCTGAGCCTTAAGTATTTGTATGGCCAAAGAACCAACACTGCCAGAACCGCCTAAAACAAGTATACGTTTTTGACTTCCACCTCCATCGGCTGAGAAAACACCACAAATGCCACCAATGTTGGCTGTTATATAGAGGCCAGACCAGGCTGTTAAACCAGCATATAAAACAGAGGCAGCTTCTTCATCGTTGAGATTTTTAGGGGCCAATGATAGCTGGAAAAAAAATAAAGTTTTCGGATTAGGAGACACTATTTTATGTTACATGCAAAAAAATATTTTTCGATGTAGGGAGAGTATTTGGAGATCCAAAATCACTTTTTGTTGCATGGGAAAAATATGAGAAAATCAAAAAATATTTTTTTGGTGTTTTTTTTATTAAAAATTACTACTTTTTGAAATTTGTTTTTGGATATTTGTATAAAAAGGTACTCTTCATAAAAAATACTATCTTTTCCATGCAAAAAATATTTTTCCATGTAGGGAGAGTATTAGGGAGGTCCAAAAATACTTTTTGTTGCATGGGAAAAATATAAGAAAAAAAAAATATTTTTTTTGTTCTTTTTTTTATTAAAAATTACTACTTTAGAACTTTATTTTTTTTTTTGGATATTTGTAAAAAAAGTACTTTTTATAAAAAAGTACTATTTTGGTACTTTTCTTAAAAAAATACTATATTTTTCCAAATTATTATTACGGTACTTTTAAAAAGTACTAATTTGTACATTTTATAAAAAAATATTTTATGAAATGATACTCTTTCAGTACTTTTTATTAAAAATAATTACTTTTGGAGATGGTACTATTTTATAAAAATTTACTATTTTAGTTCATTAAAAAAAAAATACTGCTTAAAAGGTGCCTTAAAGGTGGCTTCAGACTATAATATTTGTAATAATATCTGTCAAAATTTTTTGTAAAATCTATAAAATAGTATGGTGTAAACACAAATCGTTATAAAACCAAGAGAAATACGGATTGAAAAATGACAAGCGGATACGTATTCTCATTTTTAGAAATTTCTCTAAAAATGAGAAAACGTATACGCTTTTCATAAGATCAGGGTTGTATTTGTTTTGATAATATTTAAGATGTGATGGTGTGAATACGGAAAGGATTTTTAAAAGATTTTTTGACAAGCGGAGAAAATTTCGTATTATTTAAAGTACGTATTTTCTTACGACTCAGTATTATAGTCTGAAGTGGGCTTAAAGTACTTTATAAAAAAAATTATTCTATTTTAGTCCTTTTTATAAAAATAACTATGTTGGTACTTTTTGTGAAAAGGTATTTTTTTTTTTAACTTTTATAAGAAATTAATATTTTAGTATTGTGTATAAAAATGTATCTTTTTAACACTTTCTTTATAAAAAATACTTTTTATAAAAATATACTATTTTAGTACTTTTTATAAAAAAGTGCTATATTGGTGCTTTAATATAAAGTACTTTTTCAGTACTTTTTTTATTAATTTTTATAAAACATTACTTTTTTAGTACTTTTTATGAAAATTTACATTTTTGCTACTTTTCAATAGAATTACATTTTTAGTATATTTTTTCTTAATTAAAAGTACCTTTTTAGTACTTTCTTGATACAAAGTAATATTTTAGTACTTTTTATAAAAATGTACCATTTTTATTAAAAGTGCAGTGTTAATTCTTTTTATGAAAAAGTACTTATTTATTACTTTAAAAAACTTTCTTAATAATAAAGTACCTTTTCAGTGATTTCTTAATAAATAGCAACATTTTAGTACTTTTTTTTTAAAGGTATCATTTTAGTAGTTTTTATAAAAATGCACTATTTTAGTACTTTTTAGTAAAATCAATTGCTTTTGTAAAAGGAACTATTTTATGAAAATGTACTATTTTAGTACTTATTATTAAAAATGCGATATAAATACTTTTATAAAAGTACTATTTTAGTACTTTTCAAGTGCATTTTATAAAAAGTATTATCTCAGTACTTTTAAGCACTTTTTGTGCTTCTTATGAAAAAAGTATTTTTTTAGAACTTTTTTGAATAGAAAGTAATTTTTTAGTACTTTTTTAATAGAAAGTAATATTTAAGTACTTTTTATACAAATTTAATATTTTTTAGTACTTTTTAACTATTTTATGAAAATGTACTATTTTAGTACTTTTTTTATTTAAAATAACTCTTTTAGTACTTATTATTAAAAATGCGATAAAAATACTTTTATAAAAGTACTATTTTAGTACTTTTCAAGTACTTTCTATAAAAAGTATTATCTCAGTACTTTTAAGCACTTTTTGTGCTTTTTATGAAAAAAGTATTTTTTTAGAACTTTTTTAATAGAAAGTAATTTTTTAGTACTTTTTTAATAGAAAGTAATATTTAAGTACTTTTTATACAAATTTTATATTTTTTAGTACTTTTTTAGTACTACTAACACTGATTTTATATTCAAGCCAGCAACGCGGACCAGGCCAGCTAGTTTGTATAAAAATACTACAACGGTTTAAAAAAATGTACTAATACAAAAATTATAAAAAAATTATAAAAAGAAAGTAATATTTTAGTACTAGTACTATTTTTTAGTACTTTTTTATAAAAAAACTTCTATTTAAGTACTTAAAAAAAGTACTATTTTAGTACCTTTTGTTTATTTATATTAGGCTTGTTATTTGCAGACCGGATAAAGTTTAGGATTAACTCTATTTTGTTAAAAAATGGGTCAAATCAAGTCTAGAAATTTTTTTTATAATTTTTTTCTGATTCTACATACAATTAGTAAATATAAACAGGAAAACAAATTAAGCGTTGTCCAAAATGTAAAATGGTATAAATAAATCAGAGTTAATCTTAGGATTTAACTAAATTTATTTTTCATTCTTTACATTTTCGATAAAGCTTTATTTGTTTTTCTGTTTATATTTACTAAATGTATGTAATTTTAGAAAAAAATTATAAAAAAAAATTCTGAACTTGATTTGACCCGTTTTTTAACTAAATAAAGTTAATCCTATTCTTAATCCGATCTGCAAAAAACAAGGCTATTATTATTTTTTACTAAATAACTGAGCTTAGTTCCAAGAAATTGATTATACCTTTTGCAGTGATATATATTTCAGATCGAGACGTAATATATCACTGATCTTATATTCAGGCCAGCAACACGGACCAGGCCAGCTAGTTTGTATATAAATACTACAACGGTTTAAAAAAATATACTAATCCAAAAATTATTAAAAAAATAATTCTTTATAAAAAAAGTACTTTTTATTAAGATTATAGTACTTTTTATTAAAAGTGTTATTTTAGTACTAATTATATACTAATTTAGTGTTTTTTAATAAAAAATAATATTTAAGAACTTTTAAAAAAGTACTATTTTAGTACTTATTATCAAATACTTTTAATAAAAAATGACTACATATCGTCACCTTAAATGCAAAACAACGTAACAACAAAAAAATCAAAATCGAGTTTTTGATTGATTATGATGCATTTGACTAAACTACATGTCTCTGGAAAATTTTGGAAGTCAAAGTTCAAAAATTGCGAATTTATTAACAATAAACAAAAAACGTATCAGCAAGTACATGCATTTCATAAACCAAAACAACGTAACAGCAGTGTTACACACACAATTTATATGTAATCGAGCAAATATTAATATATTTCAATATATTTTTATATATTGAAATCGCATAGATATTTAAGACATTCACCATACAAATTGAATAAATATTTCAGATTAAAATTTACATAAAATTTTCAAAAAATTTATTTTTTAAATTTTTCCAAAATTGTATAATTTTTTTTTAATTTATCGTTTTTTTTAACCAACCCGAGTAAAAAGGAATTTATATAAATGTATATTATTTTATATGTTTTCATAAAACCATATACAACTATATGAGTCAAAGTATAAAATTATATCTCACTTTGAAATTTTCCAATTTTTTTAAATGATGTCATATAAAATCATATCTAATTATATTGTTCATAATATATTAATATAAATGGTAGATGTAATCATACGTTGCACATAAAACTTAATCCGATTTCATACATTATTATACGTGACTTTATATCTAATTATGTATAGGACTTTACTAAACAAAAAATCCAGTATCAATTTATGTATAATTATATATGACTAATATAATACCATTTAAAACTATATATGGTTCCATACTAAAAAAATTTCCAACAAAAATAATAGATATAATTAAATGTGTCTTAAACGATAACATATCTGTATTTGTATGGTACTATATATACGCAAATTTCGTCTAAACTCAATATATATTTATAAATGGTCGCATATGTAATGGAATATATATTTTGATATAATCATGTATATAAAAAATATTTTTTTGACGAAACAACTAGCCATATATAATTATATATGCCAGTATTTTAAAATTTATTTTTGTGTGGCAACATATATGATTATACAAAACTTTTTATTGGATCATATAAGATTACATATGATTTTTGGGAACCCGAGTTCGATTCCCGGCCCAGTCGAGAAAAAAAAGTTTTTTTTTTTATTTTTTTTAAATAGAAAACACTTTTTTATTGCATTTAATTTTTTTAGAACTAAAAAATTTTCATTTTTGGAATTTTTGCAATCATTTTTAAAAAAATATTTTTCCTTTATATAGTTATATATAACTATATTTGATTTATTATAAAATTATCTATAATTTTGGGAAACCGAGTTCGATTCCAGAAAAAAATATATTTTTTTTATTTTTTTTTAAATAGAAAACACTTTTTTATTGCATTTATTTTTTTTTTTTGAACTAAAAATTTTTCTTTTTTTGAATTTTTGCAATCATTTTTAAAAAGTTATATTGCTTTTATATAGTTATATATAACTATATTTAATTTATTATAAAATAATCTATCATTTTTGGGAACTCGAGTTCGATTCCAGAAAAAAATATATTTTTTTATTTTTGTTTTAAATAGAAAACACTTTTTTATTGCATTTGTTTTTTTAGAACTTAAAAAATTTTACTTTTTGAATTTTTGCAATCATTTTTGAAATTTATATTGCATTTATATAGTTAATAATAGCTAGATTTGGTTTAAATTATCAAATTATCAATGATTTTTGGAACCCGATTTCAAATCTAATTCTGATTTCCTGATTAAATGAAAAATTTCAAACTTATAAGCCAAAGTCTTATTTCACTTTGGAAGTCTATGACTTGGAAATAAGGCATATCGCTACATTAAAATTATTGTTTAAGCTTACCATGGAAGCCCCTAATAGCGCTGTACGTCATTCCATTTTTTTTTTTTTGCAAATTTTATCAAAAATTTTCTAAGTCTTTTTGAAAATTGTGTACAAGTGAATAACATATTTTATTGGATGTAATCATATATTACTATATGTTAGATCAATTTGATATAATTAGATACGATCAATTTATTTAAAACTAAGTCTTTTAAAGTTGTTATTTGCTAACAACGTCCGCTGGTCTAGAGGGTAGAGATTGCGATTACAAAACGGAAGACTTGTGGTTCTAATCCCCGTCCGTTCGAATTTTTTTTTTTTTTTATTTATTTTCAGTTTGACATTATTATATCTAAAAATAAATCTAAAAACAGAAACATTTTTTGATAAAAATGTATCCAATAATTTTTTTATAAAATCAAGATAACAGATATTATAAGATAACTTTGGCGCGGCCAAATTTCGGATGAAATTACATAATATAATATCCAATTTAATATAAAATCATGATATTGGATATTTTAAGATAACTTTGGCGCGGCCAATTTCCGGATGAAATTACATCATATCATATCATATTTAATACAAAATCATGATAATAGATAATTTGGGATAACTTTGGCGCGGCCAATTTCCGGATGAAATCACATACAATCAAATATTAAACTGTAACTTCATATATTATATGATGTTATGAGATAACTTTGGCGCGGCCAATTTTCGGATGAAATTTAGCAAAATCAGATCCAATAAATTGTATATAATTTTATAAGATAACATATTTTACCATACAATTTTTTTTTACTCGGGAAATATTTTTTTGAGAAATTGAATTTTAAAATGTCGTTTTTTAACAGTAACTCCGTGGGGTATTTTTTTTTTGTAAATGAAAATAGCTAGATCCGCAGGTTTTTCGAATCCTGTTTCAAATTCTGTGTAATTTACCAGTTCAATTGGAAAGTTTTTCCTAAGAATACACAGATTTTTTAAAAATGTATCGTTTCTTCCTAAAACTTTTCCTATACCAAAACCAATTTCAAGAACTTAAAAAAAATGTTAAAACTTCAAAATTTTCTTTCCAAAGCCAACCCTTTGATTCTGAGGGAAAACTTTAAGTTAACAAAAAAAAATTCATACAGGGCCCGTTTTCTTATAAAGAAACCTTCGGGTTCTAAATATTTTTTTTTAACCAAGTGAGATCAATACCTTTAATTTTTTTGGTCTTTACTACAGCAAAATTCTTTAAATATGTTGATAAACCCTTACCTTTTATAAGAACTCTTAAGTATTTTATAAAATCTGAAAGATTTTATAAAAAAAATGTTAAGTATAAAGGTTTTTTTAAAAACTTTTGAAGATCTCAAAGTTTTTTTTTGAAAGATGCAAAGCAAATGCTTAAGTTTTGTTTTTGAAGATATTGACTATATTATACCATATTCGCATTCATTTAAACTAGTATATTTATTCGTTTTCTCCATACGTTAAACGTCAAATTTAAACGGCGTTTTATTTTGACAGATAAATTGTATAGGAAAAACGAAAAATGTATCTAGTTTTAATGAATGCGAATATGGTATTAAATCATTTAAAATGTTTATGAACCAAAAACGAATGGAAAAAAATCTAAAATTTTGAAATCATGTATGCTTAAATCTTTGTTGGCTTGTAAAAATGAATGGGGGTTTGGTTACATTGCACCCCTCTCGAAGCGACTCCTAGGCAATTGTTTTGGCAAAAAGTGGTGACCCCAACGATTGCCTCGGGGTCGCTTCTAAAGAAGTTCAATGGAAGATTGACCCCCATTCATTTTTAGAACCCAATATTTTTCCTAACAGTTCTACTCCTTCTCGTTACTCCCGAAGGGAGCATCCATACAAAATGAAATTTTTATAAAATTAACTTTCATTTCTCTAACTGTCCCAAGGATGCTACTACACTGAAAAATTTTTTCATGAATTTTCATAAAATTTAGTTAAATTTAACTAAAAAATGGGTAATTTTCCTTACTATAAGGAAAATAAAGGCGGCAGCAAAAATTAGGCCAATTTTGGATGGTGCTGGCGGACGCAATATTTAAACCTCGAATTTTATTTTTGATTTAAACTCATCTACACGAGCTTTCAAACTAGTAAAAACAATCAACATGTTCTGAACGAATTTTTTTATCTAGAGTCAAAAGAGTGTTGTTACTTTGTACAAAAAAAAAGTATTTTTTTAATTTTTAACTTTAAAATAATGTATTTTGGACTAAAACAAGATATCGGTTTGTTGCTTTTTTTTTTTTTTAAATCAGAAATCTATATAGTTTTCAAATGAAATTAGTTTAAAATAAATAAATTGGAATAAATTAACAAAAAACTGGAGCCAAATAGGTAAAATTTTTAAATTATAAATTTTTAAATTTTTCTATCTCGGAAAGTATAAGAGATAACCACACCAACTAAAGAAGTTTTTTAGGCCGCTACTAGCACATTGTCCGCATATATTTTTTTTTAAGAAATATGATAACAAACAAAAAAAAAATGGCAATTGTTTTAAGTGTTCGTATACAAAAGGTGCCCTACTTTGGGGGGTTCTGCTGCCTTCCCCGTTCAACCGCTGAACTCCAACTTCCAAACTTAAGCTCGAAAATACGTTAGCTATAACCACTACAAATTTCATGGCTCTCGGTCCAATACTTACTGAATGGCAGAATTATTTCCAAAAAATTAGCAATTTATTAAACTTTGTGATGTTGCGTCGTTTTGGTTTACAAAACACGATTCCACGAACAACGTAACCCACATATCTCAAAAAATATTAACAAAAACGACTTTTTTATTTCAGAAATGGATTTATCGCTGTTTTTTAAGCTAACACTTCACAAAAGTCTTTTATATTGCAAATATTTTTAATTTAATAACGTTTTTTGCTTCTCCTGTAAAATTCTAAAAAGTGTTGTTACGTTGTTTTGCATTTGTGGTGACGATATTTAAGTACTTTTTATAAAAATTATTTAGTACCTCTTATAAAAAAAAAAATACTTAAGGTAGAACCAGAATCAAATTGCGTCGCGCAAGACGTAAAAATAACAAAAACAAACAAAAAATTTTAAATTTTTACGTCCGTTTGATTAGGAACCTCACATTTAAATATTAGAAACGAAAAATTATTAGGCGTTACACCTTACACGACGTAATTTGATTTATGTTGGACGCTAAGAGTCGCCTTAGAATTGGTTTGCTCCTTAGGATAAGGTTTTTACCATCCTATAGAGCAAACCAATTCTAAGACGACGTAAGAACTCTATAAAAAAATATTTTTATTAAGAAAGGTATTTTTTCATTTAAAAGAAAGGATTTGTTGTCTATCCTAATATTTTTAGATTTTTTTTATAAACTTACACAATTATCTGAAACCGCCACATATTCCGCATGAGCACCACAAGTATTTTGCACAGGCACAACACCCCAAACACGTTGTCCCAACGGTATGTCAACATTCATTCCTTTTTGTACCAAAATTCCGCAAAACTCACGGCCCAAAGTTAAAGGGAATTCAATTGAGTTCCCTTGGCAACGCATAGCATTTAACACTGTTGAACCATAACCATCTGTGAATAAAAAACAACAAAAAGTTGAAAGGAGTTGTTGGCATGTTGTAACTATAACATACTTAACATGGCCACATCAATTGGATTTACAGTGGTGGACAATACCCTAATTAAACATTCATTAGCCTGCCGTATTTGTGGCATTTTTAATTTATCGCTGAATTGTAATTCTTCAACATTACCATAACAGTGTATTTGCCAGCCTTGCATTTTCAATTTGGATTTGGAAAAATCATCTTGTTGGCCTCTTTGTGTTTTAGCAACAGTAGACTGTGCTTGTGCTACACAACGTCGAGTTATGTAAATATGCTGACGGCTTATTGGCCATATTATGGTCTTTAATATCATCCTTATTATTTTGTTGTTTCAATTTATACAATAATTTTTTTTTATTTTTTAGTTTGTTTATGTTTTTTCGAACAGCTGTTTTGTAGACATTTAGCTAAACTGGGATGCCAAGTTTTTGCAAAATAATTAAGGTGACCATACTTTTTTTTTTTACAAATTTATACCCTGGGGGTAATTATGTAATACCAAATTCGCATTCATTTTTAAACATGTTTATAGCCTATTCACACTTACAGTTTTAAATCGTTTTTAGCAATTATTTCTAGCATTTTCTGTCAATATACTGTAATAGAATAAAGAAAGTGCTAAAAATATTGCTGCTAAAAACGATTTAAAACTGTACGTGTGAATAGGGTATTACCCACTTGAACATGTGTTCCCAATTACAGCTACACAGTGCTGTATTCACACTTATACCCTATTCACACTTACAGTTTTAAACCGTTTTTAGCATTTTCTGTCAATATACTGTAATAGAATAAAGTGCTTAAAATATTGCTGCTTAAAACGATTTAAAACTGTACATGTGAATAGGGTATTACAGTTTTAAACCGTTTTTAGCAGCAATATTTTTAGCACTTTCTTTTATGTCCATTAACTTAACAATATCGTGAACAATATTTTTTTGACGTTATTTCATTCCGGCCATTCCACAAACACAACAACAACCATATCAGCTGGTTTTGTTTACATTTTTTATTTGTGCTTGTGTTATTTATTTTTTTTTTGTATACATACATTTTCTTAACAAGACCATCTATTATCCAATTAAAAAAAGTTAAATATTTAAAAATTTTTCACAAAAAAGGTTTTTCTTGTAATGCTCCAAAATTTAATGGAGATGAAAGACCATGCTAAGAACTAATTTCGAATTTATCCAAAAGGTCCAAAATAATCGGAGGGTCAATAATTGACCCATCAATATTTTCCATGTTTTAGATTTTTTGATAAAAAAGTTCAATTTTTAAAAATTTTTCACAAAAAAGGTTTTCCTTAAAATGCTCCATAATTTTATGGAGATCAAAGACCATACTGAGAACTAATTTCGAATTCATCCAAAATGTCCAAAATAATCGGAGGGTCAATAATTGACCCATCAATATTTTCCATGTTTTTGATTTTTTGATAAAAAAGTTCAATTTTTAAAAAATTTTCACAAAAAAGGTTTTCCTTGAAATGCTCCAAAATTTTATGGAGATCAAAGACCATACTGAGAACTAATTTCGAATTTATCCAAAATGTCCAAAATAATCGGAGGGTCAATAATTGACCGATCAATATTTTCCATGTTTTTCATTTTTTGTTAAAAAAGTTCAATTTTTAAAAATTTTTCACAAAAAAGGTTTTCCTTGAAATGCTCCAAAATTTTATGGAGATCAAAGACCATGCTAAGAACTAATTTCGAATTTATCCAAAATGTCGAAAATAATCGGAGGGTCAATAATTGACCCATCAATATTTTCCATGTTTTTCATTTTTAGGTAAAAAAGTTAAATTTTTAAAAATTTTTCACAAAAAAGGTTTTTCTTGTAATGCTCCAAAATTTAATGGAGATGAAAGACCATGCTAAGAACTAATTTCGAATTTATTCAAAAGGTCCAAAATAATCGGAGGGTCAATAATTGACCCATCAATATTTTCCATGTTTTAGATTTTTTTATAAAAAAGTTCAATTTTTAAAAATTTTTCACAAAAAAGGTTTTCCTTGAAATGCTCCAAAATTTTATGGAGATCAAAGACCATACTGAGAACTAATTTCGAATTTATCCAAAATGTCCAAAATAATCGGAGGGTCAATAATTGACCCATCAATATTTTCCATGTTTTTGATTTTTTGGTAAAAAAGTTAAATTTTTAAAAATTTTTCAAAAAAAAGGTTTTCCTTGAAATGCTCCAAACTTTTATGGAGATCAAAGACCAAAATGAGAACTAATTTCGAATTTATCCAAAATGTCCAAAATAATCGGAGGGTCAATAATTGACCCATCAATATTTTCCATGTTTTTGATTTTTTGGTAAAAAAGTTAAATTTTTAAAAATTTTTCACAAAAAAGGTTTTCCTTGAAATGCTCCAAAATTTTATGGAGATCAAAGACCATGCAAAGAACTAATTTCGAATTTATCCAAAATGTCCAAAATAATCGGAGGGTCAATAATTGACCCATCAATATTTTCCATGTCTTAGATTTTTTTGGAAAAAAAAATCAATTTTTAAAATTTTTTTCCAAAAAAGGTTTTCCTTGAAATGCTCCAACATTTAATGGAGATCAAAGACCATACTGAGAACTAATTTCGAATTTATCCAAAATGTCCAAAATAATCGGAGGGTCAATAATTGACCCATCAATATTTTCCATGTTTTAGATTTTTTGGTAAAAAAGTTCAATTTTTAAAAATTTTTCACAAAAAAGGTTTTCCTTGAAATGCTCCAAAATTTTATGGAGATCAAAGACCATGCTAAGAACTAATTTCGAATTTATCCAAAATGTCCAAAATAATCGGAGGGTCAATAATTGACCCATCAATATTTTCCATGTTTTTGATTTTTTGGTAAAAAAGTTAAATTTTTAAAAATTTTTCACAAAAAAGGTTTTCCTTGAAATGCTCCAAAATTTTATGGAGATCAAAGACCATACTGAGAACTAATTTCGAATTTATCCAAAATGTCCAAAATAATCGGAGGGTCAATAATTGACCCATCAATATTTTCCATGTTTTAGATTTTTTGATAAAAAAGTTAAATTTTTAAAAATTTTTCACAAAAAAGGTTTTCCTTGAAATGCTCCAAAATTTTATGGAGATCAAAGACCATACTGAGAACTAATTTCGAATTTATCCAAAAGGTCCAAAATAATCGGAGGGTCAATAATTGACCCATCAATATTTTCCATGTTTTAGATTTTTTGATAAAAAAGTTCAATTTTTAAAAATTTTTCACAAAAAAGGTTTTCCTTGAAATGCTCCAAAATTTTATGGAGATCAAAGACCATACTGAGAACTAATTTCGAATTTATCCAAAATGTCCAAAATAATCGGAGGGTCAATAATTGACCCATCAATATTTTCCATGTTTTAGATTTATTAATAAAAAAGTTCAATTTTTAAAAATTTTTCACAAAAAGGGTTTTCCTTGAAATGCTCCAAAATTTTATGGAGATCAAAGACCATGCTAAGAACTAATTTCGAATTTATCCAAAAGGTCCAAAATAATCGGAGGGTCAATAATTGACCCATCAATATTTTCCTTGTTTTTGATTTTTTGGTAAAAAAGTTCAATTTTTAAAAATTTTTCACAAAAAAGGTTTTCCTTGAAATGCTCCAAAATTTTATGGAGATCAAAGACCATGCTAAGAACTAATTTCGAATTTATCCAAAAGGTCCAAAATAATCGGAGGGTCAATAATTGACCCATCAATATTTTCCATGTTTTAGATTTTTTGATAAAAAAGTTCAATTTTTAAAAATTTTTCACAAAAAAGGTTTTCCTTGAAATGCTCCAAAATTTTATGGAGATCAAAGACCATACTGAGAACTAATTTCGAATTTATCCAAAATGTCCAAAATAATCGGAGGGTCAATAATTGACCCATCAATATTTTCCATGTTTTTCATTTTTTGGTAAAAAAGTTAAATTTTTAAAAATTTTTCACAAAAAAGGTTTTTCTTGTAATGCTCCAAAATTTAATGGAGATGAAAGACCATGCTAAGAACTAATTTCGAATTTATCCAAAAGGTCCAAAATAATCGGAGGGTCAATAATTGACCCATCAATATTTTCCATGTTTTAGATTTTTTGATAAAAAAGTTCAATTTTTAAAAATTTTTCACAAAAAAGGTTTTCCTTAAAATGCTCCATAATTTTATGGAGATCAAAGACCATACTGAGAACTAATTTCGAATTTATCCAAAATGTCCAAAATAATCGGAGGGTCAATAATTGACCCACCCATCAATATTTTCCATGTTTTTGATTTTTTGATAAAAAAGTTCAATTTTTAAAAAATTTTCACAAAAAAGGTTTTCCTTGAAATGCTCCAAAATTTTATGGAGATCAAAGACCATACTGAGAACTAATTTCGAATTTATCCAAAATGTCCAAAATAATCGGAGGGTCAATAATTGACCCATCAATATTTTCCATGTTTTTGATTTTTTGGTAAAAAAGTTAAATTTTTAAAAATTTTTCAAAAAAAAGGTTTTCCTTGAAATGCTCCAAACTTTTATGGAGATCAAAGACCATACTGAGAACTAATTTCGAATTTATCCAAAATGTCCAAAATAATCGGAGGGTCAATAATTGACCCATCAATATTTTCCATGTTTTTGATTTTTTGGTAAAAAAGTTAAATTTTTAAAAATTTTTCACAAAAAAGGTTTTCCTTGAAATGCTCCAAAATTTTATGGAGATCAAAGACCATGCTAAGAACTAATTTCGAATTTATCCAAAATGTCCAAAATAATCGGAGGGTCAATAATTGACCCATCAATATTTTCCATGTCTTAGATTTTTTTGGAAAAAAAAATCAATTTTTAAAATTTTTTTCCAAAAAAGGTTTTCCTTGAAATGCTCCAACATTTAATGGAGATCAAAGACCATACTGAGAACTAATTTCGAATTTATCCAAAATGTCCAAAATAATCGGAGGGTCAATAATTGACCCATCAATATTTTCCATGTTTTAGATTTTTTGGTAAAAAAGTTCAATTTTTAAAAATTTTTCACAAAAAAGGTTTTCCTTGAAATGCTCCAAAATTTTATGGAGATCAAAGACCATGCTAAGAACTAATTTCGAATTTATCCAAAATGTCCAAAATAATCGGAGGGTCAATAATTGACCCATCAATATTTTCCATGTTTTTGATTTTTTGGTAAAAAAGTTAAATTTTTAAAAATTTTTCACAAAAAAGGTTTTCCTTGAAATGCTCCAAAATTTTATGGAGATCAAAGACCATACTGAGAACTAATTTCGAATTTATCCAAAATGTCCAAAATAATCGGAGGGTCAATAATTGACCCATCAATATTTTCCATGTTTTAGATTTTTTGATAAAAAAGTTAAATTTTTAAAATTTTTTCACAAAAAAGGTTTTCCTTGAAATGCTCCAAAATTTTATGGAGATCAAAGACCATACTGAGAACTAATTTCGAATTTATCCAAAAGGTCCAAAATAATCGGAGGGTCAATAATTGACCCATCAATATTTTCCATGTTTTAGATTTTTTGATAAAAAAGTTCAATTTTTAAAAATTTTTCACAAAAAAGGTTTTCCTTGAAATGCTCCAAAATTTTATGGAGATCAAAGACCATGCTAAGAACTAATTTCGAATTTATCCAAAAGGTCCAAAATAATCGGAGGGTCAATAATTGAAAATTTTCAATTTTTAAAAATTTTTCACAAAAAAGGTTTTCCTTGAAATGCTCCAAAATTTTATGGAGATCAAAGACCATGCTAAGAACTAATTTCGAATTTATCCAAAAGGTCCAAAATAATCGGAGGGTCAATAACACTGTGCTACAAAAGACCAAAAATAATTTATGCAGGGGTTCTCATATGATAATTCGGGTTGGTTGGAGTCCATAGAGTACTGATATACTCATAGTTTTTCTGGATCACTTCGTTAAGTACGTTTTTTATTGGCAAATGTGTTGAAAAACGGTAATTCTTAAATTACAACTTTAAAAAATTATTACTTTGTTAGTTTGCAACCGATAAAAAAGTTAAATTTTTAAAAATTTTTCACAAAAAAGGTTTTCCTTGAAATGCTCCAAAATTTTATGGAGATCAAAGACCATGCTAAGAACTAATTTCGAATTTATCCAAAATGTCCAAAATAATCGGAGGGTCAATAATTGACCCATCAATATTTTCCATGTCTTAGATTTTTTTGGAAAAAAAAATCAATTTTTAAAATTTTTTTCCAAAAAAGGTTTTCCTTGAAATGCTCCAACATTTAATGGAGATCAAAGACCATACTGAGAACTAATTTCGAATTTATCCAAAATGTCCAAAATAATCGGAGGGTCAATAATTGACCCATCAATATTTTCCATGTTTTAGATTTTTTGGTAAAAAAGTTCAATTTTTAAAAATTTTTCACAAAAAAGGTTTTCCTTGAAATGCTCCAAAATTTTATGGAGATCAAAGACCATGCTAAGAACTAATTTCGAATTTATCCAAAATGTCCAAAATAATCGGAGGGTCAATAATTGACCCATCAATATTTTCCATGTTTTTGATTTTTTGGTAAAAAAGTTAAATTTTTAAAAATTTTTCACAAAAAAGGTTTTCCTTGAAATGCTCCAAAATTTTATGGAGATCAAAGACCATACTGAGAACTAATTTCGAATTTATCCAAAATGTCCAAAATAATCGGAGGGTCAATAATTGACCCATCAATATTTTCCATGTTTTAGATTTTTTGATAAAAAAGTTAAATTTTTAAAATTTTTTCACAAAAAAGGTTTTCCTTGAAATGCTCCAAAATTTTATGGAGATCAAAGACCATACTGAGAACTAATTTCGAATTTATCCAAAAGGTCCAAAATAATCGGAGGGTCAATAATTGACCCATCAATATTTTCCATGTTTTAGATTTTTTGATAAAAAAGTTCAATTTTTAAAAATTTTTCACAAAAAAGGTTTTCCTTGAAATGCTCCAAAATTTTATGGAGATCAAAGACCATGCTAAGAACTAATTTCGAATTTATCCAAAAGGTCCAAAATAATCGGAGGGTCAATAATTGACCCATCAATATTTTCCATGTTTTTGATTTTTTGGTAAAAAAGTTCAATTTTTAAAAATTTTTCACAAAAAAGGTTTTCCTTGAAATGCTCCAAAATTTTATGGAGATCAAAGACCATGCTAAGAACTAATTTCGAATTTATCCAAAAGGTCCAAAATAATCGGAGGGTCAATAACACTGTGCTACAAAAGACCAAAAATAATTTATGCAGGGGTTCTCATATGATAATTCGGGTTGGTTGGAGTCCATAGAGTACTGATATACTCATAGTTTTTCTGGATCACTTCGTTAAGTACGTTTTTTATTGGCAAATGTGTTGAAAAACGGTAATTCTTAAATTACAACTTTAAAAAATTATTACTTTGTTAGTTTGCAACCGATTTTCGATTTTATGGATTTGTTTTAAAGGTATAGGTCTTACCTTTCAAACAAAACAAAAATATTAAAAATCGATCAAGAATTGGCTGAGCTACGATCGCTTAAGTAAAAAAAAAACGTATTTTTTGAAAAATTTGTCATATTCTTTACACTCTAAGTTGAAAGTGAATCATTAAACATTTTTTTTTAATTTTTTGTAAAAAAGTGTAGTAAAGTAGCTTTCCAAAACACCAAAAAACATAACAATCTGTTTAAAAATGGATGAGTTATTCTAAGTTTTGTGATAGGGCATTTTTAAATTTTTTCAGAAACGCTTGTAATTCAAGCATTATTCATAAATCTTGTTACTAGTAGTAATTTTATGCGCATATGTATATAAACTAGAGATGGGAACGTAATTAGATTTGTGCGTGATTCACACATGATCAGAAGTGAGCGTGATTGAAAATTAATTTTACTCACGTGGTTGTTAGTGAGTGTCAGTGTGAGTGGAATAAAAAAATGGGCGTGTCAGTTACTTCCAAATCCTATTTATAATTTTTTGGGTTTGTTTACAAAATATCAGTGTTACTTCTTAAACAAACAAATATTGTGAATCGGTTGAAAACAGGCTAAGGTGCGCTTGTTTAAGTAAAAAACCTTTTTTTAAGAGTTATACCTGCAACATTTTTATGACAAAAAACATTTGACATTTTTGAAACGAAATTGGTAAAATTGTGGGATCATTTGATGGAAATTTTACCTATTTATAAATATACGTATGAGGCATTCCACACCAAATGTTCAGCGAAAAAAAAACATGTGAACCTTAAATTTTTAAATGGGTTGTATGGATAGCCATGTGAGGCATTCCACACCAACAGTTCCACTACAGAAAAACCATAGTGGTTTCAATGGGATATCATTTGCAAAGTATTCGCTCTTAGGGTACTAATAAATAACAAAAATAAAATTTAAGTTTTTTTCAAAAAGTGGGCCTTGTAGGCGTGGTCAAATATTGAAAATATCAAACTTGTTTGCCTGAGTATTTATTCACGATCACGCACGCTAATGAAAGAAAAAAAATTATTCAAGCACGATATTTTTTTTTACTCACGCTCACGTGAACATCGTAACTTATTTTTTTCTACTCACGTGTGCGTGAATGAGCGTGAGCAAAATAAAATATCGTCCGTGACTAAATTTTTTCTTTCATGAGCGTGCGTAATCGTTATTAAAAACTCACTCACGCTACCATCGCCTCTTAAAATATTTTTAAGTATTGATATTACTCATACGCACACGTTTTAAATACCATTATTGTATAAAATAAGCGTGTTGCAATTTTTGAATTTTGATTTCTCGAAAACAAGGCAAAACACATCTCTAAAAATTTCAGATCAGATAGAAAATTCCTTTAACTTTAAAAAAAAAAAAAAAAAAACAAATAAAATTGCGGCATGTTTTTTGATAAATAAAGTTTAAGTTTAAATTTAAAAAACTCAGAACTTCTTCTGAAAATGTTCCAATTTTTATTTTTTTAATTGATAGCCCAAAAAAGTTAGATATTTTCAATTTTTGACCACGCCTACAAGGCCCACTTTTTGAAAAAACTTAAATTTTATTTTTGTTATTTAATAGTACCCTAAGAGCGAATACTTTGAAAATGATTTCATATTGACACGACACAACTTTTTTTTTGCCGAACATTTGGTGTGGAATGCCTCATATATGGAGCTAAGAAAATTATGGTTTTGGTTGTTCAATTTTTCAAAAACTGGGCTTAGGAGGCGTGGTCAAATATTGGAAAAATGGTCAAATTTGTATCAAGTTGCCTTGTTTAAATATATATCAAATAAAAACGAAATGCACCAAAATCTCAAAAATTTACATTCTTGTATAGTTTTGTATCGGCTATCGATTAAAATTTTTTTGGAAAATTTTCAGAACCCGTTCTGAAATTTTCCATTTTTTAAAAAAGTTAATTTATAAAAAATCCGGCCACTTTTGTAATTTTTTTTTAAAGATTAGATGTTTGTCTAGCAAGATTTTTTTAAAAATTAAGAAAATCTTAAAAAAAAAAATAAGAAGAAAAAAAAGTA
Source organism: Pegoplata infirma (assembly GCA_963921195.1). Taxonomy (NCBI): domain Eukaryota; kingdom Metazoa; phylum Arthropoda; class Insecta; order Diptera; family Anthomyiidae; genus Pegoplata; species Pegoplata infirma. The sequence continues at coordinate 10,947,758 of OY992537.1, read as the reverse complement.
ATTTTTCTGATTTTCAAAATAAATTTTTAAAATTTAAAATAGTTTTTGAAAAAAATTAATTTCAATTTGTGTTTTTGTTAATTTATGCCAAAATATGCAAAAATATGCAATTAAAAGTTCGAAATATGCACAATATATGCATTTAAAATCAAAATATGCAAAAATATGTATTTTCACCAAAATATGCAAAATATGCGAAAACAAATTGATGCCATTTAATGCAAATCTCTTGATTCGGAAAGATAATTGGTCGATGTCGTTTTTAGGCTTTCGACAAAAACATGCATTTGCATGGAAATCTCACCCTAGTTATATAAAAAACTTTTTTACCCGGGACCCATTGAAAAAATTTTGGTACACAATTTTTTTTATCACTGAACATTTGGTGTGGAATGCCTCACATGTATATTTATAAACAGGTAAAATTTCCATCAAATGATCCCACAATTTTAGCAATTTCGTTTTAAAAAAACATGTTTGCAAGCGCACAACTTTTTCTGTCATAAAAATGTTGCAGGTATAACTCTTCAAAAAAGGTTTTTTACTTAAACAAGCGCACCTTAGCCTGTTTTTAACCGATTCTCAATATTGTTTTGTTTAAGAAGTAACAGTTATATTTTTTAAACAAACCCAAAAAATTGTAAATAGGATTTGGAAGTAACTGACACACCCATTCTTTTATTCCACTCACACTGACACTCACTAACAACCACGTGAGTAAAATCGATTTTCAATCACGCTCACTTGTGATCATGTGTAAATCACGCATAAATCTAATTACGTTCCCATCTCTAGTTTATATGCATATGCATATAAAATTACTACTAGTAACAAGATTTATGAATAATGCTTGAATTACAAGCGTTTCTGAAAATAATTAAAAATGTCCTATCACAAAACTTAGCATAACTCATTCATTTTTTAACCGATTGTTATGTTTTTTGGTGTTTTGGAAAGTCACTTTACTATACTTTTTTACAAAAAATTCAAAAAAATTGTTTAATGATTCACTTTCAACTTAGAGTGTCAAGAATATGACAAATTTTTCAAAAAATTCGTTTTTTTTTTACTTAAGCGATCGTAGCTCAGCCAATTCTTGATCGATTTTTAATATTTTTGTTTTGTTTGAAAGGTAAGACCTATACCTTTAAAACAAATCCATAAAATTGAAAATCGGTTGCAAACTAACAAAGTAATAATTTTTTAAAATTGTAATTTAAGAATTTCCGTTTTCCAACACATTTGCCAATAAAAAACGTACTTAACGAAGTGATCCAGAAAAACTATGAGTATATCAGTACTCTATGGACTCCAACCAACGCGAATTTTTATATGAGAACCCCTGCATATTTTTGGTGTAGCACAGTGTAATTGACCCATCAATATTTTCCATGTTTTAGATTTTTTGATAAAAAAGTTCAATTTTTAAAAATTTTTCACAAAAAAGGTTTTCCTTGAAATGCTCCAAAATTTTATGGAGATCAAAGACCATACTGAGAACTAATTTCGAATTTATCCAAAATGTCCAAAATAATCGGAGGGTCAATAATTGACCCATCAATATTTTCCATGTTTTTCATTTTTTGGTAAAAAAGTTAAATTTTTAAAAATTTTTCACAAAAAAGGTTTTTCTTGTAATGCTCCAAAATTTAATGGAGATGAAAGACCATGCTAAGAACTAATTTCGAATTTATTCAAAAGGTCCAAAATAATCGGAGGGTCAATAATTATTGACCCTCCGATTATTTTGGACATTTTGGATAAATTCGAAATTAGTTCTCAGTATGGTCTTTGATCTCCATAAAATTTTGGAGCATTTCAAGGAAAACCTTTTTTGTGAAAAATTTTTAAAAATTGAACTTTTTTATCAAAAAATCAAAAACATGGAAAATATTGATGGGTCAATTATTGACCCTCCGATTATTTTGGACATTTTGGATAAATTCGAAATTAGTTCTCAGTATGGTCTTTGATCTCCATAAAATTTTGGAGCATTTCAAGGAAAACCTTTTTTGTGAAAAATTTTTAAAAATTGAACTTTTTTATCAAAAAATCAAAAACATGGAAAATATTGATGGGTCAATTATTGACCCTCCGATTATTTTGGACATTTTGGATAAATTCGAAATTAGTTCTCAGTATGGTCTTTGATCTCCATAAAATTTTGGAGCATTTCAAGGAAACCTTTTTTGTGAAAAATTTTTAAAAATTGAACTTTTTTATCAAAAAATCTAAAACATGGAAAATATTGATGGGTCAATTATTGACCCTCCGATTATTTTGGACCTTTTGAATAAATTCGAAATTAGTTCTTAGCATGGTCTTTCATCTCCATTAAATTTTGGAGCATTACAAGAAAAACCTTTTTTGTGAAAAATTTTTAAAAATTTAACTTTTTTACCAAAAAATGAAAAACATGGAAAATATTGATGGGTCAATTATTGACCCTCCGATTATTTTGGACATTTTGGATAAATTCGAAACTAGTTCTGAGTTTGGTCTTTCATCTCCATAAAATTTGGATCATTACAGAAAAAACCTTTTTTGTAACATTTTTTTTTAAATCTATCTCATTATATTTTAAAATTTTTGTAAACAATTTGAATTTTTGCAAAATGTTAAAAAGAAAAATCAGCTGTTATTGTTTACATTTACTGAAAAATATGTAAATAAAAATCAGCTGACATTGTTTACTTAATCTTTGTAAATAAAAAACAGATGTTTTTGTTTACATTTATTGAAAAATGTGTAAATAAAAATCAGCTGTTATTGTCAGCTGTTATTGTTTATTAAATGTTTGTAAATAAAAAGCAGATGGTTTTGTAGGAACGTAATGGAATCGTGATTTATTGTTGAAAAAAATATTGTTAACGATATTGTTAACTTCTTATACGCCTTTCTTTTTGCTATTACAGTATATTGAGAGAAAATGCTAAAAATAATTGCTAAAAACGGTTTAATAATGTATACAGACTAGCGTGATTTTAAAATCACCATGTGATTTTCCTTTGAACAAAATCACATAGTGATTTACAAAATCATCTCAAATTGTACTAGCATAAAGAAAAATTGCAAAATCATCTCAACTTACCATGGTAAGTTCTTGTAGTGTGAACATGGCTTAAAACTGTAAGTGTGAATAGGATATTATACCCTATTCACACGTACAGTTTTAAATCGTTTTTAGCAGCAATATTTTTAGCACTTTCTTTATTCTATTACAGTATATTGACAGAAAATGCTAAAAATAATTGCTAAAAACGGCTTAAAACTGTAAGTGTGAATAGGGTATTACGCAAATCTATAAAACCACTTTTAAATTTTTAATTAAATTTCATATTTTTTAATACAATTTTCAATTTAATTGGCTATAAACACAAACAAGTTATTTAGTTATTTTGGATTAAAATACACAATATGTTACAAATGTACTTTTTGCCTGTTATTGTTAATCAAATAACATAAAAGAAGTAAGCTTTTTGTAATCTAAATAAAATAAAAAAGAAAAATATTTAAACATAAAAGAAAATAGAATATCACATTAAGAGGAAAAGTTTAAATATGATGACCACCACTTTGTAATGTTGTTAAGTTAGAGTCCGAATTTGAAAAACATTGAATCGTAGCAGAGTGACAAACTTCATCTTCGCTATCAGTATAAGAGCCAACTGAGCGGCAATTGCTAAAAAATAAAATAGAAATACGTTAAAGAACTTTAAAATGACCATATACAATTTTTATAGACAAATTTAGGAACAAATTTTAAGCTAATCGATAATAAAAATAGTTTGAAATTTTTAATGGAAAACTTTGTTAATTTTTTTTAGGTAAACTGAAACAAGTGTAATGAACCACGAAATGAAAAAATTCAGCGACTTTTTTGTATATTTTTTAAAATACGAAAAAGTTTCGGTTTCTGCTAATATTCGGCCAAAATTTTGCCAAATACCGAATGGAGAAACCGAGACCGAATATTCGGTCGGACTCTAAAATTTTCTTAAAAACCATTTTTAGTAACAATTTTCGTTTTAATCCGTCAATTTATTGTAATAGCATGAACGGTTTTTAGGAAAATATTTTTAGAACTTTATTTCAGTATATTAACAGATTAATACCCTATTCTTACGTACAGCTAAAAACCGTATCGTAATAGAATAAAGAAAGTGCTAAAAATATTGTTGCTAAAAACGGTTTTTATCTGTACGTGATAATAGGGTATAATACTATATTCACGGTTTTGAACTGTGCGTGAGAGCAGGGTATAATACTCTGTTCTCACTTACAGCTAAAAATGGGTTTACAGAAATTTTATTAGCAATTTCCTTATGCTATTATAGAAAATTGACAGATAATGTTGCTAAAAAACAGTTTTTAAATGTAAGTGAGAACAGCTAAAAATGTTTTTTAAGAAAATATTTTTTCTTTATTCTATTACGGTATATTGACAGATTTACGAAAAAAGTTGCTAAAAAATGTTTTCAGTTGTAACAGGTTATTATACAGTTTAATTAATTGTTAAGTTATTAATATCCCCTGGGGGCTTGATAATCGCCAATCGTCATCGTTAGCTCATTATTCTATTACCATAAAATGACATTATATGGTAATGGAAAAACGATGGAAACGATACGATTGACGACTATCAAGTTACATAACTACCCACTGCTAATTTTTTGGAACATATTCCTTTTGCAATAGATTTTAAAAACACAAAATTTTCAATGAAAAAATCGATTCTGCAATGTTTAGTAGAATCGATTGCAGAATAATATAATGCGTTACGTAAGCGATTATTTGGAACGGCAAATGTTGCTGCGTACATTAAGAAATTTCAAGGTTGGTTACCGAAACGAATACCGGTAAGGGTAACGGTATCTAATTTTTATTTATTTCGGTAAAGGTAACGGTAAGTGTTTTCAAATCGTTTCGGTAACGGTATGTACCGGTACCGAACCAACCAAACCGGTACGTACCGGTATTATTAATTTAGTTAAAAATTTGAAAAAAGATAAAACTGAAAGCTAAAAATATTTTATAGACCCAAAAACCAGTATAAATTTGATATGATTATTATTTTTGTCATTTATTTTATGATAATTTGCAAATTATAAATTTAAAATTATGTTAGCAATTTGAGTTTATTTATTTGTTCGTTAAAATCCCTTAAAACAGGTAAAATTTTGAATACCGGTACAATACCGGTAACTTCTAATAATTATAACGGTAGCGGTAAGGGTAACGGTATTTTAAAAATATTTTTAGCGGTATCGGTAACGGTATTCGATTTGAAAGGGTTTTGAATCGGTAACGGTATAATAAGGGTAACGGTAACCAACCATGAGAAATTTTTATTATTATTTTAAATTATTTAACATACCGTTGTTGATTATTAATAAGTGCAATACGCTCTTCAATGTCAATTGGTTGAGAACTAACAAGTGATGCCATCAACAATTTATCAGTTGTCAATGAAAACACGGGCACATTGTGATGTATCATCATTGTTGGTGGTGGTAACATATTATTCATATCCACCGATGAATGTGATTTCGATAGCGAGAAGTCTTTATCACCGTTTTTTGCAGACGCCTCGCTATGAAGATGATTATCCTGGTTAGAATGAAGATGAGGATGATGCTGCTGAATGCCATCTACTTCATTGGAATTATTAATTTCAGTTATTGTTAAACGCTTTGTGGGTAGTGTTCTTGTATGTGCATGTATTTCACGTTTATTTTGTTCGATTTCGATAAATGTTGCAAATATATTTAATAAATTGTCAATAGTGGCACGCATTTCACAGCGTACACCGGTGATATCATAACGCAATTGAGCAATATTTTGATTTAATAAATTTACAGCATACTTGACAGGTTTCGTGGGTATAGAAGAACGACTAAAGAGTGGGAATCTGCGATAGAACAAATAAATAAGCCTGTAAGTGAAAATAAAAAAAAGTCATTATACTTACTCTCTCGATGTATAAGAAGGTATATCTTTGATTATATCCATAATTCGTGTTCGGGAACCTTCGTGTATTATAGGATTTCTGTAAAAAATGCCAAAAGAAATTCGAATTAAAAATATTTTGTAGTTTACTAATTCGAATACTAGTACTAGTTTACTAATTCGAATACCATATACAAATGTAATTCGAAGATTATACTTTTCGATCGACAAAAAAAACTTACCCTTGACATACTGCTGATCTATTTTATTAAATTTTATAAAATTGCTGACATCTTAACACAATTTTTCCAAATGTCCCCAAGGACAAGTCAGCAGTTTTTCAGCGGTTGTCTAAAAGCATTGTTGGTGGTCACTGCTGACTTGGCCTTGGGGACATTTGGAAAAATCGTATGATGTCAGAAATTTCATAAAGGGAGGGTCTGTATGTCAGCGGTGATTTTTTTCCCCCAAATTCGAAAATTCTATTTGTAATTTGAAGATTCTACTTGTATTACGAATATTCAATTTCTAATTCGAAAATTCTATTTATAATTCGTCGATTCCCATTGTAATTCAAAAAAGATTCGAAAAGATCAATTGTATTTCGAAAAACATCAATTGTAATTCGAAAATCGCAATTTTAATTCAGAAAGATCAATTGTAATTCGAAAAACATCAATTGTAATTCAATTAGTTGTAATTCGAAGATTCAAAATATACCGTGGAAAAGATCAATTGTAATTCGAAAAACATCGATTGTAAATCAAAAAAAAAAAAAATTAAATCAATTGCAATTTAAAACAGACCAATTGTTTATAATTCGAAAAAATTTAAATTTTAATTCGAAGATTCCAATTGTAATTCGAAAAAATCAATTTATAACTACAAACGTTTTTTTTTTTTTGGAATTTCAATTGAAGGGTTTATTGTAAAAACTCGATAAGCAACATCTCATTTTATGGTGGTTGTTGCCTTAAAACTTTTAAAATAATGTAGAAAATATAACTTTTGCAGAACTTTTATTTTCAATATACTTGTACGAAGGGTTAAAGCAAGACTTCTGCAAAAAATCTGTCAATGGAACATCAGCAGAAGGCAAAAAACACGAAAAAATATAATGTTGCTTATCGAGTTCTTGCAGAAAGCCCTTCAATTGATCCCCTTAAAACTATAATAAATATTTTTTGAATAACAATTGATCATTTTCGAATTACAATTTCTAAAAATCATAACAATACAATTAATTTATTTCGAATTACAATTGGTGTTTATGAAACTACAATTGGTCTTTTTAAAATTTTAATTGGAATCTTTGAATTACAATTTATCTTTTTTAATTACAACTGTTTTTTTTCCAATAACGACTGATCTTTTACAATTGGTCTTTTTTCAAATAACAATTGATCTTTTTCGAATAACAATTGATATTTTTCAAATTACGAATGGAATTTCCGAACTAAAAATTGTATTTTCGAATTGAAAGAAGAATCTTTGAAAAACGAATGATCTTTTTCGAATTACATCTGTAAATGGTGTAGTAAAAGTAGTAGATTATGGTAAGATAAACGAACGGACCTATTGTCAACAGTTATTTGAATTATATAATTACCTTAAAGGACGATTAATAACTACCGAAATCATTTCCACCAAATGTGCTACGTAGCCCAAAGAAGCACTAATTGCCATAGGTGTTATATTTTCCGATATATATACACTATTTGCATTGTTTGCATCCATAACATAGCCTTCCACTGTAGGAAATGGTACACCACAGATAGTGTAGAAACCATAATGGTTTCTATAAATTGGATAAATATCTCTGAGTTCCAAACACAATGAGGACATTATACGCTCAACATGTTGGGTAACAGAACGTCTTCTCTGGCGACGTTCCATTTGTAGAACAGAGTTTTCTTCGAATTCTAATTTGTCATCGTTTAATTTACGTCTCCGCCCAGTTAACCATGTTTGCAATTGTTGTCGTGAGGTGGTGGCAGCACCCAATCGTTGTCGCAAATAGGTGATACGTTTGGAAAATGTTACTTGAGCACTTTGTAAAAGTCTCTGTTTACTTTTAACGGACTCTAACTCTTGCTGCAACTTTTGGGCACGCAATAATTGATGAGGATCTATACTTTGTTGTTCGGCCAGTAGTAAACTTAATGTACGGCCCATGGAATGATATTGAGAGGTTGATGTTGATGAGGTTGATGAATTAATCGAAGTAGTACGAGGTTTTCTTATCAATTGTTCTTTGGTTATACATCTTAAGCTTAAACGTTTAATGTCTGCCGTAATTTCAACACTTTCCCTTTGCGTTTGCAGACGTTGCCTTTGCAGTTGTTGTAGTCGCAGTAGTTTACCCAAATCATAGCTAGTCCTCACTTCGGCACGAACACAGTTCAATTGCGCATAACGAGTTCTAGACATACGTAATAAATCCTTTTGCCAATCAACAGCTACTGGACTAGAACTACGACTAACTTGTGGTGAATTGATGGTAAATTCATCTGGTGTGGGTATACTACATTTCGGCACACTAGCTGAATAACGTTCGTAGTTCAAGGCCAATTGTTCACGTAAATTTTCAGTGGTAAAATTTTCCGGCGAAGCAAAAAATTCATCATTCATTTGAAATATTAATGAATTTTTGCAACATTTAGCTTCAGTATTTTGTGACAGAGGTATAAGACCAGAAAAGTAAATAGCCCATGTAAAGAGAAGTTTATCTGGAGGCCGGGCAGGTTTTTGAGATTTAACAAATTCATGTGTTAAGGTACTAATAGAAACAAAGAGAAAATTGATACATATGTATGTATAAGAGAATTATTCAATATAAAAAATTAAAATTGTACAATTTATTTGGGTAGCCTTTCCAGCATACATTTTCCAGAACTGTCAGCAGCTTTTAGAAAGGAATCCCGAGTCAAGTAGCGGATACAAACCACCTGATTAATGTATTCCCTAAGGCGATGTCACAGTTTAGAGCGCTAGTTGATAGAACTGCAAAAGCAGTCTTAAGATGCAGTGAAGTCTTTTCGGCAGTGAAGTCTTTTCGGCGATAAGAAAAAAATCTTAACAAAAAATTTAAATTTGTCCCCTTACTTTTACTGTATCCTAAAAAGCGATTTTCCGAATTTGGTTTAGTTATTACTCGAAAACTAAAGCTTTTAAAAAAAGATAATACCAGTTTTGATATCCTCGCATCCAATATGGTTAAGTTTGTGTTTAAAACTGAGATTTATAACACCCTCGACAAAAATGATAAAAAATCGTTGAACACGAACTGGATAATATACGTTCGAAACTAGAGACTAAATGTATTAAAACTGCATTTACAGTTTTTCATTTTGTGATTCTTTTTCCTTTTAAAAGGACTTTAAAGTTTTAGAGGATTAATATGAAAAAAAAAAATATTTGTTTAATATTTGTACTTGTCTTAGGATGCCACTAGTGATAGCAAATGAAAGAGGAGGATCTCCCCTAATTTTCCTATTTTATTATTTTAACATATCAAGAAAAAGGAGGTGAGCTACGCCCTTTAAAAAATGTATTCTTTAATATCATTGAAAATTTTCAACAAAATAATTGATAAAGTTTTCAAATGACTTTATTTACATCCTTTTATACTGATATGTCAAAATAAAAAAAAAATGAACAATTAGGGGTGATCCTCCTCTTTCATTTGTCATCACCAGTGTCATACTAGGACAAGCAAAAATATTTGAAAAATATTTTACAAAATGTATCCTTTAAAATTTTGAAGTCTTTTTAAAAGGAAAGTGATCTTGTTGAAATGAAAAACTGTAAATGCAGTTTTACTTAATTTGATCTCTACATTTAGACGTATATCATCCGGTTCATGTTTAATATTGGCTGTCAGACGGTGTTATAAGTATTGGAAATTATAGCATAGCAAAGTTAGTAAAAATAGCACATTTTCTTCATTTTTTAAGCGATTTAATTGCGAACACTATCCGATATTTCGGTGCGTTACACACGGAATGCCAAAGTGAGTATATCCCCATTAAAGCGGCATTTTTTTGTATGGCAAAAAAAGGGTTTCTTCCAATTTTGAATGTCTGGGAAATTTTTTATTTTACCAGGCCTTAAACTTATGTATGTAGTACAAATTTGAGGCCAATTCGATTATATTAGCCAGCAGCGCCCGGCAAAGTTATAAACTTTTGAAAATTAAAAAAAAATATCTTGCAATACATCATGTTATTAAATTTTATGTGATGAATACAATTATCAACAAAAAAATTTAATTCGGTGGTACGGTTTTCGAGATGTCATTATTTGAAATTTGTAAAAATTACATTTTTTTAAAGAATTTAAAAAAATTTTAAAATTAGTTTTTCTTAACACTTTCATAAAGCTTAAGCCAATCTTAATTTGAGCCAAATCCGATAATTTTGACCTACTGCGCCCTTTGATCAAAATTTTGGATTTGTAAAAAATATACACCAAAACTTTCATTTAAACTTAATTTAGGCCACCTTAGCCCATCGGATTTAGCTTCAAGAAACTTAAAAAAAAACTCAAAGCTTTTTTTCATTGATTATTTCATAGAGAGTGAGACAAATTTTCATTTAAAAAAATAAATTTTCATTTCATTTAAATAAATTTTAAAATTAGTTTGCCTCAATCTCTATGAAATAGTCAATGAAAACAAATTTTAAAATAATTTTGTTTTTTAATTTTTTGACCGTAGGAAAAAACGCAATTTTGTTTTGCAAATTGGCAAATAGGATATCTTAAAAGCCGTTAGACCGATTTTAACATTTTTTTGATATTCGTTCAAAACTAAACTAAAAATTAGGAAAATCTAAATTTTGAGAAAAAAAAAAAAATGCCACTCTAACTGCCCCAATACTGTAGTTAGAGTGTACGTATAGAAAAAAATTATTTTGCGTTTTACGAGTAAGCCGTAACGGAATTGAGTATATGACATGTCCCTAAGTTGTTAATACTCAGGCTATTCAGGGTCAAAGATAAATTGATTACCACTATGTAGACAAACTTTCCACAAACCGCTTCGCATACATCGCGTTTATTTCTTAAATATTATTTAATGCCGCTCATTAAAATTAGAATGTGTGCTTTTCAGGAAACCATTCTCATAAATCCAGATAAATTCCATGTTTCATAGTGGTTTTATGTACTCCGTTTTGAAATTTAGACGGCTAAGAAAATATCTTTTCAAATTCTTTTTTATGTAAAACAAATACAAATTCATGAAATTGGTGTGTTCCTCTCAGTATACTTTTCTTATCTGGATGTAGAAGACTAGACAGTGTGGAGTTGAAACTTACGACCTTGAACAAGTTGTTTACCAAAAGACCAGTAACAGAATAAAAAGGTAATGGACACAAAACAAAGACCTTTTTAAATATGTCGCCATTGAACACTCAAAAACAGCAAGTGTGAATTCAATGTGTCATAGAGCCTATTAAGTAACTGGGCAGGAAATTTTCCAGCACTTAGCATTATGTAAGTAGTACTGTCCAGGTTCGATAACAAACTACAAATAAAATCATCCTTCTTTTAAACTAACCTCATGGGTTCCTTAATAAGTTTTGTTCTTAGTACAGAAGAATCACTTCCATCCTGATCATTCCTTTGTGTTGACTCTTCCCTTATAACATATTGTTGCTCTTGTTCCTGCTGCTGTTTTTCAGTCTTCTTTATAAAAGCCCATATTTTTATACAAACACAATTAGCGTTGGACTTTAAAATTTCTAAACATTGAATCTCCGCCCATTTTTGTGGTAAATGCTTTCGCAAAACCACTTTTTCACTTTGATAAAATGCTTCATTTTCCGGATGATCGTGTAACGTATAATACAATAAAGTTTCTGTTGTCAACGACGACGAGGAGGAGAAGGTGGAGCTGCTATTGTTGTTGGAATTCAATTCAATATTAACGCCTTGTATTGCTTGAAGGTTTCTTAATCTCAATTGCTGCGTACTTAAAGGCAGCCACTCACGACATCTGGGTCTAATATTCATATTGTGATTTAAATAATTATAACGTATTTAAGTTTATTTGTAAAATAAACATAATTTTAGTATTAATTTACAGTTTATAAAAATTTAACACTTTTTTTTGCTAAAAATTGCTAAATTTACACTGAATTTTTTTCTTCATTTATGTTTTTTTCCTTCTTCTTTCTTAAAATGAAATGTCAAAAATTAAGAGTTACCATATCAAAATAATTGAAAAAAAGACTTGTTTCTTTATAATTCAGCAGCAAGCTTCAAAAGGGCGAAAAAATGCGGAATTAAATTATATGTACATAATTGAGCAGCACATCAACATTTTAACATTTAATAGAAAATGAGCCAATTTTTATATACAAAACAGATCTTTGAATTAATTATTTTTGTGAAATTGTATTATTTTCAGAAAACTGCAGTTTTGGGGTGAAATTAAAAAAAAAAAAATTTTATTTGTTGTTAAAAATACACATATTTGATTTTAAGAATTAAGTAATGAAAAAAACAAAAATTTCTGAACTCCATTGGATCCAGCAATTTTTTTACAAATTTATGGGCAATTAATCAATTTAAATCAAACAATCAATCAATCAATCAATCAATCAATCAATCAATCAATCAATCAATCAATCAATCAATCAATCAATCAATCAATCAATCAATCAATCAATCAATCAATCAATCAATCAATCAATCAATCAATCAATCAATCAATCAATCAATCAATCAATCAATCAATCAATCAATCAATCAATCAATCAATCAATCAATCAATCAATCAATCAATCAATCAATCAATCAATCAATCAATCAATCAATCAATCAATCAATCAATCAATCAATCAATCAATCAATCAATCAATCAATCAATCAATCAATCAATCAATCAATCAATCAATCAATCAATCAATCAATCAATCAATCAATCAATCAATCAATCAATCAATCAATCAATCAATCAATCAATCAATCAATCAATCAATCAATCAATCAATCAATCAATCAATCAATCAATCAATCAATCAATCAATCAATCAATCAATCAATCAATCAATCAATCAATCAATCAATCAATCAATCAATCAATCAATCAATCAATCAATCAATCAATCAATCAATCAATCAATCAATCAATCAATCAATCAATCAATCAATCAATCAATCAATCAATCAATCAATCAATCAATCAATCAATCAATCAATCAATCAATCAATCAATCAATCAATCAATCAATCAATCAATCAATCAATCAATCAATCAATCAATCAATCAATCAATCAATCAATCAATCAATCAATCAATCAATCAATCAATCAATCAATCAATCAATCAATCAATCAATCAATCAATCAATCAATCAATCAATCAATCAATCAATCAATCAATCAATCAATCAATCAATCAATCAATCAATCAATCAATCAATCAATCAATCAATCAATCAATCAATCAATCAATCAATCAATCAATCAATCAATCAATCAATCAATCAATCAATCAATCAATCAATCAATCAATCAATCAATCAATCAATCAATCAATCAATCAATCAATCAATCAATCAATCAATCAATCAATCAATCAATCAATCAATCAATCAATCAATCAATCAATCAATCAATCAATCAATCAATCAATCAATCAATCAATCAATCAATCAATCAATCAATCAATCAATCAATCAATCAATCAATCAATCAATCAATCAATCAATCAATCAATCAATCAATCAATCAATCAATCAATCAATCAATCAATCAATCAATCAATCAATCAATCAATCAATCAATCAATCAATCAATCAATCAATCAATCAATCAATCAATCAATCAATCAATCAATCAATCAATCAATCAATCAATCAATCAATCAATCAATCAATCAATCAATCAATCAATCAATCAATCAATCAATCAATCAATCAATCAATCAATCAATCAATCAATCAATCAATCAATCAATCAATCAATCAATCAATCAATCAATCAATCAATCAATCAATCAATCAATCAATCAATCAATCAATCAATCAATCAATCAATCAATCAATCAATCAATCAATCAATCAATCAATCAATCAATCAATCAATCAATCAATCAATCAATCAATCAATCAATCAATCAATCAATCAATCAATCAATCAATCAATCAATCAATCAATCAATCAATCAATCAATCAATCAATCAATCAATCAATCAATCAATCAATCAATCAATCAATCAATCAATCAATCAATCAATCAATCAATCAATCAATCAATCAATCAATCAATCAATCAATCAATCAATCAATCAATCAATCAATCAATCAATCAATCAATCAATCAATCAATCAATCAATCAATCAATCAATCAATCAATCAATCAATCAATCAATCAATCAATCAATCAATCAATCAATCAATCAATCAATCAATCAATCAATCAATCAATCAATCAATCAATCAATCAATCAATCAATCAATCAATCAATCAATCAATCAATCAATCAATCAATCAATCAATCAATCAATCAATCAATCAATCAATCAATCAATCAATCAATTTTTTCGCTGGGTTATCTCATTGCGAGCGGTTGTGTTTCTCATATCGTCTTAACAAAATATTCTTTTAATTCGAAAAAATCGTGTAAAAAACGTTTAAAAAAATACAAAAATTACATATTCAAAAACTGTGAAAAAAATCCTTTTTATTAAAGTCAAAACATATAAAATTCGTTATTAATAAAGTGCTTTTTTATTTAAAAACAATTTTACTCCTTTTTTTTTCTTTGTATAATATATTCTTTAATATTATAATACACAAAAACATTAAAATAATAAAGAAAACGAAAACAGAAAAATAAAAACAACAACTATGAGCCTTCTGTGTAACGAGTGCAACTCCAACATAACAACAAATAAATATGTAAAGTGTTTCAAGTGCAATTCTAATTATCACTTTACCCCCTGCTGTTCGTTGTCAGAAAAAACGCACTACAATATGGGTACAAAAAAACAAGATTGGCGGTGTCACAAGTGCAAGGGAAGTGGCGTGTTTGAATCAAATGCAAACAGTACAACAAGTGTGTTTGATTTTATATCCCAGCAAAAAAAGCAGAGGCAGGATGATGATAATGATAGTAATTGCTCGAGTAAAAAATTTAAAGATTCTCTTTCTGAAAATTCAATTAACACAAATTTAATATCGGTGCAATCAGAATTAAAAGAACTTAAAATATCAATTGAACTTTTAAATAATACGGTGAATGTGAATAATGAAAAAAATTCGAATGTTATAGTGGAGCTAAAAGATGCAATTAAAGCGATGGCTTCATCTATAACCACTTTAGCTACACAAGTCAGTGATCTGTATGAACGTGATAAAAAACAAGACCAAAAAATAAATCAGTTAGACATGTCGGTAAATAAAATTGATCAATCACTATTAAAAAATAATATCGAAATTAAAAACGTCACAAATTCAAGTTTAAGTGCAAATGATATAATTAAATCAATAGCTGAGTCAGTGGAGGTGGAAATTAGTCCCTTTGACATCAACAACTCCTATCGATTCCAAAAAACTGGTAACAAAGGAATCACTGAATTTACAATCGTCGAATTTACAACACTCAACAAAAAACGAGAGCTCATGAGCAAAATCAAACGACATAGAATCGAAGCAGATTTACTAAATCTAGCCAGCGATAGTACAAATAATAAATTTATATATATAAACGATCAACTAACAGCATACAATCGCCGTCTGCTATGGTCTGCCAAAACCAAGGCTAAAGAGTGTAACTGGAAACATGTATGGATCCAAAATGGCACAGTATGCGTTAGAAAGAATGATAATACCCCAAAAATAATGATTAATAGCACTGCCGATATTGAAATAATAAATAATGAATTTTAAAATAATTTATAAAATTTCGTTTCTCGTAAAGAAAATCAAATTTCAAATCAAAACAAATGCGTAAAAAAAAAAAAAAAAAAATTAAAATGAATCCAACAACATTAAGTTATGATCATTTTAGTCAAATCGAAAATAAACACTTAAGTTATCCCTTTTCGTTAATCTTCATGAACATTCGCTCACTAAGAAAACATTTTCAACCATTTTTAACAACAATAAATAACATAATAGAAAAAATTCAAATTATTGTTCTCGTTGAAACTAACATAACAGATGATGAAATTTCTTTTTATAATATATATGGTTTCAACTCAACTTTCTTAAACAGGGAAAAAGAAAAAGGCGGGGGAGTTGTGGTGTACACAAAAGAAAATATAAACTGCACGCAAATAAAAATAAATACGGTATTCTTTGAACTTATACAATCAATCAATCAATCAATCAATCAATCAATCAATCAATCAATCAATCAATCAATCAATCAATCAATCAATCAATCAATCTATGATTATCTGACGATATTGTCATTTATCTTCCAAAAAAATTTGTTTGAATCTCTGGACGTATTGCATTCGTAAAACGTTTCTAGAAAAGGATGTTTCTTCCTCAATTCGAAGAAGATATCTCCCGAAATGCAATTTATCTTCCAAGCGATATCTCGTTTTAAAGTAATACAAAGCAAATGTGATTTCACTCATTGCTCTCATACGTTTTATAACCCCTCAGCACCACCTTCCCTAATTATGTAAACATAAAGCAACAACCACACAAAACAGTAACAAATTTTTGTGTGTTGTTTTTGTTTTGTGTGTGTTTGTTGCTTTATGTTTACATAATTATGGAAGGTGGAGCTGAGGGGTAAGAAAATTAAAGTCCGTCGCGTTTTTTGTCAAACTAGATTATATCCTATTTTATGAGGGCAATAAATAATTATAACAATTCGTGAAAAACGCATGTGGCTCCAATTGTGATTAATATCTAATTAGAATTTGTCAACTCGCTCAAAATGAAACGATTTTTTTTCTATGATCTCTAAAAATATTTTTAGGTTGCCATATTATTTTTTTTTTTTGCAACGAAAACAAAAATCAGCTGTTGGTGTTTTGTTACTTAACATCTCTGTTTTATTGTTGTGGAGCAGTCCAGAAGACTAATATAACGTTTTTTTTAGTAAAAAATCTATTAAATCTTGAGCAATAACCTAAAAAAATATGGGAAATCAACAAGCCAAAAAAGGCGAACAACATCCGTTTACCCCCGACGAATTAAAAATACTGGAAAATTCATTTCGTCAAACAGCTGGAGGGCATACAGAAAAACTAACAGAAAACAAATTATTGGTAAGTAACCTAAATTAATATAAAACCTGTATTCATTGCGTCTCACAAATCGAAAGTAAAATGATCTTTTAGCATATACAAATTTAATGCAAGGTCAGCATTTCTTTAATAAAAAACCGAAATACTTCAATTTTGTGTAAACGTTTATTATGGTTATGATTTTCTAAAGCAGTCATAAGACACGTTTGGAATTCTTTATTAAAAACAACAACAACAATCAATCATAATGAATGGACAAAAAGTAAAAAATATTTTCTGATAATAAATAATAATGATCTTTATGATGATAATGACGAATCCGTTAACGACCATATCATTTGTATAATATATTTAAAATAGATTGATAATGAATAATAATAAAAAAAATGATAAAAAAGCGTTATACAACTTACATTAGATTGTTAAACAATTTCAAACAACGTCTACAATGCATGAGTGAAATAAAATGTAAATAAAAGAAGCCACATGCATATGTACATATTGTTGTATTTGCATGTTTAATTAACACAATCTTTACGTTCATTTATTGATACCATACATGGGAATTTTTAATTGGCATTAAAATTTCATTGGCACTATTGCCAGTGTCAAAAAAAAACATTAGCATTTATTGAAAATGAAGTTTTTTGGCATTGGAACCGCACAAATTCCTCAAAGAAACAGTTGATGAAAAAAGCACTTGTTTACAATAAATATATCGAGGGAGGAAAACTTGCTATCTACTATGTTATAGCAAGTTTCGATTAGTGTCCTTCGATATATATTTTTTTAAACTTAAAATGGTAGTATCTCAAAAACTAAGCAAAATGGAGCAAATTTTTGATTCTTTTCCATCCCCAGCCATCTTTATATATTTAGTCCTTTAAAATTCCTAGTTGGAACATAGGGTCATAAAACCATCTTTACATGTGTCCTAATTTTGAATCTAAAATACAGTCGAACCCGGTTATAACGAACTCCGAGGGACCAGTAAAAATAGTTCGTTATAAGCGAAGGTCGCTATAAACGGGGTATATTTTTTATCAACCTAGTTTTATTTAAAAAAAAAAAATAGATCCAATTTTGTTTAATTTGATGTTTTTTCGTAAATAAACTCCTTCGTAAGAAGAAACCATTAAAATGATAAATACATTTTATCAAAATCATAATAGAAACCAAAAAATTCCAACCTTTTAGTAGTTTGATAAACATGATTGCCACACGTTTAAAAAATATTCATTGGAGTTCGTTATAAAAAGGTAAAAGAGCATTAAATTGTGTTCGTGGGACCATAAAAAACAGTTCGTTGTAACCGAGGATTCGTTATAACCGAGTTCGTTATAAAAGAAGTATTTTGTGTAAAAATTGGTTCTAAAACGTCAGGACTTTAGAATGAGTTCGTTATAACCGAGAATTCGTTATAACCGAGAATTCGTTATAACCGAGTGCGTTATAACCGAGTTTGACTGTAGTTGGAATTCCCGAAAATTTAAAAGTGCACGTATCTTGCTAATAGCTGCCTACACGACAGAGAGTCTAACAGCATTTTTGTAGCTCCTGACTCTTAGAACACGACCGCAAAATACCCAAAAGCCCTCATTGTAATAGTTTTTTAGTTATGTATGTATTCTGTTTTTTAAATTCGCAAAACCCTACTGGGCCCATAAATTGAAGTATCTAGAAAACTAAACAAGATAATGCAAAACTGATACAAATTTAGAATCCATGACGATCTTTTAATGACCTAGGCTCTATACCATTTGAGGTTTCGACCTAATGGTCGAAGCGGACCAAAATAATGAACTTTTTTTGTGTATTTAGGCGAAATATGTTAGTTTTTTTAGTTTTCGGGAGTATTAGATTTTCCTCTTCCTCACATGAGGAGGGAGCCAGCGATATTACGGATATCTAAAGAACCAAAAATTGCCTGCGTTTTATAGTGCGTTTACACTGGTCCTCTAAGCTAGCTTAAAGTAGATTGTGGCTCCAATCCAGTTTCAATCTATTAGATTGCCCATACAAATTTATTTTTTTCAATCTAGTAGTTTAGACTCTAATCGGCAAACGCAATCTGGTAAAGTTAGATACAACTCTGTATTTCTATTATTTGCATTTTCCAACACTGAAAAACACCGACACAAAGCCTGCTGTTTTGATGACGCCACCAAGTATGTGTATGCCGCCGTCATTGTTATTTGTAAACGCCGTCACTGTCCTTGTTAATCATACGACGACTAATTACCGTCGCTATCTTTTGACGCAGTCACACACATTTATTACCAAGTTGTTGTTATAAATGCCATTCCTAATCTTCTCAAATGTAAAAAATGCCAATGTAAACGGTACAGATTGCAAAGTAGATTAAAATCCCAATTTACTAGATTAGAAATCCAATGTAAACGCACTATTACTCTATCTTGCTTAGTTTTTTAGATATAACCATTTAAAGTTTTTATCAAAAAATAATTTTCACAGAAAAAACAACCTGCCGATTGAAATAAGACTCTTACCCCCAATTTCTGCATGACGAACGAACGACAAACATGTAAATATATGCAATTTTTTGACGTTCGTCTTACAGAAACTGGAGGTTAATATTGCTAATCATTTTTTTATTAACAAATTTATTAATGCCAATTAATTTTTAATAATTAGCATTAGTAATGTTGTCCATTCTTAAACGGGCATTGGTGATTGAAACAATGCAAATGCCAAAAATTTGATTGGCATTAGTCAATTAATTGAATGTAGGTGTGGAACTAGGGTTATATAGTCGCAACAAAAAATCGATTTTTCGACTTTTTTCAAATTTTAAAAAGTCGACTTTTCGACCTTTCGACTTTTTAAAAAGTCGACTTTTTTCGACTTTTCGACTTTTATGGACATTCTTCGACTTTTAACTTTTTTCGACCTTTTGCAACTTTTAAAAAGTCGATTTTTTTGTAAATAAAAGTTTAGTTTTGACTTGTTGTAAGCATTTTAGGTGCTATTTTTTTGGTTGTATTGTTCAAAAAAAAGTCGAAGAAATCGGAAATGTGGAAAAGGTTGAAAAAATCGAAAGCAAAAGAGTCGACTTTTGATTTATAGAACCATATCACTGAGGTGTTTACAATAATCAAAAATATTGGTAAATATTGCACTTAACACTTTCTAACTCATGAATTTGGCATTGACATTTTTGCTTCACATACAAAATACATGGAAATACCAATAGCTTTAGTTGTTATTAAACTCGGCTCTCATTTAAAATTTTTTTTCCGAATAAAGAAACTATTTTCATCTGACAAAAGTTAAAAAAAAATAAAAAATTTCGAAAAAAAAGTCGAAAGCAAAAGTCGACTTTTCGACTTTTTAAGAACAAAAAAAGTCGATTTCGACTTTTCGACTTTTTCATACAAAAAGTCGATTAATCGACTTTTCGACTTTTCGACTATAGAACCCTATGTGGAACAAGGTGCTAGAATCCAAAAACCAAATTGTTCAAGAGAAGCAAAAAACTAAATAAGTCGCAAAAAAAATAATTTTTTGAAATTTCTTTTTGCAGTTTGACAAAGATGGATATATGCATATATGTAAAAAATTTCATTAAAAACAAAAGAGCGGAAGTAGCAAAAAAATGCATGTGAATTTTTGTACTAGTGGAATAAGGTGCTATGTTACAATTTCTTAGAAATTTCAATACATTTGCCAAGTAGTTTTAAGTTTTTTGGGTTATTTTTAAAAAATTTAATTTTAGCGTGATGAATTCAGCAAAATTTAGACGGGGCCCACAGTACTCATTTTTATATAAAATAATAAAAAGCAGTTAATATAACAAAAAAAAACTGTAATATGGTTTATTTTAAACAATTTTTCCCATAATGTGTTAATATATTAGTTACTAACCATTAAATTTTTAAGTTTGAATTTAAAAATTTGGTAGATTATCAAAATCTACCATTAGTATTACGTAAAATAATATTATGTTTTTATATGGATATAGCACCTTTTTCCACATTTACACTTTAACTATAGATAGATTAGAAAGCGTTTTTTGCCAAACCAATGGGCAGATGTTAAAGCCTAGGATGTTTTCTACACGCTACCAATCTCACATGTAAGAATTTTTATATACTTCCTTTAGTTTAACTGCAAAATACATGTTAATATCCGGGAAAAAATATTAAATATTCCCAAAAATAGTTAAAATTTAACTTTTAAGGTCACTTTTATGACCGAAAACGATCAAGTTTTTAACAAATTTGTTTACAAATGAGTCGAACTATTGTAGGAAGATACGATTTTGCAAAAAAACGCGATTTTCAAAAATTGGATTTTAACACCTTGTTCCACACATACTTTCAATTAGTACATTTATTTTAAAAGTTCCATGTATGATTGCTACATACATATGCATCATACATGGGACTATTTAAATAAATGGACTAATTAATTGACGACTTCATTTGTTTCATATTAAATAGCTATATCTCAAAAATATGCCAGATAGAGCCAAATGGAGGGCATTTTTGGTTCTTAAAATCTCCATAGTTTCGTTGTGGACCCTAATGGGTCCAAATATTTAATCCAACATTGTAGGTCTATTTCACCCATTGGGTCCAGACCACATTAGTTACAGTCCCCAAGGTCCCAAAAGGTTCTTTACTACAATTTAGGTGCCCAAGAGGGTCTTGAGAATTTTGAAAACTGAATAAATAAAAAACTATTACTCGGAGGGCTTTTGAGTACTTTGCGGACGAGTTCAAGAAACCAAGAGCTACATAAAGGATTTCGGAGTTTTTGTTGTGTCTGCAATATTTACAAAATATGAGCATTAATTATTAAATTTTCTAATATTTATTGTAAACAAATGCGTTTTTCATCAATTGTAATTTGCAAGTATAAAAATTAGATTCGACTTGGCCGAATCCATGAATACTCTCCACAAGGCCTCAGTAAATTTTCTAACTTGAATAAAGAATTTAACAATTTTAATTAGAAATATTTTATTTTGAGAAAAAAAAAACTTTTTTTCGTCATTTTTGAAAAAAAAATTGAATTTTTTTTTGAGTGTAAAATTTTTTTTGTGTGTAAAATTTTTTTCGAGTTGATTTTAATTAGAAATGTTTTAAGCTTGATTTACACGTTAACTACCCTTGACCACCCTTATCTACTATTCCCCAGTATTGGAGGATAACAATTGTCAAATTCAAATAATTTTTCATACAAAATTATTTAAACCCGGCAAACCGTATCACCAATACTGGAAAATAGTAGATAAGGGTGGTCAAGGGTAGTTAACGTGTAAACTGCCCTTTTTATTGAGTAAAAACAACATTTTTTGTAATTTTTGTAAAAAAATTGACAACATTTATTTTTGAGTGTAAAATTTTTTTGCTGAAAAATATATTTGCTAAGCTTTAGTAGCCTTATGATTGTCAATATACTGTAATAGAATAAAGAAAATGATAATAATATTGGTGCTGTACGTGAGAACAGGGTATTAAAGTTTTTTTTAACTCCCGAATTCACGAATTCACTCTTTTGCTTATAATCACTGGAGCGATTTTTCTGAAATGCAATACCAACCTGAGCAGGCAAATAACAAACATATAAGCCAAACTTCAGCAGCCTCAGTAAGGTCATTCAAAAGTTAGCGTGTTTTCAACAGACAGACGGACGGACGGCCATCGCTAGATCGACTTAAAATCGATCAAGGATCATGAATATATACTCTATGGGGTCCCAGACTAATATTTCGAGTTGCTACAAATGGTTTCATTGGCCTTAATACAAATAATGCCAATGCCAAAAAAGTTCATTGGCAATAAATGCTAATGTTTTTTTGGCATTGCCATTAGTTTCAACTAATGCCAATTAAAATTCAATGCCATTTAAAAATTCCCACATATGGTATGTAGAATTAATTGATAGACAAAACTTATTGCAGTTCTTTTGTTTCATATTATAAAAAATAAATTTAATGAAATTTGTTAGAAAAAAACCTGTGATACAAACAGAATAAGAGCAAGTCGAGAATAATCACAACACGGCAACAAATATATATAGTTGTAAAGGTGGAGAAGTTTAGAATTTTGTAGAAAGTGTATTTCTTTGTGGGATTCATTTAAGAGCTCCACCTCAATTTCAAGGAATGATATTTCCAAAATATCAATGCAGGAAAAGTGACCTGTCACACCTTTCATAAATGTCACTTTTGTAAGGAAATGTTAAAACCCCAATCACTTGTAACATGTCCCTCAGCCTGCATCGTGTGTTATTGAACACACCAAACATTTTTTTTGTACTTACAAATTTTTTAAAAATTTCTCCATATTTTTTTTTTCTAAAATCATTTTTAAAGAATTTAAAAAGCATTTTTGAACAAACAACAATTTGCACAAAAAATAAATACACTGATTCGGAATTTGGTGGATTGAACATTAGCGATTTGCCATTTAAACTCCTTTTGCTACTTGTAGTATAGGGTTTTTGATATTTACTAAATAATCTTGACAATGGAATCTGACAAATTCCGAACCACGCGTCGATAAAGTCTTGCAAAAATGACCAACATAAATATATTTAAAACAGAAAAATCATAGTTTTATAAATCTTCCTTGGTTTTAATTAGTAAAGAAAGTAATGACCTCGAACTAGAATAAATATATTTTTTTTTTTACTTTACAACACAAAAATGTTTT
The DNA here is from genome assembly GCA_963921195.1 of Pegoplata infirma. Lineage (NCBI taxonomy): Eukaryota > Metazoa > Arthropoda > Insecta > Diptera > Anthomyiidae > Pegoplata > Pegoplata infirma. Next base: position 10,923,905 of record OY992537.1, on the reverse strand, counting down.
TTTCGGAACCTCAACATTTTTTAAAAAAAAATTTGTGTTCGGGACTAGTGTAATCGACTTTTTTCAAAAACCGGTTTTCAAATACATTGTTTTAAAAACAGAAAACCCGTTTTCGGTTTTTAAATTTACAAAAAATCGGTTGATCCGGTTTGTTCGGTTTTTGCCATCAAAGGTAAAAAATTGCAAACACGGCAAATATTTGTCGGTGCTTCAAGAAGTTTGGTATTGTATATCAGCAAAATCAGTCTACACCATTTTTAGAAATTTCCATTTATTTTTCAGAAACTTTTATTTATAAATTTCATTTATATTTCAGAAATTTCCATTTATATTTGCAGTTGAGATTTTTTTTTTTTGACTGAGAAAGTTTTGATATGTCTCTTTGTCTTCGGTCAAGGGATAAATACCCAGTCAGAAAAATACAAAAGGGCCAAGGTTGGCAAAGCGTTGGTGCCAGTATTACCAACGTTGGCCGATAACACGGTTTGCAACTAATACTGTACAGTGGCATTGTTGGATTGATAGCGCCAGATGGGGCTCGGGCCAATTGTTTTTTCTGGTGTTGGCAGACTGTTGGCAAAACAAAAAAACTGTACATCACCAGTGTCATATTTTTAAGTAATACTACGCTGTGCCAAAGTCGGATTTACAAAAAATACTGTACAGTGCTATTGTTGGATTGATAACGCCAGATGGGGCTCGGGCCAATTGTTTTTTCTGGTGTTGGCAGACTGTTGGCTTTTTGCTGTGATATGCCTGCCCGAGCGTTTATCAAGTGTACCAAGGGTCACACGGGTTTTTTTCTTGTGAAAGATGCACCGTAAAAGGAGAAACAGTAAATAAAACACGCATTTTTAAAGAAATAAATTGTGAACAACGTACGCTCCAGTCGTTTATAGAAAAGGCTAACGCTGAGCACCATTTAGCTAAAGAAACCAGTCCACTTCTCGATATTCCTAACTTTGACTTAATAAAGTCCGTCGTTTTGGATGAAATGCATATGTTGTACCTTGGAATTGGAAAAACGTTACTTCAGAAACTTATTTTTAAGAATCCAGATTCTTATATTTCCGAAGAAAACGTAGCAATTGTGCAACAACATTTTTTGAAAATATCTAAAGATATTACAGCTGAGTTCCAAAGAAAAACGTTTGATTTAATGGATACAGGAAATTGGAAAGCTACACAATATCGTTTTTTTTTTTATTATATGGCGGAGGGATAGTTTTGAAAAATGTATTGAAATCTAATCTTTAATTCTTTTTACAGCTTGTCGAATTTTGTCATCTAGCAAATTAGCTACATTAAAAGCTGATTATGTTAAGCAGTTATTAAGGAAATTTGTTGAACTTATGTCATATTTTTATGGGCCAAAATCACATACAATGAATTCACAACCTCATTCATAACGCAGATGACGTTGTTAATATAGGGGCGCCGCTATCTCAATTTTCCGCGTTTGATTTCGAAAATAGCCTAGGTTTTATAAAAAGTATTATAAATTCTCCAACCAACCCCATCGGAGAAGTTCAAAGAAAACTTCATATTTTTCGATCAAACGATTCATCAAATAATTTTCCATTGCTTTATCGTATCAATAGAAGCTTAAAATATTCTCTTGGAAAAATTTTAGAAACCTCGGAAATAGGAGTTACTTTTAGCTTTGTTATTATCGAAGGCAATAAAATTTCACCACTTCCTCCTGGTAACGTATGCTTACTAAGAAATGGAAATGTTATTACGGTTAACGAAATTTTTAGTAGGAAAGTGTCGAATTTCAAATGTGATGATATTTTTTTTAAAGGCAACGTTTTTCTTGAAGTTACTGATTTTGTGGAATATCCACTTCCATCAAGTGAAATAGGATTGTATGATGTTAGAAAATTAGATGAAAATAACACTAAAATTAACATAAGTATGGTAGAATTCAAGTGTATTCTTACTACTAAGTGTATTCCTACTACTATGTGATGATAAAACAATTGCTATTACTCTATTACACTAATTTTAATAATATATATGTAAATTATTTAATAACTCTTTGTTTATATAATAAAAGGTGTAATAAAAACAATATTTAATCGAAATCCAACCGCTTAAAAATAATTAATAAAAAAATAAATGGTCGTAAATGTTGTATAAAATGAACTGGCAGAGTACAATTCTGTTTGTAATTGCCAATGTTGAAACGCTGTTGGCATTTCCAATAAATCCAGTGCTCCGCCAGTACAATATTTTTTGTACGGTTGGCAGTTTCTGATTGGGTATGTTTCAAATAAGTCAAAAATGTAAATTTTCGATTAATCGGTTGTTCGAATAATAACAATTGGATACCCTACTATTTACATCCAAAATTATGTTGCATTCCGCAGTTTTTTTGTTGAGAATTATTTATAAATCTGTTGATTTTTTTAAACATTGTGCAGGGTATCAAATTCGGAACAACTCTGAAACTTATCAAAAATTAAAAAAAAAAAGAAATACTCAAAACTTATTAAACAACAATAACAATTTTCCATTTTAGGAATCATGGAGCAATATTATAGATAAAAATTGTGCACAATTTATTGCAAATTATCTTTATTCGCAACCGCCATCAGCACAACAACGTCAACAACGAGAACAACAACGTGCCGGTACAATAACATTTCGAAAATATGCCGAACCTTATTATATTGTTGAGAGGGGTTCTATAGATGAACAAATAAATTTAATTCAATTGTCATTGGGTGGTAAATCAGCAGATGTAATTGATTTAAAACAATTGGAAATGGTGAATAAAACTCTTATCTTATAATATAAAAAAAATATTTATTATATAATTATTTGTATATCCTTTCTAGTATATAACATCTATATTATTAAGCTACTTACACATAATGAGAGCTAAAAATTCGCCAGAATATGGATCTTGGCTTAAATTTGGTTTTCATTGTAATGATCGTTCAGCACAATGTTTTGCTAAGGGTTTGGCACGTCTTCTAGACAAAGAAACCGAATCGGCGACAACAGCTTCTCTTTATGCTTTAGAAAAATGGTTACAAATTAATCCAACTTTCCTGATAATATGGCGTAATGTTTTTTGTTATCTTTATGAACATAATAGTAATGGAAAAACTGGTAAATTGGGTGGAAATCATATGAATAGTCAAATATTACCAATACAAGAAGGTTAGTTAACAATTATAACATTAGGGCGTCCCGTCAATTTAAACTTTCGAATTACGTGTCGTAATACCTGCCAAACGATAGCCACGTTAGAGCTTAATATGGCAAAATTTGTGATAAAAAAGTTGGGAAATGTTATGAATGTATGCTATGTAAAAAAATTAAGGATCTTTGGACCAAATTCGCTGATCAGCATTTTTGACCAAAATTTTTTTTAATGTTTTAGATAACATACTTAAAATTTTTCAACTTTTGAAACCTATTTGTATAAAAAATAATTTTTATGTTTAAAAAAATCGCGGTTTTGGAATTTTTTTAAATATTTTTCCAACAAAGTCGCAAAATTTCCGAATTTTTTATCTGGATTGGATTAAAAAATTCGTACATAAATTTTGGTCGAAATATGTAATTTTTTCCAACTTTGCCGACGGAAGATAACCTTGCAAAATTTTTCCCATATTCAGCTCTAACGTGGCCATCGTTTGGCATCGTTACGACATTAAATTGGAAAGTTTACATTGGACGGGACGCCCTAATATACCTATTTAAAAAATTCAGAAAAATACAATACAAAATAATTTATTTTCAGGTTTAACTGGTGGTACCAATTATACACCAATTTTGGATATACCTCATGTGATATTTATTAACAGCAATGTGCCCACGGATTTAAGAAACAAATGGCGTTTTTTGTTTTCATCTAAAACTATGGGTGAAAGTTTTTCTACCATGTTGGGTAAATTACTTAAATGTGGTCCAACTCTTTTGGTTGTGGAAGATGAAGATCATTATATATTTGCTGGTTATGCTCCAGAATCTTGGGCATTAGGACCAAATTTTATAGGTAAAGGATAATTTAACATATTTATTTTGTGACTGATATTAATTTTATTTCCCAATCAATTTTCCAGGCGATGATAGCACTATGTTATTTACTTTAAGTCCAGGCATGCGTTGTTTTAATACTACAGGCTATAATAATCATTATCAGTATTTAAATTTAAATCAACAGACTATGCCCAATGGATTGGTAAGTAAATATTATTTTGTTAACCTGCACCTTTTTTTTAAAAACGAAAGTTTAAAAAAGAGATTAACTTTTATTTAAGTCAAATCGGATTTTTTAGCTTGTAGCACTCAGCGATCAAAATAGTTAAAGAGTAAAAAAACGGGCATTGCATTATTTTTTGCTGTAGAATCCACTGGTAAAATCAGATTTGCATTATATTAAGCCGTTTTTTCTCTGCAAAAAAATCAGCTCAAAATCCGCTTAAAAACCATACTAAGAGCGAACATTTTTCCAAAAAAATTACCAGTATTTTTTTAGCATCCCTAAATCTGTCAAAAAAAGATGATACCCGATAAACAGATGAAGTGACATAGTTACCATACGAACCCTAATATATAAGTTTGTCACTTCTTTTGTAACTTATCGAATTATCGGTCTGGAACCCCATAAAGACATTCTAGTGATGTCCGTCTGTCTGTTGAAATGCAGATCGCGGCCAAAATATATGACTAAAACTTAACATGTTTACTTGTTCCCAGTCGGAAAAAAAATAACTGCTGACACCCCCATTACAAAATCGCTGACATCTTCATAAAATGTTTCTTAATGTTCCAAAGAATTGGCCGTGGCCACTGATAATGTAAGGACATCTCAAAATTTTGGCAGATTTAACATAACCTAAAAATACTTTAATTCGCCTGCTGGTTGACATTTGTGAACAGAATTGGACATTGAATTGTATTTAAACAAATACAAATAATTTTTTTTTGCGAACTTTTTCTTTTTTTTTAAATTTTTTTTTCGCGCGAATTTTTTTATTTGCAAATAATCTTTTTTTACATTGTGGAGGGTATACATTCGGCAAGTCCGAATTTAACTTTTTTACTTGTTTATTTTTTTTTAATTTTGTTTACGAACTCTTAAAAAAAGTCCTAAATTTAAGTTCTTAAATTTAAATCTCATTTTTGAAAATGTTTAAACTTTTTAATTTTCTTGAAATTTTTTGTGGAAAATTTCTTTGTATCTACAAATTTTTTTTTCAGCAAGATGGTGGGACTATGATTATTTCTATTTGTAAAGATTTTTTGAAAAATTATTATTGCACTTTTTCAATATTTAATGCCAAAACTGACCCTCATTAATTTCTATCCCTAAACAAACTTACACTCTATCTCCAATTCCTAAGGGTGCTCTCATACAAAATGGCATATTTAAAATTGGATCCAACCGCTGTAACTGCCCTAAGAATGCCCCCAGAGCAAAAAAAAATTTTGTTTGTCAAATTTATTTTCTTTCACCATATTTTTATACCCTCCAACTACAGTATGGGGGTATACTCACTTTGTCATTCCGTTTGTAACGCATCGAAATATCGGCTGGAAACCCCATAAAGTATATGGGACATTCCATGTCAAATCAGACACTTTGAAAATTTTTTTTTTTAGATTTTCCCAATTTGTTTAAAGTTTTTAGTACCCTTCGAAGACTCCTTCGTGGTAAATTTTAAGATTTTTTGATGACAAAAGATTTTTTTTAATTTTTTTTTGTGTATAACTTCTATCGATTCTACAAATTTTTTGCCCAGGAGGATCGTGGGATAACGATTATTACTATTTTTTAAAATTTTTTGAATAAATTTTATTGTAATTTTTCATTCTTAAAATCATTTCTACTGCTCTTATCTCTGCTCTGGGGAAAAAATACAAATTTTTTGCCCAGGAGGATCGTGGGATAATGATTATTACTATTTTTTTAAATTTTAAAAAAAACAATTTTATTGTAATTTTCCAATCTTAAAATCATTTCTACTGCTCCAATGGTGCGTCATAGAGGGGTCCTTTATAAGACCGACCCCCATTAATTGTTTCGTCTTAACATTTCTTTGGAACAAACTAATACCCTATCTCCAATTTCTAAGGGGGCTCCCACACAAAACGACATTTTTTAAAATTTGCTCCAACAACTCTAACTGCTCTAATAGTGCCATTAGAGCAACAAAATGTGTGACCGACCCACAATATTTTAGTATATTTAATATTTAGTCCAAACATTTTCTCTGAACACACCTACCCTCTATCTCTAATTGTTAAGGCGGTCCCCATACAATTTTTTTTTTTATTTTTTGTAAATTTGTTTTATTTAATCAGCTTCTACCGGTCCAATGGTGCGTCCAAATTTTGAAAAAAAAATTTGAAATTTGGACCATTATTGAAGAAGTTATGAGTAAAAGAAGTTTGAGTAAAGGAACAAACTACCAATTTTTAAAAATTCGATATCTTTTAAACGGGTCATCAAAAAAATCTGAAAATTTACCACGAAGGAGTTTTCGAAGGGTACTAAAAACTGTTAACAAATTGGGAAAATCTAAAAAAACAAATTTTCAAAGTGTCCGATTTGACATGGAATGCCCCATATATATTATTGATCTATGATCGATTCTAAGACTTTTCTAGAATGTCCGTATGTCCGTCGGTCTGTATAAGACACGATGCAGTCCAAAATAAAAGAGATAGACTCGTCAAGTTTGGCAGGAATCTGTGTTTTGGTCCTAGACAGTTTAAGTTCGTAAATGGGCAAAATCGGACCGGGGGAAAAAAGTTCCCCCTTTGAAGAACTTAACTAACCTCTGAAAAACGCCATATTTTCACAGGTTTTTTTTTGTATTTTTGTTAAGCAAATAAAACAATTTGATGTCAGAAAAAGTTGAAAGTCCTGCACTTGGACCCAGGAAATAAAAAAAATATTTTTTTTTTTGCCCGCCCCCCTTTTGTGGGCGGGGATATTAAAAATGTTTTAATTAATTAAAAAATTGTATTACTTAAGCTCCAAAAGCATAATAAACGAATTTTTAAACATTTACCACATGGGTTTATGTGTCCTCTAATGACCCCTACTGACCCCCCCCTCCCAAAAAAAAAACGCCCCAGCAATTTTTTTTTAAATTTTTTTTTATATGTTAGAGGGTATAGGTTAGGTTGTAGGTTGTAAGTGGCTGCTGACGTTTTACGTCAACACACGTAGACTCTGAGGTCCATTGTGATACCACGGTATTAACACTCTCACTTGTTTTCTTTGATACTCCCTTATATTCTCCCCTTTTAAGATTAAGATATTTTTTAATCTATTAATTTAATCTTTTTTCTAGGGCATGGGTGGTCAATTTGATTATTGGGGCTTATACTTGGATTGTGAATATGGCCTTGGCCAGAGTTCAGAGTCATGTACTACATTTAAAGACTACGTTCAACTTAGTAAACGTAAAGAATTTCGCATAAGAAATCTCGAAGTTTGGGGTATTGGTGATATACCAAAACGCGGTGATGACAGTGACGAGGAAGGAGACGTAAGTATAAATTTATTTATTTAGAAACTAAATTTTAGACAAAAAAACATTTCTTTTTGTATCTTCTTTCAGGGTACTAATAAACGTTCCATATTGGACTCAAATCTAGAAGATCGTGTCATGTTGGAATTATCAGGCCGTAATATGCATTCAGATGGGTTTAGAGAACCTGATATGGACCTATAAGTTAACTTGTCAGTTGCTTAATTTTTTTTTTAATATTTTCCGTAAATCCAGTAGGTTTTGTGTTTTGTTTCCTTAAGGCTATTTCGTCTTCTTCATCTGCTTCGTATATTAGGTATGTTAGTTATAACCAAAGACAATAATGAGATAATTTTTGACAAAAATGAAATTTGTTCTTTAAAAGAATTTTTAGCATATTTAGAATTAAAAAACTCTCATTCCTCTTAAAATGAATTTTAAATTAAATTAATTAAAAACAATTTTCTTCTCTTTGGTGGGGAAGAAAGAAAAAAAAAAAAAACAGAAAAAAACTTTAATTTCGAATTTATTAATTATGTATACATACAATATATTTTTTGAAGATTCCAAACCAAGGTGATTGTTAAAAAAATATATAAATTATTGTATAACTTGTTAAAATGTCTGCAAAAATGCAGACATTTATATTTCATATTCTTCTTCGTCTTCTGCATTGCCGGCTTCATCGCCAGATGATCTAGCATTACTGTAGTCATTTGAGTAACTGCTGGTGGTTTGATTCGTATTGCTGCTTTGACCAAATTTCGAAGCTCCTCCATATTGTGTTGATGAACTGTTTTCAAAACGGTTTCCGGTGGGTCGTAGTTTTGGAGGTTGAAATGTTTGATTATTTTGATTAAATTCATAAGTCGTTGAATTCTGTTCAGGTCTACTATAGTTTGTTTTGCGTAACATGGATTTGAAATTGAAAGGCGGTTCATCAGAATCCTATAAAAGAAATAGAAAATTAAATTATTGTAATATAATGTGGAAATTAAAAAAAAATCACAACCTACAACCTCATAATTATTTTCACGACGATTTATAAGATTTTGCAGCTCATTGACGGGATTTTGACCTGATGGTGGATAAGAATTTCGCATATTTTGATTTGGTCGATTCATTTGATTCATTTGACTCATTTGATTCATTTGACTCATTTGATTCATTTGATTCATTTGATTCATTTGATTCATTTGTCTATTATCATAACGATTCATCATGTTCATGTTAGGCATAGGTGGTGGCGGTGGAGCAGGATAGCCTTTTAAACTATTACGTCTAGAACTGGGACGATTAAAGTTGCTATAATTATTATAGGCATTCATTTGCATCTGCATTTGTTGTCTATAAATAAAAACAGCAAAAAGTTGTATCCTCTTCAGAAAAATCTTAGATCTCAAGCTTTTTGTCTCCCCTTACCTTCTCATAATATTTGGATCACGATAGAAATTTTGATTATAAATAACATCACTTTCACCCATACGATCCCAATTTGTTTGACAAGCTTGCTCTTTTTTGTATGCATTATAATGCATACTGTATGATGTCGTCGAAGGATTTCTTTGTAACGGACTATCCCAGGGTTCTTCATCCATCATAAATGTGGGAATCGTTGATGTATATGTTTGTCGTGTCATTGAATTGGCTGGATCTACCATATATTGAGTATCATAGAAGGGTATTTGATCTAAACGTAATGGTAATTTACGTAAAGCCACCTAAAACAAGAACATTTGATTTTTTTGTATTATTCGGATATGACAAAATAAAAACAATTTTAATAATAATTACTGGCATAGGTCCTAATTGTGATGAATTTACTTCTCTAGTGTTAATACGATCGTAGGGTACAGACCGAGTACATTTATTTAAACCAGCGACCACACGTTGATTGTAAATGTGAGCCTAAAAGAAAACAATTTAGTTGCAATTATTTGGAATTTAAAATATATTAGTTAATAGCAAATTCGCATTAATTTTTTTAAACATGTTTAAGAACTTAAACATGCTTATGTACCTTAACAAGTTTAAATTTAAACATGTTTAAGTGGTTAAACATGTTTAAAAAAATGAGTGCGAATTTGGTATGAGATTTAGAAAATCTTGATTAGAATTTAAAAAATATTTTTTTGAAACAAAAAATTTGAGATAGAGTACTCTGTGCTGGAGAGTGGATTTTGTTTCTTTCTTTTTCGCACTTACAGGCCTCTGTTCTCTCTTTTACAACTTTTCACATGAAATTTTCCGAATCACATGAAATCGAATTCGGTGATATGTTGTTCACGTTTTTATTTATGGTTTTCTGTAGCAGACATGTTCACGAATGCATTTAAAGTCGTTTAGAGACCATCTAAGAATTCGGAATAAAAAAATCATTCTGAAGAATGTATTCTTTTGCTTAAAATGAAAATAAACAAGTGAGAATGTTAAATTCGGTTGTGCCGAATCTTTTATACCCTCCAATATGATTAAAAAGGGGTCGGGCCGAAAAAACGTCATTTTCTTATCCCCTGGGTGCAAGAGCAAAATTTTTATTTTTTTTTTTTATTTTTTAACAAAAATTTTGCGCTGTGGGCATTAATACACCCAAAACCCCTCAGATTTCTCATATAAGTGTATTTTCAAAAAAATATTTTTGTAAAAAAAAATAAAAAATTTTTTGTCCAAAAATAATTTTTTTGTAAGAAAACTGTAAAAACTTTTTTTGGTGTATGCGTTAATACACCCAAAACGCAGATTTCTCATATAAGTGTATATTTTAGATATCGCGTGAGTGACTTTTGACTCACACTCAATCACGCTCACGAGAGGAATTTTCCAATCACGCACACTCACTCACGATCATATTTTTTTTTACTCACACTCACTCACAACTAGAGATGGGCGCTGCTCACGTGATTTGCGTGATTCACGTGAATCACGCATGAATCACGTGATTCGTGAGTAAATTTTTTTCTACTCACGTGAGCGTGCGTGAGCGTGAGTACCAAAAAAAAGTTCGTGCGTGATCGTGCGTGAGTAAAATTCTTGCGTGAATTTTCCGTGATTTTAATTGTTTCCCAGATTTTTTTGTTCGGTTACGTTTTCTTGATTTTTTCATGGTCTTTTAAAAAAATTATAAATTTAATAAGTTTTGTAAATGGCTCACTGAGGAATTTGCACCGTGCTTCCATCAGGAAATGTCTTCAAATTCTGACATATATTAGGTATTTCTTGAGGACATGTTCTAACATTGTCATCAATGAATGTTTGTTTTAAGATTGTGAAAAATCCTCATCTATAAGGAAATGTCTTCACAATAGCAGTATATCAAACTAAACTTTTACATCTACCTGGGCAGTACCGTTTTAACCATAAGGGGCCCGAAAATGCAATAAATTCGGTTATACGAAAATAAAGATTTTTTTTTTTAATATCTTTTAAAAGAAATTTCTTATTTTCTTACAGAAAAAAATCTCAGAATCTAACAGACTTTTCGTATACACTGAGACTTTTTCTATAAGAGAAATTTGTAATTTATCAAAAGTCTCAAATCCATAGAAATATTTGCTACATAAAAAGTTTCAGAATGTGAACTATTTTTCGTACAGAAAAAGTTTCAGATTCTGAGATTTTAAAAGTCTAATGTTCAGAGAAGTTTTTCCAAAATAAAAAGACTCTGATTCTAAGACACTTTTCGTATTGAAAAACTCTCAGATTCAGAGACGTTTTTCGTATAAAAATATTCTCAGATTCTGAGACATTTTTCGTACAGGAAATTTTTTTTCACGAATATCATGTTTTTAATAAGTTAAGAAAAATTACCTCACTGCCCAAAATATTTTTTTTTAGTTTCTTTTTCTTAAAACAGGCAATCACATGAATTTAATTTGTATCAAAAGAATGTTTTTTTTTTTCATGCGACTTTTTACTTTCCAGCGGAGCCCCAAGTTCTTATGTGCCCAGCGTCATACTTTAAGACGGCCCAGAATATGGGAACTTTTTAATTTCTGAGAAAAACATCGCAAAGTCGAAAAGTTATTTCTTAATATGATAAAGATAATTTATAAAGAAATTGGATGGAAGTAAAAACTAATGGAAATACGAAGATTTTTTGCATTTTCGTATGACCTATATCAGACATTTCCACAAAGACGACTTAGGGGAAATGTCAACACCCCCTGACAACTGCCGATTATGATTGAGGAAATTTTAAATTTTTTTATGAAACTGTCCTCAACTCGGTAATTGGAGATGTCATGGGGATGCCAGGTGTGACTCTGACATGTCAGCAAGTCGTCACCACGGATGGCTCAAGGACTTTCCCAACTGGGTAATGCATAAAAAATATGACAAACAATTTTTTTTGCATATTTTAATTCGTGAGTATTTCGTGATCGTGATTACGTCGTGAGCGTGACTAAATTTTTTTTCTACTCACGTGAGCGTGCGTGAGCGTGAGCAAAAAAAAAATGTTCGTGCGTGATCGTGCGTGATTAAATTTTTTTTTTTGTGAGCGTGCGTGATCGTGATTGAAAAGTCACTCACGATCCCATCTCTACTCACAACCATGTCAGTAAAATTAAGACAACTCACACTCATGTGCACTCACACACGCATTACTCATACTCACGTTGATTCACACTCACGATACTCTTATTTATACAAAAAAAAATTTCAAAAATCTTTCAAAATTTTTAGCAACATTTCAGTGAAATTTTAATTTTATTTTGCTTTTTTCGGGACGAAATCTTAAGTGAAGCCAAATTTTAATATTTTTTTTGTGGCTCTTTTTGGAACGAAAGGAAATATGAAGAGAAAATAAATCACGCAAACTTACGCAAACAAATCGACTCACGCACACTCACTCACGCAAAAATCCTACTCACGCACACTCACTCACGCATTTTTTTTTCTCCACTCACACTCACTCACAATCACGTGAGTAAAATTGAATTCAGTCACACTCACGCGTGAATCACGTGAATCACGCTCTAATCTGCATATGTGCCCATCTCTTCTCACGATAATATATTTTTTTTACACTCACTTACAATCACGTGAGTAAATTTAAGACAACTCACACTCACGTGCATTCACACAAGCATCACTCACACTTACGTTGACTCACACTTACGTTGACTCATTCTCACGAAACTCTTATTTATACAAAAAAATTTTAAGTTTAGGCAAATTTTACAAGTTTTTTTGGCTCAACGCAAAATTCTTACTCACGCACACTCACTCACATATTTTTTTATCCATTCACACTGACTTACAATCACGTGAGTAAAGTTAGTTTCATTCACACACGAGTGAATCACGCACTAATCCGCTCATGTGTCCATCTCTAGTATATTTCAAAAAAACACTTTGTCCAAAAAAAATTTGTCAAAAAATAATTTTTTGGAAAAAAATTTAATTTTATTTTTATCAAAAAAAAAAAAAAAAATCGAACGAAACAATTAATTAAAACAAAAAATTTTGTAAAAAAATTTGAAATGTATCTTTTTTCCTTAATTTTTAAATCAGATTTCTTTTAATGCAATTTTAGAGCACGTTCTAACTGCATTGCACAATAACAAAACTGTACCCAAAAAATTTTTTTTTGCGATTTTTTTCAACAATTTTGCAAATTTTGGGCAAAATACACTCATAAGTATAAGTGTATTTTAAAAAAGAATAATAATGTCAAACAAATTTATTTGTCGAAAAAAAAAATCGAAAAATTAATTAAAGCAAAAAATTTTGTAAAAAAATTTTGAACTTATTTTTTTTTTCGATTCGCGATTTTTTTTCAATTAATTATTTTTTTCAAATAAATATACCCGAAACCACCCCCCCGAGATTTCTTATTTTCAAAAAAACTTTTTTTGTAAAAAAAAAAATTTTTGAAGAAGAAACATGTAAAAAAAATTTTTTGACAAAAAAAATCCAAAAAAATGAATTAAAGCCAAACAATTAAAAAAAAAATTAAAATTCATTTTTTTTTTAATTAGCTTTCTTTTTAATATTTTTAAGGGCACGGTCTAACTGCATTGTCTATATAACAATAACAACAATGTATCAAAAAAAATTTTTTTTGGGATTTTTTTTTTAAATTTTGCGCTGTGGGCAGTAATGAACCCAAAACCTCCCGATTTCTCATATAAGTGTATTTAAAATAAAAAAAAAACATTTTTGTCAAAAAAAAAAAAAAAATTTTAATTATTTTTTTTTTTAAATTCGACATTTTTATTAATTAATTTTTTTTCTAATTAATACTCCTAAAACCATAAAAACTCCCCAGATTTCTCATATAAGTGTATGGTATTATCAAAAAAAAAAAAACAAAAAAACATTTTTGTCAAAAAAAAAAAAACAAAAATGTCAAACAAGTTTTTTTGTTGAAAAAAAAAAAAATCGAAAAAATTAATTGAAACAAAAAATTTGGTAAAAAAAATTAATTTTTTTTTTTTTTAAATTCGTCATTTTTTCAATTAATTTTTTTTCCAATTAATACACCAAAAACCACCCCCCCAGATTTCCGTTATATGTAAGTTTATTTTCAAAAAAACTTTTTTGTAAAAAAAAAATCCAAAAAAATTAATTAAAGCAAAAAAATTTGAAAAAGAAATTAAAATTTATTTTTTTTTTTAATTAACTTTTTTTGGATTTTTTTTTTCAAAAATTTTGCGCTGTGGGCATTAATACATCCAAAACCTCCCAGATTCCTCATTTCTCATAACATTTTTGCAAAAAAAAATGTCAAAAAATATTTTTAGAACTTTTGAAAAAAAAAAAAATCTGCATGAGTGTTTAGTGAGTAAGTCAAATTTTGGGTAAGTTATTATTTTTTTGATTTTTGTGTTTTTTTTTAATTTTTTGCAAAAAAAAAATTTAACCATTTTTTTGTAAGAAAATTGAATAGGGTGAATAGAGCTTGCGCGACTCACGCGTTAGCGTGATTTAATCTATTGACCATAATATAACACAAAAATTACTGTATCTAAACATTTTTATAGTGCATTCACATTGGCATCGAAAGCCCGTTTAACGAGGTTTCGCCTCAAACCTCATTTGAAAGTACGTATTTTCCCATACAAATTGAAAACTTTTTGTTATGAGTTTTCAACGAAAGTACGTTCGAAAGCTCTTAAATTTCATAAAGAAAATAAATTAAAGAAAGTGTCAAAAATAAAAAATAAAAATATTTAAATATTTTCATAAAAAATAGCATTAAATCAAAAGATTTAAATAAATTATTGTAAATTAGTGCGAAAATTAATTAATTGTGTGCGATTAATGTCGGTATGTTCGCAAATTTTATTCGGCAATTTTCGAAAACGTGATAACCGTCAAAAATTTCGGGTGTGAACGGTTATGTTTTCAAAATGAAAGTACGTACTTTCAACGAGGTTTCGAGCTGAGTGTGAATGTACTATTAACAAAAATATTTTTTTTATCAAACAAATTTGACTTTGCAATGTTATTATGGAGGGTTATTAATTTTTTTGGAATTATTCCATGTTCTGTTTTGAATTTAATAATCTTATGTTACAATAAGTGTGCGGTACTTAGCTGAATTATAAAAATAAATATTTAAAATTAAAATATTAAAAAAAATAAATTTAATCTTTTGTAAAACTTACTTGTTGACATAAATTAACAAAATCTTGAAATTTTGCAGCTCTATAATGTAACAGCACTTGAAATAAAGACTTTTCACGCCATTTACGCACAAAATGACGTATGAATTCGGCAGTCTCTTGATTTATTTGGCCAGTCTTATCATTTACCAAGGGTGGATAACGTTGGCGGTCACGAAAACCACGGTAAGCTTAAAGAAATAAAATAAAAAAAAACAAAAATAAAAAGAAATAGAAAGAAATGAAAAGAAAAAAAATAAATTATCAATAAATTTAAACAGTTATAAGAATGATATAAAAAAAAATAAAAGAGTGATGAATGGGTGGAAGCCAAGTTGGGGGGTGGTGGTGGTTGTAACTGGAACACAAAAACATTTGTTACATAGGTCAAGGCTTTTATGTGGCTAATATTGGTGTTGGTGTAGCGTTAATTTAATTAATTTTTCATTTATTTCCAATACTCTGTTTCTGAGAGGTTTCATTATTGATCGATAGATGTAACGTTAGACAACGATGTGTAATTGCATTTGTAGTGATGGTAAGGAGGCCATTAATAAGCAGCTTTTCTTTGTAATCTTTTGTGACACTATAACACACATATGAGACAATAACGTGTGTTTTCTATTTTTAACATTTAAACATGTTCTTTTTTTCCAATTAAAGACTTAAATGGCTTAACGACACTTGTAGAAAAACAAGGTGTCGCCGCGGTGTCTTTTTTGATACGGCAATAAAGAAAATTGGCAATAGACCAAGAAGAAGTTTG
The DNA here is from genome assembly GCA_963921195.1 of Pegoplata infirma. Classification (NCBI taxonomy): domain Eukaryota; kingdom Metazoa; phylum Arthropoda; class Insecta; order Diptera; family Anthomyiidae; genus Pegoplata; species Pegoplata infirma. The sequence goes on along the minus strand of OY992537.1, from coordinate 10,908,027 downwards.
TGTTGTTTAGGATTTTTACTTTTTAAAATTTATTGTAATTCTTTTTTGTTTTCTCTAATAATTGCTAATATTTGTATATATGTATGTATTGTATGTTTAGGTATTAATATAATATGTTGTTTGAATATAAAGACGATTATAATACGTCTATGATTTATTTATTCTTCGCCTGCTCCATCGTTGTCTATAATGATACTTTCTCGCTGAGCTACACGAGCTGCTGCTAAGGCCTCTTCTTTGCGATCTTCTTCAAATGCATCCTCAGCTTCAGATGGTGTTTCACTTATATCTACATAATCAACTTCAGGGACATTAAGTAGATCATTGTCATTATCATTACCTTTTTGTATTTTAGAGGCAGCTACATCTTTTTCTCCCACAGCTTTGGCTAAATAAAAAGAAGAGTAAAGAAAACAATCATTATTACATGTATTGTTTTTAAGGAATATTCACTAAAATTACAGAATTTCTTACCTTTACTAGCACTGCTTCCTCCCTTCATACGTTTACGGGCCAATAGAGCTCTCATCATAGCTTGAACTTTTATGATTTTCTTTACTTGATTTTCGTATAATCTGAAAATATTGAAATTTGTTATATTAAATTAAACTGTTCAACAAATTTAGAAAACTTTGCACTTTAATGAATCAGAATACACGAATAAGATAGATTTAGACCTTTTTATTATAAATATGAGGCATTCCACACCAAATGCCCAGCGAAAAAAAACACTTGTACCGTAAACTTCTAAATAGGTTGTATGGATATCCCTATATGGAACTAAGAAAATTGCGTTTTTGGTTTTTAAATTTTTTAAAAACTGGGCTTAGGAGGCGTGGTCAAATATTGGAAAAATGGTCAAATTTGTGGCGAGTTGCCTTGATTAAATATTTATCACATTAAAGCGGAATGCACCACAATCTCAAAAATTTACATTCTTATATAGTTTTATATAAGCTATCGATTAAAATTTTTTTTTTTGGAAAATTTTGAGAACCCGTTCTGAAATTTTCCATTTTTTAAAAAGGTCAATTTATTAAAAAACATGCTACTTTTTTTTTTCTTTAAAATTTTTTTTTAAAAATTCAGAAACACGTTCTTCGTTTTTTTTTTTTTCGAGAAAATTGCATTTGAATTTTAAATTTCATAGCAATTTTGTAATTTGCTTGTATTTCTTTGTTTTAACGTTGCGAATGAGTAATATTTATGCAATTAATAATACTCATTCGCAACGATAATACAAGAAAATACAAGCAAATTACAAAATTGTTATGAAATTTAAAATTCAAATGCGATTTTCTCGAAAAAAAACGAAAAATGTTTTTCTGATTTTTTTTGTGTGGATGGACAAACATCTAAACTTTAAAAAAAAATTTAAAAAAAAGAAATAAAAGTGGCCGGATTTTTGATAAATTGACTTTTTTAAAAAATGGAAAATTTCAGAACGGGTTCTGAAAATTTTCCAAAGAAAAAAATTTTATTTATAGCCCACACAAAACTATATAAGAATGGTTATTTTTGAGATTGTGGTGCATTCCGTTTTAATGTGATAAATATTTAATCAAGGCAACTCGCCACAAATTTGACCATTTTTCCAATATTTGACCACGCCTTCTAAGCCCAGTTTTTGAAAATTAGAAAAACCAAAAACGCAATTTTCTTAGTTCCATATAGGGCTATCCAAACAACCTATTCAGAAATTTACGGGACACAGAAATTTACGGACACATGTGTAGCGGAACATTTGGTGTGGAATGCCTCATATGCCTTCCAAATTTTTCTATCACGTACCATTGTAACGTATTCCTAAGTTGCTCCCATAAAATAGGATTTTTATGAAATGGAGCTCGTTTTCTAAATCAGTCATCCGAATTTTTCTAGCACTTTAAAAATCAAAAATCAATTCTCAAAAATTTTTTTCTTCTAATAAAATAAAATAATTTTATCGGACGATATCTCCGTAAGGAAAAATTATATCGGAACAGTTCTAAAATTATTTTGACGAAGAGTTTTGAGACAAAAAATAATTCGTAGTCCTATAGGATTCTGAACATTGCGAAAACCCGAAATTTTTGTAGCATGGTAAATCGAAAACCCTAATTACTAATTTAAGATGCTATACATTTGTGAAAATTTGGCTGGGGTTTTCGAGTTTATATATATCGCGAATTTTTATACCCTACACCACACTGTGGTACAGGGTATAATGAGTTTGTGCTGATGTTTGTAACTACCCGAAATATTGGTCCTAGACCCACATTCAAGTATACCGATCGACTCAGAATCACTTTTTGAGTCGATTTAGCGATGTCCGTCCGTCTGTCTGTCCATGTAAACGATGTAAACACGATACAGGTCGTAATTTTAAACCAATTGACTTGAAATTTGAAACCTAAGCCTCTTGCACCAAGGACGAAGCCTATTGAAATTGGGAAAAATCGGTCCATATTTAGACATAGCCCCCATACAAAGGTCCTCTTTAGTTTTGGATCAATTGACTCTAATAACCGTACTATAATAGGTTTCGTTTTGAAATTTGGCACGTAAGCGTGTTTTGTCCTCACAACTCACCATTCCGAATTTTGAAGAAATCGGATCAGTTCTTCTTGTAGCCCCAATACCAACCACCTTCCCGATTTTCACATAAATCTCTCAAATTACATAAAAATAGAAAATACTTTATTAAAATTTTGTTTGTGTATGTTAAACGCGTACTTTAATAACCTTATCAAATCTGATTATCATCGGACTATTTATGGACTTAGGCCCCCCCTTGTGAAAATTTCACCCGATATTCAGTTAAAGCGGTTTATTCTCAACAAAAAGAAGCATATTTCACTCAAATTTGATTTGTGAGTGTTTTTAAACTTATTAAAGATTTGGGACCCATTTTTCGGGAAACTCTGGTGTAGGGTATTATATGGTCGGTCTCGACCTACTATAATTTTCTTACTTGTTTTTTTTACCAACATTTTTTCCGCGGATTTTTTTTAATTCTTTTTTTCTTCTTAAAAGTAATTTCTTTTTTAAATAAAGTTTTTTGCAATAATCTTTTTTACACTTCGAAAATTATTGCAGTTACTACATGAGGGTGGTGTGTGTAGTAAGTAGTAGTTGTTTTTTTTAACTACAATTTCAGTTGTTTTTGTATTAAAATCAAAAAAAAAAATTTTGTAGTTGTTTTAAAAAATTAATACAAAACACTACTACATTGTAGTAACAGTTGTCTTATGTAGTTGTTTTTAGTCTTCAAAAAAAAATTATTTTTCTTTAGAAAAACGGATTTGTTGTGTGGGGTGCAGCAGGAACTATTACCAAATAGAGCCTACGGTCAGGACCGGTTACCCGGGTAGACCGAAAACCGGTCGACCGATCTACCCGTGTAGACCGGTCTTTATATTAATATTTTATTATTTTTTTTTAAATTTCCCATTTCCACCATTTTTAAGAACAACTAAAGTGTCAAACTGAAATATTATGTAGAGAAAGTGAATTTTTTACAAAACTTAAGAACAATTTGTTTTTTTTTTTTCATTAAAAATTAAAAAAGGCCGATATCTCAAAAACTAAGCAAGATAGAGCAAAACGGAGAAATTTTCAAAAGAAAGACAACAAAGAAAAATATGGAATAGCCTTCCTCTATCCATGTGTGGACTCAACAGGTCCGAAATTTTGAATTAAAATTTCGCATTCCGGAAAATTTTAAAAAGCCAATATCTCGGTAAGTATTGTCCACACGATAAAAAGTCCAATGACATTTTTGTTTCTCTTTACTTGAAGAACTTGACCACAGAATATCCGAAAGTCCTGAGAAAAAAAGTTTTTGGGTTATTTGATTTTTAATTTTTTTTGGGACCCCAAAACCTACTTTTTATGATTTTATATGCCGATTTCTCAAAATTTTTGTTCTACAACCGGGACAAAAAGCTGTGAATAGATCGAAAATTATGTCTAGAGTATCCTTGTTTCATATGGAGTCATTTGAAGCAACCGCAAAAAAGTGCCGTCCTAAAGACCGAAAAAGACTGTCCCTATTTCATGTAAATACATGAAAAAAACAAGACTTTATGAGTTTAACAGCCGATTTCTCAAAATTTTTATTCTACGACCGGCACAAAAAACTGTGGGTAGATCGGCAATTATGTCTAGAGTATCCCTGTTCCACATGGAGTCATTTGAAGCAACCACAAAAAAGTGCCGTCCTAAAGACCGAAATAGACCGTCCCAATTTCGTGTAAATACATGGAAAAAACAAGACTTTACGAGTTTAACAGCCGATTTCTCAAAATTTTTGTTCTACGACCGGCACAAAAAACTGTGGGTAGATCGGCAATTATGTCTAGAGTATCCTTGTTCCACATGGAGTCATTTGAAGCAACCATAAAAAAACTGCCGTCCTAAAGACCGAAAAATACCGTCGCAATTACATGAAAATTTCGACGGTCTTTTTCGGTCTTTAGGACGGCACTTTTTTGTGGTTGCTTCAAATGACTCCATATGGAATAGGGATACTCTAGACATAATTTCCGATCTACCTTCCGTTTTTTGTGCCGGTCGTAGAACAAAAATTTTGAGAAATCGGCTGTTAAACTCGTAAAGACTTATTTTGTCCATGTATTTTACCGTTTTTAACATTTTAGAAGATTTTTTTGTTAATAAAAAAAATTCATACAACTTGAGTAACAGTAGAAACAACTGTAATTTGAAGTTGTTTTTACCGTTTTCCCAACAAAATTTTTTGGTTGATTTTACAGTAAAATGTAGTAGACGCCTAAACAACAACAAATCTAGTTGTTTTAACTGTCTTTTATAGTGGAATCTACTGTCATAATTTTTTGAGTATATACTATCATATTTGTTCCTAAATTGTCTGATCTCTTTCCAGAGTTTTCCGAATTTATTTTCCGAAAAGTCTCATATCGTTTTTTAATTTTTTTTTAAAAGTACGTAAAAAAAATTCAATTTGGACCATTATTGAAGAAGCTATGAGTAAAAGGAGTTTAAGTAAAGGAACAAATTACCAATTTTTAAAAATTCGATATCTTTTGAACCGGTTATAAAAAAAAAAAAATTTTAAAGTGTCCGATTTGACATGGAATGCCCCATATATATTGTTGATTATTTATCGATTTTAAGACATTCTATGAATGTCCGTCCGTCTGTATAAAAAACTATTCACACTGAAAAAAATAACCTTCCTGATATTAATGAAGCGAATTCATTATTTTGTTTTCATTACTTAAATGAAGGAATTCATAAGCTGATTGAAATTTCATGCATGTTATGAACAAATTTTATGAAACTTGTTTCATTGGATTTCATAATATCATTAAAAAATATCATAAGATTTTTTAGAACTAAATACAACTCTGCGTTGCGAATAAGAGAAAGAAAACAGAACAAAAACATACGACGTTTTATTACACCACGCGTGTTTAGTCTAATTGTAATTTTTACATGTGTTTAACTTTTTTCTAATAAAATAAAATAATTTTATATTTTTTTGCTTTGTTATTGAAACTTGTGTGTGTGTTATGCTGGTTATATCTAATTGAAATCACAAGTGAAAAGTTCCGTATAAGTGTTTCTTTTGACTTTTTCTTATAAAATATAATATAATTTGCAACAGAAAAATAGTTTTTTAAGTCATTAAAATTTTATGATGAAATGTAGGGTAATATGTGTTGTTCCATTGCTTCGTTGTTGCTACGTTTTGGCAGCACGTGTTTTTAAAGTCATCGCGTTTTTGTCTTTTATAGTTTACGTTATATGGCAATTCAGACCAATTTAAGTTTGGAGTAAAATTTTGTTGTGTGTAAAAACTAGGTGAAAACCATAAAAATTGTGCAATTAAGGGTCATGTCACAGACTCAATTCCGTTCGGAAGTGGAATAAGTGGTTCACTCGTAAAACGCAAAGCAAATACTTTTTTTCGGAATGAAACCACTTTTAGCAATTCAATTCCACTTTGATTTTTGAAAGTGATTTCATTCCGAAAAAAAAAAATTGTTTTGCGTTTTACTAGTAACAACTTTTTTTCAAATCCGATCGGAATTGAGTCTGTGACATGCCCCTAAATAAATTTTCAGTGACGGTTACAGTGATGGTTACATGTGACTTACCAAAATTGTTATTAATGCAAATTTTCACTTATGGGTGTATGATACGTGCTGTTTTTAGTTAACTTGTTCCTAACCTGATTAGGGGCTTCTATGGAAATTTTGATAACTTTAACCAACATGAATTTATCGTAATTCCCATATCAAAACCTTAATAAAGTTAGCAACTAGTTACTTGTAAAAAGCAATTATCATACGCTCATTACCAACTACTATTCCACATTTAATCAATGGATATTTTCATACATTTTATGAAAAACTTCATAAAACGTTTCAAACAAGTTCTACGAATATTTTCATTATTTATATGCAAGTTTTCATTGAAAGGAACTTTAATGACACCAGTTTCATTAATCAAATGAAACCTGTCTTCGGTTGAAAACGTGAGTCATTTTTCATTAAGGTTAAGTCAATTTTCATTAATTTCACGAAGCTATTTTTTTCAGTGCAGGAAAAAAAGAGCTAGAACCCTGAAGTTTGACTCAAATATCTTTTAGTCATATGCAGGTTTAGTTTGTAAATGGGGAAAATCGGACCAGGGGGAAAAGTTCCCCTTGGAGATATAAACCAACCTCCGTACAACTCCATTTTTTTCTGTCTTTGTTAAGAAAATGAAACATTTTTTATGCTAAATGAAGTTTAGAGTCCTTCACTTAGACCCAGGAAATTCGAAAATGTCGTTTTTTCGGCCCGCCACTTTTTGTGGCGTGGCTATAAAACAAATAATTAAAATAATGATAAAATTCTATTATTATAGTGCTTAATTAAATGTGTAAACATTTATTGCGAAGAAAAATGTTTTCCCCACTGACCCCACCGAACCCCCCCCCCCCCACGAAAAATAAGACCCTGCAAATTTTTTTTTTACGTGCTGGAGGGTATTAAAGATTCGCCATAGTCCCATTTAACACTATCTTGTGTTTTGTAATTTTGTTAACAAAATTAGTTTTAATGCAGAGGTTCAAAGTTCTGCACCCAAGGGATTAGGAATTTTCAGGACGCCTACTTTTGTGGGCAAACATTTATCGTGAGGGGTAAGATGTCCCCCGACAATTTGATGTAAAAGGGTCTAATGAATATATTAAATACTTGTTAATTTTTATTACCTGGCTAAGAATTCATCATTGTAGTAGCGCATAAATACTTTATTTTTTCCAATTGCCCAGCCCTCCATTTTCATACGAATTAACAACAAGCGGCAATTTTCTGATGTTATATCCACAGTTTCATCAAAATCAAAGGCCAAAAATTGGTATCTAAAATATTAATTTTCATTTTTTTAAAAACTTAAATTTTTTGATGTTAATGATTTTTACCTCTTAAGAAATTCTTCAAACGATAGACGACAAGAATAGCCCTGTTGACGGCCGATAACGGTATCCAACACGCCCAAAGCCTTCATTTGCTGTTGCACCATATCCGAATGGAATGCTTTGGGCTTATATTCCAAATCGGCTCGAATACACCGCGCAAAATGAACACCCACATTTGAGCTATGGCTTAAAATTTTGAGCATAGTCAAGCAAGTATAACGGAAATTGGCAGCCAAAGTACGTAAATTATTTACTTGTGATATAACGCCCTCCGTTAAATGATTAATGATCTGTAAAGGGAGGAATTACTTTACTGAATGTTAAATTAAAAAAGAGAAAATATTTAAAATTCCGAAATGTTGAATTTCAATTGATTTTTCCTAAATGTCGAATTTAAATTTTTATACCCTACACAGAGAATAAGAAGTAGACCCACCTTCAAGTATAACAATCGACTCACAATAACTTTTTGAATCGATTTAGTGATGCCCGTCCCTCTTTCTATTCTCGTAAACCTGTATCATGGTCACAATTATTAAATTGGAAAATCCGAAATTTTAAATTTCCTTGATACAAAGCCAAAGCCTTTAAAAAAATTGTTCCATGTTAAGACCTAAACCCAATTTTATACAAATTCGCACTCATATGAATCAGAATACATAAATTAGATAGATTTTGAACTACTGATTCCAAATCTGCCTTCCAATATTAAATAACATTTTCGCCTTTTGGTTCTACCCTGTAACGTATTCTTAAGTTTCTAACACAAAATAGGACTTAGGGCGGATTACTCAATGAAAAGTTAGCTGCTAACTGTCGGTTTAACTGAGCCTTATGTCAAAATTTGTACAAAAAAGTTAAATTTAACGGAAAGGTATTTTATAACGGAGCATTGAGTAATCCAGCCTTAATTTTGTATAAATTAGACCTCTTGATTCCAAATCTGCCATCCAAATTTTTCTAACGCGTACAGTTTATGAGATATTATCGTTTGAAAATTCAAACTCCAATGTTATTCACTTGTATTCTTTATAAATTTGACTAAACATTTTTAAACGGTTTTGGAATCAGTAGGTCCATTTTATATAAAATCAAGTTCTATTTTGTGGAAGCAACGTAAGAATATGTAACAGTGGAACCCCTTAAGTGCTAAATTATTTGGTTTTTTTGAATTTTTAACAGCGAATATCTTTAAAACGGTACGTGCTAGAACAATTTTGATGGTAGATTTGGAATCAGGAGACAAAATTCTTGAGGGCCAGTTGGATATTTCACTGAGAGGTTTTTTGTGTCGAATAGTGTAACTGTATATTAATAGCGATCCTTTCAAAATTTGATTGGTAAATGTTTAACATTTTAACGGAATCGGGATTTTAGTCCCCATACTAACCACTAGTGTGCATGCACTCTTCCAATCTTTACATAAATCTCTCAAAAAAAAAAATAGTTTTTTACTTGTTTGAATTTCAATTGATCTTTTCTAATATCAAATTTAGTTTTCGGTGTTAATTCTTAAATTTACAATTAACTGAATTTTAATTGATTTGAATTAACTGAAATTTAATTCAAATCTGGATCTGAAATCATTTCTGAATTAAAATGAATAGTTTCATAATTCATTCAAGTTTCAATAGATCTTCCCTAAGTTTCAAAATTCCAATTTATATCATATGAATTTTAAAAAATCTTTTCTAAATTAAAATTTATATTTTTCGAATTTTAATTGATGGAATTCATGTCAATACTTACATAAGGTGGTTTTTTATCATCCTGTTTATGTTGAACCTCGAAATTCATTGTCAAATTGCCCGCTTTAGTCAATTGATTGCTAAACATGATCATGATATTCTCATCACACGATGATCTAAAGGCCTCAATCATTTCGGGTGGCACAAAATCTCGATTAATATCGGTAAAGGCACGTGTGTCATATATTATGCGTCCAGTGTAATGGGCCACCGAAATTTCCGTAGCAGTGTGTTTCTTAATAAATTGACTATGTTTTTCAACAACGCGATCTGTTGATTAGAGAAAAATAAATTAAGAAAATATTGAGATTAAGTAAAAATAATGTTACAAGAAAAGTCTTTTAGGGGCACATATTGATTTTGATAAGAATTTGGATATTGAATATGCAATCGGATTTTTATCTTTCATATCCAGTTTTTTTTCAAAATCGGCGGATATCCCTCTTGAGATCATTCTTGTTTGATGGATATTTATTAATTACCCATTATCAGATCCTGGTCTTGACTCATGCGTGAGGCATCATCAATTATAAAGAATAGGCCATCTGGTTTAGTAAGAAGATTATCTAAAGCGGTCTTGTTGTCATAAAAATTTAAATTAACCGCAGGAATATCTTCAGCTTCCTGGAAATATAAAAATTGTATATTATAAAAATTATATATTTAAGTTGATTTAATTATTAAAGACTAGCACGGCTACTCTGTAATGCAACGGTTCTCAAGCGGTGGGTCGCGACCCAAAAGGGGGTTGCGAAAGCATTTCTGGGATGTCGCGAAAAGTTTAGTAAATACCATGATAAAACACTATTAAATTTCTAAAATATAACTAAATTTGTTTTTGGCAATTGTTGAGTTATCAAGATTTTCATTGGGGCTTTTTAAAAATAGTTAAAATTTAAAAAATAATACCACTTTGCCACATCCCTCTTTTCTCTAGATCTGAATACTTCAGGATAGGCTCCATCGCCTGGAGAATATGCTTGGAAATTTTTAGATTTCTAACTCAATAGGTTGCTTTAAAAATAGCTAAAAAGCTAATAGTCTAAATTTTGTCAAGCCCCTTTTCTGGCAAACCCCTCCGCTCACAGGCAAAATATAATAAAACCTTGGGACTACTAGGTCATGGTCTTTAAAAAGTAATGAATTGACAAACAAATTGTAGCTCACAAATAAGTACATTATATATTTGAGTTTTTGTTTTCCTTACAGTAACATTTCTGACCCATCTTCATGTATTCCGATCTACTCAGAATCCGTCTGTCTGTCGCAATTATCAATATATTTAGAAAAGATTTCAAGACTATTTTGGTCCAAGGACAAAGCCTATTGGCATTAAAACAAATCGGTCCATGTTTATACCTAGTCCACATACAAACTTTGAAACTTAAGCATCTTTTGTCCCAAGGACGAAGCCTATTGAAATTGGAAAAAATCGGTCCATGTTAAGACCTAGCCCCCATACAAACGCCCTCTTTGGATTGGGATTAAATGAATCTAATAACCGTAATATAATAGATATCGCTTTAAAATTAATAAGGTAATCAAATTGCGTATGCACGAATTTCAAAAGAATCGGGTCAGTCCTTCTTGTAGTACTCATACAAACCACCCTCCCGATATTCACATAATTCCCTCAAAACTCATAAAAATGGAAATATCTGATAAAAATTTAATTTTTATGTGTTAAACGTGTACTTTAGTAACCTTATCAAATCCGAATATAATTGGACCATTTTTCGACTAAGTCCCTCCCCCACATAAAAATTTCGACCGATATTCAGCTAAATCGGTCTATTGGCAAAAAAATAAACAAATTCCTTTAAAATTTAATCTGTTTGTGTTTGTTACACTAAATAAAAATCTAACTAACGATAGATCCAATTGGTCCATGTTTGGACTTGGGACCCATTTTCCGGAAAATACCGGTGTAGGTATTATACTTGTTTGTATTCACACATCATCATTCTATATTAAAAAGGAATCGCACCAGTCCCCATACAAATCGACCTCCCGGTATTTACATAAATCTCTTAGAATTCATTAAGACTTAAAAGGAGAGTCTCCCTGGTGTCACCATCCGATCTTCATGAAATTTGGATATGTTGTTCAGAACGAAAATTCATTCGACACGTATTTTAGCGGCCTAAACTAATTTTTAGGGGGGGGGGGGTCGATTTGTATGGGGGGAAATTTTCCTTTTTCAGTTTTTTACGATTTACGCCTATTTACTCAAAATTAAAATAGGCATATTTAATATCAGATCAAAGGTATTTAAAATACCTATCTTGTGATGCCAATAACTTCCAAAAAGTAAATATTTTTCGATTTATTAACAAAAAGTCCTAAAATTTTGGCATTTTACTCAATATGACGAAAAGTTGTGCATGTTTGGCCACGTTCTTTGAAGATAGGTTTTCCAAAGACCTTTCATTTGGTATGTAACATGACTAGGTTTCTTTGTATTATATAGGAGATAAACGCAAAAAACTGAAAAATTAACGTTTTTCCCCCTTATTTTCACCCCCTAAATATGAATTTTGGCCGCTAAAAAAAAAAAATACGTGTCCCTTTGTTTCTCTGCAAAATACAACCAATTCCATAAAGATCGGAGGGTGACACCAGGGAGACCTTCCTTGCAGGGCCGTCTTAAGGTATGGCGGGGCCCTGGGCACACAAGATTTTGGAGGCCCCTGGAAAGTTAAAAGTGGCAACACAAGAAAAAAGGATTGTTCTATTTTTGTTTTAAGAATTAGGACCTACAAAAAATTAAAAAATATATATATTGTGAGAAAAGTTATTCTAGCTCGAGGTATTTTTTCTTTTCTACAAGAAAAAGGTCCTAGAACCAGATACTTTTTCTATCGTAAAAAGGAATCAAAATCTGAGACCTTTTCTATTGGGAAAAGTTCTCAGGATCGGATATAGGAAATCTTTTTTAATAAGAAAAGTGTCACAGAATCTGAGGGTTTTTCTCCAAAACAAAGGTCTCGGAATCTGTAATGTACTACTGTTCCTATTTATACTTGTTAAAACTTTCTAAAATAATTTTCTGAACTTCATTTTTATCATGATAGGATAATCGACGGGGAGAGCAATGAACTGGTACATCATCCGATAAACGGATTTTCATTTTATAATCAGAAGGACTTTTAATTAGATTTGTTGGATATAGATAACAACTCATAATAACATCTTTTAGCAAATTCATATTGTTGTTCCCCAAAGTAGGACAAATATCTAAACAATTTTCAATCATTTCCACATTATAAGGTCTTAACTGCGAATAATTATCTAATTTATCTTTAAATGGTGTAAGGCAATCACTATCAACCTTCTTACATCTATAACTGTAATGTACTACTGTTCCTATTTATACTTGTTAAAACTTTCTAAAATAATTTCTAGTGATTTTTATAAAATTTGTTAAAATGCCAAAGAAGTTGAAAAATATATTTTCAGTTTGAATTGAGCAACCAAACAGAATATTGTATTTATATTTAAAGAATCTGAGACTTTTTCTAGGGTAAAAAGGTTTTAAAATCTGAGACTTTTTTATAGGAAAAATCTGAGATTTCTGAAACTTTTTCTATAAGAAAACGATCTCATAATCTAAGACTCTTTCTATAGGAAAAAGGTAGCAGAATCAAAGACTCTTTCTATATGAAAAAGGTCTCAGAATCTGAGACTTTTTCTTATAACCTAAGACTTTTTCTATAGTAAAAAGGTTTCAAACTCAGAGACTTTTTCTTAAGGAAAAAGATCTCAGACTCAAAGACTCTATTTATAGATAAATGGTCTCTGAATCTGAGACTTTTTATAAAGGAAAAATGTCTTAGAATCTAAGACTTTTTCTATAGGAAAATGGTATTTTTCTATAAGAACATGTCTTTTTTTATCCTCCTCTCTAGTAATAAGTTTGTTATTTTGTTTGTTAATTTTTTCAGGAGAAAAAAAATGTACCAAAGTACACTATTATAGCTCTTTTGGCCTCTTTCCAAGAACTCAGCCTTATTCAATCTATTTTCCGAATCCACATTCAAAATTTTAATTCTTCTACATAAATAAAAAAAAATCGGTCTGGGCCCGAATTGCAGGATTCGATATTAAAATTTTCTATTAGATTAAAGATTAACACATATTGTATCCATATAGCAAATATAATTAAATGTCGAGAATCGAGGATGTCTTGTTGCAGACCTCATAAAAGATACACAATTTTACTTAAATTTGAGCTTCTCTTCTCTTTAAATCCCGGCCGAATTCGGACAGACCTACACACAAAAAATTATTGGCTACAAAATTTCAATTAAATCTATTAATCAACAAATTTTAAATGAGTCAATTATTGTTTTGATCTAAATTTTTGTTATTTTCTTTAACTATCAAATTAAAAATTTTTAACATACCAGATTTTTTTTTTCGCTTCAATTTATTTAAATAAAAAATATGCTTTATACTTGGGTTTTAATTTTTTTTACTGTCGGCAACATATTGGAAACCAAAAAATATGATTTTTTTCATAATTTTGTCATTAGCTTAAATTCATTTGTTAAATCAATCATTATTTTAATTGACTTTAAATAAAAAATTGATCAAATTTTTGATCAAAATCAAAAAATGATTGATGAAAAAAATGAAAAAAATCAATTAATCACCTACAATTTGATGATTGATATAACAATTTTCTTCATCGGAGGAGTTTCAATTAAAAAATTAATTGAATCCGCGTTTTTGTTGATTGAAATTCGTTTTCAATTCTTTCTGTGTAACAATGATGCTTTTACTAAACTTACCATTTCCAACATTTCATTAACGAAAATGCGTTGATTATAATGGTATTGCAATTGTTCGTTAAGAGTGTTAATCATCAACTGTTCCAAACCATTGCGATTAAAGCATTCAAAACCATACATATCATGGATGACAATAGTATTCTGGTCACCACTATAAAAAAAAATAAGACCAGCACAAATTTTGTTATCAAAAGAACCTTTCTCTTTTTCCCATAAAACTACTTACAAAACAGCTCTGGGAAAAGCCATATTCATATTGATTTTATTTATAATCCAATCTACCAATCTTGAATATATAGTCGAGGCTACTGCATCACGAGCATCTCTTGCCTCTTCCGTTGTATACTGACGCCTTTCGGCTATGCCACCTTTGACCATAATGAAATTTGTTAAAGACCACATAAATTTCTTTTCATCAACCCTCAAAAGTTCAGCAATACGTGTAACAACTTCGGTATTATCAACTTCAGCATATTTTCCGACCTGACGGAATCTTATATTGCCGATATTGAGTATGGCTGCCAAGAGTTTGCGTATAGTCTCTAGCTGTTTATGATTAAAATCAAGATCTTTTAAAATTGATTCAAACTGTTTAAAATGTTCAACATTTCCTTGGGGATCATCACGATGATATTTTAATTTTGTTGGTGGAGTCTCAGGTGGAATGCGTAAGTAACGATAACCACGATCGGGTTTTAAACTGTACTCCTTGAGAAGACCTTCGGCATTCATGTAATCATAAAAGTAATAGAATATATGGAAATTATGTTGATTTCTGTAAAGAGATTAACGAGAGAATACATTTTAAACAAGTGAGAGGGTTAAATTTGGCTGTGACGATATTTGTTTACAATGTAAGTGTACAAAATTAACTGTTAAAATCAATTGTTTTTTAGAGATTAGTTTAGTTCTTCAAGGGTGTTATTTCCCCCTAATCCGATTTTGCTCACTGATGTATAGGTTAGGTTAGGTTGGATGGGCGTCCGCCAATTTGGCGAATTCACTCGGAGACCATAAGGCCCATTGTGATTCCCCTAAAGTTGTCTCCCTACTCCCCTGATATACAAAATTCTACTTCTCAAACCACCCCGATTCCCTAAGGTATTCTGCTAGAGATGTCAATGGAGCACTGTTTAGGCAACACTGATGTATAATCTTCTTCTTCTATAAATATAAAAGAGATCGGTGACTGACCGAAACTAAAGACTTGAAATTTTATATGTAGGTTCATGTTCCTAAAAATATATCCACTAAGGCAGCGTTTTTGGAAATTTTGATTTGTTTTTCCTTTCGGCGGAAAATACATTAAAAAAAGTACTTTTTAGAAATTCTAAATATAAGGGGTAAAATAGTATACTTTGGTACTTTTTCTATCTCCTGTAATAATTGTCAAAAAAATTTGAAATGTAGGATCTTCCTGTCAAAAAAAGTTCTGAAAAAGTACCTTTTGGAAATTTCAATTTTAATGGAGTCAAAACTTTTTTTATCTCAAGCAACGAATTGCCTTTTGAAAATTTCGGTTTTAATGGAGTCAAAATTGTAAACAAAAATTTTAACTGTAAAAAAAAGTTCTGAAAAAGTACCTTTTGGAAATTCCGATTTTAATGGGTTCATAATAGTACTTAAGTACTTTTTCTATCTCAAGCAACGAATTACCTTTTGGAAATTTTGATTTTAATGGAGTCAAAATTTTACTTTAGTATTCATTCTATCTCAAACAACGAATTGTCAAAAAAGCTTTGTGTCCAAAAAATTTTGGGACTTAAAAATTTGTTAATTTTTTTTAGTAATTTTTAATGAAATTCTTTACTCCAAACCGCAAACACAATTGTATCTAAGATTTCGAAAATGTTGAAATTTGTAAAATTTTCATATGTTCTATTGTCTCCGGTCACGTGATAAGTAGTTTTGAGACAGTTTAGTTATAAGCCCAATATACACTTATCAACTGATAGGCATTTTAGTGATATATTCCGTTTTCACCAGTAACGGGATAGGTGATTTCGGATCGGGATACACAAAATATGCCAAAATTTGACATATAGGATCCTACAGTGGAATTAACATCCAAGAGAAGGATAAAAATAGGTAGGCATGGGTCAGAGCTTCGAACGAATTAATTCTATTGAGAATTAATTCACAAAAGTTCAATTCTGTTTTACAGAAAAACAATTTCGTGTTTGATTGTGTATGAGCAATATTTTTATTTTGTGAGCGTGAGCGTGCGTGTGATAAAGTTCACTCAAGCGCCCATCTCTAGAACGAAGCTACGGGCAGGTCAATTGAAATCTGAAAAGGATTTCCGGAAAATCGTTCAATATCAATTAAAATGTGAACAAGATTTGAGTTTCTTATGCCCGAATTATTCAAAACCTTTTTAACTTGTTTTTCTTGAAACACCCTTAAATAAGTATTAAAATACTTTTATTAATACTTACCCATCCATTGTAGAAACACGTAGCTTTTCCAACATATACATATTAAAAACTGCACCCGACATCTTGCCCGTTTTACCAAATGTCAAAAAATATTGTAAAACACATCTCGTTGAATCATTGTTAATGGGTGTACCCGCATTGACCAACGCCATTATAACCTTAATTGAGTTCTCAACACGATCAGTAGCTCCACGATTTCCGGCTCCCAAAAAACATAAATGTTTAATAATAAGTTTAACATTTGTCGATTTTCCGGAATAACTTTCCCCAGATAATACCACATGTTGAGGTTCCTTGTGATGTAACATATCCTGAAAAGCTACATCAGCAACAGCAAAAATGTGTGGCAAATTCTCCGATCTAGACTTGCATTGATATTTTTTATGAAATTCCACTGGAAAATCATTTGACAAATCATTTGAGTTGATTGATAGTAAAATATCGCCTATAAAGGAATACGATTGACCCAATTCCATGCGACTACGTAAATTTTCTAATAAAATTTCCTCAACGGGATTTTCAATTGCAGCCAAATCTTCATCAAACATACGTTCCGGTTTACCTTCGAAACGTTTAATATAGCCACGATCGACAAATAATTCTGGTTCTTTGTACAATTCACCAGCATCACGACAAAGTTCAACAAGTTCACGTAAATCACTTTGCATCTGAAAAGGAAGGATTAGTATAAAATTTTAATTTATTTTTAAGGTTTTAAAATTTAGTAAGAATGTTGAATATCTTTTTTGTAAGTGTTTCTTACCTCCTCGTCATTATCAAATAGTTCAGTTAAAAATGGATGCTCTACCATTTCCACCATCATTGGTCGATTTTCTTGATTTTTTTCCAAACATTCGGCTATAAAATCATTAATTTGTTGCGACCAGTTCGAAGGTTTAAACAATGTTGGCGGAGGATTTCGCACAATTTGAAATAGAGCACGCGATGGATGCATATCGCCAAATGGTGGCTTGCCATCAGCCAATTCAATAGTGGTAATACCCAGAGCCCAAACATCGGCACGTGTAGTAACTTCTGGTTCTCCTGGAGGTTAAAGAATTACAAAACAAAAAGTTAAGTTGGACCGTGAATTTTGAATCAAAACTCATTTTAGGTTGGAACCATCTAATAAAAATACATCAAAAAGAAACTTTTTTAAAAAAAAGTATGAAAGTTATTGTCGGTCAATACCGAATATGTAATACCCTACATCGGTGTTTGTAGGAAAATGGGTACCCAGTCAAAGCATTGACCGATTAGATCTTTATTTGGTCCGACAAAAATAAAAAAAGTCGAACTGAATAATATAGGTTTGAAACTAGAGACAAAATGTAGTAAAACTGCATTTACAGTTTTCATTTTGTGATCCTGTTTCCTTTTAAAAGGACTTCAAAGTTTTAGAGGATTGCATTTTATAAAATATTTTTTTAATATGTATTTGTATTTGTCCTAGGATACCACTAGTGATGGCAAATGAAAGAGGAGGATCTCTCCTTATTTTCCTATTTAATTATTTTTACATATCAGGAAAAAGGAGGTAAGTTACGTCTTTTCAAAACTTTATCCTTCAATATCATTAAAAATTTTCAACAAAATATTTTGATTTAGTTTTCAAAGGACAGTATTCATATCCTTTTATGCTGATATCGTAAAAAAAAAATGGAAAAATTAGGGGAGTTCCGCATTACCATCACCAGTGGCATCCTAGGACAATTACAAATATTTAAAAAATATTTTACAAAATATGTCCTTTAAAACTTTGAAGTCCTTTTGAAAGAAAACAGAATCACGAAATAAAAAACTGTAAATGCAGTTTTACTCCATTTGATCTCTTCTTTTAGACGTATATCATCCGGTTCATGTTTTATATTGGTTGTCGGAAAAAAATTTTACTTCTTCTTGGATACACCAACGGTGCGACCACGACGACCAGTAGTCTTGGTATGTTGACCACGGACACGGAGACCCCAATAATGACGGATACCACGGTGAGAACGAATCTTCTTTAAACGTTCCAAATCGTCACGCAATTTAGAGTCCAAATTGGATGATGACAGAGCTATCTTTTACATATATTGGCATTAAGGATTCCAATCAGATTGTGTTTTTTGAATCCCTGGATTCGGGGTTAAAAATTTTGGTGATTCCGATTTTGATATCCCGGGATTTTCGGGATATTTTTATACCCTCCACTCTAGTGATAGAGGGTATATATAAGTTTGTCATTCCGTTTGTAACTAAAATATCGGTCTGGGACCCCATAAAGTACATAGTATATTCATGATCCCAGATCGACTTTAAGCCATTCTAGCGATATCCGTTTGTCCGTCTGTCTGTAGAAATGGTGATCACGGCCAAAATATTACACAGAGATGACTGCAACTTAACATATTTATTGGAAGTTCTCCCGTGAAGCTTGGTATTGCATTTGAGCGACATCGGTTCAGCGGTTCAAAAGTTATGAACGAAAATGTAAGGACACCTCAAAAATTTGAGTACATTCAACATAACCTAAAAATAAAAAATGTTTTAATTCGGCTGCTGGTTGACTTATGTGAACATTATTGAACACCAAATGGTATTTAAACAAGTACGAACATATTTTTTGACAAAAAAAGAAAAAATCGCGGATTTTTTTTTACCAAAATTTTTTTTTTTCGGAATTTTTTTTTCCAACAGTAATTTCCTTTTAAATAAAAAAGTAATTTCCTTTTAAATTGTGGAGGGTATCACTACATTCGGTAAGGCCGAACTTAACTTTTTTACTTGTTAATTCCGTGATTGGCGAGATTTTTTAAATTTTTATTTCCGGGATTTTTTTGTCACTTTGGCACAAATTCACGCGTTCGTAAAGTTCTGTTGAAGGTGTGAACTTCGAAAAAGGAAAAACATTAAGATCAGTCCTCCGGGCAATAACTGCACTTTGAGGGTCCTCCTGTGAAGGATATTCGTATTCGGCTATCTTTCGTCGTAGCTCATCGTTGTCAACTTTTTGCAGCTGCGCCTAATGAATTTTTAAAAAAAGTTGTTTAACAAGGGAAGTATCTCAACCCTTATGAACGGATTTGCCTGAAACTTAAAATATATATAAAAGAGACGATTTTAAGGATGGGGTGTCTCGGCTTATCGGACATATCAGTGTTTAAAAATTTCGTTGTCCCCTTATAAAAAAATGTGGACCTTCGGAAAAATTTCAATAACTCCCGAACTAACAGGAATATCGTCTAGAGCAAAAATACGTGTCGACTTAAATTTAATAAAGATTATTTCGTATTCATATGGATATTGTAGGTTTATGTCTTCACATAAATACCACCCAAAATTTACACATTTTCATGAAAAAAATATTTAACGAAGGCGAATTTTTACAAGGTTATGCCACTGTTGGATAGGTATTCAAAAGACCTTTCTTCTGATATGGAAACATCATATAGATTCTCAAAAAGAAATGGCTGAAAAATCCCAAAACCTTTTTTTTGCCATATTTTGACCCATGTTTTGAACCCCTAAATCCATGATATGGCCGATAAGCCGAGACACCCAACCTTTGAATTGTCTCTTTTATATATATTTCAAGTTTCATGCAAATCGGTTCATAAGGGTTGAGATACTTCCCTTGTAAGTAAAATATAACCTAAAAAACTGTTTACAACTTAAGGAGTTAAAATGTGCCATTTTCGTCGGAACACTATAAGTTTTGAGAATCTTTTTGCAAGCTTTACATTTTGTAAACGGTTCATTTTTTGCTTCACAAAAAAATGGTACCAGAACTTCTGTCGGATTTGTTTGTAATGTGTTCAACAAAATCCATATTTTATACAAATTAAAAATAATAAATATTAAAAAAAATCGGGATCCCGAAAATTCCGGGATCGGAAACAAATCCTGAGATTCGGGACTCTCATAATACCGAGAATTTCGGGATTTCTGGGATAGGGATTTCGGGATTGGAAGCCCTTATTGCCAAATAACAAAAATCAAACAGCTGATTTTTACTGATGCTTTCGTTGCGTTACCAGTTCAGTAACGAGCACTTACACAAGAGCAAACAATTTTCAATAATAATTTTCAATCTCAAATTATTTAAAAACAAGTAAAAAAGTTAAATTCGGCCTTGCCGAATGTAGTGATACCCTCCACAATTTCAAAAAGATTATTGCAAAAAACTTTATTTAAAAGGAAATTACTATTGAAAAAAAAAAAAAAATTTACGCGAAAAAAATTTTGTTAAAAAAAAATCCGCGATTTTTTACTTTTTTTTGTCAAAAAATATGTTCGTACTTGTTTAAATACCATTTGGTGTTCAATTATGTTCACATATGTCAACCAGAAGCCGAATTAAAGCATTTTATATTTTTAGGTTATGTTGAATGTACTGAAATTTTTGAGGTGTGCTTACATTTTTGTTCATAACTTTTGAACCGCTGAACCGATATCGCTCAAATGCAATACCAAACTTCTCGGGAGAACTTCCAATAAATATGTTAAGTTTCAATCATCTCTGTGCAATATTTTGTCCGTGACAGCATTTTCCACAGACAGACATACTTTATGGGGTCCCAGATCGATATTTCGATGAGTTACAAACGGAATGACAAACTTATATATACCCTCTATCCCTAAGTGGAGGGTATAATAAAGAAAAGCTAACCTTTAGAAACGGTTAGTACCACTGGATTAGGAGTAAGTACTTAAATTAGGTTTACCTGAGTATAATGTTATCAGAATATTATTTAAAATTTAAGCATTTGCTTGAATTTCTACATTTTTCAATAAAATATTTTCAATCGATTTCGTTTTGACAATATATTGATTTCACGGAATATTTTTTAAAACCAACCGATTTCGGCCAAACACTACTGATTACACAATATTCCATTAAAAAAAATAAGTCTCAGTTAAATTTAATTTTTTCATACAAATTTGGTCGGAAATTAACGTTGAGTAACCAGCACATAATCTTACAAAAAAATGGGTTAAATACAACCGACAAAGTCTGTTTTGCATAAATTACCTAAGTATTTACTATAAAAAACTTAGGTAATCCAATAACACTTTATTGATTGAATTAAACCAAAAATGTGCATAATTTTTTTTCTACACAGGTTTTTCTTTAAATTTATTTTTTGACTTACTTGCATCCATTGCTGTTACCACCTCAGGAGCCATCCAACAGGGTGAACCAATACAGGTGCCACGTTTTCCAAAAGTCGATTCTACCTGACGTGACAAACCAAAATCGCATAATTTTACACGACCATCCTTGGTCAACAAAATATTATTGCCACGAATATCCCGATGCAAGACATGATTACGATTAAGTTCCACAGCAGCGCGACAAGTTTCCCGGATTATATAAGCAACATGCTCCTCACGCATGCGACGATCCAATTTAATTAATTTGTTCACCATATCGACTGCAGTACCACCGCCACAATACTTTTTAAGAAAATTATCTAAAGTTATTTTAACTTCCAACTATTTTATGGACCTTTTAAAAACTTACCTCCAAAACAAACCATATTTCGTCGGGTCCATTATCCTTAACCAATTTATAGACACCATAAAATTCTGGTAAATTTGGACTATTACAATAATCTCTTAGAGTATGATATTCTTCCTCAATCGAAATTTGATGTTCTTCATCATAATGTTGAATTTTTAAGGCCACTATACGATCATTATCCAATTCTTTGGCTCGAAATACTTTCGCATTAACACCTTGAGCGATTTCTTCATATATTTCAAATTTATCCGTAGGATCCGGTAATTGGGTATATGGCAAATACATTATGCTGCTGTTCTTTAGTAGTCTTCCAACTTAACTGCAATTCATAGACAAAATAAAATAATACGTCTTTTCAGTTACACACTCTCCGGTCTAGTGTTGTAACATCGAAATGTAAAATATTGAATAAACCTTAAAATTAGGCTAAGTGGTTGGTAGTGGTCGTCGTCGTCGTCGCTGTTCCGTCAATCAATGTAAATCTCATTAGAATCATTATTGTATAAATTTCTTTTTTTTTTGTTTTACCATTTTTTTCTATTCACCGGGAAACCTTAGAAAAACCGTTTGACCCTGGTTTTAATATTTTGTATTTCTTTAAATTTAGATACATTTATTTAACGTGTGACTGTTCTTTTAACATTTTATTCGATGGATGGCCTTTACGAATTACTAAAGCGTTTTAAAGTTAATTAGTCTATGGATTTTTTTTTTCGAATTCCAAAATAAATCTAAGCAATTAGAATTTTCATGTTAGGTAAATATACAATGTAATGGATTTAAATTATAAGTTTTGTATCGATTTGTTAGGTTAGGTTAGAATTTTTTATACTAATTGTATGGAGAGGGTGTTGCCTATAAAATAAGTAATAGGGGACATATTGAAGTTTAACATTACGTTTATAGAAATATCGACCAAGAATGGTTTTTCACCGTCATCGTTCATACGTTGTATATTAAGCCATGTAAGCTAAAACACCCCAATTCAACCGACGAGTTGACCTTACCTCCTCCAAATTTAATGAAATTCAATTCTAGGGTTAACTTTAACAAAAAAGAGAATGTGCCAATTTTTTAGGCTTCTGGTCGTTCCAGTTTTCGAGATATGGGGTCTTGAAAATTGGGAAAATCGTATATATTTGACAAAACTGTTCTGACATAAATAAAAATATCTTAAAAAGTAATAATGCTACATAACTCGTTCAGGTTAGGTAATGAGACAGCCTTTAAAATGACATTCACAAAGATTTCCTTCTGAAAAAGGTCAAAGGTCATTGTTTTAACCTTAAATTTTGGAGAGCGATATTTAGAAAACGATATTCTTAAAATTTTGAAAAAAATATATGCTATTAAGGATCACCTATACTACTTAAGTTTAATTTTTCAGGATGGAGTCTTCATTGGAACTTTTAATGTTAATAGAGAGGTAGTAACAGGTAAGAAAAATCGGTGTATATTCCCTTAGAAAAGAATTTTTTTTTTTTTAAAAATTAGAAAATAATTTTTTTTTTTTTAAATTAAGATTAAAAGAATGACCTTTCACCTTTTTCAGAAGAAAATCTTTGTGAAAGCCATTTTTAAGTCTGTCTTCTCAACCATAGGGGTGAAACGAACAAGTTTCGCATATGTGTATGTATTAGTGACGGCACGCGCGTGTAACTTTTGACGTTTCATACAAAACGTAAACAAACAACGAAAATACAGATGCAAAAGCTCACACGTACAGTCACACGTATTCTAGGCAGAGAAGTAAATTTAGTAGCATTTTGTATGCGTCCATATTGAAAGTACCAAAATAAGCACTCGTGTTGCATGTCTATATGGTCTGTGTTCTCAACTACTATTCGAAATCTGAAGGAGACCGGTAACGTTATTACTTTTAGAGATATCTTTAT
Source organism: Pegoplata infirma (assembly GCA_963921195.1). Classification (NCBI taxonomy): domain Eukaryota; kingdom Metazoa; phylum Arthropoda; class Insecta; order Diptera; family Anthomyiidae; genus Pegoplata; species Pegoplata infirma. Next base: position 10,884,215 of record OY992537.1, on the reverse strand, counting down.
TTAAGTCAGAACACTTGTCAAAAATATACGTTTTCATATTCAAGACCACATATCTCGGGAAGAAAAACTACCAGAAGTCCAAAATTTTAGTACAAAATTTTTTTTTGTAAGGGTCCAACTATATTCCAAGTTTCGTCAAATTCGAAAGGGGTAAGGTCAAAAATGCAATTTTTTTCGGTTGAATTAAGCTGTCTTAACTCATGTGTCATTAACAAAACAAAAAAAAAAATTTTGAGTGTAAAATTTTTTTCGAATGTAATTTTGTTTTAGTGTAAAAATATTTTTGAGTTGCAAAAAGACGTTGTAAAATATTTTTGTGACTTACCATTGGTAAACAAGTTTTAAAAGCTTTAGTAAGTTACCAATGCTTTTAAAACTTGTTTAACGGTTTTCAACACATGAATTTAAGGTGAAACCAATCTAAAATTCAGGGTTTTGCTTATAACTTTTGAACTACTGAACCGCTTTTCTTGAAATTCAGTACCAACTAGACCAGGGAAACGACGTATACATCTTTCAAAAGTAAGACTCAGTAAAGTCTTTTGAAAGTTTGCGTGTTTTTTACAGACAGACAGACGGATGGACGGAGGCCATCGTTAGTTGTTTTTACTACATTAGTCAGTTGTTTTTTTGTCAGTTGAAATAACTAACATTGTTATTTGTTTTATCTGAAAAACAAATAACAAATTTTAACTGACATTTTCATTTGATTTTACTAACATAATTTTTTGAGTGTTCAGAATTTACTAATCTTCAAATAAAAAAAATCATCAAAATTGGATCGTTAGTTTTTGCTGTACAAACTGCAGCCGATTTTGTCCTTAAAAAACATCAATCATATCGTTGGCTTACAAGGAAGTTCTACCTGGTGTCACATGCCGATCTTTATGGAATTGGTTTTATTTTGTAGAGCAGGAAAAATAAAGGGACACGTATTTTTTTAGCGGCCCAAATTCTTATTTAGGGGGTGAACATGAGGGGAAAGAAAAAGTAATTTTTTAGTTTTTTGCGTTTATCTCCTATGTTGTACAAAACCCTATTTTCGTGTGCAAAAAACGTGTCCAAACATGCACAACTTCTCTTCATATTAAGTAAAATGACAAAATTTTAGGACATTTTTGTTAATAAGTCAAAATATATTAAGTTTTTTGGCACGTTGTAAGCATCACAAGATAGGTATTTTAAATACCTTTATATAAGTTACTACATGTTAGTTGTTTGTATATTTTACAGTAGTTAGTTGTTTTTAACTACAAAGTCAGTTGTTTTTGTATGAAAAATATCAAACAACTATTTCTGTTAGTTATTTTAAGTCGTTTTTTAATAACTAACAAAAAAGTACTGTAATGTAGTAACAGTTATTTAAAGTAGTTAATTTTATTTTTTTTATCTCTGAAAAATTTTCAAAGTTTTTTTCGAAAAAATAAAAATAAATTTTCGTTTTTTTTTCACAACTTTTTTTTAAAAAAAAAAAAAAACTTGGAAAAAATTTGGTCTTTAATTTTTTTTCTGAAAAATTTTTTGAAAAAAAAAATTATATATTGATTACACTGCACAACAAAATCAAATTTTTTCCAAAATTACAAGGTCAGACCAAAAAATTTTGATAGAAGAGACAAAAAAAAATACACGTGTATCGGCGTTTTGAAAGTTTACATCTGGGTTTCATTTTAGGGGGAGGTAAAGTTTCCCCCAAATGTAGATGTTGTATTGTCAATCGTCATTGAATATCGAGTGAAGCTTACGTTTAAAGTATATGGTGTGTTCAGCAAATTTATATAAAATGTTACGGAGAATATTTTTGTGGAATATATTAACCCTCTAGCTCCTCACGATAAGGGTCTTTTTTGTCCTTCTTTTCAAAAAGAGCAAAAAACACCATTAAAAAAGGGATTTAAGGGGTTTGAATGTTCCGAAAAAATATTCGCCGTAAAATTTTACTATAAGTCCTTGAAAACACCAAAACGGAAAACTCAACCAGAAGGTCAGAAATAAGACACAACAAAAGAGATCTTAGGGTTAATTTCGCATTTATTAAGAAAATCGAGTAAAGCTTACGTTTAAAGTATATGGTGTGTTCAGCAAATTTATGTAAAATGTTACGGAGAACATTTTTGTAGAATATGTTAACCCTCTAACTCCTCAAGATAAGGGTCTTTTTTGTCCTTCTTTTCAAAAAGAGCAAAAAACACCATTAAAACAGGGATTTAAAGGGTTTTAATGTTCCGCAAAAATATCCGCCGTGAAATTTTACTATAAGTCCCTGAACACACCAAAACAGAAAACTCAACAAGAAAGTCAGATATAAGACACAACAAAAGAGAGCTTAGGGTTAATTTCGCATTTATTAAGAAAATCGGGTAAAGCTTACGTTTAAAGTATATGGTGTGTTCAGCAAATTTATGTAAAATATTACGGAGAACATTTTTGTAGAATATGTTAACCCTCTAACTCCTCAAGATAAGGGTCTTTTTTGTCCTTCTTTTAAAAAAGAGCAGAGAACGCCACTAAAACAGGGATTTTAGGGGTTAAAATGTTCCGCAAAAATATTCACCGTGAAATTTTACTATAAGTCCCTTTTACGGCAAATTTTTTTGCGGACCATTTTAACCCCTTAAAAAGCTTTTTTAATGGTGTTTTTGCTCTTTTTCAAAAGAAGGACAAAAAGACCCTTACCTTGAGGAGCTAGAGGGTTAACATATTCTACAAAAATGTTCTGCGTAACATTTTACATAAATTTGCTGAACACACCATATACTTTAAACGTAAGCTTAACTCGATTTTCTTAATAAATGCGAAATTAACCCTAAGCTCTCTTTTGTTGTGTTTTATTTCTGACTTTCTTGTTAAGTTTTCCGTTTTGGTGTATTCAGGGACTTATAGTAAAATTTCACGGCGGATATTTTTGCGGGACATTCACACCCCTTAAATCCCTGTTTTAATGGTGTTTTTTGCTCTTTTTGAAAAGAAGGACAAAAAAGACCCTTATCTTGAGGGGTTAGAGGGTTAACATATTCCACAAAAATGTTCTCCGTAACATTTTACATAAATTTGCTTAACACACCATATACTTTAAACGTAAGCTTCACTCTATATTCAATGACGATTGACAATACAACATCTGCATTTGGGGGAAACTTCAACTCCCCCTAAAATGAAACCCAGATGTAAACTTTCAAAACGCCGATACACGTGTATTTTTTTTTTGTCTCTTCTATCAAAATTTTTTGGTCTGACCTTGTAATTTTTTTTTGTGTTGTACAGTGTTATTTTATTTTTACTACATTTGAGTTGTTTTGACTACAAATGTAAGTAGTTTTTACTACATAAGTCAGTGGTTTTTTGTCAGTTAAAATAACTAACATTGTTAGTTGATTTAACTGAAAAAGTAGTTGACCCCAAAACAACTTACAAAGTAGTTATTTTAACTGACATTTTCAGTTGATTTTACTAACATAATTTTTTGAGTGTATATTATTTTTAAGTAAATAGGAGTACATCGTAAAAAACTGAAAAAGCTAAACTTCCCCCCATACAAATTGACACCCCTAAAAATGAGTTGGGCTGCTAAAAAAAACACGTGTCGAATTAATTTTCGTTCTCACAACATATCCAAATTTCATGAAGATCGGAGGGTGACACCAGGGTGACTCTTCTTGTTAGTCGGCAAATGTGCAAAGTCCACTTTTTATACAAATTGAGATTTTAATGCAAAATGCTAGTGTAACTCAAAATGCATCTTTTACAAAAAGAAAAATACCGTTATGATTATATTTCTTGTTGTTATGCGATGGTAAGCAAATATAACAAGTCCAAAAAAAAAAAAGCTGAAAACAGCGCACATTTCATTTCAATAAATTTCTTCAATAGTTTATCTTTTTTGTTTTCCACTTTTAGCCGATGTTTTACGAATATTAATTAATATGTATCATTAAATATCTTCTTAAATTTCAAATGCACTCAGAAAATTATGTAAGTTACTACATGTAAGTTGTTTGTATATTTTACAGTAGTTAGTTGTTTTCAACTACAAATTCAGTTATTTTTGTATGAAAAATATCAAACAACTATTTCTGTTAGTTTTTTTTAGTCGTTTTTTTTTTAATAACTAACAAAAAAGTACTGTAATGTAGTAACAGTTATTTAAAGTAGTTAATTTTATTTTTTTTATTTCTCAAAAATTTTCAAAGTTTTTTCCAAAAAAAAAATTTCGTTTTTTTACTTTTTTTAAAAAAAAAAACTTGGAAAAAATTTAGTCTTAAATTTTTTTTTCTGAAAAATTTTTTGAATAAAAATTATATATTGTTTATTTTTACTACATATTAGTTGTTTTGACTACAAATGTTAGTAATTTTTACTACTGTTAGTTGATTTAACTGAAAAAGTAGTTGACCCCAAAACAACTTACAAAGTAGTTATTTTAACTGACATTTTCAGTTGATTTTACTAACATAATTTTTTAAGTGTGATCTTTTTCGAATTCTCGGAAATAAAATTTGCAAATTCCCATAGAAAACCTTAAATTAAATATTTAAATTTCAAATGGTTAAAGTTTAACTAAATTTGGTTCAACTAAACTTGGTTCAATTTCAAAGTTCACAGGGCACCCACCGATTGTCCTGAGTCTTGCATATGGGAAAGAGGGGAGGAAAATATGAGTTACCTGTTTTTTCTTAGCTGCCCAATCTCACATTTAGCGGGTCAAAGAGGAGGGGGAAAAACGGGATTTTTTTCGTTTTTTGAGAATTTTTCACATTTCCTCAAAAGAAACTATATGAACATTTTATATAGATCGAAAGGTTTTTTTAAGGCCTATCCAATGGTGTATCGGTCGTGTCCAAATTCGGCTTCTTTAAGTTTGTTATTGCCAAGAATGTAAATTCGTTGAGGTAGTTTATATTGATATGTATAAACGTACGACCGCCAAAATCATATATAATAATCTCTATCAAAATAAGCTGACCCGTATTTTTTCGTTTGGAGAAATTCCTACTAGTTCGGATTTTATACGGATTTTCCCGAATGCCCTTATTTTTTTATAAGGTGGCAACCCTTTTTTAAATTTGAGATTGGACAGCTAAAAAACAACAGGTAACTCTTATTTTTTCCCCCTCATTCCAATATTCAAGTTTCAGGACAATCGGGGAGAGTGACCTGTGAAAGACCTTCCTTGTAAGTTATACTAAATCCGTTTTAAATTAATCAGTTTAAATTCAAATAATTTAAGTTAAACTTAAAATTAGTTTAACTAAACTAAGTTTAAGTAATCCCAGTTTTACTAAACCAGGTTTAGCCAGTCTTAGTTTAACCAAACCAGGTTTAACTAAACCAAGTTTAACTAAACCAATTTTAACTAAACTTTGTTTATCTAAACCTAATTTAACTTAATTGAACAAAGTTAAACTTAACTTAGTTTAAGTAAACAAACTGACATTTAAAATCCTACTGAAGATAACACCTATAACTGAAAGTGTTTGAATCCGGTATGGGAATACCAAAAGTGTCTGTAATTTTAAGAAATTATATTTTTTTCTGCATTCTTCAACATAAACCCTTTTAACTAAACTTTAGTTTTAGTTTTCCAACCAAGGCCTTTAAAAGTTATGATCGAAAATGTAAGAACACCTCAAAATTTTGGTACCTTCCACGTAACCTAAAATACAAAATGCTTTAATTCGGCTGCTGATGGACATATCGCTCACTTACTACATCATTTCCAATTGTATTTTAAAAATTTCCAAATGTATTTTAAAATCGTCCAAATGTATTTTAAAATTCTCCGAAAAAAAAACAAAATAGATTTTAAAATTGTCCAAATGAATTTTAAAATTGTCTAACTGTATTTTATAATTGTCCAAATGTATTTTAAAATTGTCTGAATTAAATTTAAAATTGTCCAAATGTATTTAAATTGTCTGAATTAAATTAAAAATTGTCCAAATGTATTTTAAAATTGTCCAAATGCATTTTAAAATTGTCCAAATGTAGTTTAAAATTGTCCAAATTTATATTAAAATTGTACACATGTATTTTAAAATTGTCCAAATGTATTTTAAAATTGTCCAAATATATTTTAAAACTGTCCAAATGTATTTTAAAATTGTCCGATTGTATTTTAAAATTTTCCAAATGTTTTTTAAAATATTCTATGTATAATTCTATGTAAAATTGTCCAATTGTATTTTAAAATTTTCCAAATGTATTTATAAATATTCTATGTATAATTCTATGTAGAATATTTTAAAATACATTTGGACAATTTTAAAATACATTTAGACAATTTTGAAAATACATTTGGAAAATTTGAAAATACATTTGGACAATTTTAAAATAAATTTGGAAATTTTTAAAATACATTTGGAAAATTTTAAACTAAATTTGGACAATTTTAAAATACCTTTGGACAATTTAAAAAAAACATGTGGACAATTTTAAAATACATTTGGAAAATTTTAAACTACTTTTGCACAATTTTTAAATACATTTAGAGAATTTTAAAATATATTTGAACAATTTTAAAATACATGTGGTCAATTTTAAAATTAATTTGGACAATTTTAAAATATATTTGGACAATTTTATAGTACATTTGGACAATTTTAAAATACATCGGGACAATTTTAAAATACATTTGGACAATTTTAAAATACATTTGGAAATTTTTAAAATACAATTGCAAATGGCGTAGAATAGTGTCATAACTCAAAATATTTGGTTTTGCAAAAAATTAGTATAAAGTTTACAACTAAAACTAATTTTCCATTGAAAAAGACCGGTGCATAGAAAATGTAATAATGGCGTGTTCACTTCTGAAGTGGTGAGTTTAAAAGATATATCTTTTAATATATTAATACGAATTTTTGACGCAATATCCAGAATGATATAGCGAATAATTCTGTATCATTAACTCAATCACGTTTTTTGAGTTATGACACTATTCCAGTAAATGAGCGATATGTGAACCTAATAGGATATCGAATGATATTAAAACAAGAATAAACTGATTTTTGTACACCAAACAATTTTTTCGGAATTTTTTTTTTTGTCAAAATTAATTTCTTTTACCAATTTTTTTAGCAAAAATTTATTTTCAACTTTTTTTTTCAAATAAAGTTTTTTGCAATAATAACACAGGCCAACAAAATTTGAAAAAGGTTGAAACCCCGGGACTATAATATACTTTTCTAAGGGGTTGAGCTGCGCTGAGTCCGAATCTGTACTCAGAATTTCTCCATCACATCAGGTTTTCGAGATATCTTAGCTTAAAGTTTGAAAAAACTCTGTTTTTCGCCATATTCGAGACGTCATAACTGCGCGAGTTCACCTTTATTTATAAATCCTGATATGTAGTCTGAAAGTCCTACTTCATACCTTTAAAATTAATGTTTAACCTCTGTTATATCTTGTTTCTTCTCTGAGATATCTTAACATGAAGTTTAAAACATTTTAGGTTTTCGCTATATTCACGGTATTTTTCCAATGAAGGTAAATTTGCTATATTTTGCCTTTATTTTACGTCGAACTTATAAAATTCTTAAATTTCTAATTAAAAAAAACAAAAAAAAATACTTTTTGAATTGCTTAGATATCTATATCTTGTCTATTTGCTGAGATATCGCTCGTTGAAATTTATCCAGAGTCACGAAACGAGAACAAACTTCAGGTTAAGATATCTCAGAGATGAAACAAGATATTATAAAGGTTAAACATTCATTTTAAAGGTCATTTGTAGGACTTTCAGACTACATATCAGGTTTTATAAACAAAGGTGAATTTTTGCAGTTATAACGTCTCGAATATGGCGAAAAACGTTTTTTTTTCAATTCAAGCTAAGATATCTCGAAAATCTGATGTGATAGGCAAATTCTGAGACCAGATTCGGATTCAGCGCAACTCAAACTCTTAGAAAAGTTACCTCTGGTTAAAAAATTGTTGGCTTGTGTAATTTTTACACTGTGGACGGTATCAATTTATTTGGCAAGGCCGAATTTAACGTTTTTAATTGGTTTTACCAATTTTGGTTGTTTTAAAAACATTTTTTAATTTTTTCACCAAATTTCTGTTACAAATTTTTTTTTTCTATGGTATTTTTACATTGTGGAGGATATCAATTGGTTCGGCAAGGCCGAATTCAACTTTTTTATTTGTTCTTGTTTATTTTCGCAGAACACGAATATCAATAGTGTTGGAAATCGGTAAAACGTTTTTATAGTTAATTATATATTAGAGTTAATTTTGAAAATTTGATTTTTTTTGAAGGTTTAGGTGAGCTAAAAAGAATGCTGGTATTTTTTTGGAAACATTTTCGCTCCTTGGGGTGGTTCAAAGCATCTGAAAAAGCGCATTTGGAGCTGTGTTTTCTGCAATGAAAAAACGGCTGAATATTTCAAATCTGATTTCACCAGTCGACTCTACTGCAAAAATTAATACAATGGAAGTTTCTTGACATCTTAAAAAAAGTTCCAAAAACCACAGAGGGCGGAAAAATAAGCTTTTTCCATTTTAAATAAATTTTTTAAATATGCACAATTGAAGGGCATTTTCAGCTACCAAAATTTCCGTTCTATCACAACCCGTTAGAAAGTTATAAGCTATCAAAAATGGCAAAAACACGTTTTTGAGAAATTTGACCTCAATTTTCTCGAAAACATGACTTGATAGAAAAGTTTTAAAACCAGATTCAGAAACAGCATCGAAATTTTAATCGAAAACTAGTTGTACGATCCCAGAATATCATCCAAAAATATCACAAAAAAGTGCTCTCAATAATGCACAAAAATGGATTTTTTTGTGAGCTTTAACCTTAATTTTCTCAAAAACCTGACGTTACGGAAAACTTTTGAGACCAGATTTGGAATCAGCATTTAGAGGATAATCGAAAACGAGTGTCTAGACAGCTGACCCATCCAAAAATTTTGCAAATGTCGGTCAGTGTTTTACAATTTTGTCATTAAAACAAAAACTTTGAAGCCTTACAACTTTTTAAAGGGCTGTGATAGAAAGGTGCTTTTTGTACCAATTTTCTTAGCAAAACCTGCCTCTTCATCGTGCATGATCAAAAAAATAATTTAATTTTTTTTTTAAAACTCGATTTTTCCGCCCCCTGCTGTGGGATATTGGAACTTTTTTTAAGAGTTCAAAAAACTTCCATTGTTTAATTTTTTGCTGTAGAATCGACTGGTGAATCAGATTTCCAATATATTTATCCAGTTTTTCTCTGCAGAAAACTCAGGTCAAAATCCGCGTTTTCAGATTCTTTAAACCACCCCAAGGAGCGAAAATTTTTCCAAAAAAATACCGGCATTCTTTTTAGCTCCCCTAAATCCTTTAAAAAAATGATGATACCCGATAAACAGATGAAGTGACATAGTCATCAAACGAACTCTAATATATATGGCTCTACAACAAATACAAAATTTATATATATTTTTTTAAATTTGGCAGCCCTGGATATTTTTTTTTACTGCTTCCAACAATGACCCAAAGTGTTTAAATTATTTTTTTTTGTTATTTTTAATCTGATTACAACGTTAATTTAAAAATAATTAAGAAAAAAAAAAAATAAAATTTTATTAAAATGTCCTGAATAAGGATTTCAGGGATTTTTTTATATCCTTGTTGTTTGCTTTTGTGAAAATTTAATTCCATTTCACAATTATCCTTTTAGTTCTTTAAATTATCCTTTTAGTCCTTCTTATTATCCTGTTATATCCTTTGGGATAAGATATAGATTAAATCCATTTTGATTAATTTTTTTCGGATTTTTTATTATCCTTGGAATTTTTGTTATCCTTATTTTCACCTTTGATTTTTCACCACACTTTGTTGATTTTTAATTTTTTTATAAGTGTTATTATAATTAAAATATATTTATTTTTAATTTACCGACCGAACGTGCAGCCTAACAAGCTGCTAAAAGCTAACTAAAATTTTAAATATAATATTAAATAGTTTTAGCTTTTTTAATACCCTTTAAATGAAAACTGAAACCTTATATAAGTTCTGAGAGACTAGTGGTGAAAAACTGTTGAAAAGAAAATGGCGAAATAAAATTTAAAAGAAAGTAAAAGTGGAAAAGTGCATTGTACTCAAGTTGCCCATTTAAAGGTTAATTCAATTAAAATTTAATGTAAAATAATAATTCTTGTGTTTAACCATGTTATTTTCACACGTAATTTGTATTTTTAGGTTAAGAGAGATTTTTAAGTGGTCAGCCAGACAGAACAAACAATTTGTAATATTAAAATTTGTGACAAAATGTTATAAGTATATCTTTTTATTTAAATTTCTTTTATTATTTTGAGCAAATTATTATTGTTATTATTATAATAATCATTTTATTTTCAATACATATTTACAACTAAAAAAAATCAATCAGATTTAAATTTTATTTATTTTTTTCTAAAGAAATGTGCGATTAATCGATTGTTTATTGGTGATTTATCAAAATTAATTAAAAAATTTTAAATTTTAGAATTTTTGATTTATTGATTTAATCAAAATTTGGCTAAATTGTTATCTGTAAATAACACTGTGCAACATGATTTTATATTTTGAATTGAATAAAAACAAGTAGAAAAGTTAGATTCGACTTGGCCGAATCTATGAATCTTGGCCCTCCACAATGCCCTTTTTAAGTGATAGTAAATTTTCGAACGTGAAAAATATAACATTTTTGGTTAGAAATATTTTATTTTGTGTAAAAAACTTTTTTTTAGTAATTTTTGAAAAAAAAAAAAAAATAATTTACTAATTTTTTTTGACTGTAAAATTTTTTTTTGAGTTTTTTTTTTTGTTTTAGTGTGAAAATATTTTTGAGTGACAAAAATACCTTGTAAAATATTTTTGGGACTTACCAATGTTTTTAAAACATGTTTAACGGGTTTTAAACACGTGATTTAAGGTGAAACTAATCTGAAATTCACGGTTTTGCTAATAACTTTTGAACCACTAAACCGATTTGGCTGAAATTTTAAACGAACCGGACCAGAGGAACTGCAAATATATATGCCACGCTTCAGCACCCTCAGAATTGCCGTTCGAAAGTTACCCTGTGTTTTATCTCGTAAAATCCTGAAAAACCCTTGCCGAAATTCACTCATTTGCTTATAACTTTTGAACCACTGGACCGATTTCACTGGATTGCAATACCAACCTGACCAGGTAAATGCCAAACATATATGCCAAACTTCAGGAGCCTCCGTAAAGTCTTTCAAAAGTTAGCGTGTTTTCAACAGACAGACAGACAGACAGACAGACAGACGGACGGACGGACATCGTCTTAAAACCGATCGAGGATCATGAATATATCGTGAACCTATATTCAAAATATCCCAACTCAATTTTGACAGAAATGAGTTTCCGATGGCAAATAGCTGCATAGGTAAAAATTATTTAGAATATTTAAACCATCTTATGGAAGGTACATTGTTTATTTTCACAATAATATGCGAAATAACTAGTTTTTTAGCTCTCCTGAAAAGTAAGCTTTTTCGAGTTGGCATTTATTGAATATAGTTCGACGATATATACTTTATGGGGTCCTAGACCAATATTTCGAGGTGTTATTATTATTATTATTATTTGTTTATTAGTCAATGGAAAGTATCCTTACAGACTAAGATTCATATAAAATACATTTTACAAAGGTATAACATGTATATTTAATTTTAAAAAAATTGAAAAGGACGCACATTAACATCAGCCGGCCACAAAGAAGGCTTAAAGAGCTCCTTATAGAGCCCAGCGGTGATGCCAAGTTTGAATGACACTCTGCGTAGAGTTTTTAAATCCGTATTTAGCTTCACTAACTTGTAGCATTCCAAATGGCTTTTCCCAATTTTGGCATAATTTACTACGTAGTCCATAATTTTTTCAGAGGTGACATTTGGCCTAAACGAAGAAAGGTGAACCCATTTTTTGCTTGCAACAACTTCCAAATCTTTGTTATTGTTGTCTCCAACTATAACCTGTTTTCGATTTTTTTTATGAAAATGTCCACTACAAATTTTGCATTTCACAAAAACACTACCGATTGCTTTGCAACTACCACAAAATGTGTTAGGCTGCATTCGAGAATAAAAAAAACGACTTGTTCGAATGACGGTCACTACTGAACTGAATGACAAACTTATATATACCCTCTATTACTAGAGTGGAGGGTATACACTAGTAGTAGAACAAAACCTACAAAGGGTTTAAAAACTTAGTTCGTGTTCATTTTTTATGACCCACTGAAATTTTGAAAATTTTAAGCTTAAAACTTTATTTATTAATTTTTGTTTGATTAACGTTGTTATTATTTTACCTTTACAATTTTAAATAAATAAAAATTTCTCGAGCTCGAGGTCAGTTTTTTGTAAACAAATATTCTTTTATTCCATTCCAATATTTCGATCCTCTTTGAGAATCATTATTAAGTATTTAAGTTAGATTGCAAGATTTATTTACTTATTGTTAGGCCAAGAAAGGGCAGATTCAATAATCTGAAAAATAAAGTATTTGAAAAAAAAAAAAAAATTATTAAGGGATTTTGTGAATTTTTATACACACCAAAACTTAAAAATATGTTGTGAACGCATTGACACGCACTCAAGTGCAATTTTAGATGTCAATATTTTAAAGTTTTTGTGTGTATAAAAATTCACTAACTCCCCTGATGATGATTTTCAAAGAGGATCGAAATATTGGAATGGAATTAAAGAATATTTATTTACAACAAAACTGGCCTCGAGGCCAGTTTTACCCATTATTTAGGGTAAAAATTAACAGTGGTCGGTCTTGGTATCTAATACCAAGATTGGTTTTCTGCAAAATGTAAATCTTGTTGCACAGTGTAATTGATTAATCTCACATTTCCGAAATTTTAATACATACATATTTTGGTAATTTCTTCCTCTTATTTATTTTTATTTATTTATTTATTAATATATTTTTTTTTTTTCAATTTTTAATTTTAAATTTAAAGAACAAAAAAATTATTTAATTTTTTTAAAAAAGAATTCAATTCGTCTAAACTATATTTTACAACAGACACATACATGTACGTACAAGGAAGGACTTGTTAATTTAATCTTTTGGATTCAAATTTTTTCTTAAAATTTATAGATTTTTTTTTAAAAAATTACTGTAATAAATAATATGTAATATTATTAATTTTGTTTTTCATTGTGTGTGAGTGTGTGTGTAATTCTATATAAAAAGTCTTTGTTTTATAAATGTAGAATTTTATTGTTGTTTGCTAATATTATTTTGTATTCCTTTTTTTTTATTAATTGCATACACTAATCCATTCTTCGACATGACATTCGTCACATTCTACATTGCAGCACCATTGAAATTTACAATGACAACGTTCGGCCCGACGTTCCTTAACTAAACTATAACCACGGCCACAGCATAATGAAGTACAACCATCACTTAAAGTGCTATTACGATTGCATTTACGACCCACTGTGCCTGAAAAGAGTTAAAAGAAAAAGGTAAGTACAAGTTTAACTTAAATTAAATTTTTCTTTATATGTATTCGAAAGAACTTTTAACGGTTAAAATCTGTTATTTTTAACATCTGGCAATGCTGTTGCATTCATTAGTAGAGATATCTACCATCAAGAACTATATTCACCATATTCACCACTTGAATAAACACCAGTATCTGTGCTGCCAGATGTAACGATTTATTGAAGGGACGGAAAATAACCGTTACAATTTATAAAAATCGGTAAACAAAATGCGGTTAATTACTGAACAAAAATCTCTTGAAAGTCATTTGTTTTTCTTCTTCTTTCTTTTGTAAAGCGAAGACGTGTGTTTTATTGCTCTTTTTTAAAGTGAATTTATTGTGGTTTTATTAAAACTAAATAAAGTAATTTTGGTATAATTTTGTGCGGAAAGCTATAAATTTTATTTTTTTTAATTGAAATATTTTGAGTTTCGGTGAGTCTTGCTCTTTTTTTTTGATTATAAATAACAAATTGCACTGGAAATATTTTTTCTATTGGAAATACAAAATTTTTTTTCCTTTCACTTTATTTTTTGTATTCCTTATTCCTTATAAATGCAATTGTGTTATTATTTTTGTTGTTTATTGTTCGTTTTCGGAGTGTATTTTTTTGTTTTCTCTTTTTTTTTGGTTTGGTTAAAGTAAATGACGATCAATGTGGATGTAACATATGTTTTTCTTATAAGTGGTAAACCTGTACACTGCCTTTATAAATTAACAAACGTTTCATTCCATTTCGTTCCGTTTGGTAAACGCGTGAATCTAACAACCTTTTGCATTTTGTTTTTAATAAGCGTTTTTTTTTTTTCTATGTTATAAATTAACAAAATTTGTTAGCGTTTTTTGACTTATTAGTTTTCTTTTCGATTACGTTTGCCCGACTTTCGCTTATTTTTGCTACAGCCGCTAGTATTTAGGAAGGTTAATATATTTTACAATTTTAATTGTAAAAAGTATATTTTTCTTTTTATCTTCGGCTGGGGCAAGGGTAGTAATTTATGGTAAAGTAATCGAACTGGTATATTAACTGTGTTCATTTCTTAAAAATCTATTTATTTTTTGCAACTGTGCTGCAATTGGGAATTTTTGTTTACTATCTGTATTGGAAATTTCCAGCGGTGGCAGAGTTGTGTTTTTTTGGGGTAACAGGGTAATTGAACAGGTATTTGGGTAACTTGTTTGAAATGTGTTTGAAATGTCTATGTATGGGTTATTCTACTTGCAACAATAAGTCAATTGAGACACTTGTCCTTTATACTGTTTATAGAAAACTTGAATCTGTAGCAACTAATAAATTTAAAAATCCACTCGTTTTAGCCACAGCTGAAACAGGGACATCCCGGAATGATAAGCCACTTAGCTCATCTTCCGAATCCATAGGAAGTTCAACGACTACGCGGAAAGACAAGCCACTAAGCTCGTCTTCCAAATCCTTAGGCATGTTAGATGAAAAAAATCAGGAAACCATTAACCTATCCTCTCCACTATCTTTAGCCACAGCTGAAGTAGTTGGGGAGAACCGGATACGGAAAGAAAAGCCACTAAGCTATTCTTCCGTTCCGTGGGGTAAAAATGGTCTAGATCAGAATTCGACCTTGGTTGCGTCCAGCCCTTTATCAAAATCTAAAGGAAATTCGAGTACTACTCTTATTCTAGAGGAAGATGGTAAAGGGTTAGCGATTCCGGTAGATGAGGGGTCACTTAACCCTAATTCCGAGGAACCTGGATGCAGCAAGCGAGACAGGACCAAGGACAGCGGCACACCCGAAATTACTATCGTGAAAAAAACCAAGACGGACCTAGGACGTAATGTTTACAATGATGGGTGTATAGGGGTAGCTATTATTGACGAAAATACCTCGGATAGACGTATAACAGACGAAAACTGGAAGCTCTTGGAGAGTAGACTTATTTTCCTAGTTTCGGAACTCGTACGTGCTGGCACGGACTCCATGCCATACTTCGGTAATATACAAACGAGGAACGGACATAAGCTTCTATACTGTAAAACTGGGGACACACTTACATGTGTCCCCAGTGGGGAAATTAAATAAGCTGTGGGATGGGGCTAAACTAAGAGTCATACCTGAAGAAGAACTTCCTAGGCAGCCTAGAATTAGAGTTTTTGTTACGGGACCAATTTTACCCAAAGATAGACTTCTGGACATTCTGATTGCTCAGAATCGGCAGGTGTATCCTTCATCAGAATGGAAAATCTTGAGGATGGACCAACCAACAAGTGCGGGAAGAAGTATAATTCTGGCTGTAAATTTGGAGACGCTGAAGAGGCTAGAGTTGAATGGATTTCGCATCAGCGTTGGGCTAAGCAGCGCTATTGCTAGACCAGTTGTGGATACGGAGGAGCGAACTAGAAGTGCTACTGTAAGTAATAATGATTAAGTTTTTACAAGTAAATCTCCATCATTGCATCGTGGCAACATCTAATTTAATCCTCCACTTAAATAGGTACGACATGGACGTAGCTCTAATCCAAGAGCCATGGGTCAACGGAACCTGTATAATGGGCCTAGAAAATAAGTCTTATAAAATTTTATATGTAACAGATGGGAATAAACCTAGAGCATGCATTTTGGCAAAAAAGAATCTAAATTGTTTTATTCTTAACCAATTTTGTAACAGGGATGTCACAACGGTTAAAATTAACAAGGGAACTAAGAACTTTATAGTGACTTCTGCTTACTTTTCCAATGGGGAGGACGGGGTGGCTTCGCCACCGCCGCTGGTAAGGAAATTGGGAGATTACTGTAAAACTAGGGACATAGAATTTCTTATAGGTTGTGATGCAAACTCACATCACATTCTCTGGGGGAGTAGTGATACGAATGAAAGAGGCGAAGATTTATTGGACTTCATTTTGGAAAATAATTTGACAATTTATAACGTAGGTGATAAGCCAACTTTTCAGACACGTACCAGAAAAGAGGTTTTGGATTTGACTTTTGGTTCCAAAAGTGGGGTATCGGATTGGATTGTTTCGGATGAAGTAAGTTTTTCCGATCACAAATATATACAGTTTTCAATACAGACTACGGTGATGTTTGAGGAAAAAACTTTTAGGAATCCAAGGAGAACTAATTGGGAACAATATAGGCTTTCTGTAAATAAGTCATTGGAAGATAAATCATTAACATTTGACAGTATAGAAACGCTAGAATATTCACTTGGGATCATTGAACATACCTTAACTACCTCATACAGGCAATCATGTCCCTTAAGCAGGGCTAGAAGCAAGAAAGATCAACCTTGGTGGAACCAGAATCTTAGGACCTTGCGTAAAGAAGCAAGGAAAGCTTTTAATAAAGCAAGTAGGGATGACGAAGACGAATCATGGACTGAATATAGAAGAAAATTGAGAGCATACAAAAAGGAGCTTAGGAAAGCAAAGAGGGAAAATTTTGAAAATTTTACGGAGGAATTGATTAATATCAAAGATACCTCAAGGTTCAGGAAAATTTTATCAAAACAAGACAACTCTATCGGAAACATCCGTAACTCTGATGGGACGTGGACCGAAACGGAGGAAGAAACGCTTGGACTGCTTTTTAACACTCACTTTCCCGGATGTACAATTGATCAAAGGGAAATGGGAGACTGTTCATTTATTGGCTTGAACACCTTTCGTGAGGTAGGGGATATTATAACAACAGATACGGTATCGTGGGCAGTTGGCACCTTCGGTCCATACAAATCACCGGGGATAGATGGAATTTATCCTAAAATGATTTTGGAGGCACTTGATTCTATTGGAGATTACCTTGTTCAAATATATAGAACATGCTTGGAAAAAACATATGTTCCGCTTGCGTGGCGGAAAGTCAAGGTTGTCTTCATTCCGAAAGCGGGAAAAATTCAACACTGTACGGCGAAAGATTTTAGGCCAATAAGTCTTTCTTCTTTTCTTCTTAAGACGTTGGAAAGAATTTTAGATGACTATATAAGGAAATATCTGGAGCCTTCTTTTATTTCTGTTAATCAACATGCTTACGTTAGAGGTAAATCAGTGGACTCAGCACTTCATACCGCTGTTCACCACATTGAAAAAGCTCTTTCCTTCAAGGATTACACTCTTGGGGTATTTTTGGATATTGAAGGAGCATTTAATAATGTAAAATCAGAGGCCATTTTTAACGCCTTGACTCAGGCGATGATCCCAACGTCGATCACCAACTGGCTAATGAGGATGTTGACAAATAGATATATAACGTCTGAACTGGGTAATGCAAAACTTCAGGCAATGGCAACGAGAGGTACACCACAAGGCGGTGTCATCTCTCCATTATTATGGCTCCTAGTCGTAAATGAGATTTTAAAAAAATTAGAGAAAACTGGAATAACTGTAGTGGCTTACGCTGATGATGTAGTAATGTTATCTTCTGGTAAATTCATTAATACTGTCTCTGATATACTTGGAAACGCTTTAAAAACACTCTCATCATGGGCTAGAGAATGTGGTCTTAACGTGAACCCGACAAAAACTGAGCTTGTGCTTTTCACAAGGAGAAGGATTATTCCAGCTTTTAATCCTCCTAAACTGAATGGCACTATGTTGGCATTGTCAAACTCTGCAAAATTTTTAGGGGTTATCTTGGATAACAAACTCAACTGGGTAGCAAATTTGAAGGAGCGTGTAAAGAAAACTTTTGCTGCATTATACATGTGTCGGAAATTGGTGGGCAAGAAATGGGGACTACAACCTAAGCTCTTTCTGTGGTTATATTCGGCTATAATTCGACCAGTGATGACGTACGGCTGCCATGTGTGGTGGCCAGTTGTTGATTACAGAGTACATGCGGATAAGATTAAGAGAGTTAACAGGATAGCCCTACTTAGTCTCACAGGCGCGATGAGTACGACCTCTACTGATGCATTGGAAATACTTCTTAACATTACACCCTTAGATATTCATCTAAAAGAAACTGCGACGATTACCCTGAATAGACTATGTCAAACAGGATCACTGAGAAGCAGACAAGTTCGACATATGGACCTTATAAGTCACGCTGAACGGAACACTATTACTGATTATTGTACTCCACTTAATGTTGTAAATGGTAGATTGAACATTGAAATCCCATCGTTGGATGATTGGCTCAATGATCAGGTAGAATTCTATCAGATTAATGTCTACACAGATGGTTCTAAAATGACAAGTGGTACTGGTAGTGGCTTCCACTGCGGGGAACTTAACATGGAAGAATCATATCGACTTGATAATGACTGCAGTATTTTTCAAGCTGAAATTTACGCTATTTTCAAAGCAGCTGAGCGGCTTTCAATGTCACCAATATACAGATGTGATATTAGTTTTTTCATTGATAGTCAGGCAGCTTTAATGGCTCTAAAAAATGACAGTATGAGGTCCAAGGTAGTCAGCCGCTGCCACAGAGAGCTTAAGGTTCTCAGCGAGCAGCACAACATTAGACTGTGCTGGGTACCTGGACATAAAGATATACTGGGCAACGAAAAGGCAGATGAACTTGCTAAGCGGGGAGCCAATCTTCCACCGGAATTGGCTGTGAATGACGTCTATCCACCTCTATCTCTAATTTCGCAACGGATCAGACTAGAAGCGAGAGAAACTTGGTTAACCCGATGGGCTGAGTCGGACTGCTGTATTCAGACAAAATCATTATGGGATGAAAATTCGTTGAAACATAGCCAAGTTCTTCTTGATATGGATAGAAGACAACTGAGAATGGTAATTAATTTGATTACAGGCCACAACACCCTGGGTAAACACATGGTAAGAATTGGAAGAGGTAATGATGATACATGCCGATGGTGTAGGGAAGCTGTTGAGGACAGTTATCACTTTTTATGTGAATGCCCTGCACTGTCCTTTAGAAGATTTAAATTATTTGGCTCTTTCTTCTTTCAGAATTTACATGAAATCCGAGGAATAAATCCATGGACCTTACTGGCGTTTATCAAATTATCGAAGTGGAATGCATAGATGCAACTATTGATTTTTATCGAAGAAGAAGGGAAACTGGAATCATAATGGGCCACAAGTCGGCCTCTATGGGCATTGGTTTTTTGCCAATGCCATCCACCATAACCTAACCTAACCTAACATTTCAGTTAAAAGTAAACAACATTTTGCAAAGATTTCTTAAAGTTAATTTTTATTTTTTAGTTAGAAATTTTGATTGTTTTTTTTTTATTTTTATTTTCAACATGTTAAATGGGGGTTCTAGCTTGAAAATTGTTATTTTTTTTTTATTAAATTTTATAAAAAAAATTTTAAGAAATAAAAAATTTACAACTTGTTAAACAAAATCACAATGTAGCATTAACTCCTTAAAATCGTTAACACCAAAATTTTAAACGACTTTTTCTCATAACCATTATTTGAAATCGGCTGCCACGATACAACGGGTGAACCAATTTTGGATCTGTTTTTTTCTTTTTGCAGATATTTAAAAACTCTAAGCCCTGAAGTAGATTTTTAATTCTTTAGCAAAAAAAAAAAAAAATTGTTTTTTAGGTATTTTTGAATTTTTTGAGCTTAATGTCTTATTGTTTTTTTTCTTAAATCCAGAATTTAAAAATCTTCAGCCTACTTGAATTAACTTTACCAGTAGGGTGCCCAGCTTGTTAAAAAAATTGCTATATTCGATCACAGTGTTATTATTGAGATTAACCCATTTTTGACCAAGATTCAATTTTATTTTTTGGAAAAGGGTACTTTTTTTGATCTCAAAAAACTTGTAAAAAAAATTTTTCAATGTGTAGTTATCCCGGAAAAGACTGCACATCAACTTTTTATGCTATTTTAATATTTGGATTTATTTGATATTTTATTAATTTATTGCATTATTTTTAAAAGAAATAGTTTCAAAATGATTGAAATTAGTGGAATTTGATAATAAGCTAAATCTAAAAAAAAATTTTAATTAATCAAAAAAATTAACAGCTGAAAATCAAAAAATGCTAAAATTTCGTTTTTGCTTGAAAAAAATGTCTGTGCTGATTTGCATTGAATTTCATGGACATATAAATTGAGTTGGTCAAGTGGGGATATTTTTTTCAATTGCAGAAAGATGACATTTAACATTCGTAACCATATTTACCTGAAATTCTATCTTTTTCATACATAAATATTTTTTTGAAAAAGGTGTTCTCTACTGTTCGAAAAATCAGGATCGAAATGGGTTAAGACAATTTTTCTAAAAAAATGTTTATTATAATAAAAAGAAAACTTAGAAGCGATTTTTTTTAAACACCTAAATAACAAATTTAAGTTATATCCTAAAATTTTACTAAAATCTCCTTAACCCTTTCACGACCAATGGTTGATATATGTCCCATTTTTATTTTTTGTTGTATTTTCCACATTTTTCAAACGATTTTAAATGTGCTAAGAAATGAATTGTAGAGGAGTGTTAGGGATAAAAAAGTTTAGTTTTCAGTAAGTCTCTAAATTGATTATCTTACTCACTGTAAGTCCTCAAAGTTTTTGAAATGAAAATATCTATTTTAGGGACAAAGGGATCATTGCTTGTCAAGCGAAATAAGGTCCAAGTAGCGGGTTTAGAGGTCCAAATTCTTGTAGAACAATTATTGTTGAGTTGTAGATTTTAAAAATCACAGCGAATAGCAAATACATTTGCCCAAAAATGCGTAATCGTCACCAAGAAAAATAAGGGGGAAGGAGAGGGGTTAGGGGCCCAATTTTTTGTTTCATAACTTTCATTTGGTCAAGGATCACGACAATGAACAGAAAATCAAAATCGCTTCGGCAGAAAATTTCTGGTTGTGAAAGGGTTAATACTTCCCACAAAAATTCCTATATTAGCTTTAAACAACTTTTTCTGGCTACACTGAACACCATAAAAAACTGAAATACATTGATACCAAGGTAGATTTATATAAGGTAATATTTTAGTGACGTAAACGAAAACAATTTTCTTTCAAAATCATTTTAGTCGGCAAAAACTACTCAAATGTTCAGTGCACACATTAACCAATTTAAACGCCTTTAAAGACTTTAAAATTTTAGAAAACAAGTAAATTATTAAAAAAATATTGAAATTCAAACGAAAATATTTTATTTTCCACGACAAAAATTTAAAAAAAAAAAAATTAAAATATTTTTAAGCATAAAAAGTGTAGTGTAAACTCAAGTCATTATGCCGAACAAAATATTTTTATTTCGTTTTGAAAATTCGTAAATATTATTGTTTTTAAATTTGTCAAAAAATTTACTATGGAGGAAAAGTGAGGTTATTGGATCTTACCTTGTATAAATCTACCTTGATTGATACAAGTTTTCGTTTCTCTATTAGCTAAGACAAACACTACCGTTATACATTTATATTTCACAAAACTTCACCACTGTGTTATACTGCGAAAAAATAAAACAGGTGGCATCCTTAATAACTCTCAGCTATTTGTTTACATTCGTTTTTATCAAACGTAATTTTTTATATAGAAAAATTCTCAAAGTCTGAGACATTTTTTCTATAGAAAAGATTCTGAGGTCTAAGACATTTTTTTATACAAAAATTCTCAAAATCTGATACATTCTTTCTATAGAAAAGTTCTCCGAATCTGAGACATTTTTTCTATAGAAAAATTCTCAGAATCTGAGACATTTTTTCTATAGAAAAATTCTCAGAATCTGAGACATTTTTGGTTTAGAAAAATTCTCAGAATCTGAGACATTTTTTCTATAGAAAAATTCTCAGAATCTGAGACATTTTTTCTATAGAAAAATTCTCAGAATCTGAGACATTTTTTCTATAGAAAAATTCTCAGAATCTGAGACATTTTTTCTATAGAAAAATTCTCAGAATCTGAGACTTTTTTTCTATAGAAAAATTCTCAGAATCTGAGACATTTTTTCTATAGAAAAATTCTCAGAATCTGAGACATTTTTTCTATAGAAAAATTCTCAGAATCTGAGACATTTTTTCTATAGAAAAATTCTCAGAATCTGAGACATTTTTTCTATAGAACATTCTCAAAATCTGAGACATTTTTTCTATAGAACATTCTCAAAATCTGAGACATTTTTTCTATAGAAAAATTCTCAGAATCTGAGACATTTTTTCTATAGAAAAATTCTCAGAATCTGAGACATTTTTTTCTATAGAAAAATTCTCAGAATCTGAGACATTTTTTCTATAGAAAAATTCTCAGAATCTGAGACATTTTTTCTATAGAAAAATTCTTAGAATCTGAGACATTTTTTCTATAGAAAAATTCTCAGATTCTGAGACATGTTTTCTATAGAAAAATTCTCAGAATCTGAGACATTTTTTCTATAGAAAAATTCTCAGAACCTGAGACATTTTAAAAATAAATTATTTTTTTTTGCTGCGTTAACGATACCCAACTTCACATTACGTTTCTATATTCTACCTACTATTCGAGAACCTTTAATTGCACAATTCTTGAGAAACCAAAATAATTTTAAAACTAATCTTATCCATTTATTTTAATTAAATTTTAAAAATTAATTTAAAATGTAATTAGTTGTGAGAATAACAAAAAAATAAATCTATTAACAAACATTTCATTAAACGTAAATAATTTTAAAATTGCTACTTTAATGATATACAAATTTATTAAATGCTGACTAACTGGCTGTTTGTTTCGGGTTGCCTGATGGTAAATGGCTGCTTTAATATTAAAACCAGTATAAAATTCATGCAAATAAACATTTATTAAATAATAAATAAAAACGGCAACAAATTACATTTAATTTTTAATAACAAAAACTACACGAATGAAATATAAAAATACAATTTATTATTAAATAATTAACACTTTTTAACTGCAATCTGTCAATTTGCAACAGTAATAGCAACAGCATGAGGTTTTTTTTTTTTTTTTTTTTTTGAAAATAAAAATATTAAGATGCATTTTTCTGGGTATAAATTGAATACCCTACAAACAGGCTTTTCAACATGTGGTACACGTACTTCTGTGGTTTTTAGATGGGATCAACTATAAGGGAAAAACTGGGCCTCAGACTCTATTATAAACAGAAGTGTTTATGTTCTGTTCAAGTATAAAGACGAGAACACGATTGGGGTAATTCGATTCGATCCCGAATATCAGATTCTTCCATTCTGAGATTTACTCTATTCAGGCGGCAACGATAATAATTTACAAACGGGATATGAATGCATCAATCATTAATATTTTCGTAGTCGTTGAACACGCACTGGATAATATACGTTTGAAACTAGAAACTAAAAGTAGTAAAACAGCATATACATTTTTTTCATTTTGTGATCCTGTTTCCTTTTTAAACACACAAAAAATTATTGGCTAAAAATTTTCAATTAAATGTATTGATCAACAAAATTTAAATGGATCAATCAATGTTTTGATTGAAATTTTTGCTATTTTTTGTTACAAATTTTCAACATACCAGATTTTTTTTTCGCTTTAATTTATTTGAATAGATTAATTCAAAAATATACAAAATAATCGGGCATTACTTTTTTTTATTGTTGGCAACATATTGGAAAGCAAAAATGATGAATTTTTTGATAATTTTGTCATAAGCTTACAATTCATTTGTTAAATCAATCATTATTTTGATTGACTTTAGACAAAAAATTGATAAAATTTTTGATCAAAATCGAAAAAATGTTTGATTGAAATAATTTTCAATCAATCACCTACAATTTGATGATTGGTATAACAAATTTTTTAATTGGAGGAGTTTCAATCAAAAAATTGATTGAATCCGCGTTTTTGTTGATTGAAATTCGTTTCAAATTTTTTCTGTGAAGGACTTCAAAGTTTTAGAGGATTAAATTTTATAAAATATTTTTTTAATATTTGTGCTTGTCCTACAATGCCACTATTGACAGCAAATGAACGCGGAGGATCTCCCCTAATTTTCCTATTTTATTATTTTTATATATCAGGAAAAAAGAGGTAAGTTACGTCCTTTCAAAAATGTATCCTTTAATATCATTCAAAATTTTGAACAAAATATTTTGATAAAGTTTTCAAATGACTTTATTCACATCCTTTTATCCTGATATGACAAAAATATAAAAATAGGTAAATTAGGGGAGATCTTCCTCTTTCATTTTCCGCCACCAGTGTCATCCTTGGACAAGTACAAATATTTCAAAAATATTTTACAAAATTTATCCCTTAAAACTTTGAAGTCCTTTTAAAAGGAAACAGGATCACAAAACGAAAAACTGTAAATGCAGTTTTACTCCATTTCATCTCTACTTTCAGACGTGTGTCATCCGGTTCATGTTTAATATTGGCTGTCGGACAGTGTAATAGTTCTTTTAACCAAATCCAAAGGGGGTTTCGGCTCCCACTGTGGGGTTATGTAAAATGAGCTAGCTGGGAAATGTGTGGGGAAGGGTTAGGAGTCGGTTGGCGGGACAACTTCTTTGTCGAAATCGTAGTCTTGAGGAATGATAGTTTGTGTTTCCTCAATTTTTAACCTCTTTTCTAACTTTTTACAAATTAATTAACTTAAAGGTAGCCTATTAAAAAGGATTTTGTTTGTGTGTCAAACCGATTTGAACGTCCTGGCAAATTTTTATTGTCCTAGGCCTAAAACTTATGTGGTACAAATTTGAAACCAATCGGATTTAATATCTAAAAAAAAAAAAAATATTTTTGATGCGCTGAACACGAACATATTGACCCGACTTTCAGCCCACATGGACTTTGAGGCCCGTTGTAATACCACGAGACGGTAAAAGGTTCCCCTAATATTCCCTGCCGTTAAACCAATTAAAGCATTATTAACCCCCTAAGATATTGAATTTTGACATCCAACAAATTAGAAAGATAGTGCAGTCCCTAGATGTCGGGTAATGGCAGATAAAGTGTTCGATCGTTTCCAACTCCTCCTCGTTCCATTGTCCTTAACAAAAAAGAAGGCAGACTAATTGGTCTGAAATCCTTCGGAACTGTGTGGGAATTTTTTCCACCCTTTGGGATAAAAACGACTCTAGTATCCCTATATTTGTTGTCAATCGAATAATTCAGTTTTAGCAAGCGAAATTTTCGGTCTTAATAACAGAATTTTAATTAATTCAACTGAAATTCTGTTGTAAAAGCCAAACTTCTGTTGCCTCAGTTAAAATTCTGTTGTTACAACCGAAAAATTGGGTTAATTTGAACAAATCATTCAAGTGGCAACAAATTAGGGTTTCTTAACGAATATGTTCCCTCTGTGCAGGGTTGGAAGGGAAGGGTTGGAGCTCTTTGATTAGAGTTTTGGACTTCCCAAAAGTTTTCTAAAAATTAAAAATTTTGATTAAATCATCATCGGATTTGACTCAAATTATGTTGCAATGAAAGTTCATCTCAAGCTCTATGAAAGTGTAAAGCGAAAGAAATTTTGAGTTAAAAAAAAAAAAAAACCGCAATTTTTTCTAAGTGGCTTAAGGGGGCTAAGTGCATTGTGTTGATATCGGGAAAAAAGTTTATAGGAAGGAGGAATGATGGAGTAGTGTTTGTGAACATATGATTTAATTTTTGCACATTGTAAGTAACAGGAAAGAAGTTTATTCCACGAAGTTTATTCCACATACGACGTCTACGACTGAACTAGTTCTCCCTATAATGCGTTGTGCGATCTACTTCACATTCGACCATAAACGGATGTAATCTTCTAGATAAGCGAGTATTATGTAAAAAACCCGTCCCATGGGATAAGCTCGCTTATCTCTGCTGAACACCTCCCATGTTAGTATTGATAGAAAAGTGTAACACAACCCACATTTCTACGATGCTCTAATGAGTCAATAGAGTTGGATACCGTACTGGTATTATTAAGCGCCGTAACCCTCCTCTGAACACGGTCCAAGAGTTTCAAAACAGATTCTGAAGCCCCTTCTCATATATGATAATTGTATTCCATTTTCGGTTGGATGTAGGTTGTATAAATAGTGAGGAGATCGGATGAAGTAAAGTATTTCGACATTTGAAAAACGTGTTTGTTTAACGGACATCGCACTGAATTTTCATGCTCAGAACATTAGACTTGTGCTAAATCGTTCAATTGAGTGAGCGCTCATTTTCGTTCATTTCAGATAAAAGACCTAGTTCGTTCATCTAGTTCAATCGCTCTTTTGTTGTCTTCGTTCAACAGTTCGTAAACGAATCATCTTGATCATGTCTGTTCGTCGTTCATCTAGTTCAAATCGGTCAGTTTTTCTTTTCGTTCAACAGTTCGTGAACGAATCATTTTGGTCATGTCTGTTGTTTTGGCTTTCGTTCAAAAAATACAAAAATGTTGAATAAAAACATGAATTAAAAAAAAATAAACAATTTTTGTAAAAAAACATAAATGCTGAGAAAGTTTGCCAAAAAAGTAGAGAAAACTTACGCCTAATGACAAAATTAACAAAAAAAAATTGAACGACCGAACTGAAAGATCAAAATGAAATATTGTATTTTGTATTGTAATCTTTATTTAAATAATGTAAATAAATAAAGTAGGTAATTCATAACAATGACTTATAGTCGTCTGTTATAAAAAATATATCTTAACAAACCTAAGTTTATACTAAGTAATTATACAAATTCTTCTAATATCATTCTTCTATAATTTAATGCATTAGTAACAAATTTATATAGCCTATTCCATCCGTTAGGAATT
The DNA here is from genome assembly GCA_963921195.1 of Pegoplata infirma. Classification (NCBI taxonomy): domain Eukaryota; kingdom Metazoa; phylum Arthropoda; class Insecta; order Diptera; family Anthomyiidae; genus Pegoplata; species Pegoplata infirma. The sequence goes on along the minus strand of OY992537.1, from coordinate 10,857,090 downwards.
GTACCATTTAAAATATTTATCATTTCAATTTCATTTAAATAACTTTTACCTAAATGTCTGCTTCTAAATTCTCTGAGTATAGGACATGTTGCAATGAAATGCTGCAGTGTTTCATCTTCACCAGAGTTACATAAACTGCACGTTTTACTTTCATTACTATTAAACGTATTTGCGCGTAATGGCAAAATATCACATCTGGTTTTGAAAATTGTTGTGATTTGGTGTAGGTTTTTGGATGTTTCGATATAATCCGTCCCTTTTCTGTGATCTAAATATCTATAAAATCGGGTTCTGCTGTTTAAAGCTTTTTCTTGCATTTGTGTACGGGTTTTATTTTTCATTTGTTGTAATAACAAGGTACCTCTTGAAAGCCATTCTTCTTCCGACATATTTTCAAATTTAATATTAAACTCGTTGCCCAGTTCATTGATTTTCTTTGACCAAAATATGTTGTTTCTTAAAATTAGCACCGAAAGCCTGTAAGGTAATCTGTTTTCATTGTATCGAAAAAGGGTTTTAAAAACGTAATTCATATGAAGGTCCAGAGTGTAAAAATAGCTTAATTCTGCATTTGTTTCTAAATTTAAACAATAATTTGGAGTGAAATCTGGTAACTTGAGTATTCTTTTTATAAAATATCTTTGCAACTTGTCCACTTCGTCAAATAACCAACATCCCCATACTTGAGCTGCGTACGTTTGTATGGAACGGCACACAGATTGAAAAAGTTTCCATTTTGCTTCGAGTGCTAAATTTGCCTTTCCCATAAAACTTTTCCACGTGGCGTTTATACTATTCTTTGCTGATGTATTTCTTTTTTCAAGGTGTTTTGTGAAACTCATTTTTGGCGTCAAGATTACTCCTAGATAGCAGTATTCGTTTACGATATTTACATATTGGCCCTTGTATTTTATTTTTTCATGTGTTGCTAGCCTACCACCATTCCAGAAGACCATCATTTCCGATTTACTCATATTCACTTCCATGTTCCATAAATCGCAATATCGTTCTAAATTATTAACCATTCTTTGCAAGACATTTATATCGTCTGCCAATATTACAATATCGTCTGCGTAGAGTAACAAACGCACATTTATCTCCTGTATCATCAAGCCACCTCCTAGATATTCATGAAGGTCTCAATGTAAATAGCAACGGTGATAAAAGACAACCTTGTTTGACTCCTGTGTAAGTATCGAAAAATTCTGATAGATCTTTTCCCGTCCAAACGGCAGATTCTGTGTGTTTATATACATTTTTTATAAAATTTATGATTTTTGCAGAAATGCCTAAGCCATGTAGCTTGAAAATTAAGGAGCTTCTTGAAACTCTATCAAAGGCTGCTTTGAAGTCTACGAAAAATGCGTATATCTTCTTTTTTTCCATACCCTTTAAATGAACTAAAGCAGCCAAATTATATATATTGTCGACTGTTGAATACTGAGGTCTAAAACCAGCTTGAAATTCATTTAAAACATTATGTTTTTCTATCCAGCTTGTTAGTCTTGCATGAATAGCTCCCATTAGTACTTTAGCCGCACAATTCATAAACGATATCCCCCTATAGTTATTGGGGTTATTGAGATCTCCCTTTTTATGTATTGGAAAAATTATACTTTGTACGAATTTATCATCAACTCTGCCAGTTTCAAATATGATATTAAAGGTTTTTGTTAATTCGTTAAGAAATTCTATAGTCGCATTTTGAAACATTTCGTATGGAACTCTGTCTACTCCTGGTGCTTTATTTGGCTTTGTTAAACTCAACACTTTTTTAACTTCTTCTACTGTTACAGCTCTATCTAAATCATCATCTGCGTACCACGTTGGAGCAAATTGCATATCAAAAGATTCTATTGGTTGATTCAGTAAACTCCGAAAGTAATCCTTAAACTCATCTGCAGGTACAGATGAACCCATTTTAAAACAATCTCCTCGTATTTCCTTCGCTAGTTCCCACCACTTTTTTGAATTATTTGTGTTACTAATTTTTATATTGAGCTCTGCATAATATTTTTCCTTCTGTTTTCTACATTCATTAACATAACACCGTTTGGCTTGAAGATAGTTCTCTTTATCCTGCGGATTTTTTGATTTTCTAAATACATTTAAAAGCTCAAAAGATTTTTTTCTTGTTTTTAGGCATTTATAATTGAACCATTTGTTTTTAAAAGTGATTGTGTTTTTATTTTGACCTGGTTGAGATATTGACGCCTTAATAACGTTTACCAATTGGTCTAGAGAATAAAAAGTACCTTGCATTTCTTGCACCCTCAGATTTTGATTAAGTTTTCTTTGATATATTTCTTTTTCTTCATCTTTCCATTTTAATTTTGGCAAAAGGCTCATTCTTTCGACTCTTTCATTATGACCTTTAAAACTTAACTTTAACCTAAGCGGCATGTGATCTGACCAGATTTTAGAATCAACTTTAAATTGTTCTACATATTGCAATGCTTCTTGTGATATTGCACAGATATCATTTACGGATCTTCCACCTGTACCTAAGTACGTTAAAGCGCCACTTTCATCACCAACTGTACGTCCGTTTAAAACTACTAGTCCAAAATCATTGCAAAACTCAATCAGCTGCTTTCCATTACTCTTTATCGTTTTATCTTCCGATTTTCTGTTTTCTAACCCTGCAGTAAATGATGATTTGTGAATTTCTTCTATATTTTGTTGTATTTCACCAATTCGCACGTTCATGTCTCCAACAACTACAGCATTACTTTCATTATTATTATTGAAAAAAGCTTTTAACTCTTGAAACTCTTCATTCCATGCCGCACCTCTTATATAAACTGGTATAATACTAAGTTTTATTTCATTTATTTCAATTCGAATGACCACTATACCGTCAATTGTGTGAAAAGAATGCTTCAAACCAATTTCTCTTAAATTTCTATTTACCCCATACACACAACCTGCTATAGCTCTTCCTCGAACATTTACCCGGGTGGCTGGTTTCCAAAACAATTCATGATTTTTAAAATATTTTCTCCAATTATCGACTCTTTCCTCCTCTACGTGTGTTTCAAATAATGCAAATACATCACAACTACAAATATACTCAAAAAAATCAGGAGACAAACATTTATTACCTAAACCATGTATATTAAAAGATAAAATATTTAAAATGGTATTTGGAATTCCTAGTTTTTTGACATAATTTTGGTTAGTAACTCATTGTAATTTAAATTAATTTTTTGATAACAAGTTGCATAAACATCACTTAAAACAACTGCCGCATCTTGTTGACCGCATACTAGCTTTCTGTCCTTATTCCAACGGAACCATTTATCCCCAATCCTCAATTTCTCGTTAATGACTGCCACACGGTGTGTTGTGCTGAGAGCCGTAATTTCTTTTTTAAGCTGGAGCATGACCTTCTTATCTTGTTGTTTTTCGCTATTTAAATCTTTTTCGATAAATATTTTAGTACCAGCGAGTTTTTTTGACTGTTGCAAAACTTCTTGAACGGTTTCTGTTGAATCAAATTCAGCTACCACTGTCATTAGACCATCATGCTCAAAAATTTTACGGGCCGATTTTATAATTGGAACTGTTGATAGTTCTAATGTTTCGGTACAGACTTTGCCAACCTTTTCATTTACAGCGCTGCTTGCTTCTAAACCTTTGAACAATAAATTTTTGCTTTTGATTTGGTCTTCCAGATGCATAATTCTCTTTCGATCCATATCCTTATCCGTTTGCAAACTCTCCACTTGTTCTTTTAACCAAACATTTTGTTTTTTTAATTCCTCTACATCACCAGAAATATTTGTTAGTTTGTCTAAGACCTCTTTATTGCTTTCTTTTATGATCAGTCTTAGGTCATTTACATCAAGATCCCCCACTTTTCTACTTCTTGGCGCTTGCTCATGTTCTTGCTCGGGTGAAGTCTCCGCTATATTACGTTTGTTTGGTGTACCAGTGTTTAATTGTGACATCGTTAAGTCAATTTTTTCTTTCACTGTAGTATTTGAATGTAACGGCTAAATCACTATAGTGGCAACACTGCAAATTTTTCAATCACTCTCAAACTGTAACAAAACTTGGCACCACTTTTTGAAAATAACCAGTATTTGTATGAAGCGAACAGCTGGTGTTGTTTATGTTTCCAATAATATTTTATATTTTGTGATTTGCAGTTGTCTCTTTTGATATTGAGTGTTTTTTTAGATAAATTTTGTTAATATTTTTTTCAAAACAAATTAAATTTAAAATACAAATTGCGTTGAAATAAATGAAGCACCCTCAACTATTATCATCTCACCAGTCAAGGATAATTAATCTACGCACTTTTCATCAATTTGTGGATGGTTTTAAAGGTGATTATGGTTTCTTTTGTTTACTTTTTTAAGAGCCGGTTAAAAACACGTCTACACAGTACAAAATTACTTACTAACTTACTAACTTCAAAATGAAATAATGACCAATTGAGCTGAATGAACGAAAATACCTAAAGGAGCTGAAATGAACGAACTAGATTAACCGCTCAGTTAAGTGAATAGTTAAATTGAACTAGTTCGTTCGTAAACGACGCAACTCTACAGAACATGAAAAGTATACGATTCCTCAATATTGATACCACCCATAATTACAGATGACAATGCTGTTTCTACACACAAAGAAAAAGCTTCATTAATATAATGAAACTCATCATAAAAGTTCGTCCAATGAAACTGTTTCATTATATTTATGAAATGTTTCATAAATATTCATAGTATTTATAAAACATTTCTTTATATTTATGAAAAATTTCATAATATTTATGAAAACTTCATTAAAAAGTTTCATTGGACGAACTTTTATGACAAATTGTTTTACAGTTCTTTGAGTGTACGGATCATCTGTGTGGCAGCATACAACATTGAGTTTTGCGCGCATTGAAAAGGTCTTAATTTAGTGAGTCATTCATAATCTGCATTTTGCCCCCAACTTTAACCAGGTTTGGCCTATGATCGAAAGGAAATAAATGACAAATGTTGCTTTCATCTGCAAAAGAATAGATTGGATTGGAAATTTTACTGAGAAGATCATTGATAAAAATAAGAAATGGAGTAGGAGAAAGAACAGAGCCTTGCGGTACCCCTTAATTAATCTGAAATTTATAGGATGAAACAACATCTATAACAAAACGTATAGTGCGATCTCTGAGGAAGCTCGAAATAAATCAAGAGAAGACATTACCGACACCAAAAGCAATAAGCTTTGACAAGGGAGTGCATAAAATATCCAGAGCAACCACCTTACTTTCCCTTAAATGATGAATGGACCGACTCTTACGTTCCGAAAGGAACGCTAACAGGTCTCCCATAGAGCGATCCCTGCGACAGCCATACTGACGATCACTAAGCCATGAGTTGGTCTTCGAATAATGGACAAGCTGAAAGTTAACCATGCTTATCATCACTTTTGAAAACGCAGAGCAAATTGCAATTGGGCGGTAATTTTCAGCGTTATTGTCCGTACCCTTTTTAGGGATTGGTTGAACATTAGCAAACTTTCAGCACGAGGGAAAGACTCCCGCGCGATACGAAAAGTCAAACAGGTTTGCCAATGGACGAGCTAGCGTCGAAAAGTAATGTTTTAGTACCAGTACGTCGAGATCCGCAAGAACCCTTTTCTCGCAGTAGTAGCACTTAGGGCTGTCAATCCCGAAATCCAGGATACCGAAATCCCGGGATTTTTGTCATAAAATGAATCCCGAATCCCGCGATTTTTAAGCTCAAATCCCGGGATTTTTAAGCTCAAATCACGGGATTTTTGAAAAATTAAACATATTTGAGAATTTATTTTAAAAAATACAACTTTGTTCAATTATTGTTACATTTACATAAACAAGTTTAAACCAAAACTTTTTTTTTTAATTTTCAACGTAGCTGGCCACGAATTTGGCTGAGCTGAGAATTCTACCCAGGCTAGCTGAATAATAGTCCAACGCACTAACCATTAAGCCACAGTCACGGAGCTAAAGTTTGCAGGTTTTAGCGAAAATGTTCTAAAAAAACAAAACGTTGATCAAAGGGCACCACGGGTAAATTTAATCCGATTGGCCTCAAATTTGTACCACATAAGTTTTAGGCGAAGAAGAAAAACTTTCCTGGACGTTCAAAATTGCATGAAAACTTTTTTTATACAAAAAATGCAAGTCTAATGTATTATATTATTACTTTTCTCCTTTAAATGTTTTTATTATTATAAATTTTCATTAAATTAGTTTTAAAATTATACAGTGAAACAACAAAAGCAAATAAAAGTTGTCATTTTCCATAACAAACCCCTCAAGGCTTATTTTAGTTCATTGCAAAATATTTAATAATACTAATTACTTGAAAACTGCACAAATGGCGTATACTTAATTTTTTAATTGCCTTTAAATAACAACCAGAATAATTAGAAATAATTTTTTTTAATAATTTCGTTGTAGCGAAACCGACCCAAGGGTTTTCGTGGGAACCAAACCCATGACTCCCTGCTTCATAGACTAGCACGCTACCAACTAACCCACAGTAGCCCCCTTAATATGCACAATAAAATTGAAGAGTCTACTATTTTTTTACTTTTATAATAAAATAAATTTAATCCCGGAATCCCAAAAAAATCCCGGGATCCCAAAAAATCCCGTAATCCCGAAAAATACCGGGATCCTGGGATTTCGATTTTCAAATCCCGAATACCGGGATTTTAAAAAATCGATCCCGTTTGACAGCCCTAGTAGCGCTATAACCAAACTATATGAAACTTCATAATCTTTTGAGTTTCGAAAAATCACATCAATGTGCTGAGACTTAAAGGGAGTACCTTGCCGTGTTATTTCCTTAAATTAAAATTTAAACCAAAAAACATGAATGCCAGTTTGGACTTTAAATTCATTTTCAAACCAAAAATATTTTTAAAACCGGTATAGGGTATCATTAAGTCAGTCGTAATGAACTAAAATTTCCTTACTTGTATTTGTAATAATATTTTTTCTGCAATATTTTTTTTTTTTTAACGAACGCCATTTATGAGGTGTGTATATAAAGTGAGCATTTACAAAGTGGTGGGTCGTGTATGAATATAAAAAAAAAATAATGTTAAATCGGTGTTGAAAGTTTTTAATTTGTTGTTGCTGAATACATACAATATTTTTTTTTTATCCGATTCAAGAGGTGTTTATTAATTTTTTTTCTGTGCCACACATTCATTTTGTTTTTTTTTTATATTTTGTATATTAAATTAATGAAGAAATAAAAAAAAAAAACGGTTTTGCATATTTTATTAATAAGCCTGTCAATTCAAGTGTTTATTAGCATGATATTGCACGTTTAAAGTCAATTTTTTATATTTGCAATTTGTTATCAGCAAACAACATTTTCAATTAATCATATTATTAATTAAGAGAGGTGCTGCAAATTGCTGCAAACATGTTGTTATTTTGAAAATATATCATTTTAATATGGAGATTTTTTTTTTTAACAGGGAAACCAAAAATATGCAGCATAAAATGGAAAATATGCTCTTAAAACGTAAAAAATATTAAAAGTTCAGTTCTTCTTTAAATTTCTTCATAAAAATTATGAAAACATAAATTTTTTAAATTTTATTCAAGAAATTTATTATATTAACGACTATCTTGGAACTTTTTCACAAATAAACCTTTTCCAAACAATTTGTAAACTAAAATCTATTTAAAATCTAAAAAAAATTAATATTAAAAAAAGAAAAATTTTTGTAACTCACTGTTCAGTGAGTGTTCAGTGTTCAGTGATTGTTTTAAAACAATTTTTTTTAGCGAAATATGCATCAAATGTTTTATGCTTTTCTAGTAAACAAATGCAGTTTTTCGTAAAATATGCTCACAAAACCAAAATATGCCCTAAAGATATGCTCTTAAGACTAAAATATGCAATAATATGCTTTTAAGACCAAAATATGCAAAAATATGTTCTAACAAATCGATGCAATATTTCCTAAATTGACCTGAAACGGATAAATAAATTACCCATTTATCAATACAACGAATAGGAAAAATCATGCAATATGCGCTAAAGACTAAAATATGCAATAATATGCTTTTAAGACCAAAATATGCAAAAATATGCTCTAAAAAATCGATGCAATATTTCTGAAATTTGATCTGAAGTGGATTAATTAATTACCCATTTATCAATAGAAACAAGTAAGAAGGTTATAGTCGGTCAAGACCGACCATATGATACCCTTCACCAGTGTTTTCCGGAAAATGGGTCCCAAGTCCAAACATTGACCGATTGTATCTGTCTTTTGTTAGATCTTTATTTAGTGCAGAAAACACACACAGATCAAATTTTAGTGGAATTGGTTTATTTTTTGTCAACAAACCAATTTAACTGAATATCGGTCGAAATTTTTATATGGGGGACTAAGTCCAAAAATGGTCCAATTATATTCCGATTTGATTTGGTTACTGAAGTACACGTTTAACACCTAAAAATAAAATTTTTATAAAATATTTCCATTTTTATGAATTTTGAGGGAATTATGTGAATATCGGGAAGGTGGTTTGTATGGGAACTACCAGAAGGACTGACCCGATTCCTTTGAAATTTGGAATGGTGATTTGTGCGTATAAAATTTGCTGAATTTAAATGCGATATCTATTTTAATACGGTTATAAGAGTCATTTAAGCCGAATCCAAAGGGGGCGTTTGTATGGGGGCTAGGTTTTAACATGGATCGATTTTCTCCAATTTCAATAGGCTTCGTCCTTGGACCAAAAGATGCTTAAGTTTCAAATTTCAAGTCAATTGATGAAAAATTGCGACCTGTATCGTGACGGACGGACATCGCTAATTCGACTCAAAAAGCAATTCTGAGTCGATCGGTATACTTGAAGGTAGGTCTAGGACCAATATTTCGGGTAGTTACAAACATCAGCACAAACTCATTATACCCTGTACCACAGAATGGTGTAGGGTATAAAAATAAAAAAAAACATAAAATTGCCTATTTTTGATGGTACAGGGTATAATGAGTTTGTGCTGATTATTGTAACTACCCAAAATATTGGTCCTAGACCTACCTTCAAGTATACCGATCGACTCAGAATTACTTTTTGAGTCGATTTAGCGATGTCCGTCCGTCCGTCTGTCCATCTATCGGTTTAAGCACGATACAGGTCGCAATTTTCAATCAATTGACTTGAAATTTGAAACCTAAGCATATTTTGGCCCAAGGACGAAGCCTATTGAAATTGGAAAAAAATTGTCCATGTTACGACCTAGCCCCCATACAAACGCCCCCTTTGGATTAGGCTTAAATGTCTCTAATAACTGTATTTTTATAGATATCGCTTTGAAATTTAACAGGTAATCAAATTTTGTATGAACTAATCATCATTCCAAATTTCAAAGGAATCGGGTTAGTCCTTCTGGTAGTCCCCATACAAACCACCCTCTCGATATTCACATAATTCCCTTAAAATTCATAAAAATGGAAATTTTTGATAACAATTTTATTTTTAGGTGTTAAACGTGTACTTTAGTAACCTAATAAAATCGGAATATTATTGGACCATTTTTGGACTTAGGTCCCCATACAAAAGTTTCGACCGATATTCAGTTAAATCGGTCTATTGGCAAAAAAAATAAACCAATTCCACTAAAATTTTATCTGTGTGTGTTTCTACACTAAATAAAGATCCAACAAAAGATAGATCCAATCGGTCCATGTTTGGACTTGAGACCCATTTTCCAGAAAACACTGGTGTAGGGTATCATATGGTCAGTCTTGACCGACTATAACTTTCTTACTTGTTTAAAATATGATTTAAGACTTACCTAAAATATCTGCTGATGCGTCTTTTTCACAAAAATTCGGTGATCTTTGATAGTAAAATAGAGATGTTTCTAATTTTCTGGCAGATCTTTCAGCATTTTTTTCTGGATTTGCTTTTGTATTTGAGGGTCTTTCATGCCTCTCATTGGTCCGTTCGGTATTTGTGTTACCGTTATTTGATTTTTTGTTGCGTGATCTTTTTAAGACCACAATGGGTTCACCATTACCCAAATTTGATTGATCGACTAGTAGAGCTCGACGAAATTGATGTTTTAAAACTTTACCGACTACATGAAAATCTGGTGCAGATTTCCAACATGTTTTCAGTTGGCAGCTACCAGACATACCATGACATTTACAACGAAATTCCATGTTATTTGAAACGGCCTAGAAGGATAAGGAGAAAAAATAAAAACTGTTAAGCGCCCTTTAGACAAGTGATAAATCGCTCAACTTGTTGGACGACAGAATGCATATTGCTGGTCAAATGGTAATTTGGACTAGTTATCAACCAACCAACTTGTCATTACACTAGCAATTCGCATTTGATCGTCAAACAAGTTGAACGATTTATCGCTCGTCTAAAGTGGCCTTTATACCCAAATTTAAAATACAGTCATAAAAATATGTAAGGGCTGGTAACTAATCAAAAGCTGATCATTGATTAATACTAATCATTGATTAATTTCATATAAATTTGACGTTTGCAAACATTGATTGGCCTTAATCGTTGATTATATTATGATGAGTTACCAGCCCTTAGTAAACCTTACAAAAAATTCTCTTAATACATAATCTATGTTTTTGAAATTTACTTACTATTCTCCCAGCATGATTATTATGTAAATTAATTTTTGATTGTATATCGCCCGCTTTCTCTCGACAATCTAAGAATAATTTTGAAAATTCTACACCAAAATCCATATTGTGTGAACAACCTCCCCACTTCCATCTGCTGGCTATTTTTGATCTTTCATATTTTTTCTCATCTTCTTGCGTTAATATTTGATTTGTTTCGAGATATTGTAGAAATTGTTTCTTCTCCTTATCTAGACTTTGTCTAAGATTTTTATTTAATGTCTTGCGATTCACAGATGGATCACAACCGCATGACATTAAACGTCCCTGGCTGCAGGCTCGTGCTACACTGTGCGCTACCCCAGCAGCTGAGATGGCAAATGCAAAAGCACTTTCTCGATAACCTGAAATGATAAAAAATAAATTTAGGGAATTAGTTTATGAAAAAAATGGGAATTGGAACAAAATGATTTAACGTAATTGGGGCAAGAAGTAGAAAACCGTTACAAATAGAAAAACTGAGGAAGTGTTATCAATAAGCTGAAGGTTCGAGATTACAAAAAAATGGGTGCTAGATTGTTTTATATCTACCAGTTTTCTTAAAGCTTTAAGCATTATAGAAAAGTACCTTTAATGAAGTACCATTTTATAAAAAATTATTTCGAATAGATTACACAGCCCACAAAAAAAAAAAAAGGTTCTGATCCAGAAACTAGACCCACTAATCTCTATGTATTTTGACCTCCCGAATTCAATTCTGACATCAGAATTAAACTCTATCGTTGGTTTTTCTTGTAATCCTACAAGGAAAGTCCGCAAAGTAAAAACTTGGAACATTGGGAAATAAAAACTGCATGCCAGAGTGTGTGCCTAAAAATTCCCTTCCGAATGAAACCGATCTGGTTAATGTGGCATCAATATAAAGTACGTAAACGTGAAAATAACTGAAAACGGGTTATATTTGACCCCCCGCTTAACCCACAAACACTGAATTAAGGCCAATAAGTTCACACAGTTCGATCTTAGATTTGTTTTCTCTATCTTGTGTATAAATTTAAAAAAAAATCAAGTTGGTTCACTTTGCGGACTTTACAGACTCTGAGACTTTGCAGGACTTTCCTTGTAAGATTACAAGAAATACCAACGATTAAATTCAATTCTGATGGCAGAATTAGATTTAAGAGGTCAAATTGTATAGAAATTAGTGGGTGTATTTTCTGGGACAGAACCTTTTGTAGTTTTTTATGGGGCTGAGTTATTTTAAAATAGTACTATTTCATTAAAGTACCAAATTTATATTCAAGTATCATTTTGTAAAAATTAGTCGTGATAGAAATATGTAGTACATAATAATAAAAAGTTATTTTTAAAAGTACCATAATATTCTTGGATACAACAAAGGTGCGACCATGACAACCAGTATGTTGACCACGGAGACCCCAATAATGACAGAGACCAAAATGAAAGTACATTTTATAGAATTATTTTTTAATGTATTTTTTGTTTAAAAACGTATCATTTTATTTAAGACCCATTAGATAAACAATAAATTTTACAATGATTTTAAAAAGTACCATTTTATAATTAGTAACATTTTATAAAAAGTACCATTTTATAATAAGTAACATTTTATAAAAAGTACAATTTTATAATAAGTAACATTTTATAAAAAGTATAATTTTATAAAAAGTACTATTTTATAAGAAGTACTATTTTATAAAAAGTATAATTTTATAAAAAGTACCATTTTATAAAAAAATACCATTTTATAAAAAGTAACATTTTTTAAAAAGTACCATTCTATAATAAGAACCATTTTATAAAAAGTAACATATTATAAAAGGTAACATTTTATGAAAAGTACCAATTTATAAAAAGTCGCATTTTATAAAAGAAACCATCTTATAAAAGAACCATTTTAGAAAAGTACCATATTATAAAAAGTATCATTTTATAAAAAGTACCATTTTATAAAAAGTACCATTTTATACAAAGTACCATTTTATTATAAGTACTATTTTATAAAAAGTATCATTTTATAAAAAGTACCATTTTATAAAAAGTACTATTTTATAAAAAGTACTATTTTATAAAAAGTACTATTTTATAAAAAGTATCATTTTATAAATAGCACCATTTTATAAAAAGTACAATTTTATGAAAAGTACAATTTAATAAAAGTACTATTATTTAAAAAGTACCACTTTCTAAAAAGTACCATTTATAAAAAGCATCATTTTATAAAAAGAACTATTTTATAAAAAGTTCTATTTTATAAAAAGTACTATTGTATAAAAAGTACCATTTTATAAAAAGTACCATTTTATAAAAAGTACCATTTTATAAAAAGTACCATTTTATGAAAAGTACCATTTTATAAGAAGTACCAATTTATAAAAAGTACCATTTTTTAAAAAGTCCCTTTATATAAAAGATACCATCTTATAAAAGAATCATTTTATAAAAGCACCATATCATAAAAAGTACCATTTTATAAAAAGTACCATTTTATAAAAAGTACCATTTTAAAAAAAGTACCATTTTATAAAAAGTACTATTTTATAAAAAGTACCATTTTATAAAATGTGATTATGGACGTGTAGGACTTTCACAAAAACTGTTCAGAATAATTTAAACAACACAATTAAAATAGTCCCGTATAGCCAGAAATCATGTTTGTTCCTGTAAAACATTGTCTTAAAAATTTTTGAGCAATAAAATTTTGAAAAAAAAAACTTCCAATTTGTTTCATGTTCCATTTTATTTTGTTCTTCGTTATATAACATTTTGCTCCCAGTTCCATTTCATTTCGTATCATTAAGGTTTCATTCCTTTACGAAGGACAGGCCTTACCTGTGTTTTACATTTTGATAAAAGTACTTTTTAAAAAATTTCAATTCAAAGAGGGTAAAAAAGTGTATTTTGGAACTTTTTCGACCATCTTAAATAAGTTTCAAGTTTCTAGAACCATTATTGCCAAAGTAAAATTTTTTACCCCATTAAAATCGGAATTTCAAAAAGGTACTTTTTTCAGATTTTTTCCGGCTCGTGGATCACACAATAAGAAATCCCAACTTAAAAATCGATAAAGTAAATTTATAGTTAGTTTTCTCGCCGGAGGTTTCTACATCCCAAATTTCAAGTTCAGGAAATATTAAAAGTTCAAAGTACACCCTTAGAATTGGAATTTCCAAAAACCCAGGCATAGTAGATTTATTTTCCGGGAGGTGAACATAAATTCCACTTCCAAACTTACCTAAGTGTCTAACCTTACCTGTGTTTATGTGCCCCTTATGTGAAACAATATCAGTTGCTTTTAACCTATGGGTGGTCTGAAGTCTTTCGATAAGAGCTTTTCAAAGCTTTCAAAATAAAAAGCATCTTCGCGAAGATTTATTTATTTTCAAATCAAGGCATTTTCAATAGCGTTCAATTAATTTTCTTCACTGAATCCAGATTTTTTATTGAATTTTTTGATTTTTTATAAAAGAAAGTATTACTTACAAGTGAACACAACATGTTTGTTGCAATACACATGACACCATGTTGCAAATACAAAACAAGGAAAATGACCTTCTTGAAAATTTAAAGAATGCCCTTTTTATTTGCACTGCATATTAAAAAATAACAACAAAACCAACAGTAACATGCAGTAACAACTTGCGCTTTTATACTAATCTCCTGATGCCAGCCTTAACGTTTCCCATGGGAATTGTTTCACAGCATTTTTGCGGCACTATTTTTCTTTTTACTGAATTGTAAACTTCTTGCAAAAACAACAACAAAGCAAAAAACATGAACACACACATTAACATAACTCCACCATATAAAAAAAAAACAGTGTCGAAAGACACATTTCAGTAAGTGTGACATGCCGTTCATGAGGTTTAACGTGTGGCCAGTCGACCAAACAAACGGTGGAACCATGGTGGAATCCCTACATAACTTACTACTACAACATACATATAGTAAGTAAATGATTGGCATTTAACTTTTGCTTTGTTACGCATTGTCAATAAGATCGAAAACTAAATTCTCTGGACAGAAAAACCAAAAAAAAAATTTACAAGGACATTGAAATTTAAACAAAAAAAGAGCTTTTTTAGCGATTAACACCCAAAGTAATAGTTACAACAAACTGTTGTAAATTTTCATCTTCTTTGGAGTGTTTGGAATACTTCACTTTGTCTTTTTAGAAAAAAAATGTGATGAATCTTTTCACATATCGCTTTAGATTGGTATTGCGAAAACACTAAGATTATCTTAAGAATTTGTCTACATTTTTCTCGTACAAGACTAATTAAAAAATGTTCAGTTAACTGTCTTTTAAAAACTATTTACACCATTTTTAAATTGATATTTAAATGTAGAGTTTCTTATTAAAATCCAAAAGATCATAAAAATTTTGTTATAATAAATGTAGCCTTTGCACAAAAACACTGATCGTACCCCATGAAACTTGTCTTCCCCTAAGTCCCATCGTATCACCAATTGGAATGACATTGAGATGTGTGTTTTCGACTACCGACAGTTTATACAATTCTAAGACACGCATGCAACTCATAAAAGTTAAGTCGAAATTCCAAAATTCTACATGTTATTCGAAGATTCAACTTGTAGTTCGTAAATTCAAACTGAAACTCGAAGATTCTACATGAAAATTCCATTAAAATTCGTAAATGATCAACTGTAATTCGTGAAATTTCAATTAAAATTATATATAACTTCAATTGAAACTCGAAGATTCCGATTGACATTCGTAAAAGGTCATAAAACATCAATTTTAATTCGTAAAAGATCAACTGAAATTCAAAACAGATCAATAAACCACGACAAAAATGTTGGTTTAATCAGACGTGTAGGAATTTAGTCGGATCCAGAGAAGATTCTTAAGCCATACACGCAAAAAAAAAACATGTTTGTGGTGATCATAATGGAGGGGCAAAATAGTATGTTTAGAATTATGGTTTTAGCAATCATACTGTATGATAATAACAAACATAGTCCAAAGACCTTTTTTAAACATATTATGTTTGTGACCAATCACACTGTATGGTTGTATCTAAACATAATCTGAAACCCATTTTATATTATGATTGCAGCCAAACATCACGTATTAAACATAACATGATTGTACCTAAATGAATAAAAAATCATATACTTACGTATTTACCAAATAAACAAAAAACGGATTTTATAAATGTCTTGTTTTTATTTTTTTTTTTTAATTATAAAATTTATAAATATATATATACCTACACTAACTGAAATTAAAAAAAAAACTCGTTCATCTACGAGAGACACTGTATATGGCAATGTTGCATCACTGTCAGTACAAATTCGGGGGTGAAAATATGTTCGGCCACCAGTTCTAAAATATCTCCGACTTCATCCGAAAAAACAAGCCTTTCCAATTATTTGGCAATTTAAATTTTTACCCCACTAAAATTTATAACAAAAAAAAAACATTTTATTAACAACAAAATATTAACATATTAATATAATATAACTTCTTCTAAAAACATACTAAACTCATTATCACCAAAGAACTTGATTATTAACAAATCTTTTTTGTTTTATTAATTTTGACCACCGTTTTGTAAAAAAAAACAATAAAAGAAGAAGAAACAAAAAAACGCTCAATCATAGTATGAATTGTAGCGATTAAAGTATGGTTAATTTTGAACATTCAATGGTTGGTTTGGTCATTAACAATCAAAACATGGTCTCTGCAACAGGCGTCATTTAGCTACAATGAAGATAGTATGTTTAATAGAAGTTTATTTAATAAATATTTTACAAACATATACTACACATAAATGGACGTTCACAAATTTCTTTCACAATTTTGTTATGAATTTAAAATTATTTTTTGTTTACACTGATTTTTTTTTGTTCTCTTTTTTGTTTTTTTTTTTTTTTGATTTTGTTTTTTTATATATCACTTCTGTTAGTATACACAATGTTCACAACCAACCTCATTGACGGACCACAGACGACTGACAAATCATAAACCCAGTGTTGCCACCGGTCAACAAAAAAATTATCCAGTAGTTTGTCCGAAATTATCCAAAATCCCAAAAATTATCCAAAAAAAATTTTTTCAAAAACGATTTTTTAACGAAACAGAACATTTTTTTTTTTTTAATTTAATTTAAAGAATACATAAAATAAGTAGTAGTTTGTCCAAAATTATCCAAAATCCCAAAAATTATAAAAAAATATCAAAAACGATTTTTTTTAACGAAAGTGTTTTTTTTATTTTAAATTCAATTTAAAGAATGCATGAAATTATTTTTAAATAAAAATCATACATTTTGTACTGTTCAAAATAAAAAATATGTTATAACAATAGTATTACCCTGTAGAACAAATTCAGGTTAGCAAAAGTAAATAGAGGCTAAATTAGAAGACCCGTATCGCGGCGTTTGTTTATATTAGTTCGAATTTTTTTTTAATCGACCTTTGAACTTTGCAGTTAAATGCCGATTTTCAGCATATTGTTTATATGGTTTTTTGGTTTTTTTCAATCAAATTGTTGGACAAGTCTCTAGCAATTTGGCTTTTATAGATTGAAAAAATATCAATCAGTCGACGAGTTATAGCCAAAAAACTCAAAATTTGTACCCCCATTTCTTTCAATGCCTTCTTTTGTAAAAAGAATTGAAGCAACAGTATTTGAACATAATTTATTTCGTAAATCGGTTTTTGTTTTCTTTAAAAAAAAATATATTTTGTCCATGTAAAACTTTAAATTGTAAATGATAAAATTATCCATAAATTATCCAAAAATGTAATTATCCAAAGAGTATCCAAAAAATTTTAAATTATCCATTTTTTGGATAATTATCCAAGAAGTGGCAACACTGCATAAACCACACACAATAAATGCTATGAATAACTGACAATACTATGATTGTATACTTCAAACTATTATTTCTGATCATATATTGATTACTATGATCATAATGTCAGGCCACCATGTTTCTAGTTAGATTTTTCGTAACCATACTGTGGTTCCATCCAAACATGTTTTTAATTTTAGAGTGGTAATCATGTTATCATGATCCCTAAAAGCATTATATTGTTAAACAAACATTAAAACGAATATAACAAGATTGCTATAAAAATGTATTGTTGTAGAAGCCATAGAATGGTTTCCGTGATCATGTTCCAAGCATGTTTTTTCTCTGCGTGTAGGAAGTGTTGAAACTGGCATGATGAAAAACCCCTGTTGCTGACCTACGCAAACAGGCGATATCAAAATATGCCAAAGTAGTTACAAGGAGAGTCTCCCTGGTGTCACCCTCCGATCTTTATGAAATTTGGATATGTTGTTCAGAACGAAAATTAATTCAACACGTATTTTTTTTTTTTTAGCGGCCCAATCTTATTTTAAGGGGGGGAGAAGGGGGGGGAGTTCGATTTGTATGGGGGGGAAGTTGGTCTTTTTTAGTACTTTACGATTTACACCTATTTACTCAAAATTAGTATGGGCATATTTGGTTTCAGATTAAAGGTATTTAAAATACCTATCTCGTGATGCCAACAACGTGCCAAAAAAGTAAATATTTTTGGACTTATTAACAAAAATGTCCTAAAATGTTGGCATTTTACTCAATATGAGGAAAAGTTGTGCATGTTTGGACAACGTTCTTTGCACACAAAGATAGGTTTTTCAAAGACCTTTCAACATGACTAGGTTTCTTTGTATAATATAGGAGATAAACGCAAAAAACTGAAAATTTTCAAAATGAATTTGAGCCGCAAAAAAATAATACGTGTCCCTTTATTTTTCCTGCTCTACAAAATAAAACCAATTCCATAAAGATCGGCGGGGACACCAGGGAGACCTTCCTTGTTAGATGTGAAAAGATTCTTCACGAACGTCTGCGTGCTAAGAACCTTGCTAAAAAAGAAAAGGTTCTCATCCAGAAACCACACCAACAAATCTTAGGGGCCCCTGTAGGCTAGTTGGTAGCGTGCTAGCCTATGAAACAGGGGGTAGTGGGTTCGATTCCCACCAAAGCCCTTGGTCGATTTCGCTACAACGAGACGACGGTCATTGTTACCAGTTCTCGGTTAGGTTAAATTATTTAAAATGAGTTGTAAATAAAAATTGGAAAAATAAAATAAAAACCGATCATTGGATCAAATTATTATTATTATATTAACTCAAATCTGCCACCCAAAAAAAAAAATATAACGTTATCTTTTGGTGTAATCTTACAAGGGAGTACCCCAGAGTGATCACTCCAGATTTCTTTGAAAATTATACACAAGATAAAGAAAAAAAAATCTATATAGAATCTTGGTGTATTTTGACCTCCTGATTTCAATTCCGCTCAGATAGGTCGATATAACATTTTTTTTTCTCTATCAGAGGAAAGGATGAAAAAGTCGTTGTGTGCATTTTATACCTGTATAAGAACTTTCATTAGAAGGTGGGGTCTAAAACCGTACACTGGATGTATACTGCGATAATAAGACCAATACTTTTCTATGGTGTCCTTGTGTGGTGGAAAGCAGTGGATAAAAAATCATATCTCTGCAATCTGCAGAAGGTAGAACGACTGGCGTGTGTGAGTTTCACTGGTTCTATTAGACGGGTGCTATTAGAATAGCACCTCAAGCCGTCCTCGAAGTGATACTAAACATTCAGCCCGTGGATATTTACTTCAAGAGCACAGCAGCAAAATCGACTCTCAGGTTAAGAGAGACACTCGATCATATTAAGTATGGTAGGGGTGACGGAACTGGAACAGAGAACCTATTATATCTCACCACAGACGAACTTTGTTAGAACCTTCGAAGTCTCAATCTTTACATACAGATCAAAGATAGAGATGGGTACGGGAGTTTACTCTGAATGCCTCGAAATCGGGGACTTATTGAGACTTCCGGATAAGTGTAGTATTTTCCAGGCTGAGGTACTTGACGGGTCTACCAGAATACTTTTGAGAATCGGGGTGGTTTAAGAAGTAGAAGTTTGTATCAGAGGTGAAGTAGGGAAATAAAATTTAGGGAATCACAATGGGCCTTATGGCCTTCGAGTGAATTCGCAAAATGGCGAATGCTCATCCAACCTAACCTTCTCTGTCTTGTGTACACATTTGCAAGAATTCAGGTAGTTTCACTTTGCGGACTTTCCTTGGAAGATTACCAGAAAACCAAACGATAAAATTCTATTATGATAGTAGAATCGAGTTCTGAAGATCAAAATACATTTAGATTTGATATAGATTTTTTATTTTCTTTTATAAATTAAAAAAATCTAGAATGGCTTCTTTGGGAAATTTCTTTCTAATTGTAAGATTACAGGAAAACCCAACAATAGATTTTTTATAGTAGATTCGAGTTCAGTGGGTCGAAAACCATAAGGAATTGTTGGTATGGTTTCAGGGTCAGAAGCTTTTTTTTGTGGGGCTATCTTCTCGTTATTTATCTTGACACCAACTCATTACTCAATGATCGAAGTACGGTTTTCGTAAAAGTCGTTTTACTAGAGACCTGTAAGCGTTCCTATCAAAACGTTGGTGTCGGTCTATACACCATTTTGGTAAGAGTTGGTGCCTTTAGATAATTATAAAGCTTTTTGATCGTGTTTTGCACGCCGCGCTTGTGTCAAAGCTTTTTGCTTTTAGTGTGGGTAATGATTTCTTCCGTTTTGTTTCGAGCTTTCAAAGGGACCAGACTATACGTGTTTTTATAGATCGGGTCTTTTAAAGAGAATTTTAGCTGAATTAAGGCGTACCAAATGATTCTGCTCTTTCTCCTTCCCTATTTCATATTTTTAAAACGACCTTCTAAGTCAAACTTTTAATCCTACATACACATTCTTTTGCAGATGAAAGCAACATTTGTCATTCATTTTCCTTCGGTCATAGGCCAAGCCTGTTCGAGGTGAGGGCATTCTTCAGAATATAAATTAAACCCTTAATCAAGATCTTTCTACTGTCTCAGAGTGGGGTCGAGCAAATAGGGTGGACTTTAATGCTGGCAAACCCCAGTTTTGTGTATTGGCCCACAGACGGGCTGTGGAATTTGCACCGTCATCTCTATTAATGGGTTGTATAGATATTAAGGAATCGGAAACTCTTGATCAGGGACGTGCCGTGAGGTTTTTATCAGGGTGTTTACCATTAATATAAAGTTAACCTAACAAGACACAACTCAATTTTTGGAAGAGAAGTATCACGTTTTGTTATAAAAATATTTTAAACACAAAACTAAAACAAATCCTTAATTAATTGCATTTTTTCCGCAAAATTAAAAATTTTTAGAACTTGTTCTGAAATGACTTTCGGTGCACAATTACAAAAAATAAGCTTATACCCACCCTTATGCTTATGGTTTAAAAAAAATATTTTTAAGAACATGCACATATCTTGGGCTATATCTTGTCGGCCCAACAAGAAAAAAAAAATGTTATTGCCCTTTTCAAGAAATTTTGCGTTTTCAATACACAAAAAGTACAAACAACAAAAGGTTCTAGGAATTTGTTGATCGCAGATTTGGAATTAAAAGATGACGGTCAATAAGGATCACAGTTGAGTTATTTTTATTTAAAAATGTGATTTAGAATCACGACGTTAATTTGTCTATAAAATTAAGTCCTATTTTTGACACCAATGTAAAAATACGTAATAGTGGAATGAAAAAAAGTACTAAATTTGGGATTTTGCATTTTCAAACGCGATTTTCTGAAAAACGATACGCGACAGAAACAATTGGAAGTCAGATTTTAAATCAGAAATTCAAAATAAATATATTTTATGTATTGCTGGAAAAGCGAATTTTTCTGAATTTGTAGAGTTGTGTGATTTAATGAAAAGTACACTTGTTGACACACTAAAATAATTGTGTAATTAACTTTATTAGTTTACTTAAAAAATTAACCAGTAAATTTGTTTTTAAATAGAAATGTTTGTATCTTTAAGAATTCCTACATCTGTATTTAAAAAAATTGTTTTAAAACGAATTTTGCGTTACAATTAATGTTGGCGAAAAATAATTTCTTTTGCCAAAAATAAATGGTAAAACGCAATGCACCCTTTAATTGAAAATATTAACAATCGCCGAAATATTTTCTTCCTCACATCATCACAATAAAATTAACGTGCATCAAACAAACCTTCATGTTTTTCAATATTTAAAACAAAAAAAAAAAAATTTTGTTGTTTAAAACCAAAAAACATGTAAAAAGGTGTGTTTTTAAGACAACCATTTGGCAACCTTGTATGTAAAATTTAAATGATATCTGTAATGACAATCATAGATAATATCCCAAAGTATTATATGGCTTTTAAATTAAAGCAATAGCTCTTTCCAGTAAAAAGATATCACCTCTTAAAGTTACGTGTGCTACTTAATTTGCCGCACAAAAATGCCTTTAAAAATTTATATTTTGTTTGTAGTAGTTGTTGTAATTTAACACTAGTTGAGTGTGCGCAACAATGCTAAGAACAACCCAACAACTTCGTTTGTTCTTTAAATTTTGTCGCACATTCACTTAACTGTTGGAAACAATTGCATTCATGCTTACAAAATTTGGCATAACTTTTTTATGAAACGACGGAAAATAAAAAATGATATACCTACTGAAAGTGTACATTTTCAGCTATGAGATCATGTCGAATTATATGTGCGAAAATATTTTTGAACATTTGAAAAAAATTATAAAAACATAACACTGACTTATTTGATGGAAAAATGCTAGGTGTTCAGAGAACACCTCCGCACATTAGACGGAACGTCACTGCTCTTGATGTTCTGGGCATGATAAATACAGTGTGTTGTCCGATGTAATCAACACATTTTTCAGATGTCGAAGGAACCACTCTCTTGATTTTCGGAAAAGGTGTAGGAACTACTTTACCTTGTCCGAACTTCGCACTATCTATGTCACCTATATTAAACCAAAAAGGGAACTAACTCCCATATATGGGCAGGAGCTTCCCTGAAAATGTGCATTAAGTCTAATGTAAATACCTGAGGCAATTCTCGTTTTCAACAACATTAATTCTAGAGATTAAACATTGTCTTGTAGGAAAAGATTTAAATTGTGGTTGTAGAGAAGTTATTCCATTTCCAGTTGGCTAAATAAAATCACTGCTGACATACTGCTGACTCTCTCTTTATGAAATCGATGACATTTTCATACAATTTTTCAAAATGTTTCCAATGACATGTCAGCAGTTCATCAGCAGTGCCCACCAGTATCGGTGGCCACCAACAATTCGTTTAAACAACTGCTGACATGTCATTGGGGTTATTTTAAAAAATTGTATGAAGATGTCAGCAATTTTATAAAGAGAGAGTCAGCGGTATGTCAGGGGTGATTTTTTTTGCCGACTGGGTTCTAAACCCGTTTTTAACTTCACTTTTGCCTGGTAACCTGTAATGTTTCAGTAGTTCTCGAAGTAGTCCCACTTATTTAAAAATTTCTTTAATTACAAATTGGAAATTGTGTAAAAATAGTTGGTTACAAGAAACCGAAACTATTTAAAAACGTTTTTCCTTTTTTATTATTTACCAAAGGAAACCCAGTAAATATACACAAACAATTATACATTGTATATGTTAGTTTGTTTATTCGTATATCTATCTTTCTTCTCTTAGCGAAAAATGTAGTATTTCCATTTAAATCGTTCATATGTCATTTAAATCGCTTGGAAAGATATTTTCAAAAAGACAACTTCTATCTTAAGATATCAAAAAACATCTTGAAATCGTCGTTGTCGTCGTCGTCATTTTCATTTGCATGAGAGCGGCTAAATAGCGTTTAGCGTATCTTAGTTGCTGCTTATTTTGATGTAGAATACGAGTATTTTTACTCGTATTTACTACTTCTTAAAGTAACTTTGAAAATGTAGACAGGGTTGTAAGATTTTATTTAAAGGCCCTAAAATTAGAATGCGTTGTAATTGATATTAGTACTTTTTTTATACTTTGTTACTCTTTTGTGTTTCCAGAAATAGTGGTCCCACAAACTTTAAATTTAGAACGTTAGAAAAATCCTCTACACACGAAATGGATCTTTTATGTAGAAGTGAGGGTAATTATACCAAGGACTTGGTATAAAGGAGACTTTGAGATGCTGTTACGTATTCACTTTCCTAAATTGACCTTAGGTAATAATAGTATACACTACTGCACAAGACTCTGTAGGTGAACATCTCATCTTTTGGTGTCATCTTTGACCCGGATAAGGTAAGATGGGTAATCTAAACCTTTGACACGCTAATATCCCCTGGGGAATGAAATCCTTTCCGCTATTTTGCAGAATGGTTTAGATTTGCTTTTACATTAATTGGTATCTGTCTTAAGATGCAGCTTTATATTGTATATATCTTAAGACAGATACACACATCCCTTCTCGTTGGAGGAAGGGATAAGTCTTAAATCATTCCTACTGAAGACTATGCAAAGAGTACTGGCTCTTCACTTAAGATTCACATATTTGGACCAATATCCTTTGGACAGAAGTAAGTATGCATTTGCGAAAGGCAAATCTACGAATTCGAATTTACATTATCTTGTATCAGTGATAGAAAAAGGTCACAGAGATAAGGATAACAACCGTTCAATCGAAGTATGCGCAGGGCTCTCCAAAGTAATGGAGAATATAGTAAATTGTCATATTGTTAGGTATCTGGAAGCTAACTTACTTTTAAATGATCGACAGTATAGTCTTTGGAGAACTCGGTTTAATGGGGATTTGATGGCGTTCCTTGGATCGATGGAATCTTTTGCTACACCATTTTGGTGAGAATAAGGTGGTTGCTCAGAATATTTCCAAGGCGCTTGATTGTGTGAAGCACCGTGCACTCATATCTAAGCTTAATACCTTTGGTGTCGGTAATAACTTCTCTCGATTTATTTCGAGTTTCCTCAGAGATCGTTCTATTCGTGTTGTTATAGATGGGTTATCATAAAATGAGTTTCAGCTTCAATCAAGGGTAACGAAAGGTTCTGTTCTATCTCCTACCCTTTTTCTTATTATTCTTAACGACCTTCTAAGCATTGATGAGGTTAAGGACAAAAGACAGATTATGAATGACTCACTTAATCACTGACCCACAGGAATGTGGAACAACAGCGCCATCTGTCTTATCAGTAAGAATAGGGTATCCAACTCTATTGACTCATTGGAGCATCATCGGAATGTGGGTTGTGTGACTCTGTTTTATCGATATTACCATGGAAAGTGTTCCGCTGAGATAAGTAAACTTATCCCTAGAGCTCTAGTTTTTGTTTGCAACAGTCGGTTTTCTAGTAGATCACATCTATTTTCTAGTAGATCACATCCATTACAGAGAAGGTTCGTTTATCAGTCGTACTAGCCGTATAACCTATTTTCCTGATATCAACACAATGTTCTGCATTAGCAGGTGTATTCCCTGAGTGTTGGTCCACCTAACAATAAACAATAATCTGCACTTCGGTGTAGATCAGGGTCCGTGTACGTGGATTAGGAACATGGTAGAGAACAAAGAATTTACCGTATCTATAGGTAGTATTGTTGTCACAGTAAAAACCATTCAAGGCTGCCCTCAGGACAACGTCATATCTCCACTGCTATGGTTCTTGGTAAATCGGATATGCCAGCGATTTGGTAGTAACATTAAATGGTAAATTCGACACTTTTCCCTACTGGTCCCTGATGTTAAACCTATTTGAGCTTCTTATGAAACTTTTAAGATATTGAATTTTGTCATCTGACAAATCAGAAAGATCCTGCAGCTCTCTAGATCCCAGTGAAGCAAGTCTCTGACCAGAATGTGCCGTGCTATGGCAGATAAAGTGTTTTATAGTTTCCAACTCTTCATCCATACAACTACGGCAAAGGCCATTTTACGGCACATTTAACCGCTCTGCGTTCTTCCCTATAAGACAGTGTCCGGTAACTACAGCAACCACTGTCGAAATCTTTCCTCTTGGAAGCGATATCAGTTCACTTGTGCGTCTCTGATTAAGAGCCTGTCGTGTTATCTCAGACGTCAATCCATTTGCCCATCTCTGATTAGTCTCCGTCACGGAACAAAGCCGTAGATTTTGCTTGCAAGTTTCTAGAGGCATACCAACACATTCCAATTCTGTTGAAACCTGTAACGTAGTTCAAAGTCTTGTAAGCCCATCGGGTTTGCAATTCCCTGGAATGCCTCTGTGCCCTGGGACCCATATGAGTCGCATATCAAACTGCTTTGCCATCTAATTTAAAGACGTGCGGCAGTTAAGGACATATCTTGTTTTTAGAAACATGTACTCCAGAGACTTGACCGCGGCTTGACTGTCAGAATAGATGTTGACTGCGGTTGTAGACAAGACATTGCAACTTAACCTGTCAGCCATATTCTTTATTGCCAGCATCTCTGTCTGGTAAACACTGCAATGATCTAGCAATCTTCGAGCCAGGCTTAATCAAAGATCGTCCGAATAGACTCCAAAGCCCACTTGTTACAGCCTTGATCCATCTGTGTAAAAATTTATGGTGGCTCCACTTCCACGGAATTTCCCACATCCAAGACGCCTGGTATCATATTGGTAAAGTGCCGCTCAAAAAGGCTCATACAGAGAGCACAGTCCACATTTTGTGGTATTGTTCTTCAATATTGCGCTATGGCCACAATCGCTGCTCCTCCATTGCAGTATGCTATTAAGTCGAATTGCTGACGTAGCTGCATACAGTCTACCCAAAATGTCTAATGGTATCAGGTGAAGGATGATTTCTAATGGAGTTGTAGGTGTAGTACGAAGAGCACCAATGATGCACATCGACGCCATTCGTGATAACGATACAGTTCGCATTTGTTTCAAAATCAGGCCACCAGACAATGATTCCATACAGCAGAATTGGACGTACCACTGCTGTATAGATCCAATGAATGACTTTAGGGCTAAAACCCCATCGTTTTCCAATGGCACTTTTACAGGAATATATAGCAATCGTTGCTTTTCTCACCCGTTTCTCAATGTTACGCCTGAAATTCAACTTCCAATCTAGAAATACTCCAAGATACCTAACTCCAAGGGGTTAAGCCCCAAAATATTCATGTGGATCTCATACCTCTCGATATCTTTATCAGATCTACGCAACTATGACTGCTCGTAGGATGAATATCGTTTACTCTGACTCTTGCAACTTGAGCGGAAAACTTGAATTTGCAATCGGATAGGATTCTTGCGCCTGCACGATTTCTCGTATTAAGAAAAACCAATTGTCAATGGCATCATTTATTTGGGTTGAGGGAAATGCCTATTCATCCTTTAGTATCGGGAACAGATTCAAAACCATAGAATCTTTGTTTTAAACTGTGTGTTAAACTTAAGATGTTAACTTAAGTTTATATCCTCTCCTTTGTCCTTGTTGTGCTAGTTAGCCACTGGCCCTATTTAGTCACAACCTCGCTGCCTTCCTGTGTCTAAAGTATGTTAGACCCTAAAAATGCAAGACTTCTTCTTCTACTTCTTATATTTATTCTCTATATACTATACAAACTTAATATATAGCATTGCGTTTTTTAATCTTTTCCTCATTCACTCACTGGAAAACAAAAAAAAAAAACATTCTGCATACTTGTGTATCGTTTTAAAATCATTTCATCGTTTATTTTGCGCATCCGTCAACTTGTGATAGCAGCAACGTTTTTTTTTTGTTTTATTTCTGTTGTAGTATTTTTATTTTGGCTTAAATTGAAATCGAATGAAGAGATTTGCTAACAATATAATTTATACGGCACATGCAAATAAATTACTTTCTGTGTGGAATAGCTTGTGAAAAATCTCCTCTTTTTCCATTCCATGCCTAAATCGTCTTTATCGTAATCAACAACATCAATATCCTTTATTTATTTATATTTTTTGCTTATTTGGCCGCCATTTTTGAATGTTTTTTTTGAATGCATTGTTTTACGTTTTTACAAGATTCTCGCTCTTTAGCAATTGATATTGACGATTATTGTTAGCCAAAGTAGTTAAAAGTTAAAGCAGATGATGATAAAGAAGAAGAATAAGTATTGTAGTTACTTTTATATGGAATGTCATTGTAAAGCAGTTTGACATGTTGTTGACACATTTTGTCTCCAGAGTGTTTTTTAAATGTCGTATTATTTGCTGGATTATGGATTTAGGTATTAAATGCATTAATTTTTATTATTTCAAAATCAATTTAATTGTATTTTTAGTGAATGCTTTTTTTTTGGGAAAGTTTAGGGATGAACAACTTGAGATTTATCGCAATCCGGAAATGATGGCAAAAAGGTGCCATCATTCATACTTAATTATTCGATATGAATTTTGACTTTGGTAACTCCTCATCCATACAATTCTGGTAAAATTTACTTGACGGTACATTTAATCGCTCAGCGTGCTTTCCTAAAAGTGTTCGGTAATTACAGCAACCACTGTCGAAATGTCTCCTCTTGGAAGCGATATCAGCTAACTTGTGTACTTTTTATAAAATTCCTAAGATATTGAATTTTTACATCCTACAAATCAGAAAGAGCGTGCAGCTCCCTAGATCCTAGTGAAGCAAGTCTCTGACCAGATAGTGCTGGGCAATGGCAGATAAAGTGTTCTATTGTTTCCAATTACTTCTCATCCCTGTATGTCCGACAAAATTCATTTGACTGATTCCTATACGAAAATTACTGCAACCACCGTCGAAATTTCACCTCTTGGAAGCGATATCACCTTACTTGTGCACTTCTGATTAAGAGAGCGCTAAATTTGTCATGTAGTCTCATACGTCCATCCAAGTGCCCCTTCTCTGATTAGTCTCCGTCTCGAAACAAAGCCGTAGATTTTGCCTGCAAGTTTCTAGAGGCATTTCAACACATTTAAATTCTGTTGGAACCTGTAGGATAGTTCCCAGTCTTCATCGTTTTGCAATTTCCTGGAATGTCTCTGTGCCCTAGGACGTATGTATGTCATATGTCAAACTGCTTGGTCATCTCATTTAAAAACGTGCGGCAGTAAAGAGCAGATCTTGTTTTCAGAAACAGTGACTCCAGGTACTTGACCCCAGTTTGACTGTCAGAATAGATGTTGACGCAGTCAACCAGTCGGTCACTTCCTTTATATTGCCAGCATCTCTGCCTGGTAAGCACTGCAATGATCCAGCAATCTTCGAGCCAGGCTCAACCCAGGCTCCTCCAAATAGACTTCAAAGTCCACTTGTTAGTTCAGCCTCGATCCATCCGTGTAAAAAGTTATGGAGGCTCCACTACCTGGAATTGCCCTCATCCAAGACTCCCTGGATGGTATCATAGTAGTAAAGTAGTGCTGAAAAAGGCTCATAGAAGGAGCACAGTCCACATTTTGTTGTATTGTTATCTTCTTCAAGATTGTGCTCTGGTATCTGCTACTCCATTGCAGTGTGCTCTTAAGTCGAAAACTGCCTTCCCAATATGTCCAATGAGGGAGAATTTCTAATGCACGATTTCTGATGCACATCGACGTCATTCTCTGTACCTTCATGATGAAGACACAGTTCCCTTTTGTCTCTAAAGCAGGCCACCAGACATCGATTCCATACAGCAGAATGGGACCCCTCACCGCTGTATAAATCCAATGAATGACTTTAGAGCTAAAACTCCATCGTTTTTCAATGGCCTTTATACAGGAATATAAAGCAGTCGTTGCTTTTCTCAGCCGTTCCTCAATATTACGCCTGAAATTCAACTTCCTATCTAGAAATACCCCAAGATACTAGGCTCCATCTGAGAAGGTAATTTTAGTGCCATCCAGAGAAATAGGAGCAAAAGCAGGAATCTTATTTTTCTTGTAAACAAGACAAGCTTTGTTTTACTTGGATTAACTCCAAGACCACAGCCTTTTGCCCATTTGGATAGATCTTTCGGAGAACCCTGAAGAATACCCCTAAATGTAGGCAGGTGCTATCCCTATAACGCTATCGAGACATCGTCGGCATATGGGACAACATGAGAACAACATGCTAAGAGAGCACCATGCACTCAAAAAATTATGTCATTAACTGTTTGTAGTTTATTTAAAAAGTTTTCCGTTTAGTCGTTTTTAAAAGAAAAAACATTTGTTTGATGTTCAGTTTTTATTAATGACTACATCAGTCCTTTGTTTCAAAAATAACACACTAAAAAATAAAGACTTTTACTAACATTTAATTTATAAAGTCATTTATTTTTGTTCTGTAAGTAAAAACTACTGATTATTCTTTAAATTTTTAATGATTTGTGTAAGTAATTTTTTTTTTAAATTGTTGGTATTTTTTAATGATATATCATTAGTTTTTACCTACACAAGTCAGTTATTTGTTTGTAGAAAAAAAATTCAAATAAGTATTTATAGAAATATAAAAACATATTTGTATCAAGTGTCTTTGGCACGATGGGTAGAGTGTCTGGCTAGAATGTAGTTGATTGCGGGATCGATTCCCCAAAATTTTATTAAAAAATTTTAAAAAAATATTTCAATAGAAAATTGTATAAAATAACCTACGAAATCATTAATTTTTAATGTTTTGGTAGGTTATTTTTTTGAAATTTGTTGGTAAAAATAACAGAACTATCATTAATTTTTAATGTTTTCGTAGGTTATTTTTTTCGAATTTGTTGGTAAAAAAGAATAAAAAAACCGTAATTTTTTAATGTTTAGTGTTATTTATTTTAGAAAATTTTGCCAACAGTAAAAAATAAATGTTGATGTTTTTAAAACAAATGAATAATTACTGGGATGGTTTTCAATTGTTTATTCACTGGTTTTAAGTGTGTTTTTCTTTTGTTTTTGCCTACAAAATATTTTGAGTGAAATTTCATGAAATTTAATGGGTTCTAAAGAAGCGGCGAATGAACACCTTCCTGTGGTGTGCCTCTTTTGACAAATCGAGGTAAAACAAGACGCTCGCACTTCAGACACTATACGTCTTTTGGCAATTTGATTTTCCACCATTAAAACGATTCCATGCTTCACAAATAGATCAGACAATGCCGCAATTATCGAGTCTGGGATGATATTATTAAAGGCCCTCTCTATATCAAGAAAGGCCACCATAGTGTACTCCTTAACCGAAAGCGATCTCTTGATGGTACCAACCAGCTCTTGAAGAGCTGTTTCCGTTGATCTACCCAGATACTTATGTTGCCTAGTCGAAAGCAACCTCGGGTCAATCACTCTACGCAAATATGAGTCTATCATTCGTTCCATTGTCTTCAACAAAAAAGAAGACAAACTGATTGGTGTGAAATCCTTCGGAGCTGTGTGGTAACTTTTCCCAGCCTTCGGGATAAAGACGACTCTTGTATCCCTCCATTTTAAAGGAGTATACTACCAGTTGATCCATGCTGTGTATATATTATACAGCAGAGGGGCTATATAGTCCAACACTTGCTGCATCTCAGCCGGAGTTATACCATCAGGTCCAGGGGATTTATAGGCCCTGAAGCTTTTAATCGCCCAGATTAATGTTGGCATATTTATGTTTCCGAAGCAATTTCAGATGCTTGGGCGTCAGAACGTTCCAAAGCTTGAAAAGGCGTCATGGAATTTCCCAGAAAATGCGTGATTAAAAGGAGATCCAGCGACGCTCCACTAAAGGAAGACCACGCTCCATTAGGATCTTCCCAGGGTGCAAGGAAAAGAAGACAGAACTTTGCGCAGCCTGGATGCCTCAGAAACGTCTTATATGTTTTCAGAGAAGTTTTTCCAAGAATCACATTTGGCAATTCTGATCATTTTATAACTCTTATGTTGCAGCCTATACTCAATTTCACCCGTTCCTCATTGCAATTTTCGAATTTAAAACGGAATCTACAAATTTCAATATTTCGAATTTTCGATAATCTTTTGCGAATTACAATTTTCAATTTTGATTTTCAATTGGAATCTTCGAGTTTTTATTGGAATTTACGTATTTCAAATTGAGTTTTCGAATTGCAAGTAGAAGCTTCGAATTTTATTTGAAATTGACGAATTACAAATTGAATTTTCGATTTTCAAAAAGAATTATCGACTTTTAGTGTATTAATTTTATAAAATTTTTAACTGTGTTTGAAGGTGTTATGTAAATTTATTGTAAACATCAGTAAATCCTGCACAGTCTTATTCGTTTTTGCTTATGTATGCCCTACAGAGTGAATCGGTATTCAATGCTTCCTTAACCGTTTTTTCATTGTTTTGGTGGCTGTCTTAAATTTGGTCCGATTCTTTCTCGTATTCAGTGTTTTCTGTGTTTCTGCTTTGAAATTCGAAATATAGAACCGGCTTGGGAACCATTTGCTTGAAATTCGTAAATAATTTTTTTTTTTAAATTTCAATGTTTATCTGAAGCAAATTTCTTAACTTGTCAAATCTGAAATGACCGGTTTTGTAAGTTTAAAAAATTTATAGCGAATTTTTTGGATTTGTCGATTACTGAGAAACTCTAGTAATACTCATTAAAAGGCTGCTGATGTTTTATGTCTATTCGAGTTTCTTATAAAACTGTGATATTTTGTCACGCGGGAGATCACGAACTTCCATGGATCCCAGTAATTTGTATCGTTGTCTGAAAAGTGTAGAACAATGCCAGAAATAATTTTTGATTGATCTCCTCCACATCCATACAGTTGATTAGCAGTCGTTTGCAGAGGCCCTTCGTCGTTAGTCGTTTCTGTATAATAGGCAGTGTTTACCTTTAATGGTGATATCTTCACTCTGGGGAAGTTACGGCAAAGAATCTGCCACTGCGGCTTTAACTTACACGAGGCCAGATCTTGGGACAACACATTGATCTCCCGTTCTGTTTTTAGATACCGCTGCAGTTAAAATTCGAAATGTGAGCTTGCAAGTCCAACGTCTTAGTTTTGATCCCAACGGTCTGTTACTCTCGTACTACCTTTAACAACATTATCAATTTTAAACACATTTGTATAACTCATTTCTACTTCTATTCATTACCTTCCCATTTGAGATCATAAGTAATCTCAAATCCCAATCCCAAATGATTTAATACTAACAACATAAATGTCATATTTGAAAAAATACAAAAAATCTCACATCATTATAAATGAAATGATTAATATAAGATTGACATGCCATTCGATTATACGAGCATACATACAGCAATATACATATAATTGCAAAATAACAATACTTAACTTGACATATATGGCATAGCTTTCCTTGTATGTCATCTGGGCATGGCATTTAAATGTACAAGTATTGATAAAATGTAAAAAAAATCATAACACAAATGTTTTCGCTCTCCATCTATATATGGTAATCGATCAATAGTAATTTGACAAAATTCGCACATATTAAATGAAATTGAATTTGACAGTAGCTCAAATGTCAAGTTAAAATGCAAATATTGTTGTAGCAGTGACATTTATTTAAATTCAACAAATTCAATTTGAATATAGCAACACAAACAAAACAATCAACTAGACAGACAGACGGACGGACGGACATTCAAATCAACCAATCACATAACAAC
The DNA here is from genome assembly GCA_963921195.1 of Pegoplata infirma. NCBI lineage: Eukaryota > Metazoa > Arthropoda > Insecta > Diptera > Anthomyiidae > Pegoplata > Pegoplata infirma. The sequence goes on along the minus strand of OY992537.1, from coordinate 10,824,032 downwards.
GGTTGTCAATCACACACAAAGTCGCTACAAGAAAAACAAAAAAATGGCGCAAGGTTTCAATGAATTAAGATATTTTATGCCACCAGAACCACCAACCATCAGCAAATGTACTATTACCATCAACATGGTATGTATGCTGGTGCCTCTAAGTTGAGCAATCGATTGATTGTTTAACAACATGTCAATTGTCATTGATGGCAATCAATAAACGATGTTGTTCTTGCTGTTATTTGCATAACATCAACACATCATTGTCAAATCAGCATACATCAATTGTCAATCTCCCCACATTGCCAACCACGTTACACTTGAATACGAGTAAGTACTACATCCATCTATCCATCCATCGATACTCCAATAAAATGCTTGCTTACATCATCGTTTAGTGTGGACAATCCTTTCTTTATAAACATTGAGAATAAAATTGTTAAATCAATCACAAGATCAACTACAATTTTTTTTACACTTAAAGAAAAGAATTTAGTTAAATATTAGAAAAAGCAGCTTTACCGGGTTATATAGCCATACTTTTGGACGGAATTCTATCCACTGTTACATTTTTAGCACAAAATACCGTTCTTGAATCTTTTTTTCGTTTTGGAAATTGATCAGTGTTCAGCAAATCCCCAAAAAGGGGTGTGGTTCTAAATGAGATGTAGAACCAACAGAAGCTGTTGAGATGCAACAATCATGTACAGATCTTAAAGAATCATGCCATGTGAAGCAGGTCTCTGACCAGAAAGTGTGGGGCAATGGCAGATAAAGTGTTTAATAGTTTCCAACTACTCCTCATCCATGCAGCTCCGGCATGGGTCATTTGACGGCACATTTAACCGCTCTGCGTGCTTTCCTATAAGAAAGTGTCCGGTTATTACAGCAACCACAATCGAAATCTCTCCTCTTTTTTTTTGACCAACACTCAGGGGATGCCCCCTATAAATGCATTGCATAGTGTTGAAATTAGAAAATTTAGTTATGGGAAGGAGGAAAGAGGGAGTAGTATTTGTTTATATTTGACTTGAATTTGTAGATGTTAAAAGAAAGAATTTTCTGCGCTAAGCTGACTAATCCACGACGAACGGGTGGCTCTACTAGAGAGGCGCGTATTACGACTAAATACACGTCTATCAGGAATAAGTCCACCTATCTCCGCAGAACACTCCCCATGGAAGTATCCATAGAATAAAAACACACAACCCACACTCCTACGATGCTCTAGGGAGTTGATGGAATTAGATGGATTAGATGGATGGATGGATCGTCCTCCATAAGCATTTGTGCCCTTTTCTGTACGCGGTCAAGTAGCTCCAATGAGGATACTGAAGCCCATGCATGGGAATTATATTCCATTTTGGGACGGATATAGGTGGTATAGACAGTCAAGAGATCGTATGGTGCGAAGTATCTTCTACAACGTTTCAAAAAGCGATATCAGCTCACTAAAATGCGCTTCTGATTAAGAGAAGGAAAAATCTGTCGTGTTGTCTTACACGTTCATCCATTTGCCCATCTTTGATAAGTCTCCGTCGCGGAACGAAGCCATAGATTTTGCTTGCAAGTGTCCAAACTCATATTAACACATTCCAATTCTGTTGGAACCTGTAAGGTAGTTCCTAGTCTTGCAAGCTCATCGGCTTTGCAATTCCCTGCAAAATCTCTGTGCCCTCGGACCCATATGAGTCTTATGTCCAACTTCTTGGCCATCCCATTTAAAGACGTGCGGCAGTTAATGGCAGATCTTGTTTTCAGAAACATTGACCACCCATAGATACAGACGACAATGTTGGTTCCAAAACTCCTTTATGGGTCAACATACAACATGGGATCTTGTGTGTATTAAAATCGACCTTATTCGCCAGACCCCACTCAGTGATTTTTAAAAGGTCCTGATACACCTATACAAGGCTTGTCCTATGATCGAAAGAAAATGAATGGAAAATGTTGCTGTCGTCTGCAATAGAGAAGATAGGGTTGTAAGTTCGACTAGAGGATCATTAATAAATGAAAGAAAAAGAGTAGGTGAAGGAACAGATCCTTGCGGTACTTCTGTGTTAAGTTGGAACCTAACCTATTCGGTCTCTGAGAAAACTTGACATAAATCGAGAGAAATCATTACCAATTCCAAAAGAAATAAATTTAGAAACAAGTGCGTCGTGCCAAACACGATCGAAAGCCTTGGAAACATCCAAAGCAACCATATAGGTAAATGGAACGACTCCAACGTTCCAAAAGGAACGCCATCAGATCTCTTGTAGAACGTTTACAGAAGCCATACTGTCGCTTACTGAAATGTGAGTTTGTCATCAGATAGTCGATAAGATGGTTATTTACCATGCTCTCCATCAACTAAGCGGGCGTAGAACAAATTGAAAAGGTTTGCCAATGGACGAGCTAACGCTGAGGAGCACTGTTTTCACACCAGTGCTGGTCTGCCACCGTGTCCCGGTGACTTATTTACGTTGAGATCCTCAAGTACCATCTAACCTGCACAACTCGTAGAAATATCCTGAGCATAGTAGTGGATGCTCTTTCAAGATTTGGCACTTTCAAGATCTGATCGCCTTTCCGCAAAAATAATCCAGCGAGAAGGTTAGCCTGATCCACCCGGTCAGTGAACACTTGGTCACCCTTCATAAGAGTCGGGATGGAAGAACTAGCATTGTCCTTTGCGTGAGTTAGGAATATTTGTTCAAACAGTATGTTATAGTTTAATGGAGAACAAACTCCCTTGTGGAACGCTTCGTCAACGACAGGTATCGGTAAAGAATCTTTATTATAATCTCTAGTTGCCGGTGTTTTTTTTTTTTTTCGAACGGTCCCACCTCACACTGACCCACCCCAACCGACCGAGAGGGTTCGTTCCCATGACGAAGGAACACGTACACACCATGGTCCGAACCATAGCGGATAAGGCTGGATAAGTAAGGATAGTAATAAACCAACTACAGACTCTTAGTCATCAGTCGGTTTATTATAAAGACACTAAATACATTTATATACAATTACTACAACTACATAATTTCTACAAATAATTAAGAATTGATAGTCCTGAATTAACTACAAACGTTCAAAGAAATTAAAATAATCATCGTCACGCAATCTATTTAAATATGTCAAAATAGTCGATTTCACAAGAGCATAATTCTCCGAAAAGTCAACAAACCTGTACAACGTATTAAAATCAGTGCACATCCTACGAATAGGATCTGCTCAAGCATAATTCGTGCGACAAAAATCAATATATAGAAAGCTGTAATATCTGGTAGGCCGAAAAGAGACATTGAAAAACAACTTCCCGACAAGAAATTCAGAATCAACTTCGCCCTTAATAACCTTTAAAATAAACACAGTATTCAACATAATACGTCTACTCTTCAGAGTAGGAAGTTTTATCAACGCCAATCTTCCATTATATGATGGAATGCTATAGTCCGGACCCCAGTTAAGGTTCCTAAGACAAAAAAGTAAAAATTGTTTCTGTATCGATTCAATCATATCACTATGAACGACATAATATGGATCCCAAACAATACAACCAAATTCCAAAATTGGTCTAACCAATGAGGTAAATAATTGTTTTGTTATATAGGGGTCAGAAAATTCCTTCGCCCAGCGTTTAAAAGGACTCATTGGATAACGTAGGAATACAAGTTGTTTACAGCAGTTTTTACTGCTACGAAAAATCGCAGGATATGGACAACTAAGATCGATAATAAACCTTATCACGGGTCCTAATAAACTAGCGAAGCACATGGAAGAATCGGTGTTATGTCGAGCGACACTTGCAGATGGTGCAATGAATCTGTTGAGGACAGTTTTCCTATGTGAATGCCCTGCACTGTACTTAAGAAGATTTAAATGTTTCGGTTCTTATATCTTTCGGGATCTTTAGGACCTATGAGGTATAAGCCCTTGGCCATTTATCAAAGCGTCGAAATGGGAAACGGAAAAAGGTATTTTTTAGGGTAACACAAAATTGTATGGAGAGAAGGAAGGAAGACATTAGCAGGAATCATAATAGGCCAAAGGGGGATGGACTGTGACAAGTAAAGGTGGAAAGTTCTTGATTGCCACTCACTTGGGAGTGGCCAAGTATGATTCCTTTGCTACACAGTCAAAGCAGCTCACTACCTCCGGTTTACACCAGGTATTCCCCGGGCAATGGCTTTGGAACACCCGTTCAAAGGCTAGCTAGAGTGAGAAGGCGGCTAAGTAACCTGAATGGTCGAAAGACGTCTCAGGTCAGTAGGAAGAATTTCTGAAACTTAGTTTCTGTAAAGTATCCTGATGGCTCGTAGAAGAAACGCGGATAATCTCTGCCTTTGAAAAACTTTACAAATTGCCTGCCTGGAGGTTGCTGGCAGCCCCAGCACCAGGATCGGATGCGGAAGCCTAATAAGCTACCACATCTTAAATAACACTTATTAATGAAACCTCAAAAAAAAGGGCCCTATGCTCCTTATAGGAGCTTCGGGAACGTATATATATATAATGGGCCAAACATTGGCCTCTATGGATGTCATTCCCAAAACTTTTTGTTTTTGGGATTGGCGTCATCCTCACTAACCTAACTTAAGCTAACTACGTTACCATGTGAAGCGTTTTAATGAAAAGTGAACTCAGTGAACTAGAACTTTCTATAAGTTTTACTTGGTTTGTATTGAAATAAACTTTCAGCAGATCTCTTCCATTACACTAACTGAAAACATTTCTTATTAGGCACTTTCCATCTGTTCACCTTCTCCTATTCTATTAAACTCTCGACAACACTTTATATTGCAGCAGTAATTAAAACCAAAATTCAATAAAATATTTTTCTAATTCATTATATTTTTTCAGTGTATTTAAAAAACACCCATATAGATTTGTAATGTGTTGGAAAGGTTTGACAAAATTGCCGATTGATTGTTTAACATATAAACTTCAACACATTGCCACATTCATCATCAAATATACTTGTTGACAAAAATAAAAAAAACAAAAGTTTGTGTCCAACTATGTATCTTGAGTTTAAACTTGTCAAGCTTTATAATCAATCTTATTTCAATGCAATTCAGTTCAGTTTCGGTTCATTCGTCAATCAATTCCAACTTCAAATCACTACAATGTGACATTTGCAAATCACTTTCGTTTATCATTGATCATTTTTAAAACAATACACCGCGCAGAGTATCATTTGCATTCCAATAAAGTAGTAGCCATACATTCATCCATCCATCCATTCAGTCGTTTCAACAAAAATACATTTCATTGAGTTTTTAGGCTCATAAATTACTGACACTGCCCCTTATCCAGGGTTTTCTCATCATACCATTTCGTATATGGATGGTATTCTCTACATGCAATACGACATTGCTTTTTGGAAGCGTAATTGCATTGTAAGTTACATAAGTTTGGTTGATACGTTATTGTTAGCGACATTCTTTATCCAATCGTCATCATCATCAACATTGTTGTCGTCGCCGTCGTCGTCGTCATCTTGGTTTTGGATTGTTATTTGTGGTTGTGGATTTGTATTTGGACTCTCTAAAAACAGAGATAGAGATCCATCCTTGTTGATTCATGATCGCAAATGCCATCTCTTAAATACACTTTACTAAAGTATTGATTGACAATAATACATTGTTTATTCTTGCTGGTTTGCTGCTGCTGCTGCTGCTGTCGATGGTGGTGGTGGTGGTGGTGGACAAACGAATGGAAGAAATAAACAAAGCCAGGGAAGGAACATGTATGTACTGGTTGGTACATTCACAAACCAGATATGCAAAATAGTTGACCTGTCATTCAGTTACCAGTCGTCAACTAGATTTAAAGTTATGTCCGTCTGTCTGTCTCATTGTTTCTGTCAATGCTTTAACTTGTTACTGCTTCGTCTTCGTATATTTGTGTGTTGTCTTGTTGTTGTTGTGGTCCCCAGTTGACATCAGATTTCCATATTGGTCTTGAAGTTATTGGGAAGTTAGTTGTTCAGAATGCAAACAACTAAAGATTTATGGTCAGTATTGTTTCGGGTACATTTGGGAAAATATGGAAATTACTTTATTTTCGTCTCCGTTTTTTTTTTAACGAAAAAAAAAAAAAATACAAAATAGGATACAATTGTAGTTGGTTGGATGGTTCATTGGTTCGTTTGATGGTACTTACTTACTATAAATTGTTAAGGATACGAAGATGAAAACGCTTTTAAATTGGATGTTGTGCTTGTCTGTATGTCGTTTTTTTGAATTTTGTTTTGTCAGAATTTGTGTTTGTTTGGGAATTTAATTTGAACATATTATCAGATAAAAACATTAAGACTGATTGGAACATAGAGAGAGAGAGAGCGGCAAGGAGAAAGAGAGACAAAAGAAGGGACACGCAAAATCTTTGAATTCCCAAAACAGAAAAACACATATCATTCAAACCTAACGGTATCTAGTGATTAATGAATTTTAAACTTAAAGAAAGATGCCACATATTGAATATTCTGTGTTATTTTTTATATATTTTTTGCAACTTTAAATCCAAAAAAAAATTATTGACAACTTATTTCCATTGTCAGTCAATTAATTGAGAATTAATGCTTAAACTTTGTTAAATGTTGAGTGAAGCATTTAGTAGTTCTTTTTTCATTCAATCATTAACCAACACTTAAAATACCTTTTGACAGATGACAGTGCCCATCAAAAAATATCTGTACATTAATCTTTTGAAAATGATGTGTTTTGTTTTTGGAATATAAACTTTGAAATATAATTAGCTTAAGCCAAGAAATGAATTTAAAATAAATATAATGTTCAGTTTTATGAACTTAAAATTTCGTTGTGGCAAAACGAAAAAGGGCACCAAAGGTTAGTGAACTGAGGGTCACAAGAACGATGAAATTAATGGAAGACGATTAAGTACACGAAAAAGATGTACTTCTTAAACCATTCCAATTTCCTGAGATGTTCCGGCAAAGAAGTTAACGTTGCATCAGTTGGCCAGTTTAGGTTATAGAAAATCTTCGCCATAAATTCCAGTCGTGGACATCAACATAACAGGTGCTGCGCGAACTCCGTCGTTTCCACTTCTTAACAACTCCTCCAATAATCCTTCTCAGAAATTCCCATACGCACAGCCGATGTACAATGTCCTGCGATATCCTAGATATATTGGGTGACCAGATAAGAATCACAGAAAAAAGAATTTAAATAAAATGCAACTGTGGAAGATATCACATATTCTGAAGCTACATATATGCCATTATGTGTGGAAAAAATTACCATATTTGCTTTGCTGGAAGTGCTTCAAGCGGACGGTATCATTTTTTGATGACTTTTTTGCCAAAAAATCATTTTTTTGGACGAAGCCCAATTTGGCTCAGCGGATACATCAAAAGCTAAATTGCCGTTAATAAAGCAAACACAATCCACTTTGAGGATTCCACAAGCATCACTGCATTTACAAAGGTTGACTGTTTGGTGCGGTTTATGACATGGCAGCATAATCGGACATTATTTCTTTCGAAATAATGAAGTTACTGTTAATTGAGCGATGTAAACCGACTTTTTGTAACCAGAGCTCGACACCATCAATATATTCGACCTATGGGATCAACAAAACGGCACTACATGCCATACAAGCGATGCAGATCTTAGGTAAGGTTGTAAGTGGCTGCTGACGTTTTACGTCAGCACAAATTGATTCTAAAATCCGTAGTGATACCACGGAACAGTAATGGGCTTCCCCTACTAGTCCCTGCCGTTAAAACAGTTTGAGCAGCTAATGAAACTCCTAAAAACAATGAAATTTGACATCCGACAAATCAGAAATATAGTGCAGCTCCCTAGATTGCCAGTGAAGCAAGTTTTTGATCAGAAAGTGCCGGGCAATGTCAGATAAAGTATTCGATAGTTTCCAACTCCTCTTCATCCGTGCAACTCCAGCACTAGTTCAACCGAGAAACGAATTTTCTCTGTAATGCGTTGTGCGAGACATTGGACAGTCGACAACGAATGGACGTGATCTGCTGGAGAGGCGAGTACTACGGGCATGCACCCGCGTCTCATGGATGCGTTCACCCATCTCAGCTAAACACTTACCGTGGTAATATCGATAGAACAATGATGCACAACTCACATTCCGACGATGCTCCATGAGTCAATAGAGCTGGATACCTCACTGCCACAGACCATATAGACATGCAACACGAGTGCTTATTTTGGTACTTTCAATATGGACGCATACAAAATACTACTAAATTTACTTCTCTGTCTAGAATACGTGTGCATGTACGTGTGAGCTTTTACATCTGTATTTTCGTTGTTTGTTTATGTTTTGTATAAACCTTCAAAAGTTACATGCGCGTGCTGCCACTAATACATACACATGTGAGAAACTCTTTCGTTTCACCCCGATGCTTACTGCCATTGACGAGCTTCAACGCAATTCTTTGCACCCGATCCAGAAGCTTCAAGATAGACCTTGAAGCAGCTGCCCAGATATGGAAGTTGTATTCCATTTTCGGTCGGATATAGACGGTATAAATTTTGAGGAGATCAGACGGAGTGAAGTAATTCTTGCACCGTTTTAAGAAACGAAGAAACTTGAATGTTTCTTTCGAGACTTGAAAAACATGTTGGTTCCAACTGATGCCTCAATAGCTATACCACCCATGGAAACCGATGACGCAGATTCCACAAGCCGTCTGTGGGTCATACAACATTGGGTCGTACGAGCATTAAAATCGACCCTATTCGCAAGACTCCACTCGGATATTGTCGTAAGGTCATGATTGAGTGTGTCATTCATGTTCCGCCTCATAGCTTTAACCTAATTAAGGCTTGGGCTTTGTTTAAAGGAAAATGAATGACAAATGTTGCTGTCATCTGCGAAAGGATAGATAAGGAAGTTAGACCCAGGAGGTCGTTAAGAAAAATATGAAAAAGTGTAGGAGAAAAAACAGAGTCTTGCGGTACCCCTGAATTTTAATGAAACTCATCCGATGAGAACCCATCTATAACAACACGTATAGAGCGGTCTCTAAGAAAGCTCGATATAAATCGAGAGAAATCACTAGCGACACCAAACGCAATAAGTTTTGAAACGAGTGCACCGTGACACACACGATCAAACGCCTTGAAAATATCTAGAGCAACGACCTTACTTTCACCAAATTTGTGAATAGAACTCCAACGTTCCGAAAAAAATGCTAACAGGTCCCCCGTAGAACGACTTCTACGTAAGCCATACTGTCGATCACACAAAAGTGAAAAGATAATTTACCAAGTGGTGGCGTACAGCAAATTGCTATTGGGCGGTAGTTTCAGGTTTGTATCCTCACCCTTTTTTTGGGATTGGCTGGACATTGGCCACCTTTCAGCAAGAGGGAAGTATAAAGTATCTAAAGGACGAGAAAACGACAATGCAGTCTTCTTCAGGACTACAGCCGTAACACGATCCGGCCCCGGGGACTTATTTATATTGCGATCTTCAAGGACCCTTTTATCTGCACGAGGTCGAAAAAATATCTTAGACATAGTAACGGATACCCTTTCGAGTTCGGGCTGTGGTTGATTGCTTTCCGGCAAGTATAAATTCCGTGCAAACATGTCAGCAAAAAGGTGGAAAGAAAACCTCCCTGTGGGGTGCCCCTATTGACAAATCGTAGCTCTCGGAGTGAGTAGTTTAAATTTTGCTGAACTAGAAGCAGTTTTTGGAAAGTGGTTATTTGCAGGCTGAATTTTTTTCTAGCGTTTTTTTGACGCTATTTGACTCGCGGAAACACGAGTCGAGATCAAGCAACTTGACACTTCTCGATAATTTTTTTCTGGGGTTTGACGAGCTCGGCTAACATTTGAGACGCTATACCAAGAATAATGACACAGTCATAAAAAATTGGACAGAACTCCTAAAGCACTGCCACGAAGCCAAGGCGGTTATTAGAATGATGTGGTATTCCATACAAAAAGGCATTAATGTATCTTCAAACTAAAGCCAGAATCAATTTAATATCTTACACCGTTGTTGTTTTATTCAATTTTCTTTTCCAGCAACAACAGTTTTCCAGTACTCAACGGTTTAGTTGCTTAACATTTAAATGTAACACTTTTAACAATCTTTTGTATTTATTTCAATTGCGGTATACTGTTTTAAAAGTGTTCGAGTTACCTAATTAGAAATTAGAAAATTTTCAAATTTATTTTTTCCCACTCTTATATTACATTTAAATTACTTTCTTTTGTTACAACTACAGAATCATACGTATGAAGTAAGAACGTCCATGAAGCACGCTTCAAAGCGTTATTCGGGTAACTAAAAACCTAATAAAGGTACAGATTACAAAGAGATTTTGTCCGCTTAAGATTTGCATTAATGTTATAATATGTAAAACAACATAATGGTTGTTAATAAACAAACCAACAGAACTAACATGCAATTTGATTTTAACAAAATATACTATACAGGGTGGGCCATAATGGAGTGGAATATATTACAACACCTTTGTGATTGACTGCTCAAAATTAATCTGGAATTACATTAAGATTACTTTCGCATCCTGACATAAACAAATTTGAGCTATTTGTGCCTATCCGGAACTCGGATTATAAACTTATTTCTGTATCCTTAAAATTTTCGGACCTTTGTTGTGCACCAAAACTAGCGCTCTATTTTTGTCTATAAAAAGGCTTGTCTATGATAGGGTCTTGCGAATAAGGTCGAATAAGTTGTGTGGTGACCCACAGATGTCTTCTGGAATGAATATCAGCTGTATCCATGGGTGGTATAACTTTTGAAGAATCAGACACTTCTGATGTTCTAACCACGAAAATACAATATGTTGTTTGTTGAAACCAACATGTTTTTCAAGTGTCGAAAGAAGCATTACAATGTCTGGGTTTTTTAAACCAATACTTTAAAAAAAAAGTACTAATATTTTCTACATTTTAATAAAAAGTACCAAAAAGTACTATTAAGTCCTTTAAACAAGTAAGTAATATTTTGTTACTTTTTAATAAAAAGTACTACTTTGGTAATTTTTTCAATAAAGTACTATTTTGGTACTTTTTTCAATAAAGTACTATTTTGGTACTTTTTTCAATAAAGTACTATTTTGGTACTTTTGATAAAAAAGTACTTTTTTGGTACTTTTTATTAAAAAGTAATATTTTGATATTAAAAACAACAATTTTGATTATTTTTATACTACTTTTATTAAAAAAGTGATATACTTATCTTTAAGTGCCAGTTTACAGAAGGCGGACGATACATACGAACGAAAATTTAACATGTATTTTGCTGTTGTTCCAATAACAAAACAAATGCAAAACTTTCGTTGGTGTGTATCGTTCGTCTTCTGTAAACTGTCACTAAGTAATTGTAAGTAAAAATAACTTTTGGTTTTGGTACTTTTTTTATTAGTACTATATTTAGGCTGACCATTCGTACTGATTGATCAAAAAACGTTGTACTGATTTTTTGAAATGTGTACTGATTGCACTGATTTTTGAACATTTCAACATAAAAAATAATTTTATTCATAAATTCTATACAAATCTTGAACTTCCATAAAATAAGTTGTCAAAGTAGTTTTTTTTATAAATTAAGTCTGACAATGAGATAAAAGGAATCAATACTAAGGAGCCTAAAGTTCGTGAATAAGGGTTTCTTAACGCAAAAGTGTATCTGAATATGAAGTTATTTAGATCTTCATAAATTTATAAGAAAAAGCGCACTGAATTTTTAAGGTTCTCACCCCTAAAAGTTCACGGGATGATAAATTTTCTATATTTTTAATAAGATAAAGTTGCATCCCTCCTCAGATTCTGAATGATTTTCTTATTTTCAAATCCTGATGGTTTTTTGTTAAATTTTCTGTACTGAAACGATCAAAACATTCCAATAAAATTGTTTAAAGTCAACTAAATTTTCTGCATAATAACGTAAAAGGTTTATGGCATTATTTTTTAACAGTTGTTTGTACTGAAATAGTAATTGACCCCAAGTTTGTTAGTTTAACCGAAATTTTTTGAAAAAATCATCAGTATTTCCCATAGAAAAGAGTTTTCAGAGAGTTATTTCTAGAAAAAAAAAATACTTGGGCGTACTGATTTGAGTTCAGAAAAAAATGGTTTTGTACTTTTTACAAAAACGCTGTTTTGGCATTTTTTATTAAAAAGTAGTATTACTATTTATAAAAAATAACTGTTTTGCTAGTTTTTATAAAAAAAGTACTACCTTGGTACTTTTTTTAAGTACTTTTTATAAAAGGTATTATTTTGCTACTTCGCGAGTAAAATAGATTTTATGATGCCACCTATAATAATAAAATATAGCACAATGTATATTTATACGCAGTTTTATCCGAATAATGGTGGATATTTTTGTAGTACTTTTTTTTTATAGAAAAGTACTATTTTTGTACTTTTATGTAAAGTGTACTATATTTTTAAAAAGTGTTATTTTTGAAAATTTTATTAAAAAGTACTATTTTGATACTTCTTATTAAAAAGTACATGTTTGGTACTATTTTTAAAAAGTACTATTTTGGTACTTTTTTTTAAAAAGTACTATTTTAATACTTTTCACTAAAACGTGCTATTTATGTCTTTTTTTATTAAAAATGCCAATTTTAATACATTTATTTAAAAAAACAAAAATTTTTAAAAAATTACTATTTTTTCTTTTTCATTTAATAGTACTAACTGGTACTTTTCTAATGTTACCTGCTGGTACTTTTTGCAAAAAAGGCTGTTTTGGTTCTTTTTATAAAAAAGTACTACCTCCGTCCCAAAATAATCTTAACATTTCTCTATTTTGGCTGGGATTATGGAGGATTTTTTGAAAAAGCTTTGTTTTTTTTTGTTAATACATATCGGGACATATCAATAATTTAGAAATTCTTTATAGCTTTGCAAATTTTTCAATTCACGTGCGAAATGGATTCTTATTGAACTGCATCCAGATAAATGAGACAACTTATTTTCGACGTTATAAACAGTCATGGTGTCCACTATGGTCGAAAAGATGAAAATAATTACAAAATGCGGCGTATGAAATAAGAAATTTTACTCTAGAGGCCCTTTTAACGGATTTTAATAAATGCATTATGGATGCAATAGGGGCATCTTGCAAATATTTTTAATTAATTTTGTTACAATTTTAGTACACGAGATTAGTATAAGATTGTTTTTTTAACTTTATCTTGTATTATTTCAACTAAAATACTGCTTAATAAAATGTTAAGTTTATTTTGGGACAAAAAAATCTATAGAAATGTTAAGAATATTTTGGGACGGAGGTAGTACTATTTTAGTACTTTTTATAAAAAAGTACTCTTTAAGTACTTTTTATAAAAAAGTACTATTTTAGTACTTTTTATAAAAAAGTACTATTTTGGTACTTTTTATAAAAAATAACTTTTTGTAGTTTTTATAAAAAAAAATTTGTTTATGCTTTTTTAATAAAAACTACCAAGTGCATCTGATCAGATGCAATTGATTTTCAAAAAAGTACTATTTTTAAATTTTCATTAAAAAGTACTAATTGGTACTTTTCTAATATACTGCTGGTACTTTTAGCAAAAATGTCTATTTTGGTTCCTTTTATGAAAAAGTACTTTTTTTTAGTACTTTTTTTAGTACTTTTTTTTTTAGTACTTTTTTTAGTACTAAAAAAAGTACCTTTTTAGTACTTTTTATAAAGTACATTTTGTAGTACATTTTGTAGTACTTTTTATAAAAAAATCCTATGTTTGTGCTTTTGATGCAATTGATAAAACTAGATTTAATCACAGTATAGTTACAACTTAAAATTTAAGGGTTGTTACGGATCAAACCATGTTTGCTACAATCAAATAATAAATCATAACCAATCCCTCAGCCGTTATGATTGCCACAATCATGTTTCTTTTCTTGCATTCTTCGCAATATTCCTTTTTTTTTGGTTTTCGATTCATTAGCAATTCTTAAAATACAATTTAAAGTTTTTAGCCCACCCTGTATGTTTATAGTCATCTAAAATACACACAATAATAATAAAACTAGCAGTATATGATGATTATTAATACTCTCAGCTGGTAAGCGGTAAAATTAAGATGATCAAAGCTTTTGCGAATTAAATAACTAAACAGCTTAAAACACAAACCGCTTTATAAAATACAAAAAAATAGAAAAAAAAATAAAACACACAAAATAGTAGTGATGCGTCAAAAGTAATATGATATGTGGTCAAGTCAACGGGTCTGTCTCATATTGAATGTGTGTACGGAGTTTGTTATGGATAGGCATCCATCCAACTGAACTGAATAGCAGTAGCCCAAGTATTAGAATAGACATTAGAGATGCTGTTAATGCTATAAAGCCCAAGCAGTAAACATACAACACACAGCAAACGATCACACGTTAGGGTTCACTGCTTCCTTTTTTCTTTCTGCGTCTTATAGAGTCTTCCACGTCTTCTGCTTCTTTTTTTTTAATTTTGCTGCTATATTCTTTATTCATCTTAGTTGTGGTTATTTTTGTTAAGTTTATGTAATACAATCTACTTGTGCGAGTAAAACATACACTTTGTTCACTCGGAAAATATATGTTAGTTAAAAATTTGGAAAATGATTTGGAAGTCGCTTTGTTGAGATCACTGATAGGCAAAGAGGGCAAATAGGGCAGGTTTCTGAGACTATTTAACTCCTTAAAGTAACCTGACCGGAGTTGAAAACATGTCATACGGACCTTACGTGGCAGGCTCGTACGACATTGTCTTTCATTCTCCCAATGGACTCAGTAACAATCTCGGAGTGGAGACGGGCCTGCGTCTCTTTTAGGTTACCACTCTGCATCAGATTGGTGAGGTAACTTACGGCCGATTTCAGACCTAATTTGTCTTACCAACGGTGCCGACGTACCTACGACGCTAGCATGGTTGTGGTGCTCGGTCATATAACACCCCGTAAGAAGGGAGCAATGGCTGCGAATGGGCATAATTTTGGTCTCCTCATGTAGCTGATCTTTAGTTACCATTGAATAACACCCTGTTGCCACCCTGAGGGCCGTGTTCTGCGCCGTTTGGAGTTGTCTCCACTGTGTATCACTTAAATCTAGCTTTGTACAAGATCGTTTCTTTATCTTTGCCCCAGGTGCATCTCGTTAGCGCTCTTCAGCGTGTCTGGCGGACATAAAGAGGCTATCGAAGTGGACCCGTCTCTGACCACTTATGTGGATATTGAGCTACTTGATAACTTCTTTAGTCTTCATAGTAAAGAGTGTGGTCGTCGACTTGGGTGTTAAGAGTTCGTGGTTGCTGTCTAAAAAATCGATGTAGGATATTAGCTCTGGGTACGATGTCGAGATTTTTGAGATGTAGGTATTAAACAGGATTGTGGCACAACCTGTTTATTTCTCCTTAATCCCGACTTAGAACCTCTGAACTCTACATATGACTGCCTTCCAGCCATGTAGTTGGCCAACCATCTATTGTGGGCGTTTGGGAGCGAAGAATAGTAGAGGTCGTGCAAGAGTTGACAGATCGAGAGTAACCACTATGGTCCTCTCATGTGGTCGTTTACAATTGAGGTCTTCGGCTATGGCTGTCGTCATTTCGTAAAGCGCAGTCGTTGTGCAATGCTCAGAATGAAAGTCATGCTTGTGGTCTGCCTTTGGGAGATTCTCCCTAAGAGAAGGAAAAAGTAGAGTTTGCAGGACCTTAACCACTTGGGTCAATACGGTAATGTGCCTATATATTCTTCTTATATTTACGGGATCTTCCTAAGCTTCCACAAATCTGGAATCTCCAAGGAATTGACACACAGACTGAAGGTTTCAGTCATGTATGCCAACCTTTTCACCCCAACGTGTTTGAGCATTATCAATGCAACCCCATTGGGACCTATTGGCTTTGAGGCTTTCGCTTCCCTGATAGACTTGGAGACGCATTCCGGAGTGACCTATTCATAGTCCATCAGGGGTAGCGATCTAATCTTCTTTCGGATGCCTCGTTGGTTCCTATTGGGTCTGGCCTAATGCTCTACAAAATGTCGGTTTAAGGCATCACAGCACCTTTCGGAGTCAAGCGGTGTGCCACTATCAAAAAAGAGAGTGGGTTTTCCGCTTCTGCGTGGATTGAAAAGGTTCATTATGTTTGACCAAAGACGTTTACAACTTTTACCCCACTCTTCTAGTTGCCGTAACCACAGATCTTTGCAGTCAGCGGATACTAGAGCATCAATCTCAGCGCTCAGGTACCTTAAACGTAGGCTGGATGCATTTTTCCTTTGGATGGCATCTCGTTTATCTGCTAGACGACATGCCTCGAGAAGTTTGGGCGCATCTAAGCGATGCATTCAGCCAGAATGCAGCTACAATCAAGATCTTTCGGATGTTCCTCTCCCCATCTAAAGTTGTTGAGGGGGAAGTCAATTGCCCGAATGGTATCACCACAATCTCCTAAAATCTGTCCCGATTTTCGAAGATATGAAGTCCGCACTTTTTTCGATCTTAACGTTGATCGGGATATGAGCAGAGTTGAGGGCGATGTCAGCATGCCAGGTGGTAAAGGGGTGGACTGACTATTGAAAGGTATGGTGAGCTGCAACAGTTTGCGGTGATGTGAGTAGGGTGCCTCTCATTGAAAACAGAGTACATACTTAGTTGGTGTTATCAATTATCAAATCATGGTGCGCATTTAGTTCACCGAGTATAACTCTGTTGGCACCCTTCATTAAGAACTCAATAGAAGGGCGATATTCTGGACGGCAGACCGCTGTTAAGATGTAGTTACTTAAAGTGTCAATCTCAACCTATCCAGATCGAACGGCGATCCTCTGGAGTTCCAAGTGATTGTCGTTCTATGTGGTGGTCAGCGAGCGGAAGTTAGCGAAGTTATGTACAAGGAGCAAGGCCGCCTCCTTAGTTTCTCTGCTTCATAATTTTACACTCTTGCATCTTATTTTACTTTCATTTTTTCTCGAGTGCATTCATATATTGTTATATTAGCTTTTGGACTTTTGCATGTCTAATAATACGGCTTAATAACTTAATGTGTTTTTGTGATTTTTTTTTTGTGTTCATTCATTTCGCTTCTCGTACATACATGGATGGTTAGATAGTGGTCACATTATCATGTCTCTAACATTTTTCTCGTTTGGAGAATACTATGACAAATCCGTGGTTGTGTTCGTGTGTGTGCTCAGTATGTGAGTTTTTTGTGTGGGTCCTCTAAGTCTAACAACAAATTTAATTAGACACTTTTGTATGCACGAGTTCATGTTACGACGACGACAACAACGACGACGGTGTTTGAAGTACGTATACGTAGAGTGAATATACTACAGATGTTTAACACCATTTCCCAAGTTGTTTATTAGAAATTTTAAAATGGTTTTAGCTATAGAAAATCGAGATTTTATTCGGGCTGTACAAAAAAGGTTTATTGTTGAACTCGACTGCAGGGCTGCCAGAAGTGACGATTTTTCGTCATTTAGACGATTTTTTCATGAAATTTTGGAAAATGACGACTGACGATTTTCTGATTTGATTCCCATACATTTTGACGATTTTTTGTAACTCCACTTTTATTCACAAAAATCAAAATTTCCAACTTTTTGAATCTTACAATGGTTTGAAAACAAAAATTAAATGAAATTCGATTAAAATAAAATACAGAAGAAAGACACAAATTTACAACATTTCATTCTCTTTTGGAAGTATAACTGCACTTAAAAAATTATATCGTTTTAAAGTCAATCATTTTTGCTCTGTATGAAAAAATAAATGATTTTTCTTTTAATTTAATTTTAATTTTTGCTATTTTTACATGAGAAATCTTTTTTTTTAATATTTGAAGTCCCTGTGAACAAACATACTCTTTAGTGTCTCCAAAAATGGAGCAAATATTTAAAATTTTTGTGTGTAAACGATTCATCCAAAAGAGTCCTCTTTTTAAACTCAAAAAGTAGAGAATAATTGGAGTCTTTATCGATAAATTTCAAACCAAATGCTTGATACGTTCATTTAAAGCTCTTCTGATTCAGTTTTTTGGGGTGTTTTCGAAGGCTCATTTTTAGCTCCAAAAAGGTAAGTTTTTTTGACAAAAAATGTTTGATACTAAAAATCCTTTTTTAAAATTTATATCCTTTTAAAATCTGAAAAAGTGCCCGAAAAAACATTATTTTTCCATGGGTCTAAACAGTGTCTTATTTTGAAGCGTTTTAAAGTTCTAAACCAAATAACACTTGTTTTTAATGACTTTGTAGTTTGTTTTCTATAGTACAAATAAAAGTAAGAAATTTTATTTGTTTTAGATTTAATGATATTTATTGTATTAGCCCTTAAAATTGAATGTTGCTGTCTGTTGAAACAAATGAAAAATCGAATGACTTTCAACTATTTTGTCATTTGTTTTAAAAGAAAATTTCTTTTTATTTAGCTAAAAAATATTTTGTGTGCGTTAATTTAATAAATTAAATAAACAAAAGTGGATAGAAAACATTTTATTGTGCGTTTTTAAAATTTAATATATCAAAAATGTTTTTTTTAACATTTTACACAGTGACGATTTTATGACGACTTTTTAAAAAAGTTTTGACGATTTTGACGATTTTTTTTTTACATTTTGACGATTTTTCACAAAAAAAGCCTGGCAGCACTGCTCGACTGTATTGGGATTAATTATTAGTAATATGCCTTAAGGTCATAGGCAGGTCACTTTTGCAAGACTTAGTCGACGCTTGTCTTAGAATTTGGCAGATTTCATTGTCAAGACTATTTAGGAAATATAAAAACCTTACAGGCAATTTAAATAAGAAATCGCTAATGTTTAAACCAAATAATAAATATTTATTCAACTCTACACAGAAAATAAAACCGTAAAATTTTAATAATATTTAAATATAAACCAAGCATTTACACCCAAAAAAAAACGTGGGTATTCAATACTAAAAATTTTACTAATGAACTAATTTTTTAGTCCAAAATGATCTAGTGCAGGCGTTGGTAATCAATACTAAAATTTTTTACTAATATTATTCAAAACCAGTAAAAATTACTAATTTTAGTACTTTCAAGATACTAAAAAACTACCGTACTACTGGTAATTAGTAACTTATTAGTAGATTTTGGTACCAAATCACTTACTAATATTTTTACTGCAGAATTATTTTGAGTGTAGTAAAAACGACCATCTATTAGTCAATAATACAAACCTTCGATTTTGTTTTCAACAAACTCAGTCAAATAATTTTATTTCAAAATTCTTTTATCATGTCCATAAATAGCGTTTGTGTATGTAAACTTTCTTTGTTGAGAAAAAAATTTCATTTGTCAGATCAACAAATTGTGTTTGTGTTTGTTGAATTTCTTTGTTGAAAAAAAAATAAGATTTTTTACTTTTGTCAGATCAACAAATTGTGTTTGTTGAATTTCTTTTTTGAAAAACACAAAATTCCTTTTTCAACAAACAAAATTTACAAACGTTTGTTGATATTACAAATTTCCATATAGGAGCACTTTCAGTGAAAAAATTAATTGTTTTCACAAATGTGGGGGTCAATATAACAATTGGTTTTTTTCTGTGTACCCTCTTCGAGAATTAGAAGAAGAAAATTATACAATCTCTTAGTAAGATCACGATCGTCAAATAACCAATAAAAAAATTATTTAAAACAGATCATTATCCAATGATCTTTTAGAAAAGTACTTATAGCACCTTTAAGAAAACAAGTAATTTTTCAAGAAAAAAGTACTTATTTAGAAAAAATGCTACTTTTTTCTAAAAAGTATTGTTTAAGAAAATAAAGTCCTTTTTTAGGAAAAAAAAAATAGAAAAAAATTGCTTTTTAGACAAAGAAGTACTTTTTAGAATAAAATGGATTTTTTTAGAAAAAAGTACATTTCTAAAGAAGTACATTTTTACTTTTTTTTTTTTTTTAAAGTATTTTTTCTAAAAAAAGTACTTTTGTACTACTTTTTGGGAAAAAATACTTTTTTTAGAAAAAGCACATTTTTAAAAAAGTACTTTTTTTTAAAAAAAGTAGTAAAAAATGTACTTAAAAAAAAAAATCAATTTTTTCACAAAGTATTTTTTTCTAAAAATTACATTTTTTAAAAGAATTACTTTTTTCTAGCAAAAGTACTACTTTTTTTTTAATAGTATTTTTTGGAAAAAAGTAGTAAATTCCATTATTTTCTAAAAATAAATTTTTTTCTAAAAATCCATTTTTTTCTAAAAAGTATTTTTTTTGTCGAAAAGTATTTTTTTTTCTAAAAAGTACTTTTTTCCAAAAAAGTACTTTTTTTTCTTAAATAATACTTTTTAAGAAAAAAAGTACCATTTTTTAATATAAGTACTTTTCTAAAAAAGTACTATTTTATCAAAAAAGTGCTACTTTTTCTAAAATAGTTCTGTTTTCTAAAAAAATACTTTTCTAAAAAAGTACTTTTTTATAAAAATAAATATTTTTTTAAAAAAGAACTTTTTTATAAAAATAATTTTTTTTTTTAAAAAAAAGTACTTTTTTTATAAAAAAAAGAATTTTGTTTTTAAAAATACTTTTTTAGAATAAAGTATTTTTTTTTAAAAAAAAGTATTTTTTTTTAGAAAAAAGTAATTAAAAAAAAAAAAAAACTTTTATTTAGATAAAAAGTACAATTTTTTTCTAAAAAAGTATTTTTATTTTTCCGAAGTAAAGTATTTTTCCACAAAAAGTACTATTTTTTCTAAGAAAAAACAATTTTTCTAAAAAAGAATTATTATTTCTAACAAAGCATTATTATTTCTAAAAAAGTACTATTTTTTCTAAAAAAATAAAATTTTTTCTAAAACAATACTATTTTTTCTATAAAATATGCTCTAAAAAACACGTTTTATGCGCTTAAAAAATGCCCTTAAAAACGGAAAATATGCTCTAAAAACAATAAAAATATGCTCTTTATGTCCCCTTTTTTGCGGTGTTTTTTACAATTTGTTAGAAAATAGACCCAAAAAATACCGTTATGTGGGGTAGTTAGAGGGTTAATATGTTCTACAAAAATATTTGCATTAATACACCCTACACTCAGATCTAAAGAAACACATACCGATATGAAGCATGAACAGGCCAAAGGGGAATCAATCGTCAAAACCACGTAATTTTGGAAAATCCCACAAAAATTAAAAAATTTTAAAAATAAGTGTTGTTATAAAAAAAAATTGGAAAAAATGCTCTAAAAATTAAAAAAAATGCTCTAAAAATTAAAAAAAAATGCTCTAAAAAGTAAAAAATGCTCTTAAAATTGAAAATATGCTCTAAAAATATGCTCTTATGCTAAAATATGCTCTTAAACATAAAATATGCAAAAATATGCTCTTAAGGCTAAAATATGCAAAAATATGCTCTAACAAATCGATGCCAGATTTCTTAAAATCGTCTGAAACGGATAAATACCTTACCCATTTATCAATACAATGCGTAGGAAAAAACATGATATGTACTGCATATTTTTGGTTTCCCTGCTTAAAACTTTTTAAATAGTAGTACTTTTTATTTAAAACAACTATTTTTATAAAATGATAATATATTTGTACTTATAAGTAAAAAGTATAGTACTTTTTTTTTTTTTTTTTTTAAAAGTACTTAATTGATACTTTTTACAATGCATTTTTGGTACTTTTTATGAAAAAGTACTTTTTTGGTACTTTTTATGAAAAAGTAATTTTTTGGTACATTTTATAAAAAAGTACTATGTATTTTGATACTTTTTATTAAAAAGTACTATTTTGATACTTTTTATTAAAAAGTACTATTTTAGTACTTTTTATTAAAAAGTACTATTTTGGTACTTTTTATTTAAAAGTACTATTTTAGTACTTTTTATTAAAAAGTACTATTTTGGTACATTTGAAAATATGCAAAAATATATTCTGGGGAAAAAAATGCAAATATCAATGCATAGTATAGTAACAAAAACATCAAATGGTATTTTATTGGTTTAAAACAGGGATTGTAAATTGTAAATTTTGTAATTGTAAACCTTTTTTGCAAATGGTGTAATAGATTCACTTTAGCTTAAGTACAAAATTGCATATTGTATAAAATGCATTTCGTTAACGAAAAAAAAAAATTGAATATAAAATTATAAAAATTTCCTGATGCTAAAAAAAAAAGTAAACCACAATAACGTTGACAGTTTGTTGTGGTTTTTTTACTCACGCTTTTCAGCACACACTTACATACATGTCTTGACATTAACCAGGAGTAGTAACCCAGCAAAATAAATGCATATATTACATAATTGGAATTGTTTAAAACTGCAGCAAAATCTAATCAACACTTGGACTTGTCGCGAAAATGATTGATTCTTAGACATTCTATGAATGTCCGTCTGTGGAGGACACCATAAGGTCCAAAAGAAAGTGGTGGATCCCTGCAATTTGGTACAAATATTTCTTATGTTCATAGGCTGCTTAAGTTCGTAAATATGAAAAATCGGAGCAGGGGGAAGTCCCCCTTGTAGAACTAAACCAACCTTTTGTTGTGAAAATAAAGCATTTTTATGTTAGAATAAGTTTAAAGTTCTACACTTGAACCCTGGGGATAAGAAAATTACATATTTTTTCGGCCCGCCCCTTTTGGTAGGCGTGGTTATAAAAAGTTATTTAAATAATGATAAAATTACCTAAGTTCAAAAACATTATACATAAATTTGTTAACATTTATCGGAAAAAGGAAGTGGTTCACCAAGGTCCTCCACCAACCCTAGCTGCACTCCATAAAGGTACCAAGGCCGATTGGTTTATATTTTGAATGATATTTAAAAAAGTTTCGATAAAGCCGAATATGTTAGCTTGTTTGCTGGGAAACTATTAATGTATGCAAGTAACTAAGTACGTAGTATGTCTGCCTATCTGCAAATATGTTTGACATTATTAAACATAATTTTCCAGAAACTTTAAAAGATGGTGAAATACACACATACTAAATGTCTCAAATGGCCGTTAAGCTTCTATAAATGGCACTTTAGTTTCTTCGTAGTCGTCGACGGTTTTTTTTTTTAGTGTCATAATATTTAAGACTATTTTCTTTTACTACGTTACGTATAGTGTAACTAACGCTACTGTTTTATGTATGCATTAGTTAATTTTAAAGTAAACTTACCTTTTTTCAAAAGATTTGAGGCATGAGGATTACGACTTTTTGTATTTAATGATGAACAATTCCATCTATGCCATTGGAACTGAAAAAGAAAGAATAGTGTTTGAAATAGGATTTTGGGGGAGATATTTAGGGCGGATTTTTCAGTAAATAGTTTAGTATAAACTGTTGTGCAAGTTTTTATAGAAATTTGGACCAATTAAATGGTTCTACTGGGCCGATTAAATGGTCCAATCGATAGCGATCGAAATTCTACTCGAACGTTCAATTTTTCAATGTTTTAGTTCAAGTTTATTAATGCATAATTTTAATCATCAAGAAAAATCTAAAATTCCACGTAGAATTTCGGCCGCTATCGACTCCGAGAATCAGCCCTCTGATTCTTAATTTGTCCAAATCAAAAAACTCTCACTTAAGTAAACACTTATAGTTAAGTGTTAAATTTTTATTTAATTGAAGTTTTCGGGGGGTTAAGTTATATTACCTGCATTTGACACTCCCTTATGGCTAGATCTAATCCTTCTAAGGCAGCCGTGGTTACATCACTGGCTTTATAACATAATTCCAATTGATCTTTGGTTAAACCGGGTACTGAACGACATGTGGCGCGACCATCAGGTAAACAATGAAGCCTGCAATTAAAGGAAGGAGTGGCATATTTAAAGAAATTTTTCATAAGAAAGATTTAATCAAAATATTGTCAAGTTGGAATTCTACACTAAAATAAAAACTTTGTTAAATTACCGAAAACTTTGCAAATTTTACTTAGTTATAAACAGGGAAACCAAAAATATGCAATTTCATGTTTTTTCTATGCATTGTATTAATGTATGGGTAAGGTATTTATCCGTTTCATATCAAATTAAGAAATCTGGCATCGATTTGTTAGAGCATATTTTTTTGCATATTTTGGTTTTAAAAGCATATTGTTGCACATTATAGTCTTGAAAGCATATTTCAGCATAAAATCATATGTTTAGGCAATATTTTGGTATTTTTTGAGTATATTTTACGAAAACTGCATATTTTTAAAGAAAATCATAAAATATTTTATGTACAGGTGAAAAAAGAAAAAAATATTTCACAAAAAAATTGTGAGGAGGTTTTTTATTGAGTTAATTTTTTTTATACCCTCCACTTTCAAGGAAGGTCTTTCACAGGGCACCCAGCGATTGTCCTGAAACTTTAATATTGGAATGAGGGGAGAAAAATAAGAGTTACCTGTTTTTTTTTAAGCTGACCAATCTCAAATTTAAAAATGGGCTTCCACCTTATGAAAAAATATGGGCTCTCGGGAAAATCCGAATAAAAGCCGAACTAGCAAGAATTTCACCAAACGCAAAAATACGTGTCAGCTTAATTTTAATAGAGATTATTATATATGATTTTGGGGGTCGTACGTATAATATACGTAGTATTTACATCCCCATATAAACTACCCCAACGTTTATACATTTTTGACAATAACGAACTTAAGGAAGCCGAATTTGGACACGACCGATACGGCATTGGATAGGCCTTCAAAAAACCTTTCGATTTGTATTAAATGTTTATACAGTTTCTTTTGAAGAAACGGGAAAAATCCTCAAAAAACGAAAAAGGGCCGTTTTACCCCTACCCTTTGACCCGCTAAATGTGAGATTGGGCAGCTAAAAAACAGGTTACTTTTATTTTGATCCTCTCTTTCCTATATGCAAGTTTCAGGATAATCGGTGGGTGCACTGTGAAAGACCTTCCTTGTTAGTGATACAGAGTATATATTTACATAAGTCTGTCATTCCGTTTGTAACTCATCGAAATATTGGTCTGTGACCACATAAAGTGTATTTTTATGTGATCCCAGCTTCAGATTATTCTTAAGCAATCAGAAAAAACCGTGTATAAAGAATTTTAAGGGAATCTGTAGTGTTTTTTAAAAATGGGCGCCATATTGGATCCCCTATATTGAAATTCAAAAACCGCCACTCTGCATTCAAAAGTAAATATTTTTAAGTTATTTCGAATTTTTTTAAAAAAATTTTAAACTTCTACCAATTTAGGAGAGAGTGGTGGCCCGGTTGACGAAGAAATCCTCCTGAGGCATTCCACGACAAATGTCTAGCGAAAAAAAACACGTGTACCGTAAACTTCTGAATAGGTTGTATGGATAGCCCTATATGGAACTTAGAAAATTGCGTTTTTGGTTTTTAAATTTTTCAAAAACTGAGCTTAGGAGGCGTGGTAAAATATTTTAAAAATGGTAAAATTTGTGGCGAGTTGCCTTGATTAAATATTTATCACATTAAAACGGATTGCACCACAATCTTAAAAATTTACATTTTTATATGGGCTATCGATTAATTTTTTTTTTTTTTTGGCAAATTTTCAGAACCCGTTCTGTTATTTTCCATTTTTTTAAAAAAGTCAATTTATCAAAAATCCGGCCACTTTTTATTTTTTCAACAGAGCGTATGAGTAATATTTATGCAATTAATATTACTCATTCGCAACGTTAAAACAAGAAAATACAAGCAAATTACAAAATTGTTATGAAATTTTAAATTCAAATGCGATTTTCTCGAAAAAAACGACAAACCCGTGTCTGAATTTTTTTGTGGGGATGGACAAACATCTAAACTTAAAAAAAAAAATAAAAAAAGTGGCCGGATTTTTGATAAATTGACTTTTTTAAAAAATGGAAAATTTCAGAACGGGTTCTGAAAATTTTCAAAAAAAAAAAAAAATTAATCGATAGCCCATACAAAACTATATAAGAATGTAAATTTTTGAGATTGTGGTGCATTCCGTTTTAATGTGATAAATATTTAATCAATACAACTCGCCACAAATTTGACCATTTTTCAAATATTTGACCACGCCTTCTAAGCCCAGTTTTTAAAAATTAGAAAAACCACAAACGCAATTTTCTTAGTTCCATAAAGGAACTATGCAAACAACCTATTCAGAAATTTACGGGACACATGTTTTTCTGTTGGGGGACATTTGGTGTGGAATGCCTCATGTACATAATTTATCAGTGATCGATTCTAAGACATTCAAGCGATGTCTGTCTGTCCGTCTGTCTGTGGAAATGGTGATCACGGCCAAAATAGTACACGAAGATGACTGAAATTTAACATATTTATTGGAAGTTCTCCCGAACAGTTTGGTATTGCATTTGAGCGATATCAGTTCAGCGGTTCAAAAGCTATGAGAGAAAATGTAAGGACACCTCGAAAATTTTGGTACTCAACATAACCTAAAAATCCAAAATGCTTTAATTCGGCTGCTGGTTGACATATGTGAACAGAAATGAACACCGAATGGTATTTTTACAAGTACGAACATATTTTTTTTTACAAAAAAAGAAAAAAAAAATCGCGGTTTATTATTTCACCAAAAATTTTTTTTTCGCGGAATATGTTTTTTGACTCACGCTGCCATCTTTAGATCATTAGATTATGAGGTCCAGTTGGTATAATAAAATTTCCCACAAATTTCCAATAAAGATTACACTTTGAGGTTAATAAAATTTAACCCGAAAGTGTAACATGTATAGTTAACGCGACCAACTGATAATAAGAAAAAAGCGCGAACAACTGTTTTCAAGAAAAAAGCGGGCTTACTTAATTTATAAATTATTTAATTCAACATTCAAAATTAACTTAAATATATTTTGTAAGTATGTGATGCATTTTTCGTATTGAATCAGAGACTTTTTATGTTATAAATGTTTAAGAAGCTGAAACTTTTACTGCTGGAAAATTTCTCAGAATCTTGAAACCTCGAGCTTAACTAATTACACAATACAACACTAAAAAAAATTACGGGATTCCGACGATAGATTCTGGTAAAGGAGACCAAAAAAAATATACGTGTGTCGGCGTTTTGCAAGATCACATCGGAATTTTATTTTAGAGACGGTTAAAGTTTCCCAGCTTTGGCCTGATCTTGCAACATATCGGTATATAAAACTTGGTTTTCTTTGCATATGAGGTATAGGTAATGCTTAGCAACTTTGTAGAAAATATTATAACAAATATTTTTGTGAAAAATATTAACCCTCTAACTTCCCCTGAAAACTGTACTTTTTTCTCTATTCTAACAAATCGTAAAAAACACACCGAAAGAGGGGCAGGGCGGAGATGAAATGTTCTATAAAAAAAATTGTCATACAATTTTACTATAAAATTGGGTGATAATTCTTCTTCTTTTATTTAAACTTAAGCCAAATTCCACATTTTTTTTTTTGATTTTTTAGGGACGAAATAACAAAATGTTTTTTTTTCGAGAAAAAGTAAAAAATAAATCAAGCAAACTCATGCAAAAAAATCGACTCACGCACGCACACTCACTCCCGCAAAAATCTCTCTCACGCTATTTTCCCCCCGCCCGCACTCACGCACAACCACGTGAGTAAAATTAAGTTTCAGTCACACTGACGGGAATTACTCACGAATCTGCTCGTGTGCCCTTCTATATTTGCAAGGTATAAAAAGCTAAAATAGAGGGATTGAGTGGGATATTCAAGGTAATTAAATTAAACAGTTGGGTAATCTGATAAAGCGGAATGGTTGGTCAAGTTAAGTACAGTAGTTCATCATAAAAATTAAACAATGGTTTTGTTTGAATTGATTTAATCTTCATGTTATCACCTAAAATAATTACGTTTTTATTCATAATTGTAAACAAATCTAACAAAAACCGACTTATTACAGTTTTTACAGAATAAACAAGTAGAAAAGTTCAATTCGACTTGGCCGAATTCATGAATACCCTCCACAGTGCCCTTTTTAAGTGATAGAAAAATTTTCTTACGTGAAAAAAATAAACAATTTTGATTAGAAATATTTTATTTTGTGTAAAAAACTCGTTTTTGTAAAAAAAATAAAATTTTGTTTGAGTGTAAATTTTTTTTTTTGTTGTAAAAATATTTTTTAGTTGTAAAATATTTTTGTAAAAAAGTTTTAAAAGCATTGGTAACTTACCAATGCTTTTAAAACTGTTTTTTACGCGTGAATTTATGGTGAAACCAATCTGAAATTTAGGGTTTTGCTTTTAACTTTTGAACCACGGGAGCGATTTTGCTGAAGTTTAATACCAACCAGACCTGAAGAACGAAAAATATATATGCCAAGCTTTAATAATCTCAGGGTTGTCTTTCGAAAGTTAGCGTGTTTTTAACTCGTAAATTCGTGAAAAACCCTTGCTGAAATTCACTCTTTTGCTTATAACTTTTGAACCACTGGACGGATTTTGCTGGAATGCGATACCAACTTGACCAGGTAAATTATAAACGTATATGCCAAACTTCAGAAGTCTCAGTAAAGTATTTCGAAAGTAAACGTGTTTTCTGCAGAAGGACGGACGGACATCGGTAGATCGACTTAAAATCGATCGGGGATCATAAATATATACATATATTTTATAAGTTCCTAGACCATTATTTCGAGGTGTTACAAACGGAATGACAAACTTGTATATATCCTCTATCACTAGAGTGGAGGGTGTAAAAAATACTGCGAACACAGTTTTTCAGTAATCATATTTTTAAACTTCAATTGACTTTTGAGCAATATTTTAATTGAAGCAATCAAAAATTTAATTGATTTTTTACAGAAAGATGTAGCTTAATCAACTCATGAACTAAACACATGTTTTTGGGTTAAGAAAACATAAATTTGTTTCCTGGTGTAAAAATCAAAACTATTAAAAACTACAACTGATAAGAAATGACCAGAGAAGCCATGAAAAAGCACAAGATTTGTTATGATTTATTTCCATTCAAACTTTTGGTCAATACGTGTGTGTAAATAAATAATTAAAATTTTATATTTTAAACAAAAATATGAAAATAATTTTGCAAATCGTAACCGTTTTAGTGCTAACTAAAGTAAGTTGAATGAAATAATTAAAAAGGTTTTAATTAAAAAAAATTAATTAATTTTATTAATTAAGGTGGCACTAAGTACAACAAATGAAACGGTGTTGGCGGTGGAAACTACAGAAATTAGCATGAAAGCTCCCTTAAGAAATTTGGATGCGGCAGAATATAACAATGAAATCGAAGATAAAGTGGTGAAGTTACAAATTGATGAGAAACCTTTAGAAACGAATCAATTACCAAGCGATACAGCTACCGATAACTCACAAAAATCGATACCAAGTTTGGAGTCTAAAGAAACTACGCAATTAGAAAATAATACAGATTTCCATGACTCACATAGATCGATAACAAATTTGGAATTTAAAGAAACGACAGAACTACCAAATGATACAGTTATCGATAGCTCACAGAGTATAAAATCTAGTTTGGAATTTGAAAAAACAGCGGAATTACAAAATGATACAACGTTCGATGACTCACAAAGTTCGATAACAAATTCGGAATTTAAAGAAACTGCTGAATTACAAAATGAAACAGCTTTCGATAACTTACAAAGTTCGATAACAAATTTGGAATTAAAAGAAACGACTCAATTACAAAACAATATAGATATCGATGACTCAGAAAGTTCTATAACAAATTTGGGACTAAAAGAAACAAAGGAATTACCAGATGTTACAGCTATCGATAGCTCACAAAGTATAAAAACTAGTTTGGAAATTGGAGAAACAGCTAAATTACAAAATAGTACAGCTATTGATGACTCAAGAAGCTCGATAATAAATGTGGAAATGATAGAAACTACTACAAAAAGTTCGGACACAAAATTGGATATAGAGCAAGTAACTAAAGAAACTGATGAATTATTAAATCTAACAATTTCCAACGATGTTACTATAAGTGAGGTAAGGAAATCGGAACTCCAGGAATTTAAGAATAACTTAACTACCGTAAATAGTTTAAAATCTGAGGAAGTATATCAAACTGTTAATGAGCTTACTACAAAATCGGAAAAATTACAAACTGAATCGGTTAATGATGATACTACTAAGGAAAGTACAATATTTAATTTGGAGTTCCAAGCCCTAGTAGGTGAAATCCCAACAAATGATTTAACTACGAAAACTGACACAATAAATATTACTACGGAGAGTGTAATATTAAACTTAAAGACCCTGGCAAAGGAAATTCCCACCAAAAACCAAGATATTGCTGTAACAAATGTGGTATCCCAATCATCAAATGAAAATCTTTTCAAAACTGATGAATATATTGAACAACCTACCACAAAACCGGAATCATTTGGTGATGAACCTCAATCAATAGAACTGGATATACCACAAAAACCGTTGATAACCTTAGAAGATTATGCCGTTAAACAAATGATATTTATTTTAGATCATATTTTGATATCATCCCAAGAATTTGTTTCTAAAGTTTTACAAGCTACGGGAAATTCAATATTTCAAAGAGATCCTTTAAAACGTTATGCTGAAAATTTAGATTTTCTTTTAAACCCGGAAGAAGATTACAGTGAAGAGGAAGATATCATAAAAGAGACACCTATAGAAGATCCTTATAATAGTATTTTAAGAAAATTGGCCTTTCTTAAAGGAAAAGCGACAAAACAATTGCAGCGCCATCTGCCGGTGGACTGGGTAAAACCCTATAAAACAAGTAAAACTGAATTAGCCATATGGTTGGATAAAGCTTCCGAGCAAATGCGTACAGAATTCAATCGTTATATAACGTACGAGGATGATCCCCTTAAACATCAGTACTTTAATGAGGCCTTTGATGATATATCCCGGGCTAATGAGATTCATCAAAAATTGGCCATTATAGCGGATTTGATTAAGATTGTTAAAAATAAAAAACAAATAACATTTATGGATTTATACATGCAATAATAATAATAATATAATAAACATATTTATTTATTTTACATTCTTTAAGTTTTGTTAATTATTTAAATTTCATTGGCTCTGATTTCTTTAAAACGTGCAAATAATTTTTCATCTCCCACTATATCATGCTCTTGCTCAATTTCATCAAGTATCTGGAATAGTTCTCTATGACGTTGTAGAGCTACTTCAGAAAATCGTAAACGCAATAGGGAAGCAGCTTTAGAAAATTTATTACTAAATTTACGTTCTTCTATCGATAAACGGGCCAATAATTCAAACATTCCCATTAGGCCACGTCTTAGTATAACATCTTCTTGTTCTTGTTTGACCAAACCCGATTTAATGGTGGCTATCAATTGTTGCAATTCCATTAATAATCTTTCCTTATCTTCAATACTGCCACCATATTGGCGCAATCTTTGCGAATTGATACTATATTGCTCCAATAACTCGGCGGTATTGCCACGTTCCCCCAAAGGAATCGAATCCAATAGTTGATCTACAAATACCTGGGTCATCTTTAACATATTATCCAATTTTATATTTGTTATTATATCGACATAATTATAAAATTGTCCAATAACTTTACGTTCATCTTCAGGATTATTTAAGGCATATGAAAAGGGATAGGCGTTGGTAACACAGATAAACTGTTAAAAAAAATTAAAAAAATATATAATTAATATTCCAAAATAATTTTACTTTAAATGAAATAATGGAGCTCGAGGTCTGTGGTTTTAAATATTTTTTATTTTATTTTTCCGATATTTCGAAATTCATTGAATTTCATCCTCAGGGACACTTGTAAAAATTACACAAACAAAATAAACGTTAAGCTGTAGCTGTTTAAACATGGTTGAAATTCGATGAATTTCGAAATATCAGAGAAATAAAATAAAAATTATTTAAAATAACAGACCTCGAGCTCAATTATTTCATTTACATTACAAATTTAAAGGTAGAATAAATACAACATTAAATTTAATTTTACTTTATTTTATTTAACTTACTTGTATTCCAATTGTTATTAAAATTCCCAAAGATATTGATAATTTATAATTCATGTTTTACCGGTAATTGTTAAAATTGCACTGTTTGCCGTATTGAGTCGTCGAAATTCTAATCTCAATTACGTTTTAAGTTTCTATTCTAGTTTTAATCTCTTTTGACAATGAAATTTCATTGTCATTTTCATTGTATTATCAGTAGTTTAATTATTTGGAACAAAACAAAAAATAATAGTATAGATGTATAGAAGAATATTAATGACAGCTTAAACCGACCATTGGATGCCGTATACACTCGTAAGATAAAAAAAAGAATATCTGTCCTTTGAACTGTATGTAACTACCCTGCAGGAAAAGTATGTCTCTTGATCCGAAATCACCAATCCCGTGGCTGATAAAAACAAGACACATCACTAAAATCCCTATCACGTGACAGATGACTTTCCCCTAAGGCAGTCTCTTCAGTTAAATTAAAAGCGATATCAGTTTCTCCTATTAAAAGCGATATCACCTCACTTGTGCGACTCATATTAAGACAAGGCCACATCTGTCGAGTTCGTTTCGGAACAAAGCCGTAGATTTAGCTTGCAAGTTTCTAGAGGCATACATAGTTCCCTGACTTGAAAGATCATCAGCTCTGCAATTCCCTAGAATATGTCTGTACCTTGGGTCGTTTGACAAACTGCTTGGTCATCTCACTTAAAGAAACATTGACTTCAAGGGCCTGACCGCGGCTGGACAGAATAGATGTTATCTGCGGTTGTAGACAAGACATTGTAACACAACCAGTCAGCCACTTCCTTTATTGCCAGCATCTCTGCCCGGTTAACACTGCAATTATCTGGGAATCTGCAAACCAGGCTCAACCCAAGCTCTTCCGAATACTTCGACTCCGAAGTCCACTTGTTCGTTTAGCTTCGATCCATTTGTGGGAAAATTTAAAAATTTAAGACTCCCTGGATGGTATAAAAGTTCCAATATGTCCGATGGTGTTAGGTGAAGGAGGATTTATAATGCAGCCGCAGGTGTAGTATGAAGAGTTCCAATGCTACGCATCGATGCCGTTCTCTGTACCTTCTCGAAAAAGACACAGTTCCATTTGGTCTCTAAAGGCCCCCTGACAATGAATCCTAAATCAAAATTGGATGCAACACTACTTTATTAATTCAGTGAATGACTCTAGCCCCATCGTTTTCCAATGGCTCCATCTGAGAAGGCGATTTCAGTGCCATCCAGAGAAATAGGATCAGAAACAGGAATATTATTTTCCTTGTAAACAAGACAAGTTCATCATTATATTTAAAACCCCTCTATATCCACAGAAAGAATTTGAAACCAATTTCAATCAACAAAAACGCGGATTCAATCAATTTTTTTATTGAAATTCCTCCAATCAACAAAATTGTGATTAATTGAATATTTTTTTAATTAAACACTTTTTTGATTTTGATCACATATTTGATCAATTTTTTATTTATAGTCAATCACAATAATGATTGATTTAACGAATGAATTGTTAGCTTGTGATAAAATTATAAAAAAATCCTTCTTTTTTTTTGCTTTCCAATATGTTTCCAACTATAAAAAATAATAAAACCCGATTATTTTTTATATTTTTGAATTAATGTATTCAAAAAAATTAAATCGAAAAAAATATGGTATGTTGAAAAGTTGTGATTCGACAGTTAAAGCAAATAACAAAATTTTTAATCAAAACATTGATTTACTTATTAAAATTTTGTTGATTAATAGATTTAATTGAAAATTTTTAGCCAATAATTTTTTGTGTGTCAAAAAAAGCCACCATAGTGTAATCCTGTACCGAAAGCGATTTCTCGATGGTACCAATGAGCTCATAAAGAGCTGTTTCCGTTGATCTGTCCTTGCTGTATGTATTAGAGATGAACGCTCACGACAGGAATTTTATATTCACGTACACTCACTCAAGAGCATCTTCTTTTTAATCACACTCACAATCACCTAAGTAAAATTAAGACAAATCACACTAACGTAAACTAACACAAGTGTCACTCATACTCACGTTAACTCACACTCAACAAACTCTTATTTATGCAAACAAAATTAAAATTTCAAATATGAAGCGATAAAAAAGTGACTTACTCACGCAAAAATCTTACTCACGCACACTCAATAATTTTTTAACTCAAATGTGAGTCTGTCATTGTCATTGTCCTTAACAAAAACGATGATAGACTAATTGATCTGGAATTCTTCGGAGCTGTGTGGGATTTTTCTCCCCAGACTTCAGGAAAAATGAGTGAGGTATTCCTCCATTTTAAAGGAAAGATTATAATTATGCATGCTGTGTAGAGATTTTAAAAACAAGGGGCTTTATAGTCTGACACTTGCTACATCTCAGCCGGAATTTTGCCATTAGGTCCAGGGAATTTATAGGATCTGAAGCGTTTAATAGCCCAGACTAATGAAGGCATATTTATTATCTCAAAAGCAATTTCAGATGCTTGGGCGTCAGACCGTTTCAAAGCTCGAAACGGCATCAAGAAACTGCCCAGAAAATGCGTGTTGAGAAGAAGATCCAGAAACTACCCACTGGAGGTAGACCACACCCCAGTTGGATCTTTCAGGTATCCTATGGTGTAAGGAAAAGAAGCCAGAACATTGCGGAACCTGGATGCCTCAAAACGTCTTTTATGTTTCCAAAGAAGTTTTTCCAAGAACCACATTACAATAAGAATTTCCAAGTTTTATTTTTTATTAAAAAGGTTTTTTATAGTTAGAGAGTTCCACATTTAAAAAAAAAATAGATCATGTATGAAGTTCATACTATGAACTTGGGACCTATTTTCCGAGAAACACTCATGTGGGGTATTACATGTTCGGTCAAGACCGACCATAATTTTTTTTTGCTTGTTTTCATTAGTTTCAGTTTCACTTTTTCTAGTGATACTCATCTTTTATTAAATTTAATTGGTATTCTAGAATCAAATAATATTATACAACATGTTAGATTAAGACCAAGTGTGGTTGTGCGAAGAGAAAGGGGACTATGTACGAATATGTCCGTCCGTTCCCTTGCTAATATTTAAACAAAGAGCAAAACTTAAATTCGTTTCATTATAGAAATTAATAGAGCATAAATAAGCAAATGATTTTGTTTGAGAAATAAAAGTGAAATAATTAGTAAAACTGAGAGCATGGCTCAAAAAGTTTGGGAGTCACGTGTAAACAGTTATTTTTATAACTTATTTGGAGGCACTACACACAGAAAAAATATGTGGGAAACAAATTTGAGTAATCACTTGTTTAAATTTAAAAAAAATTGAGTAATTTTTTAATTGACGCAATTAAAAATTTACTCAAAAATTTTAAAAACAATTTAGGTAAATAATTTAATAGTTTTTTAAATTTTTTTTAAGCTCTCATAGTTTTTTAGATTCTCATTAAGTCTATTGTTTTTTGTATATGTATATGAAAGCTTGTAATCATCTTTATAAAATTTTCCTATGTCTTTGAGACATAAATGTGTTTGGTAAAGTTTGAAAAAACAAGTTTTTTGTTTTTTTTTTGTAAAAAAAATTAAAACTTTTTTAAACTTTTTAAAAAAATAAATTGATAAATTTTTAGTAAATTTTTACTTGACACAATTAAACAGTTACTTAAAAAAACGAAAAATTTTGTGTAAAGTTTTAATTGCGTCAATTAAAAATTTACTAAAATTTTTTGGCAAGCATTTAATAAATTTTTATTAAAAGTTTACTCAATACTATTAAATCAATACTATTACTCAATAGCATTAAATTTTACTCAAATATTTTTTGTTATTTTTTTCTGTGCACTAAAAGAAAAAGCTTTTTTGTATGGTATGGTATGTTAAAAATTTGTAATTCGACAGTTAAAGAAAATTACAAAAATTTTAATCAAAACATTGTTTAACTCATTTAAATTTTGTTGATCAATAGCTTTAAAAAATATTTTTGCCAATAATTTTTTGTGTGAATGTTTCTGAATTTTTAAAATAGAAGTACAATTTGGGAATGTCTTCTAGATTTTAGTTCTTCAAAAAAAATTTATATTATCTTTTTATAGAAATTTATTAAAAAAATATTTTCATGCCTTGTATTCAAATAAATTATAAATTACTTGCAAATAAAAAAAAAAATCCTATGGCGCTCAGTAAAGCCCCTATGACACTACATTTTTTTTGTATTGATGGAATTTATGTGAACAGTGCAAATATATCACCATAGGAAATCTGAATAAGTGTGAATAGTAAAAGCATACTAAAAAAAACAGTAAACGTCAAATTTTATTCTTGTGTTATCGATAAATTTGGTTATCAAATGATTGAATGTCAAAAAAAATGTAAAAATTTTACATTTTTTTTGACATTTACGCATGAATGATATTAAGTGTTGCCAACTTTTCTGTTTTTCGTTAAATGAAGCGATTTTTTTCTTTTTTTGCCGGTTTTTGGTATTTATTAAGCGGGTTTTTATTTAAATAAAAGTAATCATCACTATTTGTTTGTTTATTTTATGTTTCTTTTTCATTTCTTCTTTTGCTGTTTCATTCTATCAATTAATAAAAAATAAAATACAAAAAAATGTAGTGTCATAGGGGCTTTAGTAAATTTTAAATTATATTGTATCTACAAAAGATTTGTTATGGTCTCGTACAAATTTCAAAATGATGAACATAAACTGATATTCAACATTTTTAAACGTGTGTGAAAATAACACGTACAAAATTTTAGCGTAGGATTTTATTTAATGTTCATTAAACAAATGAAGGAATATTTATTTTTTTATTTAATCAAGAGAGCAACAAATTGAAATAAAATGATAAAAATTAGGGTTTTAGGTATTGAAAACCTTGGTAAATTTAAGATAATTTAAATAAATTTACGTTAATGTTAATTCAAGATCAGACAACTTTAAGGCTGGATTACTCAATACTCCGTTATAAAAAAGTCTCCGTTAAATTAAACTTTTTCATACACATTTTGACATAAGGCTCTGTTAAATTTACAGTTATCAGCTAATCGGATATTGAATAATCTGCCCTAATTCATGCAACTTAACTTTATCATTACTTTATAGTTTTAAATAATCTTTGGTTTATTATAACAAAAAAAATCTAAATATTAATGAAAATATTTGTAGCATTGATTAAAAGCTTTCTCATATTGATAACAAACTACGTTGGCTGAAAATAATATAAAAAAGCTTTTTATTTCAAAATTAAACCATTTTTAACATTCTCACTTGTGTGTTTTTTTTTTTAATTCTCATTTAGTTTATAGTTAAAACACTTTAAATTTATTTACCTAAAACCCTAATTATGACAATTAACTCAAGTGAGAGATTTCAAATGAAGTTGTGTGTTAAGACGCCACTTTAAAATTGGCACGTATTCATGCAGTTGAAATGTATAATTTTTATGGGGTTTCTTTTATTTTCTTGTGTTGGAGAGTGTTATAAAAATAAAGTCTATCTACAATATAAGATCACCTTTTGACCTTGAACATGCATGCCAACATGTTAGTCAAACAATTATATGCCATTCGAAAAATTTCTCATACCCAGTATCCATATTACGATTCGGATGACAGATAATTAAAAAAAAAAAATGGTTTTTTTAAATAAATTTCCTCCGAAAAAAAAGAGTGAAAAAAGGACCTTAGTTCACTTATCTCAAAATCTTCAAAACGGATACAAATTTTGTATCAAAAACTATGCCAATCCTTAAAGGACTCAACTTTGTCTGGGCCCATAGGGATCTGGGCCTATCGGGTCCAAACTGAATGGAGTCTTTACCCAGTCGGGTTAATTAATCGGCCCCTTAATTAACATATCTCAAAAACTAAGCAAAAATTAACAAGTAAGCCTAAAAATTAACAAGCCTTGCCAAATGTAGTGATACTCACCGCAACTTCTAAAAGATTATTGCAAAAACTTTATTTAAAAGGAAATTACTTTTGAAAAAAAAATTTTTTTTGAAAAAAAAAAAATTCCGCGAAAAGAAAAATTTGGTAAATTTTTTTTCTTTTTTAGTCAAAAAATATGTTTGTACTTGTTTAAATACCATTTGGTGTTTAATTATGTTCACATAAGTCAACCATCAGCCGAATTAAAGCATTTTGTATTTTTAGGTTATGTTGAATGTACTAAAATTTTTGAGGTGTCCTTACATTTTCGTTCATAACTTTTGAACCGCTGTACCGATATACCTCAAATGCGATACCAAACTTCTCGGTAGAACTTGCAATAAATATGTTAAGTTTCAATCATCTCCGTGTAATATTTTGGCCGTGATCACCATTTCCAGAGACAGACGGACATCGCTAGAATGTCTTAAAATCGATCGGGGATCATGAATATATATATTTTATGGGGTCCCAGAACGATATTTCGATAAGTTACAAACGAAATGACAAACTTATATATACCCTATATCACTAGAGTGTAGGGTATAAAAAAATTAGACTTGAATTAAATTATTTAATCAATTTTTGAGTAAATTTTTTATTTTGTTAATTAAAAAATTACTTTTTTTTTTTTTAATTTAAACAAGTGATTACTCAACTTGGTTTTCTCAATATTATTTTCTGTGCATGCGTTCTCCACAAGGCCAATTAGTCACATCCATTTTCAATTTTTTTTTTATAAAAGATTTTTTCAAAAATTAAATTTTCTTCAAAAATCGAAAAATATCAATCAAATTTTTAACTTTTTTTAATTTACATTTTAATTGATTTTTGAGTTTAATGTTAATTAAATATTTAATTAATATAATTAATTAATATAATTAATTGTTTAATTAAATTTTTAGCTTTACTTATTTTTATACCCTCCAACCACAGTATGGGGGTATACTCACTTTGTCATTCCGTGTGTAACGCATCGAAATATTGGTCTAAGACCCCATAAAGTATATATATTATTGATCAGTGATCGATTCTAAGAAATTCTAGCGATGCCCGTCGGTCCGTCTGTAGAGGACACGATACAGTCCAAAATAAAAGAGCTAGGCTTTCGAAGTTTGGCACGAATTTGTCTTATATTCCTAGGCAGGTTAAGTTCGGAAATGGGCAAAATCGTACCAAGGGGAAAACAGTTCCCCCTTGGAGAACTAAACCAACCTCTGAAAAACTCTATTTTTTGCATGGGTTTTTGTCCTTTGTTAAGCAAATGCAACATTTTTATGTCAAAGGAAGCTCAAAACCCTGCATGTGGACCCAGCGGATAAAAAAAAATTGAAAAAAGTTTGACCCGCCCCTTTTGTGGGCGTAGATATAAAAAATGTATTTTAATAATGATTAATTGGATTAAATAATTGGAAGAATCATAATAAATCCATTTGCTAAAATCTACTGCAAGGGGAAGGTGTCCCCCAATGTCTCCCACCAAACCCCCAAACCCCCAAACCCCGCCCCCCTCACAAGAAAAAGACCCCCTGATTTTTTTTTTTTTTTACATTTTGGAGGGTATAAAAGATTCGGCACAGCCGAATTTAATACTCTCAATTGTTTTTGTTTTGTTTTGTTTTCCGTGTGTGCGACTCGCACAGTGCGAGTATGTGTTTTTCTCTTGCATTGTTTTACTTACAAAAACAAATACACAAGTATAAACAGTTTGTTGAAAGGTTTTTATTTCTCATATAGATTATGGAATTCTCATTTTGTTTATAGTTTTATGTGTATGTATATAAAAGGTTTATACCTAACTTTATAAAATTGTCTCACTGACTATGTCTTAACGGCATAAATATATTTGGTAAAGTTTAAAAAAATATTTTTTTATACCTTTTTATTTAAGTTATTTGTTTTTTAAAAAAATAATTAATTATTTTTATTTTTTTTTTAATTTATACAATTAAAATTTTAATTTGTTTCCAAATTTTTTTTAACTAGATTTTTAATTTATATAATAAAAATTTTAATTATTTTTTTTTTTAATTTTAATTAAATTTTTTAATATATAGTATTAAGTTTTAAATTAACTAAATATCCATTTATTTTTAATTAACGACATACAAATATTTTTATGAGCATTTTGGTGATTGGTCCGGTGTTAATTAATTTTTTAATTAAATTTACAAATGTTTTAATAAATTTATTTTTTTTTTTCTGTGTATCCCAAAGTTTTAATTTAATATCTGTAAAATAATTTATTATCAGTTATGGTTATCGTGCTATGGAAACTGGTGATCAAAAAATATCTTCAAACAAATAAAGTTAGGTGTGTCTTATGGCTTTTTTTGTTGAACTCATAAAGGTTTTTGTTTTTGGGCTTTAAAGCAGCTACTTAAGGAACGAAATAACTTTAACAATGTTAAGCTCATGTTTGCTGACAATAATGTAGATGATGAGTGCCTGCCTGCCTACTCGTCATGGTATTCATAAATAAATAATGAAACTATTCCAAAAACCAAAAATGATGATTTTTGGAATCATAAACCACCGAAGAGACTTTTAGGTTTTATAGTGTTAGTGCTTTGGAACCTGTCTTTTGATATGTCAATCATTCAGATACATTTTAGTTATTCAGATGTTCTTCAGTGAATCATTTTGCTAACTTAATTTCATGGAGATTTACTTAAGCCATCTTCATATTCATTTAAAACATTTTATTATGATGTGATATTATAAATCTCTAATGTGAGTTTTTGTTTTCAAAAATATTTATGATTATGATTTCAGATTTAATTTTAATTAAATTCTCAAAAAAAAAAAAAAACTTAAAACAAACAATATTAAATTAAAATTCCATGAATTTTGTTA
This sequence comes from Pegoplata infirma, assembly GCA_963921195.1. Taxonomy (NCBI): domain Eukaryota; kingdom Metazoa; phylum Arthropoda; class Insecta; order Diptera; family Anthomyiidae; genus Pegoplata; species Pegoplata infirma. The sequence goes on along the minus strand of OY992537.1, from coordinate 10,783,405 downwards.
GATGATCTGTGGCAAAACAAAAAAAATGCAGTAGCATTTCATTTTGAAATCCATTAAAAAATGACGTAGATTTGATAAAATCTAAAATAATTCTACTGAAAAATAAAATGGCAATTTGTTTCATTTACCACAAGGTTAATTATTTTAACAAATTCTAAGTTATTTTATTTATTTTCGTTCAGTTTTGTTTAATTTTTGTTAAATCTTTGCTTAATTTAATTTCCAGCTTTATAGTCAATTATCTCTATCTGTCTATATATGATTTTAATAGTTTTTACATTCATGATTTTTTTTTAAACCCACATTGTTTTCCCCAACATTCCTTAGAAATTAAAATTCTTGGTAGTTTTTTTTTTTTTTTGTTTTAATTTGAGAGTTGTGGTTTTTATTATGCTCTTTTGATTTTTGAAATAGTAATTGTTGTAACATGGAATTTTATTTTGTCGGTTTCAAGAGTCTTAACCTAAAAGCAGACAATAAGTTTTTAAGGATTTTAAATCCTTAAAGTATGCTGTGAATTTTTGATGAATTAATCTAAAAGTTGAAGGAAGGGTAAACAATTAAAATTATTTAATAGGTTGGAGCGATTTTCGTTTTTTTCGATTTCACTTATTGTTAGCGTCGGGGTTGACTTTTAAGGTCAATATTAAAAATATTCAATAATGTCAATATTTTGACAATAAATATTCTGAAATAATGATTCTAGAAACTTTAAATATTGAATTCTTAAGTAAAGGAAAAAACATTCGGAAAATACTTTTTCGAAAAACTCGATTCTAAGATCTCGTCAATGAATGTTCAAAAAAACTTAATTTCAGGATTGTAGGATCCTACATCGAAACAAAATATTCTGAATTGTTATTCTGAAAACATTTTTAGGAATTTCTAATAGAATAAGAAGGGTTAAAAATTGTACTTTGGTACTTTTTCGATTTTCTAAAAAATGGTATTATTAACTTGAAATTTTGAGTCTAGGACCCTTCAGACTCAAAAAAAAAATTAAAAAAAGATTTTTGAAAACTTCGATTATAACGGCCCAAAAAGGGGGGTACAAATGAAAAATTGGTACTTTTTTTTATAACTATAGAGCTTAAGACCTTATAATCTCAAAAAATGAGATGCAGAATTTTTTTTTTCTTTTTAATCAAGAGAAGTACATATATAGACAATGCGTAAAAGTAGAGTAAAATAGTAGTTCTTATGCGGAGATTCGAAGGATTTCATTCCTTAATTCGATTTGGCATTCTGAATTAAAATTTATTGATTCCATTCTCCAATCACATTTCAGCGAAATAAATGAATGCATTCGATTTATTTTTTATTCGATTTTCAAAAATCGACTGCCTTTGATTTTTTTTTTCAATCGGCTTTTAAAAATCGTTGCTACGATACTACAAAAATCCAAAACATTTTTGTAGCTTTTGTCTCGTATAATACAACCTCCAATACCTGAAAGCCCTCCGAGTTGAAGTTTTTTGGTTACGCAGTTTTTAAAACTCTCAAGACCCCATGAGGCCTCTAAGTCTCTGTATCTTGAAATTAAAAGCTAGACACAGATTTTGATACAAAAATTTTATCCGTTTTGCGCTACTTTGTTTTCGAGATACTGGAATTAAAGCGAACTGTAGGATCTTGAGAATTAAAAAAAACTGAATAACTAAAAACATACCAAGACTACTGGTCGTCGTGGTCGCACCGTTGGTGTATCCAAGAAGAAGTAAATTTTTTTTTTTTTTTTCTCGGAGGGCTTTCGGGTATTCGGCGGTCGTGTTCTATGAAAATTTAAAATTTTTGGGCATACAAATTTTTTGGATTCATAATTAGGGTCATCATATGTAAAGAGCGTTGGCGATACTACACCCAGAAAAGTTTTACAGTAACTATTTACGGTTATTCAAAAAGTTTTTAGTTTAAGTTGTTGTAAACGTTTTATCGTTTGTTTTTCAAGGAAACTAAAATATTGAATGATTTATACAGTTGTTAAAAAAATAAACTAAAAAATTTACGGAAAAATATTTAAATCAGTTAAATTATTTGTGACTGATTATTCCGTATATTTTTACAGAAGTACGGTTTTTGTAGTTTGTTATTCAAAAAAATATATTTTTACTCCACAAAATAACAAATTGTAAACATTTAAAATTAGAGATGGGCACATGAGCAGATTAGAGCGTGACTCACGTGATTCACGTGATGCACTCGTGATCACGCGTGAGTGTGACTGAATTCAATTTTACTCACGTGATTGTGAGTGAGTGTAAGTATAGAAAAAAAATTGCGTGAGTGTGAGTGAGTAAGATTTTTGCGTGAGTGAGTGTGCTTTTGCGCGAGTTTGTGTGATTTATTTTCTCTTTTTTGTTTTTGCGCGAGTTTGTGTGATTTATTTTCTCTTCATAATTCCTTTCATACTAAAAAAGCAACAAAAAAATTTTAAAATTTGACTTAACTTAAGATTTCGTACCGAAAAAAGCTAAAAAAAATGTAAAATTTTGCTGAACTTTAATTTTTTTTGAAAATTTTAAAAGATTTTTGAAATTTTAGTTTTTGAAATTTTTTTTTGAATAAATAAGAGTTTCGTGAGTGTGAGTCAAAGTGAGTGTGAGTGAAGCTTGCGTGACTGCACGTGAGTGTGAGTTGTATAAAATTTACTCACGTGATTGTGAGTGAATGCATTCCAAGAACTGCATTCAATGTTGATTAATAAAATCGAATGCATTCACTGACTATGAAAATTGAATGGATTTTTTCTTGAATTCATTCGAACAGGATTTCGTTCTTCGAAGCTCTGTTCTTATGTGAGGCATTTCACACCAAATGTCCAGGTTGTATGAATAGCCTTATATGGAGCTAAGCAAATTGCGTTTTTGGTTTTTCAATTTTTCAAAAACTTTCTTGATAAATCGACTTTTTTAAAAAATGGAAAATTTCAAAACGAGTTCTGAAAATTTTCAAAAAAAAAAAATTTAATCGATAGCCCATACAAAACTATACAAGAATGTAAATTTTTGAGTTTGTGGTGCATTCCGTTTTAATTTGATAAATATTTAAACAAGGCAACTAACTCGACACAAATTTGACCATTTTTCCAATATTTGACTACGCCCCTAAACCCAGTTTTTGACACATGTTTTTCTGTAGCTGGACATTTGGTGTGGAATGTCTCATGTGTTATACAAAATGGAATAAAACCTAAAAAACGAAATGGGAAAGATCAAGGATTGAAAGAGAATGAAACAGGGAACGATATGGAATAATTTTTACTAAATATTTTTTTTTCACTGAAATTTTATATCTATTACTCAATATCTTTTTTCTTTCACTCAAAATTTTTCAATACCCGGCTAAAAATAATGTATACAAGCTCATGTACGATCATATATGATAATTTATGTTAAGGATGGGCCAATATATGATCGCATATTATCAAATGATTTACCATATATGGTCATATATTGAATAAGCGCCAATTTTAATATATGTTCATATATGATCATATATGTTTTCGAATTGATGATGTATGGTCAGATGTGTTCATATATGCTCATATACAATTCATTTTTAGCCGGGTATTTATTTTTTTATTAAATGAAGAGTAAAATGGTACCATTTATATATTTTTTTATACAAAAAAGAATGAAACGATATGGAATAAAATGTAGAATAAAACACCGTCCAACAGCCAGACAGAATCGGATGTTATCTGAAAGTAGAGATCAAGTGGAGTAAAACGACATTCACAGTTTTTTATTTCAAGATCCTGTTTCCTTTTAAAAGGACTTCAAAGTTTTAAAGGATACATTTTGTAAAATATTTCTGAAATATTTGTATTTGTCTCAGGATGCCACTGGTGATGGAAAATTAAAGAGGAGGATCTCCCCTAATTTTTACATTTTTTTATTTTGCCATATTAGGATAAAAGTTTGTGAAAAAAGTCCTTTGAAAACTTTATCGAAATAATTTTTTGAAAATTTTGAATGATGTTGAGGGATGAAGTTTTGAAAGGTTGTAACTTACCTCCTTTTTCCTGATATATCAAAATAATAAAGTAGGAAAATTAGGGGAGATCCTCCTCTCTCATTTGCTACCACTAGTGGCATCCTTAGATAAGTATATTAAAAAAATATTTTATAAAATGTAATCCTCTAAAACTTTGAAGTCATTTTAAAAGGAAACAGGATCACGAAATAAAAAACTGTAAATGCAGTTTTTCTACATTTAGTCTCTAGTTTCAAACGTATATTATTCAGTTCGTGTTTAACGACATTTTTCATTTTTTCGGACGGTGAAATGGAACAGGGAACGACATAGAATGATTTATTTTTTACAACATTTTTTTTTTACTCAAATTTTATTTTGTTTGCTCAATATTTTTTTTCGCTCAAAATTAGTTTCTTATTAAAAATTTTTCAATTAAACGAACTTTTCTAAAAACTTAATTTAAGGTGATAGAGAGGGTTCAAAAAGTGATAAAAGATTTTTGGTTCTTAATGAAAAAATGTGCACAGAAAAAAAAATTTAATTAAAAAATTCGTAGATTTAACTAAAAAATTAATTAAATCCGGACCAATCACTAAAATGCACATATAAATTAAAAATATTTGTATGTCATTAATTAAAAATAAATGAATATTTATTTAATTAAAAACTTAACCCTTTCACGACCAATGCACTATAGGAAATTTTACCCATTTTTTGGCCAAAAGTCAAAATTAAAATTTTTGCAAACATTATTTTTTTTCACATTAATATAAAAAAAACTTAACAAAGTAAACAATTCTTTCTCAATTTTTCGACAGAATTGATGTACTGTCACTTTATCAGTAGTTTTTCTTGCAATTTCTTACTTAGTTATAAAATAACGATTGAGAGCAGCGAATTTTGTGATAACTTCTAACAAAAGTTTTTATATTAAGAATTTATAGTTTTTAAAAACTAAAAAATGGAAAATAATGTCAAAGGTGAGTACTTTAATGATAAATAGTGAAATGTTGGTGAACTCATCTATTAGATCGATTTTATTGGAAAAATTGAAGTGACCTTAAGATGAACTTATTGAAGTATGTATTGGAATTTTATTTTGACTTTAAAAAAAATGATAGCATATGTTAGCTATAAAACCATAAAAGTTCTCTAGGACAATCAATTACCTTCCGAATTTAAAAAATTTCAAGGTCGGATATGTGCAAACTTTTTTTTTATACCCATTTTTCCAGGTGACTACTGAGTGCCAAATTCAGAGTTATTTAATACATGGCGAGAGAAATAAAGCAGAGGTGGATAAGGAGCCGCTATTTCTGACCATTTCTTTTCATACATTGCTGGGAGTGAATGTTTCGAAAACTTTAAACAATATATAAAGGAGGAATTAAGAATATTTTGTTCAAATATAAATATGAAAAGGATTAAAAGTTGTAGGAGTTTGAAAATTTTTGAAAGACAGCATGCTGTTTGGCTTAAAGGCAATACTTGGCTAAAAAAAACTTGAAACGCAGCCTGCCTCCACTAAATCGAAACCTGGGCGACCGCAATTAACTTTTTTGTCAAAATCTGCGAGAACAAAAATGCGAGTTACAGCAGAAATCTCTAAAGATCTAAATAGGGAAGTTGAGCCCCTAGCTCTTGCATCATCTACGGCTGCCCGTAGTGGCATTTTGAAATGTAGTTGACGACTTGGAACTCAAAAATAAAATTTTTGAATAAAATCCTTATTAAAAAGTAGATTTGTTTGACACTTCTTAACATTGTTAAAATAAATTTCTACTGTTATCTTCGAAAGTTAGTGTACACTCAAAAAAAAAAAATATTGTAAAAACAGTTTAGAAAACCATATAATCTATCAAGGATCTAAAAAATCTTAGATGCGGCAACTTATAACCCGGGAACCCTGTTTGGAACTAATTATTAGGTAATTTTTTAGGTAACTTTACTAATTTTTTTTTTGAGTGTATGAAAACCTTTAAGAGTCACTCCCTCCCTCTAAAGAGTCTTCCAAAAGTCAAATAAAAAAAATCAGTCAAATCGGTCCAGCCGTTTGGCTGTAAATAATTTTGGCCAAAAAAAGGGTAAAATTTCCTATAGTGCAATGTCCCATTTTTATTTTTTGTTATATTTTCCACATTTTTCAACTGATTTTAAATGTGCTAAGAGATGATTTCGTTTTCAGTAAGTCTCTAAATTGATTATCTTACTCACTGTAAGTCCTCAAAGTTTGTGAAATGAAAATCCCTATTTTAGGGACGTTGCCTGTCAAGCGGAATAAGTTCCAAGTAGCGGGTTTAGAGGTCCAAATTCTTGTAGAATAATTATTATTGAGTTGCAGATTTTAAAAATCACAGCGAATAGCAAATACATTTGCCCAAAAATGCGTAATCGTCAAATGGTAAATTTTTTCACCAAGAAAAATAAGGAGGAAGGAGATGGGTTAGGGGCCCAATTTTTTGTTTCATAACTTTGGTCAAGGATCACGACAATGAACAAAAAATCAAAATCGCTTCGGCAGAAAGTTTCTTTAATACTATAAATTAAAAAATTTAATTAAAATTAAAAAAAAAAAGTTTTAATTATATAAATCAAAAATTTAATTAAAAAATTTGTTAAAAACAATTAAAATTTTTAATTCTATAAAAAATAGTCGCCCCAGTAGGCTAGTTGGTAGCGTGCTAGCCTATGAGTCTGGGGGTCGTGGGTTCGATTCCCACCAGAGGCCTTGGTCTGTTTCGCTACAACGAGACGAAGGTCATTGTTACCAGTTCTCGGTTAGGTAAAATTAGTATATAATTTGTAATTATGTGTTAATTCTTAATAAAATAAATAAAAAAAAATTCTATAAATTAAAAAAATAATAAATTACAAACAATACATTTTTTAAAAATAAATAATTTAAAAAAACCCCTTTTTTTAAATAAAATAGTATAAAAAAATTTTTCTTCAAACTTGACCAAATATATTTAAAGACAAAGTCACTAAGACAATTTTATAAAGTTGATTATAAACCTTTTATATATATACATATAAAACTATAAACAAAATGAGAATTCAAAAAACTATATGCGAAAACAAAAGAAACTTTCAGCAAAATGTTTATGCATAGGTTTTTTTTTGTATGTAATAGAATGCAAGAAAAAACACACACTCGCGACGCGCACACACGGAAAATAAAACACAGCAAAAAACAACAACAAAACTAAGTGAAGCTAAAAATTTAATTAAACAATTAATTATATTAATTAAATATTTAATTAATTTTAAATTTAAAAACAATTAAAATAAAGTTCAAAATTAAATTAAACAATCAATTATATTAACTAAAAATTTAATTAATATTAAATAAAAAAAAAAACAATAAAAATTTTAATTAAAATAAAATATACGATATTATTTTCTGTGTGGGTGGAGGGTAATAAAAATGTGCTGGGATTAAAATTTTTTTTCGAGACTTCGAAAAAAAAAATTTTCCTTTTCCTTAAAAATTTTTCGGCACAAAAAAATTTGATTATTTTTTTTAATTCCCATGCAAAAAAAAATAACAAATCGAACATTCTAAAATTTTAATGCTAAATAAATAATAAACTAAAAATTTCTTATTTCTCCAACTAACAATAATCCTGGATTTATTGAGAATTTTGCGGTTTATTTGTTTCAAGGCGCTCAAAACACACAACATTGTCAGCTTTCCATCATTTTTTGAAACAAAGGCCAAAAACGATTTCTTTTAAATTCATTTAAGTAACAAAATCCTTTGTTTTAGAAAAAAAATTAACTAAATAAATTTTTTAAAACCGTGGGAAATATTCATAAAGCTTTTAATATTTTTCACATGTTTATTTTTTTATTTTTAGTATTTTTTATGAATCGAAATAAAAAAAATACGGAAAAATGCTGCGTCAATATATTGAATTTTTAATGGAACGTTAACGTAACAAAATCGAAAATTACTAAAAGATCTCCTCTTAACAGCTTACAAAGATTATCAAGTCTTAAGGCTGCTTGCCATTGCCAGGTTGCTGGTGATACACTTTCATTTGGTAATAAACTGCAAAAACACTTTTTATCTAAAAACACATTTTTACGCTGATAAGCGCCAGCCACATTTAATACAATATTCCAGCCTTGTTTTTGAGTAGACCATTGGAGCAGTTAGTTTTTTATACATTGATGGAAGTAGAGTATCATCATCATCATGGCCATTATATTCATTTATTTTCAAATTTTTTAAATGCATATACCGATATAAATTTATAAGCGATCAATTATCGATCGCTTAATATTAAAAGTTGATTTCTGTTTTTAAAAAAAATTTCTACCATGGAGATGATCATCGTCTTCATGATCATCATTGCGTGTTTTACAATCTTTATGCTATAATTCTCATATACATATGGAAGGACCAAGATGATTCACCTTTTACACATGCTTTAAGAGTTTCCTGGCCTGATCGCTTTACGATCAATACATAGTTGTTGTTTCTGGTTTTTATTTCAAATCTTTAACCATTCAATTCTTATCAGTTTTATTGACTTTTGTGTTGTATTAAATATTTTTACACAGAAAGAAATTAAAATTATTAATGAATTTTAAATATATGATTTAAAATTTTGAAAATGTATTTAGTTTTTCTACCAAAAATAGAGGATTTCAACCTCGCGGGGGACACATTTTCCCAGCATTCCAAACACCAAATGTCCAGCGAAAAAAAAAACATATGCGCCGTAAATTTCGGAATAGGTTGTATAAATATCCCTACACTCCGCATCATAACTATAGCCGCATTGCATTTTTCGGTTTATTTAATGTTCAAGAAGTATTTTTATGAAACCTATTATGGTATATTACAGTGTTATAATAGTTCTCTTGTTTTTGTAAATTTGAGCCATCAGCTGTTTGAATTGAGAAAACGGCGACCTATAACTGTATTTCTCAGTGTTTCATAACTATAGCCGCATTTCAATAAAATCAGTTGAAATGAGTTCAAGTCAAAGTTTCGTGGCCAAATTTATTTATTTTTTGGTAAAATTCGTTCCTCTATTAATTTTTAAATAAAATGCCACATGGTAAATTTTTAAATGAAGTCGAAAAAGGTAAAATTTTAGCGTTTTTAGAAAGTGGTTTAAGTTATCGCGAAATTAGACGAAAAATTAAGCGATCTGACAAAGTTATCCGAAATTTTGTAAAAAATAATAGTCTTGTTATCATTCCAGACTCCTTTAAGACTCTACTTATTGTAGAATTGGACACATTCAACCCGCATTCAATACCAATCTGCGAAAGAGTTTTCATAGATTTGCTAGCAGCTTTGTTAATACGGCGTTGATCTCTCTCAGATAGCTTTTTTTTGGACCCCCTGTTTTGTTCATTCCGTATCCACTTTTATTTTTTACAAAATTTTGGATAACTTTGTCAGATCGCTTAATTTTTCGTCCAATTTCGCGATAACTTAAACCACATTCTAAAAAGGCTAAAATTTTGACTTTTTATACCCTCCAACCACAGTATGGGGGTATACTCACTTTGTCATTCCATGTGTAACGCATCCAAATATTGGTCTAGGACCCCATAAAGTATATATTTTATTGATCAGTGATCGATTCTAAGACATTCTAGCGATGTCCGTCCGTCCGTCTGTCCGTCTTTCCGTCTGTCCGTCTGTAGAGGACACGATACAGTCCAAAATAAAAGAGCTAGACTTCCGAAGTTTGGCACGAATATGTCTTATATTCCTAGGCAGGTTAAGTTCGGAAATGGGCAAAATCGGACCAAGGGGAAAAAAGTTCCCCCTTGGAGAACTAAACCAACCCAAGAAAAAACTCATTTTTTGCAGAGTTTTTTGTACTTTTGGTAAGCAAATGCAACATTCTTATCTCAGAAGAAGTTAAAAATCGCAAGGGGAAGGTGCCCCCTAACGTCTCTCACGACCCCCCCCCCCCAAAAAAACGCCCCTGGATTTTTTTTTTACATTTCGGAGGGTATAAAAGATTCGGCACAGCCGAATGTAACACTCTCACTTGTTCGACTTCATTTAAAAATTTACCACGTGGCATTTTGTTTAAAAATTAGTAGAGGAACGAATTTTACCAAAAAAAAAATTAATTTGGCCACGAAACTTTGACTTGAACTCATTTCAACTGATTTTATTGAAATGCGGCTATAGTTATGAAACACTGAGAAATACAGTTATAGGTCGCCGTTTTCTCAATTCAAACAGCTGATGGCTCAAATTTACAAAAACAAGAGAACTGTTATAATACTGTAATATAGCATAATAGGTTTCATAAAAATACTTCTTGAACATTAAATAAACCGAAAAATGCAATGCGGCTATAGTTATGATGCGGAGTGTATATCTAACTAAGAAAATTGCATTTTTGGTTTTTCAAGTTTTCAAACACTGGGCTTATATTGGAAAAATGATAAAATTTGTGTCGAGTTGCCTTGTTAAAATATTTATTACATTAAAACGGAATGCACCACAATCTCAAAAATTTACATTCTTGTACAGTTTTGTATAGGCTATCGATTAATTTTTTTTTTTGGAAAATTTTTAGAACCCGTTATGAAATTTTCCATTTTTTAAAAAGACAATTTATCAAAAATCCAGCCACTTTTGTTTTTTTTTTAATTTTTTTTTTTAAGTTTAAATGTTTGTCTACCCACACAAAAAAATTCAGACATGTGCTTTTAGTTTTTTTTCGAGCAAACCGCATTTGAATTTTGAACTTCATAACAGTTTTGTAATTTGTTTGTATTTTCTTATTTCAACATAGCGTATGAGTAACATTTATGCAAATATTTTATACTCATTCGCTACGTTCAAAACAAGAAAATACAAGCAAATTACAAAATTGTTATGAAATTTAATATTCAAATGCGATTTTCTCGAAAAAAACGAAAAACACATGTCTGATTTTTTTTGTGTGTACAGACAAACATCTAAACTTTTCAAGAAAATTTAAAAAAAAAAAACAAGTAGAAAAGTTAAATTCGACTTTGCCGAATCTATGAATACCGTCCACAATGCATTTTTTAATGATAGCAAATTTTTAACATGAAGAAATTAACAATTTTGATTAGAAATATTTTATTTTGAGTAAAAAATTCTTTTTTTGTCATTAAAAAAAAAAAAATTTCTATTTTTTTTTGTGTATTTTTTTTTTTAATTGTAATGTTTTTTTTACTGTAAAAAAATACGCAACATATTGTCATTTTTGTAAAACAAAAAAACTAAATTTTTTTTGAGTGTAAAATTTTTTTTGAGTGTAAAATTTTTTTCGAGTGTAAAATTTTTTTCGAGTGTAATTTTTAAGTTACCAATGCTTTTAAAACTAAACAAGTTTAAAAAGCATTGCTTTAAAACTAAACAAGTTTGAAAAGCATTGCTTAGTTACCACCAATGCTTTTCAAACTTGTTTACCACGTGGCATTTAAGATGAACAAAATCTGAAATTCGGGGTTTTGCTTATAATTTTTGAACCACTTGACCGATTGAGCTGAAATTCAATACCAAACAGACCTGAGGAACGGCAAAGATACATGCCACGTTTCAGCAGTCTCATTATTGTTTTTGGAAAGTTATCGTGTTTTTTATCTTGTAAATTTGCGAAAACCCCTTGCCGAAATTTACTCATTTGCTCATAACTTTTGAACCACTGGACCGATATGGCTGGATTGCAATACCAACCTGACCAGGTAAATGACCAACATATATGCCAAACTTCAGTAGCCTCTGTGGAGTCTTTCAAAAGTTAGCGTGTTTCTTACGGACGGACAGACAGACAGACGGAGGGACGGACGGACATCGCTAGATCGACTTAAAATCGATCGAGGATCATGAATATATATACTTTATGGGGTCCTAGACCAATATTTCGATGTGTTACAAACGGAATGACAAACTTATATATACCCTCTATCACTAGAGCGGAGGGTATAGAAAGTGACCGGATTTTTGATAAATTCACTTTTTTAAGAAATTGGAAGTTTTAGAAAAGGTTCTGAAAATTAAAAAAAAAATAATCGCCCAAACAAAACTATACAATAATGTAAATTTTTGAGAGTGTGGTGCATTCCGTTTTAACTTAATAAATATTTAAACAAGGCAATTCGACACAAATTTGACCATTTTTAGAATATTTGACCACGCCTCCTAAGCCCAGTTTTTAAAAAATTGAAAAACCAAAAACGCAATTTTCTTACAATCAAAATAAATTCTCTGTCCAATCAGCAAAAAAATATGCTGAAAATACACCAATTTTGAGCCATATGAGAAATCTGCTGATCTTAGCAGACTTGGTTTGCTAAATATCTGTCTTGATTATCTAGGTGAAACCAGCATAGAAAACTTTTGAGGTAGCAGACAAATCTTCTGATCACAAATAAATCCAAGAAAATTTTCTAAGTTTTGTTTTTTTTAAAGTTCAACTGTGTTCCAAGAAGTTCAAACAAAAAACTTATAGTAGTAAATTTTTTTTAAAAAAGGAATAACTAAATATTTCTGTAAAATTAACAAAAAAATCTGTTGTTTATTTTGTATTTTTAATAATTTATAATTTTACTATTTTAAAATTTCACAAAAATTAAAAGAAAAAATACATCTTTAAAAAACTTACAATATTTTTTGAAAAAAAGTCAACAGACTTTTTCTGTAAAATAACAAAATTATCTGCTTAAAATCTGCACAAAAATATTTAGAAATTCAGCAAACAGAAACAGTAAAATTGCGGCCAAATTTCTGTTATTTACTAAAACTAAATGACAGAAAAAATAAAATATCTATTTTAGCTAAAAGTTAGCTAATTCAAATTGAAAGTAATTTTACAGATTTTTTGACAGAGCTGTTCTTTTGAGTGTAGTTACATATAGGGCTATTCATACAACCTATTCAGAAATTCACGGGACATATCTCTCATTTACTTGTATAGTGTCATATCGCAAAATGTTTGATTTAATAGAAAACCTGTTTAAAGTTTACAATTGAAACTTGTTTTACATTGCAAAAGGCCCGTACATAAGTAGAAAATGTTTTAGTGACGTGTTCTCGTCTCAAACGGTGAGTTTAGAAGATATTAATACGAATTTTTGACACAATATAAAGCAGGATATAACAAATAATTTTGTATGGTTTACCCAAAAACGACATATTTTGAGTTATGACACTATACAAGTAAATGAGCGATATGTTTTTCTGTATCGGGATATTTGGTGTGGAATGCCCCATATATGAATGTATTTTTACAGCACTTTTACATGTATTTTTACAGCACTTTTACATACAATTATTTTTTGTAAATTTTGTTTTATTTAATCAGCTTCTAACGCTTCAATGGTTTCTTCTAGTGGGGTCAAAAGTAAGACTCTCGTTATTAAAAAAAAAACCCCTATCTCCACTCCCTAGCGGAATGGGATCCACGTTAAGGGAAAAAAATAAATTCTGATTAATTTTTATTAAAAAATAACAATTGTTTTATTCGGCCTTTAAAATGTTATATTTTGAGGATGTTTATTCTGGCTCGGGGTCATTTTTTTCTTTACTAATTAAAACCATGATATCTCATAGTATAACTTTCAAGAAATTTTTTTTGTTTTAAATTTATTTATGTTGGTAATTTTTGCAAGACTTAATCGACACGTGTTTCGGAATTTGTCAGATTCCATTGTCAAGACTAATATCTTGATTAATATCTTGACAATGGAATCTGACAAGTTCCGAAACACGTGTCGATTAAGTCTTGCAAAAATGACCAACATAAATAAATTTAAGAAACAATTTTCTTGAAAATTATACTATGAGAATATCATGGTTTTAATTAGTAAAGAAAATAATGACCTCGAGCCAGAACAAACATCCTCAAAATGGAAAACAATAAATTTTATTTCCATCACAATTTCTCTTCCAATCTCCTTTCAGTATTTGATTTATTTTTTTTTTTTCAGTGTACATTATAATTTTTTTTTAAGGATTAAAACAAACTCTCTCATTTTCTCTCATCTTGTTGTTGTTGATTATTGGAGTTTATAAAGCTGTTAACAAAATACTTATCTCTTTTGAATCTTTATTTGAAATTCTTTATCGGTTTTTTTGTTTTACATTGCAAAAAATTGTTTTGCATTAAAATTTTTGAAACCAATTAAAATGCATTTTGTTTGTTGCATTATCATATTTTTGCATCACAATATCTCCAACGAAATGCTAAAATACTAAATTGCAAAAGAATGAAACTGATAATAAAAAATTGTTTCACTTTATTTATTGCCATACGCATTTTTAATGTATAGAGATTATTTTGAATACATATTATTGAAAACAAATTAAAGTTGGTGTATTATTTGCAAAGGAATTTTTGGATAAGCGGTCAGGAGACGTTCTATGGTAATCAGAACAAAATTTTGAAATAAAAATGGTGTTGCTTTTGTGAGAGTACAATTTTTAATTTGAGAAACTCAAAGGGAAATTTCTGAACTATATTTGAGTTTCTAAAACATAATCCGGAAATTTCTGAAACATAAAAATAAACTTCTTAAATGAAAATTTCTCAAATATATTTAGCAATTTCTAAATTATAATTGGATATTTCTGAAAAATAATTATAAATTTTAAAAATGTAATTGAAAATGTCAGTTAATACCGTTTATAAAAAATATTGCATACTTTTAGGCTCAAAAATTTAAGTTTTTATTGCATACTTAAGGATTCAATAAAAGTCAATGACTTTATTTAACTATCATTTAGACTGCTATTTAATGCAGATCCCCTTTGGAAATTATATCCCCTTCACGATGAAATCTTCAAACTAAATCCGATCCTCTTCAGAAAAGGCACCACCTTTCTTAATGAAAACTTCAAATAAAACTTTGAAGTTTTTTTTGAAAGCTTTTAGAACAAAAAAAATTCTTAAAATATCGCCTAAAGTTAATATTTAAAACTATGTCGAGTGTTTCAATTATTTTCACTATTTTAAATTAGTAGAAAAACTACTGTAAGTTTCCAAGTAGCAGCATTTCTCTTTTTTAAATAAATTCCCATACCATAAATTTGTTTTAGCATTTTTAACTAATTATTATTTTATGAGCATATTCACATACTGCGTACTCTAAACGACTTGTGATAATCTTAAGGGCATTCTCCACATGTAAATAGATATGGTTCCCCTATTACAGCTTTAGCAATAGTAGTAGGTGCCTGGGTAATTGACATCGAGATCGAGTACTTTTTCAGACATGTTTCTATTTAAAATGTACTGCATACTTTTAGGCTTTGCAAATCTAACTAATGAGATGCGTTTTCATTTATTCAGTCAGTCATTTTACTAAACTATGTATATTAACATGTTGACAGGGTGGTCCTTCAACATACACACATATTGTTCTCCTTACACATGTACTCGAAAACAACTTAAGACCTTGATGCCATTCTTAGGCAACACTTAGGGTAGGTAGATAAGTAGGTACCTACTACTGCTGTGCATATACTGTGACAAGTGCTTACACACTTTGTACGTCTTGTAGTAGAATGGAAGCTATTTTTAAATCTAAGATGCATTATTGCTTGGAATATTTTTGAAGCTAAGCCTACGTTTGCTTGTCATTCCGTTTGAAACGTATTGAAATATCGGTGTAGAACCCCAAAAAGTTAATATATTTTTGATTCTTGATTGAAGCTAAGACATTCTTACGATGTCCGTTTATGAAAAGCACAATCGGAACAGAGGGAAAAAAGGTTTTTCTTGGAGAACTAAACCAAACCCTTGAAGAGACATTTTTCACAGGGTATTTTTGTTTAACAAATGATAAATTTTTATGTCAGAAAAGGTTCACATTACTACACTTTGACCTAGGGGATTAGGTTAGACGGGTGCCAGTCATTTTTGACGAGTTTATTCGGAGGACAAAAGATCCATTCCGATTCTCTTGATTGTTTTAATTATTTTCCTTATGCTAAAAAAGTTTACTTCTTAAACTACACCTATTCTATTAAACGTTTCGTTGGGAAAGTCAACCGATTGCTTAAGTCAACGCTTCTTTAGTCCCGGACGAACTGGTGATGTATCCGGGACTACACTCCTCCACTTCTCCACAACTCCTACAATAATCCATGGCAGTGATTCCCATACGCATGGCTATTCGGCCGATTATGCAATGTCCTATCATTACTCCGACCGCTTTCCAAATGTAAAAATAGTTTTTGTCCTCTTAAGATTTGCAAGGGCCATAGGGTTTGGGATATCCTAAACGTATTCATAGATATGCACCTATCGTTCATCTTATTTCTAGCTTTATTAGCAATTCATGTTCTGTTTATTAACTCTTCAAGAGTTACCGAAATGTCAGGTTCTACCTGTTCCATCACAGAGACATTTCTGGCACATTCATAATCCAATTTGTTTCCAGCAACACCACTATATTCACGAACCTAGATTAGCCTGAATGTGTGCTGTCGAATTCTAAGGCGTCCCTTGTAGTTATTATCCTCGTATTTTTTAAATTAGCAAATACCTCTGCCTAGAAAACCTAAACGGAATATTCATTGGGACCCTGGTTTCAAGACGTTCAGAGTGCACTTCCGAACCCGACGGTATAAATGGTGAGAAGATTAGACGGATTGAAGTAATTCTTACACCGTTTCAAGAAAGCAAGACACTTGGATGCTTCATTCGACACATGAAAAACATGTTGGTTCCAACGAACATCTCATTGAATTTTCATGCCTAGAATATCAAGAGTGTCTGATTCCTCAATAGTTATACCACCCATGAATACAGATGACGCTTATTTCACAATTTGTCTGTGGGCCAGCATACAGCATTGGGTCTTACGAGCATTAAAATCTACTCTATTCGCAAGACTCCACTCGGAGATTGCTGAAAGGTCATGATTAAGTGTGTCTTTCATGTTCTGCCTCATAGCTTCAACCTCAGTAAGGCTTGTTCTATGATTAAAGGAAAATGAATGACAAACGCTGCTGTCATCTGCGAAAGAATAGGTAGGATTGGAAGTTTGACTTAGAAGGTCATTGAGAAAAATTGTAGGAGAAAGAACATAACCTTGCGATACCCCTGAATTCAACCGAAACTAATCCGATGAGAATCCATCTATAACAACACGTATAGTACGGTCTCTGAGAAAGCTCGATATAAATCGAGAGAAGTCACTACCGATACCAAATGCAAAAAGCTTCGAAACGAGTGCACCGTGCCACACACGATCGAACGCCTTGGAAATATCTAAAGCAACCACTTTGCTTTCACCAAATTGGTGGATAGAACGACTCCAACGTTCCGAAATGAACCCGTAGAACGACTTATACGTAAACCATATTGTGAATTGGACTCTAGATAATTTACAAGGTGGTGATTAAGCATACTCTCCATTACCTTAGAGAGTGAAGAGCAAATTGCTATTGGGCTTTAATTCTCCGGGTTCGTAGGCTGGACGTTGACCACCTTCCAACATGCGGGAAAAACTCCTACCCGGTGCGAGAAGCAAATAGATTTGCCAAAGGACGATAAAGCGACGATGCACACCGTTTTAGCACAATTGTCGTTGTACCTTCCGGCCCCGGAGACTTATTTATGTTAAGATATGTTCAAGAACCTTTTAACTGCACGTGCTCGAAAGAATATCTTGGACATAGTATAGGATACCCTTTCAAGTTTGGGCAGTGGTTGATTGCTCTCCGGTAAATATGCGTTTTTTGCAAACATTTCAGCGAATAGGTTGGGATTATCAACCGGGTCTGTGAATATTTGATCATTTATTTTATGGTTGGAATCGAAGAACTAGTATTATTCTGTACCCTTTTAACCAATAACCAAAAGGTCTTACTACTCCGTGAAGCAGCAGGGACTTTGGCACGCAGACGTTGTTCCTGAAGAAGCTTTTCACGCCTGAGTACTCTGGCATATTCGTTCCTCGCCTGTTTACGTAAAAAAAATATCAATTGTAATTCGAAGATTCTACTTGTAATTCTATGATTTCATTTGTAATTTGAAGATTCCATTTGTAATTTGAAGATTCTACTTGTAATTCGAATACTACATTTGTAATTTGAAGATTCCAATTGTAATTCGAAATAGATCAATTGTAATTCGTAAAAGATCAATTGTAATGGGAAAAAAGATCAATTGTTATTCGGAAAAGATCAATTGTAATTCGTTAAAGATCAATTGTAATTCGAAAAAGGTCAATTGTAATTCGGAAAAGATCAATTGTAATTCATAAAAGATCAATTGTTATTCGAAGATTCTACTTGTAACTCGAAGATTCCATTTGTAACTCGACGATTCCATTTGTAATTCGAAGATTCCAATTGCAATTCCAAAACGAACGAGTAGATCAACAAAAACAGTTTTTAATATGGTAACTTTCCCTGATATGTCCAATCAATGGACAATGCTCAGAAAGTTTCCAGACGAATAGAAGGCCGCCTGGCACCATGATTGACCAGATAGTCTGCCAGTGACCCTCATAGCCTGGGATCCAACTGAGGATGATGAACCATTATTTGTGCCCAGTTCGTTTAGGGAATAAATGCAATCCAATAAAGGTTTGTCGAATGTTGTCGAAATTCCACATGTCAAAATTCCCATTGGCTTGCCTTGAGCCATCAGTACACCACACTGGAGAACTTTATTCTGGATTACAAAAGATAGTAGACAACATGCTCCTTTCCGGAAAATCTATTTTAAAATTTCTTATAAAGTCTTGTTTGGGTAGCATCCTGCCAGAGATATTCGCGTATTGTTTCACCATGAATCGTCCCGCTTTCTTCATGTGGCCCTATAAGTCCCCTCCTATCCGTCAGCCTAGTGACAGTTGGACTATGATGTGTCATCCGGACTGGTTATGGACTGTTCCCTTAACGAATTAGGACGAAAAAACGACCTGACTGACCACAGTCTAGTTTCTGAGTCAAGAGGGTTACACGGGGAACGAACGACTGGTCAAATGAATTCTGCGTCTTAAGAAGCAATGTTTAAGCTTTACTCTTGACTTATTTTTAAGTTGTCAGCAGCTCGATTTCATCCACTAAGAACTGTCAAATATGACCAAAAACCTAAATTTTTTAACTTTGACCTCAAATTTTTCAACAACCTGAAGTAATTGAAAAGTTTGGAGATCGGATTTGTGACTAGGAGAACATTTTTAATTAAGTGTATAAAGTAGCGTTCCATTCGCATCAAGTTTTCTTATGTGATTAGTAGAGAAAAAAATCGTTCTTGGGGAATAACACATTATTGAAAGACAATTGGTGCCCGAGAGTCAAGGCGACTGACCAAGTGAATCATGACGAGTTGTCAAGAATGTCCAAAACGGCGATTTTTTAAACTTTGACGTCAAATAAGTGATATGATGGAAAAGTGTGGAGACATGATTTTTGACCTGCAGAACAATTGTAATCAAGTGTATAAAGCCGCGACCCAGTCGAATTTTCGATGTTTAATAGTGTAATTTATGCAGTAATATTTTTTTGAAAAAGAAACTGCTTTGGAATGATTCTGAAAAAATCTTTATTGCAAAACATTGTTGCCACCTTATTATTATGCATACTTATTACAGAAGTGGGTAATTGTTGATGACGATGATGTCGATATATGTAACTGTTATATTATTTTTAAGAGGATGAAAATAACAACGAGCTACTACAGGAAAAATAAAAAAAAACAGAAACAGAAACTCCTGTTCTTACTATTTGCGCGTTATCATCATTGTCGTATTGCTGTCAACATAATTTTCTGGCTTGTTGACATCTTAAGACCTCAGAAAAAGAAGGGAACTGCATTCACAAAAAAAAAAACTTAACTGCAATGCACTAGATCTTCTTGCAGCATCATCGACGTAGTTGACGCCATTACAAGTTGCATAATTGCGAATGCATAATGAGCCTTTTACACACAAACACGCATGTACTTCACAAATACACACACATATCCATTGTTTATGGAGGGAAATTGACAGTGTGTGTATTACATACGTGGGTACGTACGTACCAGTAAGTGCAGTTAGACAAGCTTAAGCATGATTTTATATTTTTTTTGTAGCTACATCCAACCCTACCACCTTTATTCTTATGAGCCACAAATGAATGTAGAATCTCCATATAAGAAGGCGTTTTCCTTTAGCATTTGCCAGAATTTTTTTTTTCGTTTTTCGTTGGTGCAACTGATGATGATGATGGTGGTTACAATGATGCATTTTGCAACTGTGTGTAAGAGTTGAGCACTTAACAGAAAAAAAAACAAAATGCAAATGATGATGCTTACAGGTCCTAATAATATGCATTATAATTGAGTGTCAAATTGTGCATGCATTCATCCATCCATCTATACCATCCATCTATCACTTCTATCCACCCTGCAAAAATGCAGTTTGTGCGAATTATATTGCATGTGCAAGAAAATGGTGATAGGTAGTAGTACCTACGTGCTTGCATTCTTTGAGGCAATTTGATTTTTTTTTTAATAGGGGCTTAAAATATTACATCTATTTTTAAGTTCCAAGATTGTTAACTTTACTTAAGAAAAGGCTTATTAAAAATTGAAGTTCTAACCCCAAATATATGCTACGTTTTTTCGCATTTAATTGCATCTTGAAGTATGCAATACTGTACATAAAGAATGTGTATTGTTAACATTCCTATAGTGTACACTTACAAAACAATACAAACACCACTTTTGGCCATTGTTTTTCTTTTGTAGCTAATTTAGAAAAATAATAAACAGGGGGAAAAATATTTTTTTAAATGAAAATTTCGCACTTTTCTATATATTTCTAAATGCCGTGAGCGTTTAAAACTTGTAAAAATGTTCGTAAAATAATGATGCAATTTGTTTTAGTTTTAAAGTGTCTCTTACACACAATACATATGTATAGTATAGTATAGTATATGAGGGTTTTACATCACAAGATTTTCTGAAGAGTTTTATATAGTTTTTTTTTTCAATTTCTGTTGGACGTGTAAAAGTTTCTAATATTTTTAACAATTCTCTAGTGCTATTCAGTAACTTATTTAAATATATTAGATAGAAATAACACTGATATACAACTAAAAACTCTAAAACTGTCTTCCGCGAACTCAGCTGTACGGACTATAAAGAGTGACTTTTTTGAGGAGAGGCACACCAGATGCAGCTTTTAACGTTATGTTAACATGCGTCTCTTAGATCTATCAGAGGGGTATCCATTAAGTCTTTATGCAGACTCCGCAAAAATAAATCAATGCATGTAGACTATAATGCACGACATGATCAATTGTTTAGTGGGGTTTCGGAACTTTATCCGATGCATAACATGCCCCCAGAAGAGATAAAGAAGGGAAGACTGGTGCAATCCAGGCCAACTTTTCGGAAATTACTCTTATACTTTCTATACGGACGGTTCATGTGCCTTAGTCGGTTCTGGATGACGACACGAAATATTCTCATTATATGGGCAACTTATGCCATCGGGACCCTTCTAAACATTCCACCATTACATATTTCTGTAATGGAGAATGCATTAAAAAGCGCCCTTAGGCTGACGGAACTTGGTAATATGAAGGAAGGTGACTTGCGGGGACATTTGAGAATTGCAAAATTCTTCATTGATGACCCTATTTGGAAAGTCATAGACAGAATTTTACCGACACAAGTAAGAAACTTTGACACTAAAATCCTTGAACGGAGCGTGTGGTCAAACATGACCTGAGATCCAGAACCAAATTCCATAATATGGTATACGGACGGGTCCAAGCAAACCAATAAGGATACAGGGGCGGGGATATTCGGACCAAATTTCCAACGAGCTGGGAAAATCCCCATTAATATTTCAGGCAGAACTATATGCCATTCATGTATGTGTAACCGAATGTCTTCGTAGGAAAACAAATGGTTCCCATATATACATAATATCTGACAGTCAGGCTGCACTAAAAGCTCTCATAGCTTATGAGGTGACATCCGGACTGGTCATGAACTGTATTGAGTCACTTAACGAACTAGGACGACATAACGACCAAACACTCGTATGGATTCCGGGACACACGAATGCGCTGACTGTTTGGCAAATTGTGGTGCCATGCGAACCTTTATTGGCTCTGAACCATTCTTTGGATTGCCATCGGGACATGTTAGGGAAAAACTCAAAATATGGAGTGAATCTAACAAGGGAAGTATCTCAACCCTTATGAACCGATTTGCCTGAAACTTTAAATATATATAAAAGAGACGACTTTAAGGTTGGGGTGTCTCGGCTTTTCGGCCATATCGGTGTTTAAAAATTTCGTCGTCCCCTTATGAAACAATGTGGACCTTCGGGAAAATTTCGATAACTCCCGAACTAACAGGCATATCGCCTAGAGCAAAAATACGTGTCGAATTAAATTTAATAAAGATTATTTTGTATTCATATGGATATCGTAGGGGTATGTCTTCATATAAATACCCCCTTAAATTTACAAATTTTCATTAAAAAATATTTAACGAAGCCGAATTTTTACAAGATTATGCCACCCTTGGATAGGCATTAAAAAAAACTTTCTTCTCATATGTAAACATCATATAGTTTCTTAGAAAGAAATGGCTGAAAAATCCAAAAAACGATTTTTTCGCCTTTTTTTTACCCATGTTTTGAACCCCTCAATCCCCGATATGGCCGATAAGCCGAGACACCCCAACCTCTCTTTTTTATATATTTTAAGTTTCAAGAAAATCGGTTCATAAGGGTTGAGATACTTCCCATGTAAGTTCATGGAACATTGGAACTATTGCGGTAGGCAGCGGCAGGCAAAAAGAGTCATAATTCCATCCAACACTGTATCTAAACGATTACTGTATGTAGACAAAAAGGATCTTCGAATCCTAACGTCCTACCTAACTGGACATTCTGCGAGAGAGGAGGAGACAGCAGAACATATCGTCGAACTATATTCAATAAATGCCAACTCGAAAAAGCTTACTGTTCAGGAGAGCTAAAAAACTAGTTATTTCGCATATTATTGCAAAAATAAACAATATACCTTCCACAAGATGGTTTAAATATTCTAAACAATTTTTATCTATGCAAAAATTTTCATATTTTGCACTTGTTTGCGTATTTTTCAGAGATGGCATTTATTACTATATCCAAAAACAATTATTTTTTTAGAGTTGGCATATTTTGTCGGAAAATAAAAATACATTTTTTTTGGAAAAATTTTTAAAATTTTTTTTGTTTTGGTTTTTGTTATCCTTAGTACGGTAATTGCAAATACTGAACAAAAATTTAAAAATCTTTGCATATTTTTAAAAGTTACCAGCTCCGAAAGCCTTTTAATCTCAGAGTGGTCAACTTTGGCACTCTGTAACTCACGCTGTATTGCATTAGGGTCACTTCAAACTAGCTATTTTGAAAGCTTATATTATTGACTTTATTTGCCCCATTTATAATGTTTCAATCTGGAAAATAGTTTGAAAGTTACATAAATATAAGCAATTTTTATTTTTGCAAACACTAATTACCGATATTTTCAAAATGGCAATATCTCGAGAACCAGTCATTTAATATCAAATTCTTTACAAGATTCGTGTTCAGCATGGCAAATGCAATAAGATATGTGGTCTATTTTTTTTTTTTTTTTAATTTTTGAAAAATATTTGGAAATTTACAATGGGAGTTGGCATTTATTTTCACCAAAAAAATATGTACTTTGAGTTAGCAGAATAACAAAAATGGATGTAAAACGACAACAAATTATTTTTTTGCTCTGAAATTTTTATGACAGATAGGTATTACATAAGGGAGCTATTTGCCATCGGAAACTCATTTCGGTCAAATTTGAGTTGACATATTTTGAATACAGGTTCACGATATGCTTCAGCTTGCATATTATTTAGCCCTTGTAGTTATTTTTCTTTAATCGATTACGTGACAAAATACGGAATGAAACTGAATTTCACTTCGAAGGTTGTTTGTAAATTGGCAAACATTTTCTTTATCTAAACTACCAATGATTTCTTTTTTTTCAGTATTTGTAATTGTAATTTATTTATTTCGTGGACTGTCCTATGCTACAAGATCAAATCTTATAATTACAGCATAGGATTTTATAACGCTAAACAGGTTAATTTGTTTATAAGAATTACATATGAAATTCCAAATGATATATAAACAAGTAAGAGTGTTAAATTCGGTTGTTAAATTTTAATACCCTTCAACATGTAAAAAGAAAAAAAATTTCAGGGGCGTTTTTTGGTAGGGGCTATGGTGGGGGCAGTGGGGAACACCTCCCCCTCTCGAAAATGTTTACCAATTTATTTGTTATGCTTTTTGCACTAAAGTTATACAATTTTATCATAATTTAAACTATTTTTTTATATCCACGCATTAAAAAGGAGGGCGGGCAAAAAAAAAACTAAATTTTTTAATCCCCCGGTCCTACACTCAAAGAAATAACTTAGTCAAAATATTAGTAAAAGGTGTTGTAATTTACTTCAACCAAACTTTAGCAAAAAAAATTGTAAAAATTTAACTTTTACAGTTTTTTTTGGCAATTTACTATTGGTAAAATACAAAAATTTTTTGGTATTTTTACTATATTTTCTTGCTAGTTTTTTTTTTTTATTTTACTATAATTTTAGCAAAAATATTAGTATTTTCCTTAAAGAAATGGTAATACTTTTTATTTTTTTTTTTTCTTAGTTAAAAAAAAAAAAAAATTGTTTCAAGTGTTCTAGTGTGAGAAAAAATCATTGCAGATTGATGATGCTGCCAACACCATAGCAAAGTAGCCATCCATCAACTGCATGTGCGCTCAAAAATAGGCTTCACAATTTTTAGTATTTTTTACCATATTTTTTGCTAATTTTACCATATTTTTTGCTAATTTTATATGAAAATTTTTTAAAATTTGCCACCTAAATTGTTAATAAAAAGTTGATAATTTTGAAAAATTATTTTTTTTTAAATTTTAACACATAGTTAGATATCTAATCTTCAATATCCAAAAGTTTTTTTTTATTTTTTTTTTAAATACATGTGAAAAAAATTAAAAATTCGAAAAAAAATTGTTAATTTTTTACAAATTTTACCTGAAAATGTAAGAAATTTCTTGTGTAGACTACTACGCAAATCTCATTTGTTCTACTTAAGCTAAAAAAATGACGCAGAAAAATAAAAAAAGTGAAGTGTTGTTCTTTAAATTTTTTGTTTAAAGTGTTTAAGTGAAAAAAAAATCATTTTGAACTGAAGTAATAGTTGATGCTGCTATTACTACAATTAAAGAATGTGGTGCTCAAAAACAGGCAAACATTTTTTTAGTATATTCACCAAATTTTAAATCAACTACTAATCAGAGAAAAAAAATTACTAAATAAAACAGTTTTTTTTACCAAATTACAATTTTTTTTATCTATTTCAATTTTACCATTTTTTTTTGGTAATTTTACCATATTTTTTGATAATTTTACAAGGTTGATTTTTTACAAAAATAAAATGGTATTCTTGTAATTTTACCATTTTTTTCCCTAATTTTTTGATTAGCAAAATGGTTTTGCTAATATTACCAAAATTTTTGCAACGTCCAAAACTACAGTTTTTTTTGCTAATTTTAACCATTTTTTTTGCTAGTTTTACAATATTTTTTTTTTGAGTGTAGTGCAGTACTCCTAACTTCTTCTTGCCTAAATTTGTTTCATTTGTTTAACAAAAAACACGTAATAAAATCGTGTTTTTGAGAGGTTGGTTTAGTTCTTCAAGGGGGAACTTTTTTCCCCCTGGGCCGATTTTGCCCATTTACGAACTTATCTGCCTAGGACCATAAGACATATTCATGCCAAATTGCAGGAGGTAGATCTTTTATTTTGGACTGCATCGTGCCATCTACAGACAGACGGACGGACAGACGGACATTCACAGAATGTCTTAGAATCGATCATGGATCAATAATATATATACTTTATGGGTTCCCCTACTGATATTTCGGTGCGTTACAAACGGAATGACAAAGTAAGTATACCCCCATACTGTGGTTGGAGGGTATACAAATTCAGAACCTAAGAAGTTTTTTATGGGGAAAGTCATTGAATTTTTATCCTCGATCGATTTTAAGTCGATCTAACGATGTCCGTTCGTCCGTCTGTCCATAGAAAACACGCTAATTTTTTAAAGACTTTACAGAGGCTACTGAAGTTTGGCATATATGTTGGTCATTTACCTGGTCAGGTTGGTATTGCAACCCAGCGAAATCGGTCCAGTGCACAGTGCGTTGAGCTCACATAACGAAGGGACGAAAATAGAAGGAGCAGTCAGATATTTTTGAAATTTGGTACACTAGCATAAAATACCTTAGTTAAGAAAAATATGAATTTTTGGAAAATTCGGTGCAAGGACACGCTTACCTCCCATGTGTCCTGAAATTTCAAAATTTTATTTTAGCTACAATATTGTCGCAAAATTACACAAAGTGGTCGTGCTGATACACATGCAACTAGCAACGTGTGCGTAAATTTTCATTTAAATCGGAGCAAGGATTAAAGGTCCTGCCATATATCCTTTTCAGAGCTTCGAAGGATTTCATTCCTTAATCCGATTTGTCATTCTGAGTGAAAATTTAGTGATTGCATTCCCCAATCACATTTTAGCGAATTGAATGAATTCACTTTATACTCATTCGATTTATAAATATCGAATGCATTCGTTTTATTTTTCATTCGACGTTCAAAAATCGAATGCATTCGATTTTTTTTTATTCGACTTTTAAAAATCGAATGCATTCACTTGCGAATGCAATCGATTTTCTTTTCATTCAATTTGAAAAATCGAATGGCTTATTCATTCATTGCATAAAAAACTTAAAAAAACTAACCAAGATAGAGCAAAACGGAGCCAATTTTTTGTCTATAGTATCGCTAACACTCTTCACATTTTTTTGTCGTATAGGCAGTTAATATGTGCATTTTTAACATTTTCGGGAACACCAATTTTTTTGGATTCAAAATTAGATCCCATTAGTGTCATCGTATGTCAAGAGAGTAAGCGATACTATGGACCAAAATTTGGCTCCGTTTTGGTTTATATATTTAAAAAATCGATTGCATTCGCAGTGGAATGATAAAAAATCGAATGCATTCCATTTTTCTAAATCGAATGAACAAGAAATCGAATGCATTCATTTTTGTTCATTCAATCGAATGAATTCCAAGGACTGCATTCAATGTTGATTTATGAAATCGAATGCATTCACTGACTATGAAAATTGAATGGATTTTTTGAGAATTCATTCGAAAAGGATTTCATTCTTCGAAGCTCTGATCCTTTTTCTTAAAAACGCCATAAAACCTTCAAAAATGCGATCGCTATAAAACTTGGTACGTAGATAGATATTTATGAGGTTTATATTAATGCCAAATTTGGTTAAAATCGGGTTATTAATGTTAAAAATACAAAACGTCCTTTATAGAAAAATGGGTTTAAAACACATAATATGCTTTTGCAAAAATAAAATTAAAAATATAAGGAGTGAAAAATACGCAACTTTTCTTTTTATAGTTCAATAGAGAACATATTAAACTACCAAAAGTAATTAAAAGAAAAAAAATCCAAAATGACGGATTTGAGAAAAAAATTCTTAAACTTTAGTAAAATTTGAATTTAAACAAAAAATTAAATGTTGTAAACAACACTGTGAAAAAAGATTTTATATTTTGAATGGCACCAAACAAATTAGAGTACACCATTAGTAACCCCAAAACAACCAAAGAAATTTGAAAATATAGCTAAAGTTTTTTTATGGACCACTGTAGTTTTCATTTTCTTTTTTCAATGGCGTTGGAATAAGTAAAACAAAAGAAATTAAACAAAAGAAATTAAATAAAGTTCCCACATCTCTTCAGTGAAATTTGATGGCGGTTCTTTTCTTGGAACATATTAACCTTATATCTCCTATTTTTGGGGGTCATTTTAGTCCCTTTTTTAAACATCGTCGTTGAATGTCATTAAGACGTGCGTTTTAAGGGTTAAAATGTTCTACAAAAATGTTTTGCATCAAATTTTACTAAGGGTTGCCAAAAGCCAAAAATTCGTAAAGTACCATATATTGTGAAAATGTGTTTTACCAAAACAGCGTAAAATACTCGTAAAAGATTTATAAAATCTACATCTGAACTAAATATTGTTTATACATGTCTTCAATTAAATTTAATGGCGGTTTTTTTCTTAGAACATATAAACCTTCTATCTCCCATTTTAAGGGGTCATTTAAGTCCCTTTTTCAAATGTTCTTATTGAAAACCAATAAAAACTGCGTTTAAAGGGTTAAAATATTCTACAAATATTTTTTGCTTCAAATTTTTACTAGAGCTTTTTAAAAGCTATCAGTTTGGGATTACAGGTCTATTGAAATTCAATGCTAAAAAATATTTTGGAACATTTTAACCCTTTAAACACACGCTTTATTAATGTGCAAAGATGATCTTTGAGAAAAAGGACTAAAATGACCCCTTAAAATAGGAGATAGCGTGTTAATATATTCTGAAAAAAGAACCTCCATCAAATTTTACTGAAGACATGTGGAAATATTATTTATCTTAAAAATTTTTATTTAATTCATTTTGTTTTACTTATTCCAACGCCATTAAAAAAAATTGAAAACTACAGTGGGCCATCACAAATTTCCTTTTTTATACCCTCCATTCTAGTGATAGAGGGTATATATAAGTTTGTCATTCCGTTTGTAACACCTCGAAATATTGGTCTAGGACCCCGTAAAGTATATATATTCATGATCCTCGATCGATTTTAAGACGATCTAGCGATGTCCGTCCGTCCGTCTGTCTGTCTGTTGAAAACACGTTAACTTTTGAAAGACTTAACGGAGGTTCCTGAAGCTTGGCATATATGTTGGGCATTTACCTGGTCAGGGTGGTATTGCAATCCAGCGAAATCGGTCCAGTGGTTCAAAAGTTATGAGCAAAAGACTGAATTTCGGCAAGGATTTTTCGTGAATTTTTGAGATAAAAAGCACTATAACTTTCGAAAAGCAATTCTGAGGCTGGTGAAGCTTGGCATATATATTTTGCGTTCTTCCTGTCTCGTTCGAATTAAATTTCAGCCAAATCGGTCCAGTGGTTCAAAAGTTATTAGCAAAACCGTGAATTTCAGATTAGCTTCACCTAAAATTCACGTGTTGAAAACCCGTTAAACCTGTTTTAAAAATATTGGTAAGTCACAAAAATATTTTACAACGTATTTTTGTCACTCAAAAATATTTTTATACCAAAACAAAAAAAAAAAATACACTGGAAAAAAATTTACACTCAAAAAAAATTTTACACTCAAAAAAAAAATTAATGAATTATTATTTTTTTTTTTTTTTTCAAAAATTACTAAAAAAAATTTTTTTAAACAAAATAAAATATTTCTAATCAAAACTGTTATTTTTTTCACGTTATAAAATTTATTATCACTTAAAATGGGCATTGTGGAGGGTATTCATAGATTCGGCCAAGTCGAATTTAACTTTTCTACTTGTTTATTTTTAATTTTAGAGAAAAAGAATCGCACAAAAAGAATTAATCATTTTTTTTAATAAAAATAGCCATTATAGCCATAACTAAAAATATTTTCTTCTCATAGAAGGAATGAAAAATACGCAACTTTTCACTGAATTATCAGAAAGATGTAGCTTTGTTTGAACTACACAAAAACAAAATTTGGGGAAAATTTAAGATGACGGATTTTAGATTTATTCCATCAAACCTGGCGGTTTTCTAACTTTTTACAAAAAAAAAAAATACTTTATGGGGTCCTCGACCGATATTTCGATGCGTTACTCACGGAACGACAAAGTGAGTGCAACCCCAATTGTGGAGGGGATTAAAAAATATGCAGAATAAATTGATTAGTTTTTAATTGGTATTGATTAGAGATGGGATCGTGAGTGACTTTTCTATCACGATCACGCACGCTCACGAAAAAAATATTTTATTCACGCACGAAGTTTTTTTTCTGCTAATGCACGCTCACGTGAGTAGGAAACATTTTAATCACGCTCACGATGTAATCACGATAACAAAATACTCACGAATTAAAATATGTAAAAAATTTATGTATTTTTTTTTTTGAACATAAATGCTTAAAAAATTGAAAAAATCAAATTAAACTGTTCAAAAATATTTTTTCAAATAAAAATTAAAAATAACCGTTTGAAATGATTAATATAAATATCTGTTCAAAATAACAGAAATAAAAAACTTTTATAACTGTTATCAAAAACTCTTTGAGCATTAAAAACTTGAATTATTAAAATAAAACTAAAACAAACGCATTCCAAAGAATCCTATTGTTTGCTAATACTTCAATCATTAAAGATATAAACTTTGATCGATTTTTTTTTAAATGACTGTTATAACAGTTTTTTACTCCAACAAATAAAAAATAAAAGTTATTTTAAATTGTTTGAACAAAAAGTTTTTAATAACTGTTATTTTATGATAAAAATCAAAAAAAAAAAAATTATTGGAAATTTTAAGACAACTCCTTTCATATATAAAATCCTTAAATTGCACAACATTCGTTTAATGATTTTTTTAAAACAAAAAGACACATATAACTGTTATATTTGGTCTCTGTTTTTGATATTATAAAAAAACTTATTAAATTTGTAAATTTTTTTGAAAGTCCATAAAAAATCAGGAAAACGTAACCGAACAAAAACAAAAACGCGGAAAAAATTAAAATCACGAAAAATTCACGCAACAATTTTACTCACGCACGAACTTTTTTTGTCACTCACGCTCATGCTCGCTCACGTGAGTAAAAAAAAATTTACTCACGAATCACATGATTCACGATAACGTTATCGGTGTTCATCTCTACACCATTTCCAATTGTATTTCAGAACTTATCAAATGTATTTCAAAAATTATCAGAAAAGTTTTCAAATGTATTTCTGAATTTCAGAAAATATCAATGGTATTTCGGAATCTATCAATTGTATTTCGGAATTATTAATTGTATTTCAGAATTTATCAATTGTATTTCAGAAATTATCAATTATACTTCAGAATTTATCAATTGTATTTCAGAAATTATTAATTGTATTTCAGTATTGATTTCGGTATTGATTTTTTATATGTATTGGCATCGCACGAATAAAAGAATTGGTTTTTAGTCGGTAATGAATTTTAATTTAAATTGGTATTGAAAAAATATTGGAATCCAAATAAATTTTTTTTTCGTATGTTTGGGTGAGTTTCATACGAAACTTACCCATCACACGCCCATCTCTAGTTCACACAACTGTTAATAGTATTTTTTTTTGTGTGTGTGTGTATGTTTTTTTTATTTGTGTTTATGGCTTGTTAACAATCAATTTAACAAACACCTCAAAAGTCGTGACGATGACAGTGAGAGGTGGATGTTAGTTGTTGTTGATAATGATGATGAATTTGTTGTTACAAATTGTATTTTTTGTTTAATGTTGCACTAGGAGTGCAGGCAGAGTAGAATGGAATTAGTGTTGCAAGTACTTACCATCTTGTACAACAGGCCAAGATAATCACAATAATTAAATGCAAATGCAGGTGTAGGCAACGAGGCGTTACAGTTAAAATTCCCGTTGACGATGTATGCAAATGAATAGTGTTTGTTGTTGATGAACTTGATGATAATGATGATGACGATGTTGATGACAACGACAATGATGTTGTTAGGGATGATGAAACTGTTGTTGTTGTTGTTGCTGTAGCAGGAGTTGAAAAATTGCTTGTTGTTGGTTGTTTTTGTTGAATATTTGTTGATTTGTCGTTGATTTGTGATTGCTGTTGTTGGCATAGCTGTTGTTGCTTGTCGTTGCGGTTGTGATAGAGTTGTTGTGGATATTGTGGTGGTAGTGCTGGTGGTAGTATTGTTGGTAGTGTTGGTGGTTGTGCTGGTGTTAGTGGTTGTGATTGTGTTTGTGACTGTGTTAATCCAGGCAATACAAACATTGCTAATTCTTTTGTAAATTTGTTGTAATTGCCGTAATTGCTGTTGCTGCTTCTCTCTCTTCAAAAATTGAAGTTGATGTTTTTTGTTGTTGCTGTTGTTATTTTTCTGTTGCTGGGAATTTAAAAATTTAGTTGTATTTCGTTGTTGTATTTTAAAAACACAAACACTCTGACATGGCTCAATAAAAATTCTTGTAATTTTAAAAATGGCCGTAAACATTTTTGCGTTTGTAACAACGGCACAAAATACAATTTAAACATTGAATATTTCAACATTTAAGCAATTTTTAATTCTTTTTTTTTAAATTTTTTTGTAAATTCACAATTCTTTTTTCTTTCGGTTATTTTAGAATTTTTTTATAAACTGAGATTTAATTTCACATACAACATATTTGTAAATTTTTTTTTGGTTTCGATTCACTACTTCTACTACTGATGATGTACAATTATAAATAATTATTTTATTTTTTTTTGTTTTTATTTACTTGAAATCATTAACAAATTACAAAATTGTTCCATTCCGTTCTTTTAAGTTAACAGAGAGTGACTGGTTCACTTATTTTTTTTGTGTTGTCGACTGTTTGGATTTGTGTGCCTTGCTGCTGTTTGTTGCCGATCTGTTGAGTTTTACTTCTGTTTCGTTTTATTTTTCTCAGATTTTTTTTTTGTTAAAAAAAGTGTTGAAGTTGAAATATTTTTTTTTGTTGCTGTCGCTATTATTGGGCGGTATTTTTTTGAGGTTTTATGTTGTAGTTGTTGACTTATGTATTACTTTATGTATTTTTATTATTTTTCTTATATAAAGTTTTGTATTTTTTATTTGTTGTTGCTGTTAAGCCACTGGAGTTCTTTGGATATACCACCAACATTTATTTTAAGTTTTTTGTTCATATGTAGTTTTCTAGATCACTTTAATAGTTTTTCTTTATGCTTGAAGTATTTTAAAGTTCGACTTTTATTTTATTTAAGTTTGTCTGGTTTTAGAATGAATTTTAAGTAATAATGTTGTTGAAAATTGTTGACACTTGATTTAAATAAAATATTAATCATACGTCTTGGTAACAAAAAATGTTCACTTCTACAAATATACTTCACCATTTGGAAAAATGCAATTAAAATTCGAAAATTTTTTGATATTAAACCACTAATATTCGTAAAAGATTAATTAAAATTAAAAAAAACTTAAATTGAAATCAATCTTTCTTAATTGTTTTTATTGTGTACTGAAAATTTAAAAAATAAAAACAACGGAAATAATTTGGCGTCCAATATGGGGCTTAATCGAAACACTTTTGGAGTTCTAACAAAAAAATAAGTTTACTTTTATTTTTATTATTTTCAAGACATTATTTAAAGCTCCATTCGATTACCTACTACAATTTACTTTTATTTACTCAATTTACTATTTTTGCTCAAAATCCGTTCGAGTACACATAAAAATAATAAATGTAGTAATCAATTTAAGAGAAAACGTATTTCTCTTTTACTAAAATTTTACTACAATTTACCGGCAAAATTTCAATGAGTAAAAATAAAATTATGTCAAAAAAAATTATTGACAAAATTTTATTTTTTATTTATCAAAAAAAAAAAAATTGTACATAAAATAAATTTTTGTCTGCAAATTTGTTATTAAAGATGAAAAACACCATAAAAACCAATTAAATTGCAATGGGATGCATATTTCCCAAAACGAACATGAACTGAACGTGGAATTTCTTAGGAATATGGATAATTTTTTTAAAGCCAGAGACACTTGATTTGTCCGTCGGCTGTGGTCTTTTTTTCTTAAAGAGCTTCCGTCTTGAAAAATCCTCAAGATTTCAAAGATGCTGTGGAATGTTTCTATAAAAAATACCCAGGTTATACATTTTAACGGTTTTTCTTTTGAGAAACTACCTCAGTTTAGTTTTTCTTCAGAAAACAGTCTTAAGTTTGTTTCTACTTATCAAAGATAAAAAAATGAGAAAAATCTTAGGATTCTGAGAGTATTTGCAAAAAGTACATGTTGTTTAGGTTCTGATCATTAGCAAATACTTTTTCTATAGGAAAAATGTCTCAGAATCTGAGGCTTTTTCTATAAGGAAAATTTCTCAGAATCTGAGACTTTTTCTATAAGGAAAACGTCTCAGAATCTGAGACTGTTTCTATGGGAAGAATGTCTCAGAATCTAAGACTTTTCCCATAGGAAAAATGTCTCACAATCTGAGACTTTTTCTATAGAAAAAATGTCTCAGAATCTGAGACTTTTTCTATAGGAAAAATGTCTCAGAATCTGAGACTTTTTCTATAGGAAAAATATCTCAGAATCTGAGACTTTTTCTATAGGAAAAATGTCTCAGAATCTGAGACTTTTTCTATAGGAAAAATGTGTCAGAATCTGAGACTTTTTCTATAGGAAAAATGTCTCAGAATCTGAGACTTTTTCTATAGGAAAAATGTGTCAGAATCTGAGACTTTTTCTATAGGAAAAATGTCTCAGAATCTGAGACTTTTTCTATAGGAAAAATGTCTCAGAATCTGAGACTTTTTCTATAGGAAAAATGTCTCAGAATCTGAGACTTTTTCTATAGGAAAAATGTCTCAGAATCTGAGACTTTTTCTATAGGAAAAATGTCTCAGAATCTGAGACTTTTTCTATAGGAAAAATGTCTCAGAATCTGAGACTTTTTCTATAGGAAAAATGTCTCAGAATCTGAGACTTCTTCTATAGGAAAAATGTCTCAGAATCTGAGACTTTTTCTATAGGAAAAATGTCTCAGAATCTGAGACTTTTTCTTTAGGAAAAATGTCTCAGAATCTGAGACTTTTTCTATAGGAAAAATGTCTCAGAATCTGAGACTTCTTCTATAGGAAAAATGTCTCAGAATCTGGGACTTTTTCTATAGGAAAAATGTCTCAGAATCTGAGACTTTTTCTATAGGAAAAATGTCTCAGAATCTGAGACTTTTTCTATAGGAAAAATGTCTCAGAATCTGAGACTTTTTCTATAGGAAAAATGTCTCAGAATCTGAGACTTTTTCTATAGGAAAAATGTCTTAGAATCTGAGACTTTTTCTATAGGAAAAATGTCTCAGAATCTGAGACTTTTTCTATAGGAAAAATGTCTCAGAATCTGAGACTTTTTCTATAGGAAAAATGTCTCAGAATCTGAGACTTTTTCTATAGGAAAAATGTCTCAGAATCTGAGACTTTTTCTATAGGAAAAATGTCTCAGAATCTGAGACTTTTTCTTTAGGAAAAATGTCTCAGAATCTGAGACTTTTTCTATAGGAAAAATGTCTCAGAATCTGAGACTTTTTCTATAGGAATAATGTCTCAGAATCTGAGACTTTTTCTATAGGAAAAATGTCTCAGAATCTGAGACTTTTTCTATAGGAAAAATGTCTCAGAATCTGAGACTTTTTCTTTAGGAAAAATGTCTCAGAATCTGAGACTTTTTCTATAGGAAAAATGTCTCAGAATCTGAGACTTTTTCTATAGGAATAATGTCTCAGAATCTGAGACTTTTTCTATAGGAAAAATGTCTCAGAATCTAAGACTTTTTCTATAGGAAAAATGTCTCAGAATCTGAGACTTTTTCTATGGGAAAAATGTCTCAGAATCTGAGACTATTTCTATAGGAAAAATGTCTCAGAATCTGAGGCTTTTTCTAAAAGAAAAATGTTCCAGAATCTTGGACATTTTCTATAGGAAAAATTTCTCAGAATCTAAGACATTTTCTAAATAAAAAATTTCTCAGAATCTGAAACTTTTTCTATAGGAAAAATGTCTCAGAATCTGAGACTTTTTCTATATGAAAAATGTATCAGAATCTGAGACTTTTTCTATAGGAAAAATGTGTCAGAATCTGAGACTTTTTCTATAGGAAAAATGTCTCAAAATCTAAGACTTTTTCGATAGGAAAAATGTCTCAGAGTTTGAGATTTTTTTGTATATGAAAAATGTCTCAGCATCTGAGACGTTTGTCTCAAAGGGAAAGACGACGGGAAAAAATTCCAAAATATGTGCAGATACACAAATAAATTTAAAACAAAAAATATGTTTGGGCCCCCTGCGAAAAAAAGTCCTGGATATGCCCCTGGTCATATGATTCATGCGGCTTTTATATTCAAAACAATCTTTAGATTATTAAGATTTTTCGAAGGTTTTTGTAATTGAACAATTCTTTAAACTTTGCAGACGTTTTTTCCATTGAAAAAAGTTCTACAAATCTAGAAAAAGGCTCGCGATATAAGATTGCTCTAAAGAACATGATCCCAAAGTTAGCAGATTTTTTTTTATGATTTTTTATTGAAGAAACTTATTTGGAAAAAGTTTTGAGGATTATTAAAATTTAATATTCAGATAACAAAATATAAAAAAATAAATAAAATGACAAATATATTTTTACTATTATTTTACTACTTTTCATTTTTTTACTTTTTTGGTTTTTTCTCTCAATGAGTAAATTTTAAAAATGTTTCCCTTTTACTACTTTTACTACAAAAAAAATAATCGAATGGACCTTAAAAATACATAAATGAGCAGCGTTCATTTATGTACTTCGTGTCTTTTTTGCTATAATCTTATACGAAAAATTGTTTTAACAATACCGTCTCTAAAAAAATCAACTTTTTTTGCATAGACTTCTTAAGTACATATTCTAAAGTATTTTGGCCTCCCAAACACGAATTTGTCACCCAAAAAGTTCTATCAAATCGACTTTTCGAGATATAGGCATTTTAATTTTTTTCGGACTAAGCCCTTAAAACCCACAAATTTTTTAATATTCATATTTTTTTATTCAAATTTCCAATAAAATTACCTAACTTTTGCAAGAAATCCGGACTCGAGACCATCAAGGAAACCATCAGAACATTATAAGGAAGTTCCTTTTTTTGGGTATGTCCTTCAAAGTATCCGAATTTTTCAAGAAACTTATTGTTCAAAGCAGATATGAGTCATTCCACACCAAATGTCCAGCGAAAAAAAACACGTGTACCGTTAACTTCTGAATAGGTTGTATAGATAGCTCTATATGGAACTTAGAAAATTTCGTTTTTGGTTTTTCAATTTTTCAAAAACTGGGATTAGGAGGCGTGGTCAAATATTGGAAAAATGGTCAAATTTGTGGCGAGTTGCCTTGATTAAATATTTATCACGATAAAACGGAATGCACCACAATCTCAAAAATTTACATTCTTATTTAGTTTTGTATGGGCTATCGATTAAAAATTTTTTTTTTGAAAATTTTCAGAACCCGTTCTGAAACAAAATTATGTTTAAATAATTTAATGACCCCAAAATTCTTGGTGAAAAAAAAAAATTTGATGAAAAAAAGTTTTTGATGAAAAGAAAAATTTTTTGATGTAAAAGAAATATGAAAAAAAAAAAATTTTTTTGGTGAGAAAAAATTGATAATAAAAATTTTGATAAAAAAATTTTATTAAAAAAAAAAATATGAAAAAATATGATAAAAAAAATGTATGAAAAAAAATTTTCCATTTTTTAAAAATGTCAATTTATTAAAAAACATGCCACTTTTTTTTCTTTTTTCTTTTTTTTTAAAGTTTAGAAGTTTGTCCATCCACACAAGAAAATTCAGAAACACTTTCTTCGTTTTTTTCGAGAAAATCGCATTTGAACTTTAAATTTCATAACAATTTTGTAATTTGCTTGTATTTCTTTGTTTTAACGTTGCGAATGAGTAATATTTATGCAATTAATAATACTCATTCGCAACGTTAAATCAAGAAAATACAAGCAAATTACAAAATTGTTATGAAATTTTAAGTTTAAATGCGATTTTCTCGAAAAAAACGAAGAACGTGTTTCTGAATTTTCTTGTGTGGATGGACAAACATCTAAACTTTAAAAAAAAATGTAAAAAAGAAAAAAAAAAGTAGCATGTTTTTTAATAATTTGACATTTTTAAAAAATGGAAAATTTTAGAACGGGTTCTGAAAATTTTCAAAAAAAAAAAAAATTTAATCGATAGCCCATACAAAACTAAATAAGAATGTAAATTTTTGAGATTGTGGTGCATTCCGTTTTAATGTAATGTGTAAACGCAATTTTCTTAGTTCCATATAGGGCTATCCAAACAACCTATTCAGAAATTTACGGGACACATGTTTTTCTGTAGCGGGACATTTGGTGTGGAATGCCTCATATATAAAATAGATCAAAATCCATTCAGTATCCAATTTGAAATCCATTCAGTATATCCAGAAGTATTTGCAAAAGAATTCAAAATTTTGAACCAAGGTTGCATATTTTTTTACACATTTTTTATGATTTTCTTCTCGAGATATAGGCATTTAAATTTTTTGCGGATTATACCCTCAAAACCAACAAAGTTGGCTCCTTTTGCAAATATTTCTGGATATACTCAACGGATTTTAGATTTTAACCCCATGTTCTCTTTATTGAAGTTTCTACTTTACATATCTGCATTAAACGGGAAATTGATTGCGAAATTTAAATATTTATAAAGATAAAACGAAAAAAGACATTTTTAACTTCCTTACACGTCCTGATGGTAAACCTAAGCGTATCGAGTCCGGATTTCTTGCAGAAGTTAGGTAACTTTATTGGGAGTTCGAATAGAAAAAAATATAAATAACTTTAATATAAACTTTTGCAATATTAACAAATCTGTCGGTTTTGAGGGCTTGGTCCACAAAAATTGAAAATGAACATTTGAACAGGAAATTTCTTGCAAAATTCGGATACTTACATGGATATAACCAAAAAAGGACATTTTGAATTTCCTTTTGTTGCCCTAATAAGTATCCTGGATCGTATCGAGTCCGTATTTCTTATTAGTTAGGTAATTTTATTGAGAGTTCGAACAAAAAAATATGAATAACTAAACATACACTCTAATTAAAATGATTTCAGTTTCCTACTATAAATTAGGTAAATTTACACAAACTGCGTAATTTTACATAAAAATATTGGAAATTTACCCAACTTATAGTAGTATATTTTTTGAATTTGTTGAAATTTACCCAATTTATTTTAGGAAATTGGACTCATTTTTTTAGGGTGTACACTTTTCCTTTATAAAACAAGTAAGAAAATTGTAGTCGGCCAAGACCGACCATATAATACCCTACATCAGTGTTTCCCGGAAAATAGGTCCCAATTTTAAACAAGGATCGATTGGATCTATCTTTTGTCAAATCTTTAATATGTGAAAAAAACACTCACAAACCAAATTTGAGTTAAATAGGCCAATAAACCGTTTTAACTAAATATATCGGGCGAAATTTTCATATGGGTCTAAGTAAAACTCTCCGTTAAGTTAGACTTTTCCATACACGTAGAAAAACAACTCTGTTGAAAAATCTTTTTTTTACAGATGTCAGTTTGTGAAATAGCAAACTTTTAAAAAAATTTTCTGCTATTATGAATATTTTAACAAAATTCTTTGTCATTAAGTTCTAGAAAATAACAGAAATCAGCAGATTATTTTGCTAATTTTACAGAAATATTTAGAAAAATTGTTTTATTTTTTTTTTTAAAGATTTAATAAAAAAAAAATTATATTAAAAAATTTCATTGAAAAACAGCGTACTCAAATGGAGCGTACTCGTAATGGAACACGGGTGGTCCGAGACAGTTTTAAGCTAAAAGCACGAAAACCATATTTTTTTTAATATGTATTTGGGATGTCTAAGAATAATTTAGCAACAAAAACCAAAATCTTAGATCTATAACTTTTTGCAAAAATCGCGGTTAAATTGGAAAAAATTATAATATTCGAATTTTCTCGAAAACTATAAGACACATCAAAAAAACACTTATGACCAAAAATATTCCTCGGAAAAAGTGCATTTATATTACATAAGTATTTAAAAATTTACATTGTCAAAAAATTTACGGTCAAAAAATAAAATTATTAATTTTGAATGTTATTTATGTGGTACGAAATTGGGCACATTTTTAAACGCGAATAACACGAAAACGAAACAAGCTACAGCATTTTAGATGACAGATTTGGATTTGACGGGTCCATATTATATATAACAGTGGAGCCACAAAAACGCTTATAAATTGCATTTTTTAAATTTCAATCGCGAATATCTCAAAAACACAAGGCTATAGAGAAATTTTGACTGCAGATTTAGAATCCCGAGGTCCAATTTATATAAAATAACTTTCCATTTTGTATCTTTTATTTACAACAACGTTGCAGTCCCGTCATAAAATCCACAAACTTCACGTTTTTTGTAGGAAGTATTTAAAAGCGAATATCTTGATAATAATATCTTGAAAATGGATACTGCTAAAAAGTTTTGATGGTTGATTCGGATTCAGGCGGTCCATTTACTATAAAGTTTGTTGTTACCGACTTTAGAAATCGTTACAGCGGAACAACAGAAAGTACTGAATATCTCGAAAACGGTGTATGCAACAAAAATTTTGAAAGCAGATTTGGAATCAGGAGGTCAAAATCTATTAAGTCCATATATTTGAATTTTGAAGAGTGACTCTTTTTTTTTTTCAAAGTGCTATATAGGAAATTTTCTCAGCTTTAATTTAAGATTAATAGCGTCCATATTAAGCAAATATTAAACGAGATACGAGAATCGCGCTGGAAAAGAAATTTTTTTTTTTTAAATTTTGTAAAAATATTTCTAAATCAATTTTTTCTAAGTTCAAACATTACAAATTTAAAAAATGGCCCAGTAGTTTTTATTCAGTGATCAACTTATTTTTCCAACAACCTAAAAAAAAATAAATTTTTTAAATATAGTAGAAGAAGTCCGCATTTTTTGACGTCCACTTTTTTGACTATAAATTTTTTGTAAAAAAAGAAAAGATTTTATTGTTTATTAATTTTAGTACACCTAAATAAATAGTAAAGAAATATTAAAATAATTTAAATTTTTCTCTGTTTACAAAAAATTAAAGGTCAAAAGAATTGGAGGTCCAAAAATGAGGATTTCTTCTACTAAATTAAAAAAAATATTTTTTTTTGTTTGGGTTGTTGAAAAAAAAACGTTAACCACTGAATAAAACAATGAGACTATTTTTAAAATTTTTAATGTTTGAACTTGAAAAAAAAACGACTTAGAAAAATGAAAACAAAAAAAAAAATTAAATTAAATGTTTATTAATAATTTCATTTTCCAGCGCGACCCTCGTATCTCATTTAATATTTGCTCAATCTGGACGCCATTAAGCTAAATTAAAGCTTGTAAAATTTCCTTTATAGCATCAAATATATACTGTTCCATTATATGTTTAAGTCACTCTAACTTTAAATATTTTCACTTGAAAAAAAATTCTTGGAAAATTTTTTGAAAAGAAAAACAATTGCTTATTTAAAATTTTTAGGAAAAAAGTAATGCTCAAAATCTTTTTAAGTCTTTTTTACATACATAAAATACATTTTAGATGTTTAGAATTTTCTCATATGGCTCAAAATAAGTTTATTTTTATCAGATTTTTCTGCTGATTGAACACAAATTTTATTTTGAGTGTACAAATTTCGGCATAAGGCTCCGTTAAATTTGACAATTAATCGGCAGTCCGCCCTAAAGTTGAAAAAGATAAACGCAAAAAAGTTTATTAAAAAAAAAATTTTAAAAATGTTAGTAAAAAGTCGTAAAGTTGTTGAAAAAATTTGTGTATGTTAGTTGTTTTTTAAAGCAAAAATGCAGACACTATGCATAGTCTGATTCAGATATTGTTACTATGGGGCTTGTCACAGACTCAATTTCGTTCGGAATTGAAATAAGTGGTTTACTCGAAAAACGGAAAGCGAATATTTTTTTCGGAGTGAAACCACTTTTATGAAATTCAATTCCACTTTGATTTTTTTCTAAAAAAAAATATTCGTTTTACGTTTTACGAGTAAATCACTTGTTCCGAATGGAATTGAGTCTGTGACATACCCCTATATTTAAAATATTTTAAATTTAAAAGTTATTCAATTATCAACATAACACATTTTTAGAAAAATGTTTGTTTAATGAACACTTTTTATTAATGACTACTTCTGTACGTTGTTTCTAAAGAAACATCATAAAAAAGAAAGAATTTCATTTCATTTCATTTAATTTTTTTTTTTTTTTAAATTGGTTGTATTTTTAAATGGTAAATCATTTATTTTTACATACTTTGTAGATTATTTTTTTGTGGAAAAAAAAAAAAATCAAAAAACGTGTGAGTATTAACTTTTAATGTAGTTGATTGCAAGATAAAATCGCCGAAAATTGTATATTTTTTTTAACAGATAATTTTAAAAATAAACTATAAAATCAATAATTTTTAATGTTTTCGTTAATTATTTGTTTTTTTTTTTTTGAATTTGTTGGTTAAAACTAAATTAAAAATAATAAAATTGAAATGTTTTCGTATTTTACTTTTTTGTTGGTTTTATTTAAAATGAAATCTTTTTCTTTTATGAAACGATACATTTATATCATGAGTGTTTAGTACCTAAACTAGTCAACGCGGTGCCTTCGGTTAGACAGATCAACCTTTGGTTGTGTATATTTTTATCAGTGAAGTTTTTTTCAGTTACATATTTCCAATATTCAGTACCCACAAAAAAAAACTTGTCAAATTACTATAAAACAGTCTCGTAATCCCATTTTACCAATATTTTACAGTTTTTCTTGTTATTTAACAAAAAATTTTCGGTCGAAATTTAAATTTTTTTTTGTAATTTTA
The DNA here is from genome assembly GCA_963921195.1 of Pegoplata infirma. Taxonomy (NCBI): domain Eukaryota; kingdom Metazoa; phylum Arthropoda; class Insecta; order Diptera; family Anthomyiidae; genus Pegoplata; species Pegoplata infirma. Next base: position 10,740,803 of record OY992537.1, on the reverse strand, counting down.
CAATTTTTTTTACAATTTTACAATTTTTTTTTGTAATTTTACAATTTTTTTTTGTAACTTCCAAGGTAACAAAAAATCTAGTAAATTCACGAGAAATCCTTGTTGGTTTTATTGCGCCAAGAAAGCTTGTAAAATTACAAAAAAGCTCGTAATTTTTACTAGGAATTATTGCAAACCTAGAGGTAGTTTGTACAATTTTATTGGTAAAAAGATTGTACAATTACTGGGAATTCTCGTCAAATAGCAGGTAGAAAAAAAATTAAATTAACAAGCTTTTTTGTCATTTTACAAGGTTTTTTAGCGAACATATTTATAAAAAGGTTTTTTATTTACTTTAATATTTTCGATTTGGTTTCTTTTTATTTTTATACAATTTTCATATATTTTTCTTGTAGTCTACAGTTTTATTTAAATTGTTTTTCATATTTTAATAAAAATCACTTGATAATTTAAATTTTTTTCCAAAATTACATTTATTGTAACAAAATTTGAGATCACTTTTCGATCACACACTTTACTTTAAGTTTTTATTTTCAGCTTTAAAGGTTCACTTTTTTTAAATTCATAAAATTTTTTTTTTTAAGTTTTTGTTCTTAAATTTTCTCTCAGTTTTTTTCTATCACTTTTATTTTAATTATTTTCAATTTAAAAACGATTTATATTAAAATAATGTCCGCTTAAAACATCCTCGCACGATGATAGATTAGAACATTCTAAAATAAAATGTTACAACAGATTTGATATGCAAATCATTTATTTTAACTAACCAACAACGAAAAATAGTCATCGTTACGAGAAAAACCCACTCCAACCATCCATCCGTCTATTCAATTCTCTTGCTCAAAAATATCCTGTAAATAACATAATATTGTTATGCGCGTGGCAATCGTCCTTGTTGGGGTGCGTACAAACAACGAATGGTAACAAAAAGTTTCTAAAGGATAATATAACAAAAACAAAAAAGCCTAAACAGCAACAACAACAATAACAAGACAGCAGGATGCCCGAACAGGAGAAATAAAAAAAAGAATTAAAAACTACAACGATGCTACAACCATAACAAACCAACGATGTTTTGTTGCTGCTGATGTGAAGAATTTAGAATAACAAAATAAATCTTATCAACAACACAGCATTCACCGAATGACAATTATTTAACACGGCTAATTTAGCTTTTTTTTTGGTATTTCAGTTTTTGGTTTTCAACGATTTCTTATTCTTATCCACCGTTCATAGCTTCTTTCTATGTTAAACAAACAGATCTCATTTCGGATTCGGTGGAACGTCTTTAAAATACTCTAGGACGGCTCTTCGTCCTGCTTGATAGAACAGGTTCCAACATAGCGATTGCTCTGCAATATTTTTATCTGGATGTTGAAATGTGTGACCCATCCATTGCTATTTTCGAATCTCAGTTGCCACATCCATCTGAACATTCGGCCAGAAGATTCGTAGTATTTGTCTAAGGCAGCGATTAACAAATGTTTGCAAACGGCTTGTTATTATACTGGTAAACTTTCATTTTGTGTATTTGTAAAACAGAACTGGCTTTACATTGCAGTCAAAAATTCACAGTTTTGTTCCAAAACTTGTATTTTGCTTTGTTATGGTTAGGTTAGGTGAACTCCTCGCATAGATCGGCTGGTCCATAGCAATACCACATTATATAAAACGCGTTAGTCCATTTTGCAAACAGTTTAACGGACATAAGACCAATAACTGCGATTTCATCCAGATTCTCGAGTTCTGCTTTGCCTAAAAATTGATTGCGATGTCAGGCCGATGCGGGGCATTTAAACAGGATATGTTGTGTATCTTTATCACGAAGGTACAGAGAATGGCGTCGATGTGCATCACCTACGGCTGCTTTAGAAATCATCATTCACCATTGGACATATTGGGTAGGCAGTATGCGGCTACGTCGGCAATTCGACTTAATAGCACGCTGCAATGGAGACGCAGCGATTGTGGCCATAACGCGATCTTGAAGAAGATAACAATACTACAAAATGTGGACTGTGCTCATTCTATGAGTCTTTTTGACTCACTTTACCACTATGATACCATCCAGGGAGTCTTGGATGGGGGACATTCCGGGAAGTGGATTCACAATACATTTTTACACAGATGGATCGAGGCTGCACGAGCAGTGGGCTTTGGAGTCTATTCGGAAGAGCTTGGATTGAGCCTGGCTCGAAAATTGCAAGATAATTGCAGTGTTTACCAGGCAGAGATGCTGGCAATAAAGGAAGTGGCTGACTGATTGAGCTGCAATGTCTTGTCTACAACCGCAGTCAACATCTATTCTGTCAGTCAAGCCGCGGTCAAGTCTCTGGATTCAATGTTTCGAAAACAACACGTCTTTAAATGAGATGGCCAAGCTGTTAAACATACGACTCATATGGGTCCCAGGGCACAGAGACGTTCCAAGGAATTTCAAAGCCGATTAACTTGCAAGACTAGGAACTACCTTACAGGTTCCAACAGAATTGGAATGTGTTGGTATGCCTCTAGAAACTTGCAAGCAAAAGTTGAGCCTGGCTCGACGATTACTAATTCATTGCTGTTTCTGAAAACAAGATCAGCCCTTAACTGCCGCACGTCTTTAAATGAGATGGCAAAGCAGTTTGACATACGACTTATATGGGTCCCAGGGCACGGAGACAATCCTGGCGATTTCAAAGCCTCTCTTTTAGGGAAGCACGCGAAACTGTTAAATGTGCCGTCGAATGGCTTTGCCCGGAGTTGCATGGATGAAGAGGAGATGGAAACTATCGAACACTTCATCAGAGACTTCCTTTACTGCGATCTGCACGGGAGCTGCACGATCTTTATGATTTGTCGGATGTCAAATTCCAATATCTAAGGAGTTTCATTAGAAGTTGAAATCGGTATAACGGCAGGGGCAAGTAGGGAAACCTTTTACAGTCCCGTTGTATCACAACGAACTTAAGAGTCTATGTGTGCTGACGTAAAACTTCAGCAGTCACTTACAACCTAACCTTACAGCATATGTTCAACTGTTTCATCCGTATTTGGTTCAGCCCATCTTCTAAAATTGGAATCAGAGATGAGTCCAGCGTTCTTACATGGCGAGCAACTATGCAGTATTCTGTGACCACTCGCGTGAGTAAACGGCATTCCCTTCTGTTTAGGGAATGTAGGATGCGAGTTCTTCTGAGTTCGTAACGCGGCCAGATTATTCTTGTAATTCCGATTGTACTTAACTCTCTCCATTTCCTGTACTGAATCGAGGGTTCAATATAAACAAATTCTCCTACCCCATATGCACCCAGCTTTGCAAGCTCATCAGCCTTCTCGTTCCCGTCTACTCCGTTATGTCCTGGTACCCACATTAGAGAGACGAGGTTATTGCCGGATAGTTTTTGAAGATTCTCATAACTCTCAAAAATGACTTTTAATTTTATACAAATTCGTCTTAATCCTTTGAATGCAGCTTAACTGTAGACGTAAAAGTTTATTGTTTTCTCCGATTCTTCAAGAAACTGTAAGCCTACCTTATTTATTGTCATCAGTTCTCGGCTAGGTTAAAATTATTAAAAATGATTTGTAATTAAATGAAAAAAAAAAAAAAATAAATAAAAACACTTGGTCATAACATCAAAATTATTATTCAACTTTTACTTTGACATCATCTGCTGGCGTTTTGTGCTGTTCTCGTGATACGAGGACTTAATTACTTAATATCTGGAATCAGCAGGGGTGTGATCACGTAAACTTTAGTTGACTATCGTCGATGTCTAGAGTATTTTTGCTCCTAAACTAAACAAAACGTTTTCATATTTTTTAATGTTTCTGGATAAGACAGCACTGATGTAATATAGAAAATCTTTCAAATTTTCCTTCATAACGATATGTATTTTGATGTCGTTTATCCATCGTCAATCGTTTTACATGATTAGACCACAGGTTAGCCTTTAAAGCGGTAGATTCCCTATAAAAAATTCAGTTCGTAATCTTTCTTGATATAAACTCATGAGTTGGTGACAGATTGCCCGGAATGTTATATCGAATGTGCTGATGAACTGACAGTGAGATCTCATCTGACTCCTTCCAATTGTTTACAAAAGTGGTTATAAAAGGACTAGCTAGAGCGGGATCTAGTTTCCATCCTTTATAACATTAATAAAAGTAGGTATGGTTCCTTGTTTAAAATATTTATCTGATTAACACCTAAATATTCAAGAAGATCCCCTTGGCATCACGTCCAATTATAAACCGTAAATTATTTTCCTGAGACAACAACTTATTAGCGTTGAGACCTTAACAGAAGGTATCGGTAACTCAGGCACAGAATACTTCTATCGTTTCTTTCTCCATTGGAATCTTCCTTTAGTTAACTTCTGAAAAAGGGAGAAAATAATATTTTTATACCCTCCACTTAGTGATAGAGGGTATATATAAGTTTGTCATTCCGTTTGTAACTCATCGAAATATCGGTCTGGGACCCCATAAAGTATATATATTCATGATGCCCGATCGATTTAAGACATTCTAGCGATGTCCGTCTGTCCGTCTGTCCGTCTGTCTGTCTGTCTGTCTGTGGAAAATGCTCTCGCGGACAAAATATTGCACAGATATGACTGAAACTTAACATATATATTGGAAGTTCTCCCGAGAAGTTTGGTATTGCATTTGAGCGATATCGGTTCAGCGGGTTAAAAGTTATGAACGAAAATGTAAGCACACCTCAAAAATTTAATGTTAACATAATTGAACACCAAATGGTATTTAAACAAGTACAACATATTTTTTGACAAAAAAAGAAAAAAATCGCGGATTTTTTTTTCCGAAATTTTTTTTCGCGGAAATTTTTTTTCAAATTTTTTTTTTTTTTTCAAAAGTAATTTCCTTTTAAATAAAGTTTTTGGCAATAATTTTTTTGAAATTGTGGAGGGTATCACTACATTCGGCAAGACCGAATTTAACTTTTTTACTTGTTATTCATTAAAATCGCCATTCTTTGCAGAATATCGATACAATCGCTACGATGACAAATAAACTAACCTGATTCATATTGAAGGCCTGTTAGTTTACCCTTGACAGCCCCTGGTTTTTGTAGGGGATCTAGGCTTTCTGTTGGCAGGCGAAATGATTGGTCTCCTGTAGTACCTTAAGGACATCCATCAAATTTGATTTGTAGATCGCCGCTTAATTTTGTAGACATGCTCTTCGTGGCCCATTTTCTCTATGTTTTTTTTTTGTGGGCGGCATTCTCTTTGGCACCTAATATCAGAAGTTAAACGATTTAATACTTTGTTTAGGTATTAAAGGACTTTTTTAAAAAAATATTATTTCCAAACAAATTAAAGAAGGGAATTAACATTTTTTTTATACAGAATTGCGAAATTGGATTAAGAAATTATACCGCTAAAGGTTTAACAAAAAAACCCTCTAATTTGTTATTGCTATACAGTTTCATACGTAAACAAGCAAGAAAGTCGGTCAAGACAGACCGTATGATACCCTAAACCAGTGTTTTCCGGAAAATGGGTCCCAAGTCCAAACATGGACCGATTGTACCTTTCTTTTATTAGATCTTTATTTAGTGTAGAAAACACACACATATCTAATTTTAGTGGAATTGGTTTATTTTTTTGCCAATAGACCGATTTAACTGAATATCGGTCAAAATTTGTGTGTGGGGGACTAGGTCTAAAATTGGTCCAAATGTATTCTGATTTGATTATGTTACCAAAGTACACTTTTAACACCTACAAATAAAATGTTAATCAAACATTTTCATTATTATAAATTTTGAGGATATTACGTGAATATCGGGAGGGTCATGGACGTATACAGGGGGTGGGCACAGGGGGCACGTGCCCCCCCTTTTCAATTACTTTTCAAGTACTTCTAGTTTAAACTAAATATAAATAGGCGATGGCAAACAATTTTGGGAGTTGTGCCCCCCCCCCCCCTTTTCAAATTCCTGGATACATCGCTGGGGAGGGTGGTTTGCATGGGGACTATCAGAAGGACTGACCCGATGCCTTTGAAATTTGATATTCTGGTTTGCGCATACAAAATTTTATTACCTGTTAAATTTCAAACCAATTATTAAAGGCATTTAAGTGAAATTCAAATGTGGGCTATGGGGGCTAGGTCTTAACATACACCGATTCCAATTTCAAAAGGCTTCGTCCTTGGGCCAAAAGAAGCTTAAGTTTCAAATTTCAAGTCAATTGATTGCAAATTGCTTGTATCGTGCTTAAACCGATAGATGGACAGACGGGCGGATGGACAGACGGACGGACATCGCTAAATCGACTCAAAAAGTAATTCTGAGTCGATCGGTATACTTGAAGGTAAGTCTAGGACCAATATTTCGGGTAGTTACAAACATCAGCACAAACTCATTATACCCTGTACCACAGAGTGGTTTAGGGTATAAAAAGGCATCTTTAAATTTATGCTTTCTTCATTTAAGCGTTTTTTGTAAATATCCTTAACATTGACATCACTGCTTTATCATAACTGAATGCACTTGCACAACATGAAATTTAGAGAGAATGTTTGCATATTTTGAATATTTGAAATGAAATATTTTTACTATGATGTATGCAAAGAATGTGCAAAATTTGTTTTATTGCATAAATGTGTGTGAAGCAGTGTTTGCAATGCGTATATGAAATGCAAAATGCACCTTAATTAACTGCATTTTTTTAATATTATCGAGTTTTTCATCAAAAAAAGATTAAAGAAATTTAAATTTGTTTGAAATTAACACGTTTCATTAGAATTAAAGGAATGATAAAGTAAAAGTGCCACATCGCCCACTTACAGCCACAAAAAGCAAATAATTGTGTAAGTACTTGAGACGATTTCAATTCTTTTTTTTTTATTTTTTTGCTACTCTCAACAATTTCAGGAGCTAATAAATCGCTTGATTTAAAACAATTAGAAAAGAAAAAAACAAATCCTTTTTTTCCCAGTTAATTTGTACAATTTTGTATCAAACCGTATTAATGTCATTCATTCATTGTCTTGTCTCTTGTTTTTTGTTTTTATTAAATCATCAAACGATTAAGGGTTTCCTTGCCATGTGTTCAACAATTCGACAAGGACATCCCTGCAGTCTGAGTGGCTCTTCAGGAATGAATAAAAATTGAAAATCATAAAAAAAATTGAAACTTCAAAGGATTTTTATAAAACCATTAACATGAGAAAAATGCAAAAAAAAAACTTATAGTGCAAAATCTAAAACGAGATCAGAAGTTGTTGTCGTCGTCGTCATCGTCGTAGTCGAGTCTCTAACTGGTTCACGCATAAATATTTTGTATGCGGAAGCACAAGAATGATGCTAATTTGAATATTGTGCTAAAAGACAACAAAACATTTAATTGATTGTTGTTGTTGTGTTTAATGCAAGTCAAGTCATGTCATGTTTAGTCATGTCGAGTCAAGTCTATGTTGTTAATTCACATGGTTGTTTTTGTTGGTTTGAAAAAAAAAAAAAAACCAACACCAGCCATAATTCGCTCCACTCCCTTCTCCTTTGTCGACAAAAGCGACGGTGGTATGTGTGCGAACGTTGCGCGCCTGCATATTTCAATGTAATGAAATTTTTATTAAAAAGAATCTGGGTCGGCTTTTGCTTTTTGATTTCATTTTTTCTTGTTATTTTAACTTTGAACTTTGAAATATTAAACCCCATTTCTTTAGCTGTTTTGTTTTTAATTTTTTTTTTTTTTGTGGAAAAATATAGAGAAAAAAGGACACTTGTTGCCTTTAGACGTACATTAATCTTTTAAAATATTCTTTGCACTACTAAGTAAGTTACTGGATATTTAAATAAATTAAAAGTAAGTTAAGTTTAATGGGAAAGTAACTGTTTTGAGAAGTTAATATGCTACTTAATTTAGACATTTATGTTCAATTTACTTAGAGTGTAATCAAATTTTTAGGTTTTTAAAGGGTTTCTCCTACTAATGCAATGAAGTGTGGTAATATCAAGAAATAAGGTTAAGTGGAGAAGGGAAGAAGTAGTAAAGTTAACAGGAAAGTTTTATGCGGGTAGTAAATCCACGTACTGCTTAATAAAACAAAGCTTCTCCAGCAAACAGCAAACGGAAGCACTCCAAATATATTGATGGCAGTTGGATTCCATCTAGAGTTTATTTTTCGGTTTGGTTTTCACATTCTTAAAACCGAACCCGAAACATAAACTCCTTGACAGTGAGTAAATCGAGAATGCTGTAGGTACGTTTAGTAATACTATCTTACGAGTGTGCCTCATTTAAAATTGCTGTATTAATTCCTACCTTCGACTAGTTGTTCCTTTCTGTTTAAATACTCAAGCCCAGCCAAGAAAATCAGTCAGTTGTCGATTGTTGTGGTTTCTGTCGAGAATTTGGCCAGATTTTTCGCTATTGACAATGATTTCCAATTATTTAGGATTTCGGCGCCGGCTTGGGCGCCATTATATTGAAATTTCACAAAATTTTTTGAAATTTCTCTATTTGTCTTTAGCTAATTTCTTAACTGGTTAAAACTGAATTCAAAGAGAATCAGTTTTGCAACTTTTTTAACACGAACCCGCATTTTTAAGTGTTTTTGGTTTTGAAAAACTCTTATTCCATCTCGATTATGTCAAACTTACTTAAAGTGCATTTTAATTTTTAAGTTTTTAAGGGGATTCTTCTACTAATGCAAAAAATTGTACTAATGTCAAGATATTAGGGTTTAGTGGAGACGGGAAGAGGTAGTAAAGTTAGCAGGAAAGCATTATGCGTGTAGCAAATCCACGTACTGCTTAATAAAACAAAGCTACTCCGTAATGCGACAACAAACGGAAGCACTCAAAATATATTGTTGGCAGTTGGACTTCATCTAGAGTTTTTTTTTGGTTAAAACCGTATCCAAGCTTGGTTTTCACATTCTCAAAAACGAACCCGAAACTTAAACAACTTCCTTGACAGTAAGTAAGTCGAGAATGTGTTAATTCCTACTTTCGACGCTGTTGTTCTACTTGTTCCTTTCTGATTAAATGCTTAAGCCCATCCGAGGAAATCGGGCAGTTGTTGAATTGTTGTGGTTTCTGTCGAGAATTTGGCTCGATTATTTCCTGTTGACAATGACTTTCAATTATTTGGGATTTTGGCCCCGTCATGGGCGCCATTTTATTGAAATTTCAAAAAAAAATTTGAAATGTTTGTCTTTAGCTTATTTTTTAACTGGTCAAAACTGAATTCAAACAGAATCAGTTTTGCAATTTTTTTAACACGAACCCGAATTTTTAGGTGTTTTTAGTTTTAAAAAACTCATATTCCGTCTCCATTATGTTAAACTTACTTAAAGTGCATTTTGATTTTTAAGTCTTTAAAGGGATTCTTCTACTAATGCAATGAATTGTGCTAATTTCAATATATTAGGGTTCAGTGGAGACGGGAAGAGGTGGTAAAGTTAGCAGGAAAGTTTTATGCGGGTAGCAAATCCACGAACTGCTTAATAAAACAAAGCTTCTCCGTAATGCGATAACAAACGGAAGCACTTAAAATATATTGGTGGTTGTTGGTTGTTGTTATTTGGTTTTCACATTCTTAAAACCGAACCCGCAACTGATTGGAATATCGGTTTCCAAAGTTCGGTCGTAAATTTACAATAATTTCAGCAAGCCTAAAATTTTAAGACATAAAATCTTTACCAAAAAAAAATTTTAGAACTTCTAAATGTCAAAGCTTAGATTAACACTTTAAGGCATTTGAACTTGTATTTTTAATACTTCCTTGACCGTGAGATGTAGATCTGGTAAATCGAGACTGCTTTGGGTACCTTTATCTTATGGGGGTGCCTCATTGTTACTGATATAGACGGCTTATTTTAAAATTGCGGTGTTGATTCCTACCTTCGAGAATTTGGCAACGATTTTTCGCTGTTGACAATGATTTTCAATTATTTGGGATTTCGGCCCCGGCCTGGGCGCCATTTTATTAAATGTTTACTAATTTGTGTTGGAATTTATCTGTTTGTCTTGAGCAAACTTCCCAAGTAAAAAAGGATCACTACTGATCTTTCAAGTCTCGGACCAGTACTGAGCTCACTTGAATCAGTACTGATCTTTCGAATCTCGGAAAAGATGTGATATATAAGAATATATTTAAACATTTTTACTCGGGAAGTCAAAACAGAATTCAAACGGGATCAATTTTGCAATTTTTGAAACTAGAAACCGCAGTTTTCGATGTTGTTGGTTTTTGAAAAACTCCAGAGGGATTAAGATGACATTAATTGTGAGAAGTCGGGTAAGCGAAGGTGGGTATTTCAACAGAAATCGAATGGTTTTCTCATGACCAGTTCCAATTCAATTTCTGAATACACATAGACCTAAAATGTTGATAACGATAGCGAAACAAATTTGTAGATCTGCATGAAACTATCCAAACTAATTTGCTATTATAAGCTGCAGTTATCGAAAAACCATAAGCGCATGGATTCCCTCATGTCGATTGGAGCTAATAAATGGGTATGGGAAGGAGGAAAAAGGGAATAGTGTTTGTGGATGCTTGACTTGAATCTGTAAATGTTGTGTCAGGAACGCTGGAAGTTTGTTCGGCCAAAAAAGGAATTCTCTCTCAATAACAAACGGATGATCTCTGCTGGGGAGGCGTGATAACGACCAAAAACATGTACCTCCGGGATGAGGTTACTTATCTAAGCGGAACACTTTCCGTGAATGTATCGATAGATCAAGGACCCACCTTATTCTCACCAAGAAAGTCAATCTTCTATGATGCTCTAAGAAATAAATGGAATCGTATATACCATTAGCCCCTATAAGCATCAACGCTCTCCTCTGTACGCGGCCAAGTAACTCTGATGATATTATTGAAGTACCTGCCCATACATGAAAGTTTTATTACATTTTAAGTGGAATATAGGAGATATAAACTGTCAGGAGTTCGGATGGAGTGAAGTAAGTTCTACAGCGTTTCAAAAAACCCAAGCACTTGAATGCTTCTTTCGATACTTCAAATATGTGTTAATTCCAACAGACGTCACACATTTTTTTTTATACCCAGAACATTTAGAGCCTAATACCTCCAAAGAACAAATAAAGTTACGAACCCTGAAAACCCTATATTCAAGACCCCACGTAGAGATTTCAATAGTTCAAGCATAGCTATCCATATGCCACCTCTTGACACCAACCTCTGATTAGCTTGGTCTATACTCGAAGGAGTAAGACTGGAATATGTTGCAGTCATCCGCAAAAGAATAAATAGGGTTCAGAGTAGGAGAAAGATCAGAGCCCTGGGGTGTCGCAGCGTTTAGTAAAAAGGGCGTTGAGTAAAACCCATCTACGACAACCCGAATGGTACAATTACTGAGAAAGCTAGTGATAAAACGAGCGAAAGTATTACTTAAGCCAAATGCTCGTTACTTCAAGTTTAGTGCACGGTGGCAAACACTATAGAAATCCTTGGAAATATCCAGAGCAACAACCTTCAACTCATAAATTGATAGACTCCATCGTTGAAGTCAAGCCCTTAAAGTCTAGCGTTAAAAGCTAAAATTTGTAATGAATGCTGAGCACTAGAAACCTTTCAGCTTAAAGGAAAGATTTCCTCAGAGCAACTGTTTCATCACCATATAACCTCGATTATTTAGATTACGTTCCACAAGAATTCTTACTCTAGCTGGAAAGAATATCTCGGAACTAGTTTGAGATACCCTCTTTATTTCAGGTAGTGGTGGATTTCTTTCTGACATTAAAGAAAAGAGCCCTGCTTTATCAACCGGTTCGGAGAACACTCTTAAAAGAGCAAAGAATATATAATATAACAAATACTAATAATGCTATTAGTAAAGTATTTTTTCGATTACTTGTGTCCTTTTCAAAAAATGTCTGTTAAATTTTTTCCCAAAAAAGGAATTGCTACCAAAAGTTTTAACATCCATAAACAAACTAAATAAACCATACTAAACCATAAACAACTTAAACAAATTATTTCTAAATGACATTTTACATTGTCATTGATGACAGCAGAAATGTCACAATAACAACAACATCAACAAAAAAAAAAAACAAAACACATGAGCTTATACGCTTTTGCACAAATTACGCATAAATTATAAGGATTATGACGAAAACAACGTCAATGGCAACGAAAACAATGCCAAACAACAAAACTACATCATGATGGGTATTTTTTTGTATGAAAGTGAAAACAATGAAGAGGGAAATAAGAATAATAAATAAAACCGTTGCATTAAAATTAGATCAATTACCATTGATAACGTTTCAAAGTGTGTGTACGAACGCCAAAAAAAGGTGTATCATAGTCAGAGCACTTTAAGAATTTATTCTTTTCTTAGATTATTTGAAATTATTTCTTAGCGTAATGAGCAAAAACAAGTAAAAAAGTTAAATTCGGCCTTGCCGAATGTACAAGGTAAAAAAGACTATTTGCAAAAAAAAAAAAGTTCAGCGAAAAAAAATTTCCGTGAAAAAAAATCCGCGATTGAAAAAAGTATGTTTGTTCTTCTTTAACTACCACTCAGCATCGAATTCTGTTCACATTTATCAACCAGCAGACAAATTAAAGCATTTTGTATTTTTACGTTATGTGTAATATACCAGAATTTTCAAGGTGTCCTTACAGTTTCGTTCATAACTTTTATGAACGAACCGATTTCGCTCAAATGGAATACCAAACTGCTCAGAACACTATCTGTGTCACCGTGGCCGTAATCGCCATTTCAACAGACGGAAATCGCTAGATATCTTAGAATCGAACAGTGATCAACAATATATACTTTATGGGATCCCCGACCGATATTTCGATGAGTTACAAACGGAATGACAAACTTATATATATCCTCTATCACTAACGTGGAGTGTATAAAAAGAGATGTTGTTATAACTGCGAATAATTCGATATTATTTTTTAGGTTATAAGTGGCTGCTTGCGGTTTACTTCAGCACACATACACTATTAGGTCCGTTGTGATACCACGGTACGGTAATGGGGTTCTCCTACAAGTACTTGTCGTTAAACCAATTTAAGTGCCTTATGATACTCCCAAGATATTGAATTTTGACATCTGACAAATCAGAAAGATCGTGTCAGTGAATAAAGTCTCTGACCAGAACGGCAAATAAACTGTTCTTTAGGTTTAGTCATTAGTCGCAGCTGCAAAGTCATTTGGCGGCGCATTTAGTCGGTCAACGTGCTTCCCTATGGTGTCCGATAATTACAATGGAATTTCTACGCTTTAAACCGATATCAGTTCACTTGTGCGCTTCTGTTTAAGAGATGTCCAAATTTGTCGTGTAGTCTCACACGTCCATCAGTATGCCCATCGCGAAGCAAATCCGCATATTTTGCTTGAAAGTTTTGTAGAGACATACATATACATTTTAGTTCCGTTGGAACTTGTAACGGCCTACTCACACCTGAGCAGAAATCTCTTTGGAACGAGATGTCGTCCATATGGTTCTGTATCATTTTATACACAACCGTATGATCGAAATCTCGTTAGAACGAGATTTTACCTCAGGTGTGAATTGGGACCTACCTTTCCCAGTCTTGCAAGCTCATCGGTTTTCCAATTCCCTGGAATGTCTCTGTGCCCTGGGACCCATATGAGTCCTATGTCAAACTGCTTGACTATCTCATTTAAAGACATGCTGTAGTTAAGGGCCGATCTTGTTTTCTGAATCATTGACTCCTGGGACTCGGCTGCGGCATGACTGTCGGAATAGATGTTGACTGCGGTTGTAGACAAGACATTGCAATCCAACCTGTCAGTCACTTCCCTTATTTCCAGCATCTCTGCCTGGTAAAAACTGCAATAATTTGGCAATAGGGGGAACTCCGTGTTCTTCAAGATCGCGCTATGGCCACAATCGCTGCTCTTCCATTGCATAATCGAATTGCCGACGCTGCCTCATACATACTGCCTACCTAATATGTCCAAAGGTATTAGGTGAAGGAGGATTTATAATGCAGCCGTAGGTGCACCACTTCTGTATAAATCTAGTGAACGACTCTAGAGCTAAAGCCCCATTGTTATCAAATGGCCCTTTTACAGGAAAATAAAGTAATCTTTGCTTTCCTAACCCGTTCCACATTATTACGTCTGAAATTCAACTTCCTTTCTAGAAACACTCGAGGATACTTAGCTCCATCTGAGAAGGCATTTTTAGTGCCGTTCAGAGAAATAGGATCAAAATCAGGAATCTTTTTTAGCCTTGTAAAGAAGACAAGCCAAGTTTTGCTTGGATTAACTTCAAGACCACTGCCTCTTTCCCCTTTAGACAGATCTTTCAGAAAATCCTGAACAATATCCCTTGGCAGGTGCTTTCCCTTTACCTGTATCGCGACATCGTCAGCATGTTCGACAACATGACAACCACGTGCTTCTAGAGAGAGCAGCATAGAATTTAGTGCCAGGTTTCAAAGAAGCGGCGACTGCTTTAAGTAGCTGTTTCGTTGTCATGACTATATACCTATTTTACATTATCACACTTTTCCATTATACACATCAAAATTTAGCAACTTCCAAAAGATTTATGTAATCCTTTTTGATTGAAACCTAGTCGTATCTAATAAGTGAACACTTTCTGGCCAAATTTTTTTATAAAATCTTTCTCTAACATGGTGAAATTACGCTTGTATAATGGAAAAGTATAATAGTGTGAAAGTGGGTATAAATTGTAGAAAGCATTGCATAAGACCAACGGGGTTTGTTTTTGAGAACAATAGGTTGTTTAAAAAAAATTACACGGCCATTAAAAAGTCCTTTAAATCTGCTGTAACCGAACCATTCAGTTTTCAATAATTTCGGTTTTTATAATGAACCTTTTCGAATTTGCAGAATAGTATTGACGTGAAGATGGTGGAGAGTATAAGAAAGTATGAGGTTTCGCAGTGTGGTTGAATATTCAGAAAGGAATACAAATCTTTGTTGCCTACTGTAGATATTTTAAATATAATTTCCCTTACATTTCATTCCTTTAAATTCTGATCTTATTTCATTTTCATCAAGTTATATCAAGTAGTGGTAACATTGTGTGATATGAGTCTAGTGTATAATTTACAAAAATAATCATTGTTGAAACATAAACATGTTGAAAATGCATTCATGGATGTGATACAAAATGTACGAATTGTAAGTACAATTCGTTCATGCCCATCAGCTCTATTCTCTTTTCTAAATGCTTTATTAGTAGCATCAAGTCAGATGTGACAAATTATCACATTTAAAGCCTTAAAGAGGAAGGGGTTGCTTTTGTTGGTTGTATGCTTGTAATATTTATGTATTTCTGTCTGTCTGTAAGAATGGTTAAATGGTTTGATGGATGGATTGATGAAAAGATTAGCTTATGGCTGGTTTTGTTCGTTTTTTTTTGTGGAGATTTAAATT
Source organism: Pegoplata infirma (assembly GCA_963921195.1). NCBI lineage: Eukaryota > Metazoa > Arthropoda > Insecta > Diptera > Anthomyiidae > Pegoplata > Pegoplata infirma. The sequence continues at coordinate 10,725,410 of OY992537.1, read as the reverse complement.
TAAAATTTTTCGGAGTAGGGTGATGGTTAAAAGGGTTGTTAATGATTTAGATTGGAAATGTTGACAGTACATACTCGTAGATGTAATTGATATGTAGGCAACAATAGAATAATAATAGTAGAAATAAAAAATATCATATTATATCTTGAAACGAATTTTTAAAATATATCTTTTACTACTTTAATAGCACAATAATGGGAGGTAAATCTATGATTATTACAGAAATAATAACTCAACAGATTTATTTTAAGTGCATAACGGTTCCCGATTGCAACATCCATAGCCCATCCTGACATCCCTAAGACATTGAGGACAGTTTCATATAAATTTTCAAAATGTCCTCAGCAGTTATCAGACATGCTATTTTCCTTAAGTCATCTGTTCAAATTTGTGGACAATTTACAACGTAAAACCTCAAAGTTGTGGGCAAATTACAACATAAAAACTTACGGGATGTAAAATTCATCAATTTCAATGGTGTAGGGAGAATAGAGTCAGGAGGGGTTTCCTGAGATGCCTGGTTTGGAATAATAAACTCAGACTAACTACGGGATGTTAGCGTAACAATAAAATTAAAAGCGGGAAGTTTTCAATAAGACTTACATTTATTAACAAAGCTATACAATCGATGAGAAATAGTGTAGTTATGTGCGTGAATTACTTCTTTCCTCGTTGCTGGGTGGATTAGAATAGAATCGCGCCTTCTTGTCGTCAAAGACAAGATGGTTCGGTCATTATTACAATGACCGAGCGACAAAGAAGGAAGTAATAAATGTCACATAAAAGGCAATGATAATAGTAATAATAAAATATTCTATTACAATATAAAGATGAGAGAATATATAATTTAAAACTCGATAAGTACATAAAATAATTAAAAAATATAGTAAGGAGAATGTACAAAGAAACTGACATTAATTTTGAAGAAAACCAAGTTAATTCAATGCTTTTCGGTAGCAGTTATATCAAAATTAATGCTTTGTTCCAAATATAAATATACAAAATATAGTTGTTTTAAATTCATATGTATAAAATTCATGGAGTTTGTAATAATTGAATATTTACAAAGTATAAATACAATATTTATATAAAGCTGGCTAAGAGGGTCAACTACGTTGAACATCCTGGCCCCCCTTGGCCAATAAGGCCAACATATTTACAATGTTTTCGCCAATCGTTCTAAAGCCCTTAATGCACTGCGTAGGATCCGGTGAGGATTTGGTAGTGGATTATCGAGTGGGGTAGATCGTTCTTGTTGCTGCTGTCGTTGCTTCTGTTGTCGTGTGGGCAATCGTCGACTTATTTGTCTTTCACGTTCTTGTCGTGGCTGTTGTGGAAGCTCACTTCGTTGTCTTTCTGATGGTTGGCGTTGATGACTGTTGAAAAACACTCTAGATCGTACGATAGCTTGGTGGAGAAGAGTATGGTGCTCGCGACCACACCGCTGGCACAAATCGGCTGATGGACATTGTGCGGTATTGTGGGATCGAGCCAGACAATTTTGGCAATAATCATTCTGTCGCACTGCTCGACGGCGCTCTTCAATGGACATAGACAAAAATTTTTTACAATGACGCAACGCATGAAAACGATAGCAAATTAGACATTTATATATATTGTTGTTACTGTGGTTTCTTGGATTCCTGTGAAAACAAAACAAGATTAATATGGGTACAAAATAAAGATTAAGGAAATAAATGTGTTTGTGTGTGTACATAGTTAGATCACGGGCAAAGGACGCTATGCAAGCAAACATGAGACATTAAGCAGTAGGAGAAACGTCGACGGGTAAGACACAGAGTTTTACAATGGCTCTGGTGGTGATACCGGAATGAGTTTTAATATCGGCAACGCGAACGAGACCGTCATTTCCTAGGTACACTTTCTCGATACGACCAAGCCTCCATTCACAGGGAGGAAGGAGATCATCTTTGATGACAACCAGTTGCCCAATTTTAATATTTTCTTTTGGAACTTGCCATTTATATCTTTTTTGTAGCTCTTTAAGATATTCGTCTTTCCATCGTTGTGCAAACTGATGCTGTAACGATTTTAATCTTTCCCACCTGTCGCATAACGTTTGGGACGCTGCCGGGGCTTCAGGCAACGCAGTTAGAGGAGCACCTCGCAAAAAATGACCTGGTGTGAGTGCTAATAGTTCATTGGGGTCGTCTGACATTGATGAAAGGGGGCGAGAGTTTAAAACGGCCTCTATTCGAGCCAAGAGGGTAGTAAATTCTTCAAAAGTGAACTTTTGGTTGTGTACTACTTTCTTAAAATGCATTTTAAAGGATTTTACACCCGCCTCCCATAATCCACCCATGTGGGGGGCATTGGGAGGTATAAATGACCACTGGAAACCGTGGCATGAATACTTTTGCCCGATATCTTTGGAGGTGACCTTGAGGAATTCTTCATATTCCCTTCTGAGTGCTCTTTCAGCACCAACAAAATTTGTGCCATTATCGGACATGACCTTGTGAGGCAGTCCTCGACGACCAACAAACCGGGTAAAAGCAGCTTGGAACGAGCCTGAAGTCAAGTCAGAGCAGAGCTCAAGGTGTAGAGCTTTGGTACAGAAACAGACAAATACGCATACAAAACTTTTGTGGTATGGTGCATTTCGCAAAATAGATGTTTTGGTAGCAAATGGGCCAGCAAAGTCTAAGCCGGTTGTTGAAAATGGAAGAGAAAAGGAGCTTCTGTCTGACGGGAGTGCTGCCATCATTTGAGAATGAACTTTCTTTTTGTAAATAATGCATGTAATGCATGCTCTTATGCATTTTCTGATCCCCGATCTTAGTCGTGAGACGTAATATTCTTGGCGAATCGCTCGTATCATTAAATTGTGCTCTGCGTGCATTAAAAGATGATGAGTAAAAGATATGAAGAGTTGCATGTATCTAGAGTTTACCGGAATGATAATAGGGTGCCGTTCATTAAATGAAAAATCGGCTTCAGATATTCTGCCATTGACTCTCATGACATTATGCGTATCTAAACATGGGTTAAGAGTAAACAAAGAACTTTTTTTACTGATTTTTTTTGAAGTGAGCAAAGACTTATGTTCTCTTTCGTAGTGCCTTTTTTGAGTTAGTACAATTTGACGCTTTTTGGTGTCGAGAAATTCATCACGACTTATGTGTGGGATATTTTTAATCATTAAAGTAATTGTTTCTGCATTAGGGATTTTTTTAGGACAAAGATTGAGAAGCTGCGATTGGGAATCGTACTTTCTGATATTTGCAAGTTTTCTGGTTTGATCGATAAATCTGTAAACATACGTTAAAGTTCGAAGGGCTTTATCCCATGTTGAAAAATCATTTAAAATATCATATTCTGTGATTTGGTCGTCTTCTGTGTTGTCGTTTTGAGCGGTTGTGTGAAAAATTTCAATTTTTTTACGTTCGGGTGGGATTTCATTTACTACTAAAGAAATTGGCCATTCCTCCGGTGGGTTCTGAAGGAAGCCGGGCCCGTGCCACCATAAAGAACTATTTAAGAGTTCATCGGGAGTGCAACCCCGAGTTCCTAGGTCAGCGGGGTTATCGGCAGAACGGACATGACGCCACGCGGTGTTTCCAACATTTCGTATTATTTGGCCAGTCCTATTTGCAACATAAGTCTTCCATGAGAGGGGGGGTTTTTCTAACCAGGCCAAAACAATAGAAGAATCACTCCATAGATAGAGATCATAGTTCGAAATGTTCAAGGAGTTCGTAAGTTGCTTTATTAACTTTGAAAGAAGGACGGCACTACAAAGTTCCAATCTAGGAAGACTAAGAGGGTCTAATGGGGCCACTTTTGTTTTTGAAACTAACAGATTAATAGAAATACTATTGGGGTCTTGTGTTCTAAGGTAGACTACCGCACAATATGCCTTTTCCGAGGCATCGCAAAAACCATGAATTTGGAGATCTATGGATGGAGAAAAATTTACCCAACGAGGGATTTTAAAATTCGAAATCTGTGACAAGTTTTCAGTGAAATTATTCCATTTAAGAAGCGTGATGGGCTTAACGTTATCGTCCCAATCAATGCCTTCTAGCCACAGCTGTTGCAGTAGAATTTTTGCCCTAATCACAATGGGCGAAACCCATCCAGCTGGGTCGAAAAGTTTTGAAACACTGGAAAGAATTTGTCTTTTTGTTATAGAGGTAGTAGGTGGAATGTGGTCTACACTGTAAGAGAAACAGTCAGACAATGCATTCCATTGAATACCTAGGGTCTTAGTTGCACTAGTTTCGTGAAACTTTAGAAAGTTTGAGTCTAACAAATTTTCTTTTTTGACTGATCCTAATATTTTTGGGCAGTTAGACGTAATTTTTTTAAGGGGAAACCCTGCAGAGTCAAGCAATGTGATGGTTTGAGCTAGAGATTCTATCGCCGACTCAACATCGTGAGCTCCCGATAAAATATCGTCGACGTATGTTTCTTTCCTTAAAATGTGAGCGGCTTGGGGAAACTTTTCTATCGAATCATGAGCTAACTGTATTAGGGTTCTAATGGCTAAGTAGGGGGCGCAATTTACTCCAAAAGTGACCGTTTTAAGAGAGTAATCTTGAATGGGGCCTGTAGGATCTGGACGGAAGAGAATTCTTTGAAAGGGTTGATCATCGGCATGGACTAATATTTGGCGGTACATTTTTTCAATGTCGCCGTTGAAAACTATGGGATAAAGACGCCAATTTAATATTAAAGTCATTAGGTCGGCTTGTAAGGTGGGGCCTACGTGGAGAACGTCATTAAGAGAGTTTCCAGATGTTGTGCGTTTGGAGGCATTAAAAACTATTCTGACTTTCGTACTATGACTTTCTGGTTTCATGACCGCGTGGTGGGGTAAATAATATGAGCTATAGGAATCTTTGAAAACCTTTTCCTGAGTACATGTGGGCTCCATGTGATTTAGTGTAACGTATTCATTTAAAATGTCACGATATGTTCCGGCTAACTCTGGTTTATTCTTTAAATTTGATTCCATGCGAAAATATTGACCCATTGCCGAAGACCTGGATGCACCGAGGGACAATTCGTTGGGAAATTGAGATTTAAAGGGCAGTTTGACTATATACCGGCCATCGATGTTTCGTTTAGTTGTCGTCTCATACAAAGATTGACAATATTCCTCGTCTTCATGTAAGGGGCGAGTGGTGGGGACTTCCTCCAACTCCCAAAACCTTTGTATTTGTTGTGCTAGCTCTTCATTTGACACTTCGGTAGCTGCGATAGAAAATGCGGAAAACGTTTCAACTTCAACTGGGCCACTAATCATCCAGCCGTAAATAGTCTGTTGTGCGAGCAAAGATTCTCCTATAGTTTTAACGCCTTCAAGTAAAAGTTTTGGAATAACATTGCTACCTAGTAACAAGTCAACTTGGCCAGGAGAGTGGAATTCTGGATCCGCTAATTCTAATTCTGTAAGTTCCTCGAAAAGAAAATCAGATTTCAAAAGGGAAAAACTGGGAAGTAAACGAGTAATTTTCGGAACTACGATTGCTTGTATATTAATGTTTTTGTCGAACTTTGCGGATGTTAAAGTTAGATTACAAATAGAGTTAGCATTTCCTACCAACTGACCCCCAAAACCACGTATTTGGAAATTTTTTACCTCTGTTCGAAGCATTAGGCGCTGTTGAAGCTTTTTAGAGATAAAACTTTTTTCCGAGCCCTGATCTAGGAATGCGCGCGCGTTAAATTTTTCCCCTCTATGCTCCACTTGGACTATGGCTGTAGGAAGTAGTGTATTTTGTGTGGAAGACTTATTTAAACCTGATGCAAAGTGCGTGGACGTAGAATCAATGTCGAGGGCTTGTGCTGACGGGTCAGACGAGTTGTCATCTTCAGGGGCTCGATTATGAAAGGGATTTTGGTTTGTTAATTCAGTGTTGGGCTTAGTAAAGTGCAAAAGCGTGTGATGATTCTTCTTACATTGGGCACACGTAAATTTACTAGTGCAATCTTTTCTAAAATGTGTGTAAGAAAGGCAATTCAGACATATTTTACTTTTGGAAACGAAATCGTATCTTGCTTGTACATCAAGCTTTTTGAAATCAGGGCAGTTTTTTAATGAATGGGTGTTCTTACAAATCTTACATGGGAACTGAATAGTACTTTCGGTATTAAAAGTATTAATTTCAGCCTGAACTTTTTTACCGGAGTCAGTTCTGATACCTTGAATACTATTCAATCTCTCAACCACTTCATATCTATTGGAAAGAAATTTATCCATTTGCTCCCATCTGGGGAGCTCTTTATGGGATTCTAAAGACTGTTCCCATAGCGAGAGGGTTTCGTGCGGAAGTTTAGTCGAGCATTGGTATACCAAAATGGGATCCCAATCAGCTGTAGAGATGTGTTGAGCCTTTAAAGCGGCTAGAACATCATTAATTGAGGATTGGATACTTTGAAGAGATTCACTACTTTCCGAAACTATTGGCTTTAGGTTGAGTAGTATTTTTAATTGATTATCTACTAGGATTCTTTTATTTTCATACCTTGCTGTGAGTGCTTCCCATGCTAAAGAGAAATTTTCTCCACACAGCTTATATTTTTTAACAATTACGCCTGCTTGACCACGTACTTTTAGCCTGAGGTGATACAATTTTTGCACAGCGGACAACTTAGGGTGATCCACATATACAGCGGTGAATAGGTCTCGGAAAGACGGCCATTCTTCGTAGCCTCCGTAAAAGACTTCCGTGTCACATGGTGGAACTTTTATGCTCGCGTAGTCATTTTCAGAATGGTTAGGTTGGGGCGGAATGCCAAAAGGAGTGGCAGGTTGAGGAGCTAGTAAAATTTTTTGCAAGTCAAGCATTCGCGATTTGCATTTATGGTAAGACGCTGTGCAAGAGTTAAACTTTCCTCTAGCAGCTTCTAAAAAACCGGGAGTCTCCTCCTTAAAAGTTGAAAGAGACCTGTAAGATTTTCTAAGATTCAGCCAGCGATCGTTAAGATCCAGAAGATACACTTCGAGCAGCGAGTCTGTCAGCTCTTCGCTTGCGGTTTGGTCAAAATTATGACAAAATGAAACAAAATCGTCAGAATCAAAAATGAATTCTGCGTCCATTATATTCTTTCTTTTTCTTTTAAAATGTTTTTATATTTTTAAAATTTAATCGAATTGATTTACCAATTAAATTTGTTTAAATCAATTTTATGACAAAAAGGGGAAATTGGATATTGCTAGAATCTGTGCCGGGGTGTCATACGAAATTGATGGCAACCAGGAGTATAACTAACGATTTTTGTGAGTATTTACCTATAAATGTTTATCAATAACGATTTAAATTTTAATTTAAGTTTTGAAAATGAACTTGTATGTTTTTACTTTATGGGTTTTTTATATATTTGTATTTCAAACAACAAATACAAATATCCACTGATATTCCAATAAGAGTATGTTAAGTTGTTTAGTGTTACCACTATGGATAGTGGTACGAGGAATTAATATTCGTTTAGGATTCCGGTATACATATCAAGATTTATTTTAGTATTTGCTTTATCATGCATATAAAAAGGTGAAACAAATTTCATCAAATATTAATCGCCTGTAATAATCTGCTACTATGTTGTGTTCTTTAGACTTAAAAAAACAAGTAACCTTTTTACCTTTGCTTAGTATTAAAGTTACTAAAGAAATTTAACCATTCAATAGAAAGTTAACTATGTATATTATGGACCGAGTTAAGATTGTGGGTATTTTGTTTATTTTGCCAATGAATTGTATAGTTTTTACTTGATGGTAACTCCGTTCAAAAACAATTCTCTTGAGTGAAAAAAATTAAAAAAAGGGCCACTAAAGAGAGTGCACAAAATGAGTGAAATTCTTATTAGAATTTAGCTTCCTATTTTCTTTCTGTATATAATAAAAAAAATAAGAGCAAGTACAACTTTTACGATATAAATGCCGAGAAATGACAAATTCAAAAATATCAACTCTTTAAAGTTTCAACAAAAAACACTTCAGAAAAGGGCCACTAAAGAGAGTGCACAAAATGAGTAAAATTCTTATTAGAATTCAGCTTTTTATTTTTTTTTTGTGTATAAAAAAAAATAAGAGCAGCGACTTTTACTATTAAATGCCCAGAAATGGCAAATTCAAAATTATCAACTCTTTTTAAAGTTTCAACAATCTCTCACTGGGACGTAACGTATCCAAAATCTCTGTTGGTTTACTATGTATGAGTATGTCTACTTATTTGCGTATATAAATATTTTTCTTGTCTTTGAAAACAAAAAAAAACTTACATGTTTTGCTTGAGTGATATTTTTTTTTCTCTTTTTTCGGTCTGCCTTGTAAACTCTTTTTCTGCTGGTAGTTTTGTGCGGCTCGACGCTGGCGTCTCTGCTTGAGTTTTTCTTCACTTGTTGTATTTGTTACTCACAATATTATTTTCGGCTCAACTTTACAATTTGCGTATTTTTGTTATTTCTTTTTGAACCTGTTCCGTAAACTTTAATTTTTTTCTCTTGTCTAAGCCTTTTGTGTTTGCTCAAATCTGATTCTGAAAAAGAAATATTTTAAAAACTTCCATTTGACACAAACATTTTTTTTTTTTTTATATAATAAAATAATGACAAATCAATCTGTCTTCACCACTTTCCATTCGAAATTGTTTATATGGGGGAAATTATGAAGATGAAGGAAAAATTAAGCTGCGTTGTATAATTAGCGGAACCAATATTAAATTTAAGTGAATTGCTGTTGGGAACACCACTTCGAATGGATTTTATGACGACAATTGAATGAGGTAAAAAAACGATATTTGTGTAAAGAACAAATGCAGAATTTTGTCCCTTCCCCTCTCCTCTGCCGGCTTATTCGTATTGTTCTCTCTTTTTTTTTTTTTTGTACTGAAACCGCAATCTGTAATTGTATTGTAAACAGAGACAATTAAGTTTGAAAGAAACACCTAACCTCACTTTTGGCACTTATTTTCCAATTTATTAATTGTGCATTACGATGAAGTAATCGATGGTTGGGAATCTAGCGAGCATGCAAAAAAAATAGGAATGCATACCAACAATAATGACTTGACCTGAAGTTTTTTTTTTTTTTTTCTTGGGGAAACTAAATAGATGAATTAATCGAGTATTTTTTTTCTATTAAATGTGAAAAATTAAATTAATTGTGGAATATATTTCCTGGATCAAGGAAGGCTTCGAAGGACCATGTTCAAATTTGTGGACAATTTACAACGTAAAACCTCAAAGTTGTGGGCAAATTACAACATAAAAACTTACGGGATGTAAAATTCATCAATTTCAATGGTGTAGGGAGAATAGAGTCAGGAGGGGTTTCCTGAGATGCCTGGTTTGGAATAATAAACTCAGACTAACTACGGGATGTTAGCGTAACAATAAAATTAAAAGCGGGAAGTTTTCAATAAGACTTACATTTATTAACAAAGCTATACAATCGATGAGAAATAGTGTAGTTATGTGCGTGAATTACTTCTTTCCTCGTTGCTGGGTGGATTAGAATAGAATCGCGCCTTCTTGTCGTCAAAGACAAGATGGTTCGGTCATTATTACAATGACCGAGCGACAAAGAAGGAAGTAATAAATGTCACATAAAAGGCAATGATAATAGTAATAATAAAATATTCTATTACAATATAAAGATGAGAGAATATATAATTTAAAACTCGATAAGTACATAAAATAATTAAAAAATATAGTAAGGAGAATGTACAAAGAAACTGACATTAATTTTGAAGAAAACCAAGTTAATTCAATGCTTTTCGGTAGCAGTTATATCAAAATTAATGCTTTGTTCCAAATATAAATATACAAAATATAGTTGTTTTAAATTCATATGTATAAAATTCATGGAGTTTGTAATAATTGAATATTTACAAAGTATAAATACAATATTTATATAAAGCTGGCTAAGAGGGTCAACTACGTTGAACATCATCTTTGGGACAATGTCTGATATAGTTCATACGAAAATACAAACAATTTTGGTATCATTCGTTCTTTGTCATACTAAGAAATAACTTTTTTCCTTTTTTAGTCCCAACTGAATTTGAACCTGGAACCTCCAGTTTATTAGCTTTATATCTACCTAACTACTTGATTCAAACTTTATTTTCAAAACTGTATGTCTAATTATTACCGATTGGCAGTGACAAAGTATGTGTTTCATCGTATCATCCACTCCTGGTGAAGCGAATCTTTTACAGCTAGCAGCTAGACGTCTAAAGTATATGAATATTTTAAAATTGCATAGGCTAGTTAAGTTCGTAAATGAGTAAAGTCAGACCAGGGTCAAAACGGAAAGTAAAGGGAAAGTACTTGCCAACATTATGGGACATTTTTTAGAGCTCTCTGAAAAAACTGTCTAAATGGGCTAGAGACTGTGGTCTGGGAGTAAGTCCGAGTAAAACTAAACTTACCTTGCTTACATGGAATAATAATATTCCTGCTTTTAATCCTATTTCTCTTGACGGCACTGAAATCGACTTCTGAGAGGGAGCCAATTATCTTGGAGTATTTCTAGATAGGAAGTTGAATTTTTGTCGTACGGATGAGAAAAGCAACGATGGCTTTATATTCCTGAAAAAGGGGCATTGACAAACGATGGGCCTTTAGCTCTAGAGTCGTTCCCTAGATTTATATAGCGATGGCGCATCCGGTTGTGCTTAATGGAATCATTGTCTGTTGGCCAGCTTTAAAGACAAAATGAAACAGTGTCTTTTTCACAATGGTACATAGAATGTCGTAGATGTGTATTACTGGAACTCTTCTTACTACACCTACGGCTATACTACAAATCCTCCTTCACCAAATACCATCGGTAATTTGACTTATAGGTTAGGTTAGGTTAGCACACTGCAATGGAAGAACAACAATATATAAATATCACAACAATTAAACTTGGAAACATTTAAAGCGATCTATAGCAAAGCGGAAGGTATCTTCCGCCGAAATCGACACTATTGTCGAGGAAAGATAGAGTGTTTGTGGGCTGAAGGGATACAATGCAATTTATTCAATTGAAAAATGTGTCTGTTAGGAATTTACCCTGTTATTGCTTGATGGAAAGTCATCAGCTCTTGACGAATCATAGGAAATTTTTGAAAACCTACAATGAAATTTTCTCAATGCTAAAAATAGCTACATATCGATGGCCTATATTTAAAACCCTCTATCTTCCATTTTCACGGAAATTACTTTTTGATGGCAAAATATTCAGTAAAACGGCCCTCATCTATGGTGTAAAATTCATAACAAAAATAATTTTTTTTTTGATATTTTATTTGCATTTTTGGTTTCCTCTATCTCTTACACAATTAATTTTTCTGAATGCAAAACCCTCTATCTTTTCAAATAACACTATGCTAGTCGCAAAAATTAACAAGCTGGGCAAAGCTAATTCGGGTACGCTGAATTCAATGGTGCTAGCCGTTTTTTGGAGTTAGCGCTCGTATTAGCGATATTCGCGATTTAAAATTGTAAAGCCTTGGTACTACAAAAATTAAATTTTTATGCTTTTGGGATAGTTTTTAAATATTAATTTAGAAAATACATTGTTTTTTTCACAAAAAAAAAAAAAAATCCGCGAAAAAAAAAATCGCGAAAAAATTTTTCTTCGAAAATTTTGTGTCTGTAATTTATCGTATTCTACTCATTTTCATAAATTAATAGGAAAATAAAAAAAATTTGGAAAAAAAAATTTCGCGAAAAAACATTTACGCAAATAATTTTTTTTTTTTCATTTTCAATAGAGTTTAGATGTTAAAAATTCAGCAATTCTCTAAATAATATGAAAAAAATTGTTTTTTTTCTACTTAAAAATAAAAAATAATAATCGCGAATATCGCTAATACATACGCTAACTTTGAAAAAACTGATATTACAATGGGATTTAATGTACAAGAACTAGCTTTACCAGATGGCTGTCGTAAATTTAAGTCAAACTAAAAATATTTGTACTGAATCAATTTTTTCACGAAAATAAAGATTTTTCGCGAGCAAAAAATTTTTTTTCGCGAAAAAAATTCACGGTATTATGGTTTGTTGTGCTAGTTAAACAGACTTGAATGGTTTTAAATTTAAAAATTGTCGCAAAAGTTTAAAAACATCGCTTTTATTGTACTTGAGCATCAAAATTTTTAATCGCAATTTTCGCGAATACGAGCGCTAACTTCTAAAAACGGCTAGTACACTCAAAAGAAAACCTCTGTCAAAAAATCTGTAAAATGACTTTCAATTTAGAATTTCAAATTTTTAGCGGATTTTTCTGCTGAACTGAATAATTTAGAAGAATTCTTTGCCATTCAATTTCTGAAAAAACCGAAATTTTACAGAACCTTTACTGACTCTGTTTGCTAAGTTTTAAAAAGTTTTTGTGCTGATTTTCAGCAGATTATTTTGCTAATTTAACAGATATTTTTTGTTGTCTTTTTTTAAGTATATTTTAAATGTCGGCCTCGCAAAAATGAAAATCAAATGTCACTATCTGAAAATTAAAGTAGACGAATATAAAGAGCTTAAATGTGTCACTAAATATGTTACACAAAATATAATTTTGTCGGCTTGCCAGTTTGTTGCTGCTTTTAAACAAGAGAAGTTCTTCAGTTCATGCACGCAAACGTAACGATACAAAATTCAAAACCACCTTTGGAATGACAAGTTTAAAATTTTTTGTCTGTCGATTTTTGTAGTTTTTAAATTTGTTTTGTTATTTTGTTTTCTTATTATAAGTGTGGGTGTTGTGTTATTTTTGCTTTCTATTCTTTCATGTGTGCATGTTACGACATGCCGCTTGTTGTTCACATTAAGAATTTTATAAAGTTTTTAATATTATATAATCGTATAAATATTTATTCAATGTAATAAGAAAGTGTTTTTGAAGAAAGATATTTTTACAGAAAACATTTTATTTTGCTCAAACTAAGTGTAATTTCAAATTTTTCTGCTTAAATCAACAATTTTCTCCGCCGAAATTAGCAGATTTTTCTGCTGAAATCAGCAGTTTTTTCTGCTAAAATCAGCAGATTTTTGTGCTTTCTTGACAGATTTATCTGCTGATTTAACCCAGGTTATCAGACAGAAATCTAGCAAACCGCGTCTGCTAAATTCAGATTTCTCATATGGCTCAAAATAGGTGTATTTTCAGCAGATTTTTCTGTTGATTGGACAGAGTTTTTATTTTGAGTGTACCATTGAATTCAGCGTACCCGAATTAACTTTACCAGTAGGGTGCCCAGCTTGTTAAAAAAAGGGTCAAATTCAAGCATAATCTACTAAATTATAAATATTTTTTTATACCCTCCACTCTAGTGATAGAGGGTATATATAAGTTTGTCATTCCGTTTGTAACACCTCGAAATATTGGTCTAGGACCCCATGAAGTATATATATTTATGATCCCCGATAGATTTTAAGTCGATCTAGCGATGTCCGTCCGTCCGTCCGTCTGTCCGTAGAAAACACGCTAACTTTTGAAAGACTTCACAGAGGCTACTGAAGTTTGTCATATATGTTTTTCATTTACCTGGTCAGGTTGGTATTGTAATCCAGCCAAATCGGTCCAGTGGTTCAAAAGTTATGAGCAAAAGAGTAAATTTCGGCAAGGGTGTTTCGCGAATTTACGAGATAAAAACACGATAACTTTCGAAAGACAAAAATGAGACTACTGAAGCTTGGCACGTATCTTTGCCGTTCCCCGGATCTTTTTGTTTTTAAATTTCAGCTCAATCGGTCCAGTGGTTCAAAAGTTATAAGCAAAACCCTGAATTTCAAATTAGTTTCATCTAAAATGCCACGTGTTTTAACAAGTTTTAAAAGCATTGGTGGTAACTAAACAATGCTTTTCAAACTTTTTTAAATTTTAAGCAATGCTTTTTAAACTTGTTTAGTTTTAAAAGCATTGATAACTTAAAAACCACACTCGAAAAAAATTTTACACTCAAAAAAAATTTTACACTCAAAAAAAAAAATGTACACAAAAGATTTTTTTTTTTTTTTTTTAAATTACAATATTTTGTGTACATACGTACGTGCATTCACTCAGAAATATTTTTACAGTACAAAAAACATTAAACTCGAAAAAAATTTTACACTCAAAAAAAAAAAATAGTAATTTTTCTTTTTTTTTTTTTTTTAAAATGACAAAAAAAGAGTTTTTTACTCAAAATAAAATATTTCTAATCAAAACTGTTAATTTTTTCACATTAAAAAATGTACTATCCTTTAACAAAAATTCATTGTAGAGGGTATTCATAGATTCGGCAAAGTCGAATTTAACTTTTCTACTTGTTTTTAATAATTTCATCATGCATTCCTTGTTTTGATACTAACTTTTGCATGCTGAACATGAATTTGTCAACAAAAAAAAGAAACACGATTTTGGTCCACTTATGCTAATTTTTTCTGAAAATTCTTGTTTGACTTTTTTGAAAAATATGGCTAAAAATTTGGATGTCTTTTGTACATTATGAAACAAAAATTTTAATTTTAAAAATCGCGATGCTGATTGGCATCTGTGGACTAAAATCACGTTTTTAATTTTTTTTACTATTTTTTACATAACATACTCAACAGTTCAACTTTTGATATGAATTCGGTAAAAATATATTTTTTGTCTTTAAAATCAGCACCTGTGGACCAAAACCGCGATTTCAGAATTTTTTGTAAGCCGTTATCATTAATAAATCACGTCAAAAATTTACCGATGTCATAAATGAAATCATAATAATTAATTTTTATTAAAATTCATAACCCTCTATCTGATCATTTTTATTCATGTACTTCAAATATTTTTGAGAAACAAAACCCTCTATCTATCATAAAATCCCCAATAATGCAACATTTTAAAAAAGAATTATATGTGAGATTCGGTAGTTGATTTACAAAAATATTGTAGAACATCGAATTTTAATTACTCTAATAATACGCGAAATAAACAATTTTTTGGCTCTCCTGAAAATTTGTGTTTTTTTAGATAGAGGGTTTTGAATATAGGCCCTCGATATGGTTTTGAATTGAGAAAAGTGTGAAAGAAAAATTTTAATTTTTCTAAAAATTTAGACATCCTGGTTTGTTTCTTACTACTTAGTTTCATATTATCCACACTAAAAATAATCCTACAGTAAAAAATACAGTAAAAGTGTTATAACTTTAACTATACTACTTTTTTAGTAATTTACAGTATAAATTTAGCTTTACAGTATAAATTTAGTTATTTTTTTGAAATTGGAATACTTTGAACTTTACTGAATACTGATTTTTTACCGATTTTTTAATAATTTTTGTTAGTAATTTTAAAAAATTTGGAAAATTATTTTTGACACCTAATATGGTAAAATTTACATTTTTGAATATTTTTTTTTTCAAACGCACATAGCAAATTTTCGTTGAAAAAAAAATAAATGTATATTTTTTTTTTAAATTTCCGAAATAGATAATTGCCAGCTATCAAGCTCAATAATTATATATTTTTGAAACATTTTTTTTTTGTTAAAAAATTTTTCAAAATCGATTTTGGATAGGTTTTCGCTTTTAAATTTGTTTACCGTTTTTTTATAACTGCGTTAGTAAAAATTGACTAACGCGTTGTAGGGCCCTTTAATACTAACAATTAGTAATAACTACCAACTTTTTAGTAAGGAATACTGTACAATTTCTATGAGTGCAGTTATAATAATCTTCAGAAAAACTTTTAATGTCAAATTTATTTAGTTAATAGTCAATAAAACTCTATATGTGAAAATTATTTACAGATCGCAGCCGACAAGAATTGAACTCATCATCATCTGTAATACTTTGCTATTAACTGCTTGTAACGTACAATCACTCTAGACCGATACGCCAAGTAGGCTGTTAAGCAGGTATCAACTAAATGTTTTTTCAGTTGAATTTACTTACAAAATATTTTGAGTGTACGATATCCATATGAATACGAAATAATCTTTATTAAATTTAACCCAGCAAAATTTTCTGTTCCAAATAATCGGTTCCAGAACGCATCAAATTACCATGCAACCGGTTCTACTTTACATTCCAGAATCAGTGATTTTTGTTTGAAATTGTCCCGAAAACAATCATTTTTTAGAACAAGTAGTTTTTTTGAAAAATAATAGAAAAATAATTGAAAAATACATAGAAAATTTTGTTGCGATTACTGTAAAATATATTCAAGAATCTATTGAACTAGGAATTTGTTCCAAAAAATTTTCCTGGGTAAGTTTATACTTACTTTTGCTTTAGATGATATTCCTGTTAGTTTTGAGTTATCGAAATTTTCCCTAAGGTCCACATTGTTTCATAAGGGGACAACGAAAATTTTAAACGACGATATTGCCGAAAAGCCGAAACACCCCAACCTTAAAATCGTCTCTTTTATATATATTTTAAGTTTCAGGCAAATCGGTTTATAAGTTGAGATACTTCCCTTATCGGAATAGATGTTGACTGCGGTTTTAGACAAGACATTGCAACTCAACCAGTCAGCCACTTCCTTTAATGCCAGCATTTCTGTCTGGTAAACACTGCTATGATTTGGCAATCTCCAAGCCATGCTTCGATTCATCTGTGTAAAAATTTATGAAAGCTCCACTACCCGGAATGCCCGTCATCCAAGACTTCCTGGATGGTATCATAGTGAGAAAGTGGTGTTCAAAAAGGCTCACAGGATCGCGCTATGGTCACAATCGCTGCTGCTCCATTGCAGTGCGCTAATCAGCCGAACTGCCGACGTAGCCACATACTGCCTACTCAATATGTCCAATGGAATTAGGTGAAGAAGGATTTCTAATGCAGCCGTAGGTGAAGTACAATGAGAACCATTGATGCACATCGACGCCATTATCTGTACTCTCGCGATAAAGACATAGTTTTCTTAGGCCACCAGACGATGATTCCATACAGCAGAATTGGACGCAACACTGCTGTATAAATCCAATGAGCGAATTTAGGGCTAAAGTCCCAGCGTTTTCCAATAGTCTTTTACAGGAATATAAAGCAATGGGCTGTGCAACCTTTTTTCGGAATAATCGACCGGATGCGAAAATCCGAAAAATGTTGGTTTGACATCAGCAATTGGTTATAGAGTTTCTCTTTCGGTTAAAACCGTAACCGAAACCGCGGTTATTGAAGCCGAAAACCGAACCCGAAACCGATCCATAAATGTTCGGTAACCCGTTGTTTTGTTAATTTAATAGATTTTTTTTATTTTTTTCTCATTTAAAAAAAATTATTTAAATTAACAACTACTTTCACATATATATTTTGTTTTTCGTTAAAAAATATTAATTAGTTACTTTTGTGATTAAATAAGCTAAATTTCGTTGCTACGCAGTCACTTTAACTATTTAATGTTACAGTGACTAAATGCTTCATATTATATTCATATTAAAAAAACTTGTCAAATTACTAGAAAAACTCTCGTAATCCCATTTTACCAATATTTGACAGTTTTCCTTGTTTTTTAACAAAACATTTTTGATCGAACTTTAAAATTTTCGTTGTAATTTTACAATTTTTTTCGTTAATGTCCAAATTTCCAAGGTAATTTTACAAAAAAATCTAGTTAAGTTACAAAAGTTCCTTGTAAGTATTACCGCATGCAAAAATTTGTAAAATTACAATTTTATTGGTAAAAAACTTGTAAAATTACAAAAAGCTCGTAATTTTTACTAAACATTTTTGAAAAATTGGAGGTAGCACACAATCTAGTAAAGTCACGAGAAGTCCTTGTAATTTTTATTGCGTCAAAAAATTGTAAATTTACAACTTTATTGGTAAAAAGCTTGTAAATTATTTGTAATTTTACAAGCTTTCGTTTTATTTGTTAATAGAGAAACAAGTGACTAAAATCGAGTGTCAAGTTTTCTATTTTTTTTTTATATTTTTTAGGTTACTTAGACTGTTTGTCTCAATTAAAATACAGTTTATGATGACAAAATTAAAATATTTTTAATTTAAAATTCTCACTTTACTAAGATAATTTAAGTGTTTATATCCAGTTGATGAAAAATTATACAGTTCTGAAGATGAGGAACCACTGAATCTTTGGAAGATGAACTGAATTCTGCTTTTTAAAAGTCATAAGCGAAAGCTAAACCAAAATGGTAATTTAAACTGAACTCAATTCTAATAAATAATCTATTTAAAAATTAAATTTTTTCGCAGAAAATTTTTTTTACTGATAACCGAAAATAACCGAAACCGATCGGTTATTCAATTTTTTATAACCGAAACCGCGGTTAATAAATTTATCGGTTATTCAGAAACTCTAATTGGTTATGTGAGTGCGGGTTCATAATGGTGGAAAGGAAAAAGTAAGTTATTAAATATATGATTAAGGATGATTTTTTTTTTTATTAAGAACTACCATATAATTACAAATTATATACTAATTTTACCTAACCGAGAACTGGTAACAATGACCTTCGTCTCGTTGTAGCGAATCAGACCAAGGCCTCTGGTGGGAATCGAACCCACGACCCCCAGACTCATAGGCTAGTACGCTACCAACTAGCCTACTGGGGCGCCTTTAAGGATGATTATTTTGTACTGTATTACTTTTTTATCTTAAAATAATCATCTATTAAAATAATTGTAATAATAAATTATTATTAATTTATAAATTCATCAATAATCCATTTAAAGTGATGAATTTCTTTCAAAATCTCTAAAAGAAAAAAGAAAATGAAGATCAACTTAAAAAACAACAGAAAAGGCAACAACACAATTTTGTGGCAAATGAAGATTACAAAAAAACAGCATCAACAACAATTCACAAAAATTAAATGGGGAGCTGGTTGGATGGATGGCTGAATGTATGACGATTGTAAGTGCAATCGTACATATGAAATACATATGTTGGTAGTGTTGTTGTATGATTTTTTATACAAACATATATTTTTTTATAACCAACAGACACGCCCTTTCGTTTTTCAACTGCATCCATCCATCCATACAGCAGCAACAACAACAACATACAACAGTAATAACGTCTTATTCTTCAGCTGACATGGTGGTACTTCAGCAGCAACAACAACAATAATAACAACATTAACAACTGTTGCTACTCTATGAGTACCACAGCATATGATGATGATGTTGAGGATGCTGATGATGATGAGCTTTATCCTATTCTAGGATGGATGATAACTTGGCAGTCAGTCAGTCACTCAGTCATTTATATATAAAGATTATTCGTTCATTCGTTTGTTTGTATTGTATTGTTGTAATTTAAGATATAATAATAATCATAAAAAAATTGTACAATTTATTGTTGCTGATGTTGGTTGTTCAGTTGTTGTTGTTTGACTTTTTTTTTGTCTTTTTCTGCTGTTTGTTGTTGCCTTGTTTTATTTGGTTGGTTGATTTGTTGATATGATGATGGTCGTTTGGTAGAAAATTTCTTGTTCATCATCAGCATCCTGCCTGCTTGCCTGCACTTTTTTTCGTTTTTTTTTTTAAAGATGGCTGTTGCTGCTGCTTAAGTTTGCAACATGCACTTGAACTTTCATTTTATCATCTTCATCATTGTTAAAATCATCGACATCAGTTACATCTTTCCTGTATTTGAAAATTCATTCTATTTATGACAGTGCTGATAAGTTAGGTCGAATTGTACTATTTTTAGAATTTTTGGTACAATTTTTTTTTAAATATGTAGTTATTAATTTAATAGGATTACAGACTCTTATTCCATATTCTTAGCCGGGTCCATGTTCCTTACTAAAAGAATATATCATTAAAAAGTTTTTATACTCCACTCTAGTGATAGAGGGTATATGAGGCATTCCACACCAAATGTCCAGCGAAAAAAAACATTTGTACAGTAAATTTCTGAATAGGTTGTATGGATAGCCCTATAGGGAACTAAGAAAATTGCGTCTTTGGTTTTTCAATTTTTCAAAAACTGGGCTTAGGAGGCGTGGTCAAATATTGGAAAAATTATCAAATTTGTGGCGAGTTGCCTTGATTAAATATTTATCACATTAAAACGGAATGCACCACAAGCTCAAAAATTTACCATCTTATATAGTTTTGTATGGGCTATCGTTTGAAATTATTTTTTTTTGAAAATTTTCAGAACCCGTTCTGATATTTTCCATTTCTTAAAAAAGTCAATTTATAAAAAATCCGGTCACGGTTGTTAAAAAAAAAATTAATGATTAGATTAGATTAGTTTGTCTATGCACACAAAAAAGTTCATGTGTCATTTGTTTTTGGTTTTTTTCGAGAAAATTGCATTTGAATATTGAATTTCATAAGGACAAGATCTCAAACAATAAACAGTGGAGACGGAATATTTATTTGTTTTTCTTTTTAAAATATCCCAGATGATGGTCAAAGAATTTGACCGAAATATCGGAAAATTAAAAATAAAATAAATAATAAAATTAAAAAATAACTTTTTAGTTTTTTATTGTTTTTCTGACCTAAAGCCGAAATAAAAATAAATAATTATTTCATAACAATTTTGTAATTTGCTTGTATTTTCTTGTTTCAACGTAGCGCATGAGTAACATTTATGCAAATATTTAATACAATTTAATTCAAATTTAATATTCAAATGCGATTTTCTCGAAAAAAAAAAACGAAAAACACATGTCTGAATTTTTTTGGTGGATAGACAAACAAATAAACTTAAAAAAAAAAAAATTAAAAAAAAAAAAACAAAAGTGGCCGGATTTTTAATAAATTGACTTTTTTAAAAAATATAAAATTTCAGAACGGGTTCTGAAATTTTTTCAAAAAAAAAAAAAATTTAATCGATAGCTCATGAAAAATTATACAAGAATGAACATTTTTGAGATTGTGGTGCATTCCGTTTTAATTTGATAAATATTTAAACAAGGTAACTTGACACAAATTTGACAATTTTTCCAATATTTGACCACGACTGCTAAGCCCAGTTTTTGAAAAACCAACAACGCAATTTTCTTTGTTACATATAGGGCTATTCATACAACCTATTCAGAAATTCACGGCACACATATTTTTCTGTAGCGGGACATTTGGTGTGAACTCCCTCATATACATCCATAACACTCTCATTTATTTTTGTACGTTTGTTAAACAAATGGAACATTTTTATGTCAAAAGTTTAGACTTACAAGGAAAGTCTCCCTAGTGTCACCCGCGGATCTTTATGTAATTGGTTTTATTTTGTAGAGCAGAAAAATTAAAGGGACACTTATTTTTTTTTAGCGGCCCAAATTTATATATAGGGGGTAAAAAGAAGGGAAGAAGACAAGGCCATTTTTCAGTTTTTTTTCGTTTATGTCTTATACTAGCTTACCATCCCGGTACTTCGTTACCGGTTGTATTGAATACCGGATAATAGAAGGATCAGAATTACTCCACCGATTTCAAGAAAATTCCCCTAAGTAGTCTTTGTTTTATTTACTTGTGCACGTCTAAGTCTTTTATAAAATAGTATTTCAATGAATAATTTAAACAATAAAATTTGAATAATTTTTGAGCCCTTATATCGGGACTTTGGATTTTGAGTGAATAAATATTTCAGTGAATTAAGAAATTGGAATAAAATTAAGTTTGAGTGAAAAAACATATAGAGAGAAAAAATATGGAGTAAAAAAAGTTAAATACGAAAAGTTTAAGTAAAAAGTATCATTTCATATTGTTCCCTGCTCTATTCCATTTCGTTCCCCGTTCTAAAATTTTAAATTTTAAAATATGTCCTGCTCTTGGGTGTTATTTCTGGGGCTTTTAGTTTAATAGTTAGATAGGTAAAAATAACAATTTGCCCCCTTTTCCCCATAAAATTAATTTTTTTAAAAAACTGTTTTTTTTGTGCTAGGTGATCCTTTATTTAAAATATCAAGTTTCTGAACCATTTTTTCAATAAATATAAGAATAACCAAAATTTACACTTTTCCATTATAAAGGAACAAAAAAAAAAATTGTACCAAAAGTACACTTTCTTACCCCCGTTAGAAACGAAATTTCCAAAAAGAACCTCTTCCAGAAAGTTTTTTCTTCACCGAAGGACCCTTTTTTCCATATTTTAATTTTCTACGATTGCTTTAGCAAATATTAAAAGTACAAAAAGAATTTTACATTCCTAATTTTAAGTTTCTAGAACCATTATGTCAAAAAATATCAAAGATACCGAAAATACACTTTTTTAGCCCCACTTTCTTTAGCGGAATTTTAAAAACGTATTTTTCCCAGAATGTTTATTTTTTTACCGAATTCTCCTACATTACAAATTTTAAGATTCTAGGAAATATAAAAAGTTTCTATAAATATAATTTCGGGAAATAAAAAAGTACCAAAAAGTGTACTTCCGGTACTTTTTATAAAGGGTACTTTTTATAAAAGGTACTTTTAATAAAAGGTACTTTTTATAAAAGGTACTTTTTATAAAAGGTACTTTTTATAAAAGGTACTTTTTATAAAAGGTACTTTTTATAAAAGGTATTTTTTATAAAAGGTACTTTTTATAAAAGGTACTTTTTATAAAAGGTACTTTTTATAAAAGGTACTTTTTATAAAAGGTACTATTTATAAAAGGTACTTTTTATAAAAGGTACTTTTTATAAAAGGTACTTTTTATAAAAGGTACTTTTTATAAAAGGTACTTTTTGTAAAAGGAACTTTTTATAAAAGGTACTTTTTATAAAAGGTACTTTTTATAAAAGGTACTTATATAAAAGGTACTTTTTGTGAAAGGTACTTTTTATAAAAGGTATTTTTTATAAAAGGTACTTTTATAAAAGGTACTTCATACAAAAGGTACTTTTTATAAAAGGTACTTTTATAAAAGGTACTTTTTATAAAAGGTACTTTTTATAAAAGGTACTTTTTATAAACGGTACAGAATTTTCAGAGAGTAATTGTTCCAGAATGTTTTATTTCACTAAAGGATCCTACATTCCAAATTTCAAGTTTAAATAACCATTACTTCAGTAAATAAAAAAAGTACCAAAAGTACACTTTTTTACCCATTTGACCCCCGTAGAATGAACATTGGCAAAACCCAGCCATAGTGAATCTTTTTTCCGGGAGGTAAACCTACATTGCAAATTTCAAGTTTCTAGTACCATTAATTAAGGAAATCTAAAAGGTACCAAAAGTACAGTTTTTTACCCTTTTTACCCCATTAGAATCATCATTGGCAAAAATCCAGCCTTTATTCCGGGAGGTGAACATACAGTCCAAATTTCAAGTCTCTATGACCATTATTTCAGGAGATATAAAAAGTACCAAAAGAACAGTGTTTTACCCTTTTTACCCCCTTAGGATCAACATTGGCAAAAATCAAGCCTTAGTGGATCTATATTCCGGGAGCTGAACTTACATTCCAATTTTTAAGTTTCTAGCACCATTGTTTAAGGAAATACAAAAGGTACCAAAAGTACTCTTTTTTACCCTTTTTACCCCCTTAGAATCAACATTGGCAAAAGTCCGGCCTTACAGGATCTACATTCCGGAAGGTGAACATACATTCCAAATTTCAAGTCTCTATGACCATTATTTCATGAGATATAAAAAGTACCAAAAGTACAGTTTTTTACCCTTTTTACCCCCTTTGAATCAACATTGGCAAAAGTCCAGCCTTACAGGATCTACATTCCGGGAGGTTAATATACAGTCCAAATTTCAGGTCTCTATGGCCATTATTTCATGAGATATAAAAAGTACCAAAAGTACAGTTTTTTACCCTTTTTACCCTCTTAGAATCAACACTGGCAAAAATCCAGCCTTAGTGGATCTATATTCCGGGAGGTGAACCTACAGTCCAAATTTCAAGTCTCTAGCTTCAGCGGTTTGGGCTGGGCGATGATGAGTCAGTCAGTCAGTCAGTCAGTCAGTCAGTCAGTCACGTTACTCTTTTATATATATAGATTATGCAAAGAAACCTAGTCATGTAACATACCAAATGAAAGGTCTTTGGAAAACCTATCTACGTGTGCTAAGAACGTGTCCAAACATGCACAACTTTTCGTCATATTGAGTAAAATACCAAAATTTTAGGACATTTTTGTTAAGAAGTCGAAAAATATTATTTTCTTTGGCCCGTTGTTAGCACCACGAGACAGGTATTTTTAATACCTTTAATCTGGTACCACATATGCCTATATTAATTTTGTTTAAATAGGCGTAAATCGTTAAAAACTGAAAAATGGCCTTGTCTTCCTATATTTATTATATTTTTTCGGTTTAAGCCAAGTGTATTTTTAATTTGCTGTTTGTGTTTTTGATTGAAGAAGAAAATTGTGTCTTCTAAAGACTAAATTGAATGTGGATTTATCCAGACTATCCCAGCGAAATTTTCGGTTGCAAAGAACCGATTGTGGAACAACTTATACTTCCCTAGAACCTGTTCTAATTCTTGTGCAACACCGATTCTTTTTACAAAGGGATTGTCCCAAAAGCAACAGGTGTTTGTAAGCAAAATTAGAACAGAGTTTTGTTCCTCGGAATCGGTTATAGAAGTGAAATTTGGAACAGAAATGAGAATTAAAGAAATATCTTAAATTGCATTAATTTATTAAACAAAGATAATCATATATGACATGGAATATTTACATTTTTTAACACACATTTATCCTTTTTCGCCTTCAAAGTTGCATTTTGGGCCTTACAATAATGACATTCTCGAACATAGATTTTCTGCAGACAAAAATAAAAAACATAATATTATTAGTATTTGGCCCGACCTAGACAATAAAAATTTAATTTACTCACCTTTGTTTCAACAATTTTCACGATTATATCCTGCTATTTTAGTAGAATTTCGTGTTTTTTCTTGGTTAACAAAAATAAATCGATATTTTTTTTTTAATTTTTTTGATTGTTATGAAACTTTGATTGCAGAGAACAAGCTTCACAATAATTTTCACTTAACTTGTTCTGAATAATTAAAGTGTAATAGTGTTTGGTTACCAAAGAACCTGTTCTAGAACAAGTGTTGTCAGAATCGGTTCTGAAAAATTTTCCTTGGTGGATTCTGTAGCCACTTCTACTTCGTCTGTCGTTTTGGTGAAAAAAATTATGAAAAAAATTAGGTGTAATAAAAAATGTGACAAAAAAAAATTGATAAAAAAAAAACAAAAAACTTAATGAAAAAAAAGTTTTTGATAAAAAATGAAAAAAATTTGATAAAAAAAAAAAAAATTATGAAAAAAAGTTGATGAAAAAAAATTTATGAAAAAAACAATTTGATGTTGCAAAAAATTTGATAAAAAAAATATTTTTTGTTGAAAAATAATGTTACGTTTTATTCACCAGTTGGTGGAAATCGGTTTTATTCACTAGCAGATTTTTATTATCCAAGTTGAATTACACCGCTCAACACTCATTTTCCGGTTTGAATTCTGATGATCAATTTTAGTACACTTTGATCTCCTGATTCCAAATCTGTTCTCAAAATTTTCCCATCACGTCCAGATTTTTAGTTATTCACGGTTGAAAATGCGAAAAATTACCATTTTTGCATTATTTAAAAGCCTGCACATCAGCCATTCAGTGGAATACAAATCTGCTATAAAGCGCAAAAGTATAATTTTGTCTATGGTCTCCAACATAGAACACAATTTTTTTCAAAATAATTACGTTTGGTTGGGCTTACTTGCGTTTTAAAATGATACTCTTAGAATTACAGTGACAGTGTTTTTTTTTTTAAATGCATGCTTGGTAGTGAAACAACTTAAAATTTTTTTGATCATATTTTTGAGATCATAGTTCAATTCTACTATCACGCTTTATACCAGATTTTTATTCCACCCAGTGGCTGCTGTGCAGGCTTTCAAAAAGGCAAAAATCGCGTTTTTTCGCATTTTCAACCGCGAATAAATAAAATTCTAGACGTGATGGAAAAATTTGGAGTACAGATTTGGAATCAACGAGTCAAAATCTTTAAAAAATTTGTATCAAACTTCAAACCGGAGTCAAAAACCTTCGATTTGTTGGGCGATGTTTTCTGGTTTTTGTTTTAAAGCCTTTTAAAAATGGTGCTATTTCTAATTTTTTTGACAGTGTTTTTTTTAAATGCAGGCTTTAAAAAAAGGCAAAAATCGCGTTTTTTCGCATTTTCAACCGCGAATAATTAAAATTCTAGACGTGACGGAAAAATATGAAACTTCAAACCGGAGCCAAAAACCGTCGATTTGTTGAGCGGTGTTATCATCCAAGTTACAAATCGAAGTTACAAAACTTTTTGGTTTTAGGAAAATGAAAACAGTAATTTTTATTTTCTTTTTTGTTAGTTGGTAGCTTATATAGTCAAACTGAGGTGGCGTAATGCATCATTTTTAAAATTAGACACCAGCCTAAAAACATTATCATGTTAAAATCTGAAGACCCACGTACAGATTTGTGGTTTTGTATCGTTATTATGACCGATATACATTTTGATTCCTAAAATATCAATTGAAATTCAGAACGATTGTCAACTTGCTAAAGAGTTTTGATCTATTACCAGAGATGAAAACAACTGACAAAAAAAATTACAAATTCCCTGAGAGTTTATGCTGGTAAAATTGTTTAAGCGGCTTTAAATTATAAACTCGATATGAAATTGTCCTTTTCAACCGCAAATCTGAGCAAAAAGTGAGTTTTCCATCACTGTCGATTTGTATACCCTTCACTTTGCAATAAAGTGTATATATTATTTTGTCATTCTGTTTGTAACGCATTGAAAGAGAGTGCCTTGACTGAATTCGAGTGGATATTGTGATTTCTGTCTGTCCTCCTATTGAAATCATACATAATTTTGTGCGTCGAAATTTTTATTTAGTTTTTTTTTTAATTGTGGAGACCCTTCGCGTATTAATGGTTTTATTTTGTATATGTAATTGTATTATTGTTGCAGTGCAAATATACTTCATACCTAAAAAGTATGTTCTAATGTGTTTTATAAAATTTTATGATGATTCTTTTCTTTGACCAAATTAAACCTCTAGCTCCCGTTTTAAGGTTTTTTTTTTTTGTCCCTTTTTGAAAGAAATACAAAAAAGTCTGTACAAAATGACAGTTAGAGGGTTAAAATGTTCTACAAATATTTTCTGCATCAAATTTTACTAGGGGTCCTTAAAGCCAAAGAAGACATTTGGACTGTGTAAAATGCTAAAAAAAAGTATGTGAAAAAATTGTATGTGCAAATTTTACAACTTTACTTTTATTACCATTTTACATAGTCCAAATGTATTTTTTGGCTTTGACGATCCCTAGTAAAATTTGATGCAGAAAATATTTGTAGAACATTTTAACCCTCTTACTGCCACTTTTTTAAAGATTTTTTTGTATTTAAAAAAAAAAAATACAAAAATGACCCCTTAAAACGGGAGCTAGAGGGTTAATTTGGTCCAAAAAAAAAAGAATCATCATAACATTTTATAAAACACATCAGAATGCAATTTTTAGCTCAGAAGTATATTTGCACTGTTTTTTGTCGATATATTTTAACACTGCTTTGGTAAAAAAAATAACAAACTTTGATTACAATGTGCAACAAATTTCGGGTCATCGCATTGAGCCTCAATGCCTTCAACGCCATATGAAAGTAGACCATCAAATGGACAAAATCACCAAAGGGTTTTGCAAAGTCAGTTCGGATTTCTTTTTTATAGCCCACTGAAGTTTTTATTTTTTTATCAAAGGCGTTTGGAAAACGTCAAAAATACTATAATAAGAACACATCTGAGCTTCAAAATATGATTTGATGTCTTCAGTGAAATTTTATGGCAGTTCTTTTCTTATAACATTTTAACCCTCTAACTGCCATTTTAAGGGGTCATTTTAGTCCTTTTTCAAAAACTAAACAGAAAAGTCTAATAAAACGTTCATTTAGAGGGTTAAAATGTTCTACAAATATTTTCCTCATAAAATTTCACTAGGGGTTGTCGAATGTTCAAAGTTTGTGCGACATGCGCAAAGTGCTTAAAAAGAGTCAAGTATAAATAATCAATGTTCGTTATTTATTTTTACCAAAGCAGTGTTAAAACATATCGACAAAAAACAGTGCAAATATACTTTTGAGGTAAATATGATGTTCTGATGTGTTTTATAAAATTGTATGATGATTCTTTACTTTGACCAAATTAACCCTCAAGCTCCCGTTTTAAAGGGTCATTTTTGTCCTTTTTTAAAAGAAATACAAAAAAGTCTATTAAAAAAGGCAGTTAAAGGGTTAAAATGTTTTACAAATATTTTCTGCATCAAATTTTACTAGGGCACGTCTAAGACAGAAAGTTCGTCCAGCATATAGAAAATGTTTAAAAATTTTAAAGTATTCAAATTTTTTTTTTTTATATTTGTTTTTGGCCGAAATAAAAAAAAATACAAGTAAAAAAGTTAAATCCGACTTTGTCGAATATATTAATAAAAAAGTTTATTTATGTAAAAATTAAACGATGTAAAAATGTTTATTTACAAAAAAAAATTAAAAAAAAATCCGCGATAATAAAACTCGACGAAAATGTTTTTTTTTTTTTTTTTTAAATATGTTTGTACTTGTTTAAATACCATTCGGTGATCGATTCTGTTCACATGTGTCAACCAGCCGCCGAATCAAAGCATTTTGTGTTTTTAGGTTATGTTGAATGTACCACAATTTTCGAGGTGTTCTTACATTTTCGTTCATAACTTTTGAACCGCTGAACCGATTTTGCTCAAATGCAATTAGGGCAACAACAAGTAAATATGCTAAGTCTTTGTTATATCTGTTTAATACTTTGGCCGTGATAACTATTTCAGATATCTTGGGAAAAAGTTGCGTGGTGCCGTTCTAGCGGAAATTTGTTGGCGGAGCAAAAATATATTTGAGGACGAAGAAGAATTAGGTGAGAAAAAGACCTAAGCTTTCTTTTTAGTCAAAAAAAAAGGGTCCTATTTGACAAAAAAGTTTTGGATTTAAAAGAAAATCAAATTTTTTTTTTTTATTTTTTTTATAATTTTTTTTGCAAGATTGAAGAAGTAGATAGATAACCTATTTGGGACACATTTTGCTAAAAACAATTGCTAAGAAGTTACATGAATGAGAATAAACACCTCTTTGGCAAAAATATCAAATTCGACCTCCTCTAACCCAGTGAGTCCTTGACCGGTCTCGTTGAAAAATTGTCTCTGCACTACTATCCAATGGGATAGTAGATCGGGATCAAAAGTTGTGTCAGTTGACACGAAAACCCCCATATATATGATTGATCAGTGATCGATTTTTAGACCTTCCAGCGATGCCTGTCCGTCTGTGGAAATGGTGATCACGGCCAATTGCATTTGAGCGAAATCGGTTCAGCGGTTCAAAAGATTTTTTTTTTGCAAATAAACAAATAAACATCGTGGAGGGTATTAATACATTCGACAAAGTCGAATTTAACTTTGTTACTTGTATTTTTTTTTATTTCGGCCAAAAAAGATTTTGAATACTTTAAAATTTTTAAACATTTTCTATATGCTGGACGAACTTTCTGTCTTAGACGTGCCCTAGTAAAATTTGATGCAGAAAATATTTGTAAAACATTTTAACCCTTTAACTGCCTTTTTTAATAGACTTTTTTGTATTTCTTTTAAAAAAGGACAAAAATTACCCTTTATAACGGGAGCTTGAGGGTTAATTTGGTCAAAGTAAAGAATCATCATACAATTTTATAAAACACATCAGAACATAATTTTTACCTCAAAAGTATATTTGCACTGTTTTTTGTCGATATTTTTTAACACTGCTTTGGTAAAAATAAATAACAAACATTGATTATTTATACTTGACCCTTTTTAAGCACTTTGCGCATGTCGCACAAACTTTGAACATTCGACAACCCCTAGTGAAATTTTATGAGGAAAATATTTGTAGAACATTTTAACCCTCTAAATGGACGTTTTATTAGACTTTTGTGTTTAGTTTTTGAAAAAGGACTAAAATGACCCCTTAAAATGGCAGTTAGAGGGTTAAAATGTTCTAAGAAAAGAACCGCCATAAAATTTCACTGAAGACATCAAATCAACCTTTGATAAAAAAATAAAAACTTCAGTGGGCTATAAAAAAGAGATCCGAACTGACTTTGCAAAACCCTTTGGTGATTTTCTCCATTTGATGGTCTACTTTTATATGGCGTTGAAGCCATTGAGGCTCATTTTTCTTGTTGCACAGTGTTATTCATGCTTAACCCTTTTTAAGCATTTTGCGCACGTGTCACAAACTTTGAACATTTGACAACCCCTAGTGAAATTTTATGAGGAAAATATTTGTAGAACATTTTAACCGTCCAAATGGACGTTTTATTAGACTTCTGTGTTTAGCTTTTAAAAAAGGACTAAAATGACCCCTTAAAATAGCAGTTATAGGGTTAAAATGTTCTAAGAAAGGAATCGCCATACAATTTTACTGAAGACATCAAATCACATTTTTGACGTTTTCCAAGCGCCTTTGATAAAAAAATAAAAACTTCAGTGGGCTATAAAAAAGAAATCCGAACTGACTTTGCAAAACCCTTTAATGATTTTGATGGTCTACTTTAAAATGACGTTGAAGCCATTGAGGCTCATTTTTCTTGTTGCACAGTGTAATTAGTGTAGTCAATATCGTCCAATAAAAAATTGGCTAAAAATACCGATTCTAAGATCGCTGAATATTGTTACGAAAATATCGTGTTAGCTTCGTAAATGGACAGAATTGGACCATTCGGAGAAAATGGTAAATCCTAGTCCATGTGATTAAAAACCACATTTATTGTGAAGGGTATTTTAAGATTCGGCCTTGCCGAATTTAGAACTTTTATTTGTTGTATTTGAAACTCTTTTTTTAATTTTTCGTCTTTTTATTATTTGTGGTTTTCTAAACCACATGCAACTATTTTTAATTGTATTTTATTTTTTATTGTTGTACTTGTAAGTTGCTATTGTTGCTGCTGTTGTGCGCTTTTTTTTTCTATATCAACATTATTGAAATTCTTAAATTCCTTAGCTTGTTTATGCTGTTGTTGTCAGTACACGGAAAAAAATATCGTTTATTTTATTTCAATTATTAAATTTAATTGTTTTTTAATTTAATATCATTTAAATATTTAATATTATATTTAATTGATTCAATTAAGATTTTAATTAAATTTGTAACTTTACTTATTTACAAATTCTGATTAGTTTTTACTAAAAAATAAAAATAGTTTTATTCGATAATTTAAATTTTATATTTTTAGTAGGTTTATTGATTTCCTTTACTAATTAAAACTATGAATTTCCAAAAAAATATTTTTCTGTTTTAAATTTATGTTGGTCATTTTTGCAAGAATTTGCTTTTCAATTCTCAATGAGTTAAATATGTATTAAATATGTATTAATATTTTTCTTTGAACATTAGCGATTTGCCATTTATATTCCCTTTGCTACTTTTAGTATAGTGTTTTTATATTTGCTAAGTAGTCTTGACAATGGAATCTGACAAATTATGAAACACGTGTCGGCTAAGTTTGGCAAAAATTACCAACATAAATAAATTTAAAACAGAAAAATAACACTGTGCTACAAAAAAAACCAAATTGAATATACTTTTAAAATGAGGTAGTTAAGGTTGTAGGTCTCGTCGAAAAGATCACAAAAATGCCCATCAAACTTGCCAGACACCCTCAAATTTTAAAGTTATTGTCAAAAAACGTTTTTTTTTGGGATTTTTCTCACTAAACCACGTGTAACTTAAACATTTTTTAACCGATTTTAAAATTTTCAACTGTTTTGGATAGAAGAAGGATAGGGCTTTTCATGTGTATGAATTGGTCCTTACATATAAGAAAGATATGTATTAATTTTTTCAACAATATCTAATTTTCTGTTATTTTTTGAAAATTTTTTGAGTTTATCGATTTTTTTCTGCTATAGTTTGTTCAACAACATTTATATTAAAAAACGTATTCCTAAAGAAATTTTAATTGTGAATACGATGCGCTTTATGCAAAAAAAATTGGATAGCAATTGACAGAGTTGTGATAATTTTTCTAAAAAAGAAAATTAAGATTTTGTATGAAATTGCCGTTCGGATAACCCAGGCAAAAAAAAATAAAAAAATAAACGTACATACTGAGAGGTCGCGTATCATTATTTTAAAGGTTTTTGACCTCCTGAATTCGAATTTGACCTTAAAATTGCGCTATCTTATTAAGTTTTTGATATATCAATTTATGTTAAATATCTCAAAAACCTGACGATATAGAGCAATTTAAAGGCCAGATTCGGATTCAGCGCGCCAAAACCTTTAAAAATAGTGGACATGACCATTTATGATAAATTTATTTTTTTTGCCTGGGTTATCTGAACGGCGATTTCCTGCAAAATCTTAATTTTATTTTTTAGAAAAATTATCACAACTCTGTCAATTATTATCCGATTTTTTCAGGATAAAGCTTATCGTATTTAGAATTAAATTTTCTTTAAAACAACGCTCATAAATATAAAGGTTGTTAAACGAACTATAGCAGAAAAAAATCGATAAACTCGAAAAATTTTCAAAAATAACAAAAAAATTTGATTTTATAGAAGAAATCAATGGATATCTTTCTTTTACGTATTGACCAATTCACACACGTGGAAAGCCCTATCCTTTTTCTATCCAAAACAGTTTAAAAATTTAAAATCGGTTGAAAATTTTGTGAATTACCCAAGGTTTAGTGAGAAAAGTCCCAAAAACCGTTTTTTGACAATAACTCTAAAATTTGAGCGTGTCTGGCAAGTTTAATGAGCATTTTTGTGATCTACTCGACAAGACCAACAACCTATACTATGTCACATCAGAAGTATTTTTTCACTGTAGCACAGTGTAATTATCGTGAAAATTATTCTATGAGAATATCATAGTTTTAATAAGTAAAGAAAATAATGACCTCGAGCAAAAATAAAACAACTTAAAATATTACTTATTTACTTTGTGTTGTTTTCCGTGTGTGTTTTTGTTTTATGTCGAAACTCTTGCACTGCCTCACAAAACGAAACAGATAAATATAAACAGTTTCTTAAATGTTTTTGGAATTCTCATTTTGTTTATAGTTTTGTGTAAATGTATATAAAAAGTTTTTTTTACAAAATTTATAACACTTTTTCACTTCTGATGTCCTAACGGCATAAATATATTTGGTAAAGTTTAAAAATACAGTCTCTTTGAAAATATTTTTTTTTGTTAAAGTTTAACAATTAATTTTTTAAAAAAATTTTATGGTATATTCAAAGTTTCAGATAATTTCCAATTATATTTTCAATTAAAATTTTATTTTATTTAATTAATATTTTTATTAATTATTTTTTTTAAATCGTTTTTAATTAATATAATAATTTTTTTCATTGTTCCGTAATTAACTAATTTTTTAATTAAATCTACGAATTTTTTAATTAAAATATTTATTTTTTTTTATTTTTTCCTGTGTATTTATGGATGCTGCTTGGATGAATGGTTTGGTTGGTTGGTTGTTTGGATGGATGAATGTGTATTTCCCTTCCAACTATGTACTACTACATCGTACTTCATACTTCGTGCTACTACTACGACTACTACTTCTATTGCTACTCCTGGCATTTAAAACATTTTCAGTCTCTCCTTTCAGCCACTTGAGCTGATTATTTGAATTATCTTTCCTTTCCACATAGCTTTGGGGTGGGTTTTTTTTAGCATTTTTGCTTTTTTTTGTTGGAAGATATCTTTGTGGTAAGCATACTTTAGCTTGAGAGTTTTGTTATATTTTATATTTTAGTTGGATGTTATGTAGACATTTGTAGGCAAGAATTTTTGGGAGGAATTATTTTGAAAAAAAAAAAAAAAAAAAATACAAAAAAAAAGAGTTCATGAATTTCAATTAAATATTTTTTTTTATTTTTTTAAATGAAAATTTAACTAAAATGGTTGTTTTGGTTTAAATGAAAAATATTTTATAAAGTTTATAAGATTTTTTTTTTTATTTTATCTTTTTTAAATTATTTAAAGAAAATCTTTAAAGTGTGGTTTTACAGTTGGTATTTGCAGGCAGATGGTAACATTTAATTTAGGAGGAAGTCAATTCTTTTACTAACTGTGACTTTTCTGAGATAACTGTGTTCGGACTACAAATCTTTCAGTTGAGGTAAAGAGTTTTAGTTGCTAAATTTGGTTGTTTTTTGCTACCTCCTTTTTTACGGAAAATTCTAGTAAAAATTACGAGCTTTTTTTGTAACTTTACTAATAACCTTTTTTAAACCTTCCAACCACAGTATACTCATTTTGTCATTCCGTGTGTAACGCATCGAAATATTGGCCTAGGACCCCATACATTATTGATCAGTGATCGATTCTACGACATTCTAGCGATGTCCGTCCGTCTGTCCGTCTGTAGAGGACACGATACAGGCCAAAATGAAAGAGATAGACTTTTGAAATTTGGAACGAATATGTCTTATATTTCTAGGCAGGTTTAATTCGGAAATGGGCAAAATCGGACCAAGGAGAAAAAAGTTCTCCCGTGGAGAACTAAACTAACCTCTGAAAAACGGTATTTTTTTTCAGGGTTTTTTGTACTTTTTTTAAGCAAATGCAACATTTTTATGTCAGAGGAGGCTCAAGATCCTGCATGTGGTCCCAGAGAATAAAAAAGAAAAATAAAAAAAGTTTGACCAGCCACTTTTGTGGGCGTGGATATAAAAAATGTATTTAAATAATGATTAATTGGATTAAATAATTGCATGAATCATAATAAATCCATTTGATAAAATCTATCGCGATACGATCAAGGATACAATCAGGACATTATACAGAAGTTCAAAATGTCAATTTATGGTTATGTCCTTATAAGTATCCGAATTTTGTAAGAAACTTCCTGTTCGAAGCATATATATAAAGTAGACACTCCAATAAAGACAACCTGGTGTTAAATACCAAAATCCATTGAGCATATCCAGAAATATTTGCAAAAGAAATCAAAATTTTAACCAAATTTTTATATTTTTTCATACATTTTTTCGTAACAATTTTATAATTTTTTATTAAAATTAAAAAAATTTAAAATACAGTTCTTAAAGAATTTTGGCCTCCTAAACACGAATCAGATGTAGGCATAAGATATAGGCATTTTCAATTTTTGTGGACCAAGCCCTTAAAACCGAAAAATTTGTAAATATTGGAAAAGTGTATGTTGTAAATATTGGAAAAGTGTATGTTGTTTTTTTTTATTCGGACTCCCAATAAAGTTACCTAACTTTTGCATAAAACCGGACTCGATACGATTAGGGATACCATCAGGACATGTAAGAAAGTCAAAAATGTCCTTTTTTCGTTTAGCCTTATAACTATCCAAATTTCACAAGAAATTTCCAGAAATATTTGCAAAAGAAGCCAACTTTGTTGGTTTTGAAGGCTTAATCCGCAAAAAATTAAAATGCCTATATCTCGAGAAGATGATTCGATAAAATTTTTATGGTGACAGATTCGTGTTTAGGAGGCCAAAATACTATAAGAAATGTGTTTTATTTTTTTTTATTTAACCAAAAATTATAAAAATTGGTGCGAAAAAATGTATAAAAAAATATGCAGATTTGTTTAAAAAATTTCAATTCTTTTACAAATATTTCTGGATTTTGGATTTTAACCCCAGGTTCTCTTTATTGGAGTGTCTACTTTACATATCTGCTGTGAACAGGAAGTTTCTTTCAAAATTCGGATACTTATAAGGACATAACCAAAAAAGGACATTTCGAATTCCTTTTAATGTCATGATGGTATCCTTAATCGTATCGAATCCGGATTTCTTGCAAAAGTTAGGTAATTTTATAGGGAATTCGAATAAAAACAAGTAGAAACGTTAAATTCGACTTGGCCGAATCTATGAATACCCTCCACAATGCCCTTTTTAAGTGATAGTAAATTTTCTAACTTGAAAGAAATAACATTTTTGATTAGAAACAATTTATTTTGTGTAAAAAAACTTTTTTTTAAGTAATTTTTGAAAAAAAAAATAATTTACTAAATTTTTTTTGAGTGCAAAATTTTTTTTGAGTGTAAAATTTTTTTCGAGTGTATTTTTTTTAGTGTAAAAATATTTTTGAGTGACAAAAAATACGCTGTAAAATATTTTTGTGACTTACCAATGTTTTTAATACATTTTTAATGGGTATTCAACACGTGAATTTAAGGTAAAACTAATCTGAAATTCACGGTTTTGCTAATAACTTTTGAACCAC
Organism: Pegoplata infirma; assembly: GCA_963921195.1. Lineage (NCBI taxonomy): Eukaryota > Metazoa > Arthropoda > Insecta > Diptera > Anthomyiidae > Pegoplata > Pegoplata infirma. The sequence goes on along the minus strand of OY992537.1, from coordinate 10,689,287 downwards.
TAGATCGATTTGGCTGAAATTCAACATGAAATAGGCCGGGGGAACGACAAACATATATGCCACGCTTCAGCGTCCTCAGAATTGCCTTTCAAAAGTTAGAGTGTTTTTTATCTCATAAATTCACGAAAAACCCTTGCCGAAACTCAGTCTTTTCCCATAACTTTAGAACCACTAGACCGATTTTGCTGGATAGCAATACCAACCTGACCAGGCAAATGACCAACATATATGACAAACTTCAGAAGCCTCCTTAAAGTCTTTCAAAAGTTAGCGTGTTTTCAACAGACAGACAGACGGACGGACATCGCTAGATCGTCTTAGAATCGATCGAGGATCATGAATATATATACTTTATAGCGTCCTAGACCAATATTTCGAGGTGTTACACACGAAATGACAAACTTATATATGAGGCATTCCACACTAAATGTCCCGCTACAGAAAAACATGTGTACCGTAAACTTCTGAATAGGTGATATGGATAGTCCTATATGGAACTTAGAAAATTGCGTTTTTGGTTTTTCAATTTTTCAAAAACTGGGCTTAGGAGGCTTGGTCAAATATTGGAAAAATGGTCAAATTTGTGGCGAGTTGCCTTGATTAAATATTATCACTTTAAAACGGAATGCACCACAATGACAAAAATTTACGTTCTTATATAGTTTTGTATGGGCTATCGATTAAAATTTTTTTTTTTGGAAAATTTTCAGAACCCGTTCTGAAATTTTCCATTTTTTAAAAAAGTCAATTTATCAAAAATCCGGCCACTTTTTTTTCTCTTTTATTTATTTTTTTTAAAGTTTAGATGTTTGTCCATCCACACAAAAAAAATCAGAAACACGTTCATCTTTTTTTTCGAGAAAATCGCATTTGAACTTTAAATTTCATAACAATTTTGTTATTTGCTTGTATTTCTTTGTTTTAAAGTTGCGAATGAGTAATATTAATTGCATAAATATTCGTCATACGCTCTGTTGACACAAGAAAATACAAGCAAATTACTAAATTGTTATGAAATTTAAAGTTCAAATGCGATTTTCTCGAAAAAAAAGATGAACGTGTTTCTGATTTTTTTTGTGTGGATGGACAAACATCTAAACTTTTAAAAAAATAAATAAAAAAGAAAAAAAAAAAGTGGCCGGATTTTTGATAAATTTACTTTTTTAAAAAATGGAAAATTTCAGAACGGGTTCTGAAAATTTTCCAAAAAAAAATTTTAATCGATAGCCCATACAAAACTATATAAGAACGTAAATTTTTGACATTGTGGTGCATTCCGTTTTAATGTGATAAATATTTAATCAAGGCAACTCGCCACAAATTTGACCATTTTTCCAATATTTGACCACGCCTCCTAAGCCCAGTTTTTGAAAAATTGAAAAACCAAAAACGCAATTTTCTAAGTTCCATATAGGGCTATCCATATCACCTATTCAGAAGTTTACGGTACACATGTTTTTTTTCGCTGGACATTTGGTGTGGAATGCCTCATATACCCTCTATCACTAGAGTGGAGGGTATAAAAATATGTTTTGAGGGCTTGGTCCGCAAAAAATGAAAATGCCTATATCTCGAGAAGGCGAGTTAATAAAACTTTTATGATGACATCGTGTTAAGGAGGCCAATATACTTTGGAAATTGTACTTTAGAAGTCTGTGCACAAAAAAATTTGATTTTTGTAGAGTAGTGTTATCAGAAAAAAATACTTTTGTCGAATTTCGTCAATTGTCAGGAAAACTATGGTTCGTTTTGACCTAAAAACTTTATATTTTAGTTTTAATCCAGATCAGACAATTTTAACCTGTTCCACTGGGGGAACTTGCATGAAAGTCCTCTCCTTGATGATCATTAGTCTGTCCCGAAAATTGCCTCTTTTTGGAATTTCGCTTGGTAATAGCAAAAAAATGATGGGTATTTCTGAGCTGATAATTGGTAAAATAATGAAAAAAATTGGAGTCTGTCTTTGCCTCCCTACAACCGGTTAAAGTTCGCAATCGTTGTCTATTTTGTTAAAAAATATATTCTTTGTTTTGCCCGCTATTGGTGTCAAAATTCGCGGAATTTTTAGTACATTAAGGGAAAAATATAAGTTTGCATAGAATAATTTTGGTCCACCAGAGCATGCAAAAAAAAAAATTGGAAGTTTTTGGCAGTATTGATCTTTAAATTTTAATATTGACGCAGATGTTACTCAATCAAGTTCAAAAGGGTACTTAAGATCGTCCACGTTCTTTTAGTACCATTTTAAGCCACATAAAAAAAGTCGAAAAATATATTTATTTCACTAGTTTTTGTAACAAAAATTTAATAAGTGGATTAAATTTCATCATGCAAATATTGACAAAATACACTACGATTGCGAACTTCGACCGGTTGTAGGGAGGCAAAGACAGACTCCAATTTTTTTTGGATTATTTTTCCCATTATCAGCTCTTGAAAGAGCATCGTTTTTTTGCTTTTATTAAATTGTATTTTTCGGGACAGGCTAATGATCATATATGTACATTTTTCAACCGGTAGTCTTGATATTTCAGTCGTGTTATTAATGTTCATCCACTTCTATACAGGGTTAAAACAAATTTCTCCTTTTTAATCACTAACAAAAAATAAGTTAACATTCATTTACTTTTCACTTCACTTTGAAAAAAAAAACATACATACATACAATCAAAGTTTAAAAATTTGGCAAGAATTGAACGAAGAAAAAAAAGTAAAAAAAAAAATCTCTACCAGATTCTTGTTTCTCCTTTAAGTAACAATTAAAAATGAAAAATGTTCCCACGAGTTGGACAAAAACTACTGCCACAACCTACCAATACCACTAATATATGAATGTGTGAATGTGTGTAAGACGACAACCAAACACACATCCAAACGGCCATGTTTTGTATTGTGAACTTTTGAAGAACTAAGCAAAAACCAACAAAAATCACTACACAGAAAAAAAAACTACATTTAACCTTTTTGTTCATATGAGAAGAAGGCAACAACATACACTTACTGATCCTACATATTGTCAGTCTGTCTGTCTGTATGTACAAGAAACCTTGTACATGCAACAACAGTAATAGCAGTGGCAGCAACAACATCTTCAAACATCAACAACATCTTTCACATACCAATACAAATTACGCCTGGTTTTGTAATGGTGCGTAAATGCACACACACACTCACTCACTCACTCACTTGTTCATTCACTTTACTTTACTTACACACAAAAAAAAAGGAACTTAAATACAGACACTATTTACCCAAAAGTGTAATAAAACAGAGTTTTGAAAGAGTTAATTGAATAAATTGATGTTAAGCTGCTTGCAATTGGAAAGCTTAGCGAAAAGTAGAAAATCTACCGTCAAACAGTTTTCGGACAGCAATGATAAAAACCCATTGATAAAAACAGTCGTAATTGTGGTTAGGTCCCCGACCGATATCTCGATGCGTTACACACGGAATGACAAAGTGAGTATACCACCATACTGTGGTTGGAGGGTGTAAAAAAATGCTTGTAGAAAAAAGTAAGAAAAACATTTATTTTGGTTTTTGTTCATTAAAGATGCTTTTGAACATTTTTTTAAAGTTTTTTTTTTTAAGTTTTTTAAGTTTCAGACACAAAAATTGTTATGCATTTTTTTGTAGTAAAACAATTCATTAAAAATGTTTTAATTTTTTTTAAATTTGGAGTCAAAAAAATCATTAAAACTGCTTTTAGGTAAAAAATAAAATTGAAAAATTTCCCGAAAAAATTTTTGACACATTTTTTTTGCGTTTTGGATTAAAAAATCCATTTAAAAGGCTTCTGAAAATTTTTCTAAGTTTTTAAAAAAGGGATGTCCCAGGCGCAAAATTTTTTGTGTGTTTTTTTTTTGAGCAAAAAAATTATTAAGGTTAATATAATAATGTAACTATAATATAGTAGTGATGAATAAAATTCATCATATTTATGAAAATTTACATCAATGTAATGAAATGTTTTTTTATTTTTCTTTATCATATTGATTAATCAGCAATATAATGAAGAATTGTCACCTATGTGATGACAATATTTCATTAGTTTTAATGACACATTGTTATCATAATGATAAAACATTTTATTTTATTGATGACACTTCAACCTTTCATCATATTGATGTAACAATTTCCGGGCTTGGAAAATTGTCAAAGCTTTTATGCTGGAATTATTTTTTTTTTGCCACTTGAAAAAAAAAAATCACTAGTGAATTTGTTCTTTTAAATTCTGTGTGTAGGTTTATAAACCAACACAATATGAAGAATCAGTTGAAGTCATGTCATGACTGCATTTTTTATAAAAATGCACTGATTTCTTTTTCTTGTCAAAAAAAAAACTTCTTTATTTTTTTTTTGCGTTATTTTTTCCTTTGCATCATCAACATCTTCCAATGGATTCGTTGCGCTAAAGGAATTTTTCCCATAAACACTGGTAAAAATTTCAAAAAAAGAAGGACTGATTTAGCCAGATAGCTACACAGATGTGTTGATTTTTTGTTGCTTCAATTTGTTTATTCTTTCCCTTCTGCAATTTAGTAGTGTTTTTTTTTAAAGTATATAAGAAGAAGTTCTTTCTTTAATCAACGAAAAAAAGAAAGAAAAAAAAAATGCCCAAAAAAAATAAGTAAAATATGCCAAATGGAATTTTGATTCGTCGTTTCACCATAATGAGGAAGTAAAGCGTGAATGAAGTTTATATACAAAATATTTTCAGTTTTTTTTTTCGTTTGGGTTGTTAATACTTTGGAAATTTTATATTCTTTTTTATTTCTTATTTTAGAAATTTCTTAAATTTTATTTTAAATTCATTTGTTTAAGGTTAAGGAATTAAACAAAAAGTTTTGACCTTAATGAGGATTGGGAGTTCTTTTTGTTTGTTTGTTTTTTTTTTTTTTTTTGTAAATATCTGCAAACATTTTAAATTGTTTACTTTAACAATTTGGGAAAAGTAATTATAAAATTTTTAGAAAATATAAGTCAAAATTTAAGTGGAGATTCTAAATTTATTACACCAAAAAACAGTCAATGTTAAACAGTTGACTGTTTTTACAGTTTTTTATTTCGTGATCGTGTATCCTTTTAAAAGGACTTCAAGGTTTTCGAGGATAACACTTTTGTAAAATATTTTTTTTTGTCTCTATTCTAACAAGTCGTATAAAACACTAAAAAGGGGTAAAAACTACTTCAAATTACAGTTGTTTTTACTGCAACTCAAATTTTCTGAATTTTCTTCTTAACGTCAAAAACGGTTAAAATTATTTAGATATAATTCCTGCTGTATCTTACACTTCCAACTCGTTCAACACATCCGTTTTTTTTTTAAATTTCTAGAAAATTATAAGTTATTTTATAGGCTAAAAACAACTACATAAAACAACTGTTATTACAATGTAGTCATTTTTTGTATTTATTTTTTAAAACAACTTCAAAAAATAGTTGTTTGAGATATTTCATACAAAAACAACTGAAGTTGTAGTTAAAAACAACAACTACTACTTACTACACAAATGACCGGCATGAAGTAACTGTAACAATTTTCTAAGTGTGGGAAATTGGAATGTTTTGGGATTTGAATTTAAAGGTTAATTTCAGAATTTTATTCTAAATGTGCTCATTTCTTTATTATTTGTAGAAAATAATTTTTTTTTAGTGAATGCTGTGGTTTTAAATTTTATAATAAATTTTTCTATTGATCTTTTAGGCTATGATATAATAAATATTCATAAAAAATATAATTCTATGATTTGATCTGCTGATAAATAAAATTTAATATAAAATTTTATACATTGTATTAGAAAGCTTCATATAATTCAAAGCTTCAATTAACATAATTTGTAGTTAAAGTTTAACTGTTAAATATTACATTTTTATCATAAAATATGCAACACCAAAATATTATTATTAAATTTTGCAATATTGCAATAAATTTATGTTGTTTACTTTGTATTGCAATTTTTGTGTAAATTTATCAACATAAAATCTAATGGTATGAAACGTTCAAAAATTGATAAAACAGGCAACACTTTATTTACGCGCCTTAACAAATTATAAAATAAAATGTGCGGAAGTCAAAAATTAGTTTACAACTGAATACGTTCTATATAAAAATAACAAATAAAATGTAAAATAAATAATTGGGAAATCCTTGAAGCATTTTTAATGAAATTCGTATGCACCAAACAACCCAGCAAAACTTTGGTAATGGGTAGTGACACATTACCAGGTAATGCATATAACTTATTTGTAGCATTATTTTATGATGTCTTACCAAACATTTTTTTCACAACGTATTATTTTCAAGTGAAAAATAATGCATTACTAATAATTTGCTACGCAATGCATGATTATTGGAAAAAATGTATTTCATATTTGTTATTTCTAAACATTAAATCATGGATGACTTATATTTGGTTACATTATGTATTATTTAAAAGTTTGAAATAATGTATTATTTATAAGTGGATGCATAATGCATTACAATAACATAAAAAATAATTATTTTATAAAAAAATGCATAAGTTTAAACTAGAGATGGGCTCACGACAGGAAATTTCTAACGACACACACTCACGAGCATATTTTATCTACTTACACTCACTTACAATCACGTGAGTAAATTTAATACACAATTACTTTTTCACTACTCGTAACACCTTATATATTATCTTCTGGTATGCTATATTATTTCATTTCTCGTAACCTATAAAATATCATATATTTTACACCTTACTCGTATTCTTCGTTATAAATTTATGACTATTTTATACCTGACTGGTATTCTTTGTGATAATGTGGATGCATTACTTTGAGTCTCATCGCCTGTTAAAATCATCAATGCTGCAATGTATAAAATAAGAGATCCTATACCTTATTTTATACCTTATTTGGTAATCTAAGTTTTGCTGGGAAGCAAAAATAACCTTCCACCTTCCTTTTCGCACCCAAAAAGGGGCAGGGCAAAAAACTATTTTTCTGATCCCCTCGGTCAAAGTGCAGAGCGATAAACTTTAAATGTCATTAAAATTACTGCTTTATTTAACAAATACATATCGTATTTTCCATCAAATAACACGAGAAAAAAATAAAAAGAGGTTGAATACAATGCACTCAAAATATACATTTGCATATAAAATGCATTTTTTTAATGACAATTTTTTTTTAACTTTTACGTTTAAAGTAAAGCACTTTAGCTTTAAATTTCAATTTTGATAATACAATCCGATATTTACTTAAGAAGTTATAGCTCCCCAGGCAGAAACTGCCAACCGTTCCAAAGAAAAAGTCTCGGCAAAGCACTTTATTTTTTGTGTAGAAGGTAGTATGAATTGGAAAAAGTGCTTTCCAAGCGCTTTGCCAATGTTTTTCTATTTAAATCCGTTCAAACTATAAATTTTTTATTAAAATTTATAAATTTTCATAACAATTGGAATATTTTTTATTGCCCTGCAGGATAAGTGGCCGGTCCTTGTTAGTTCTCATGATATGTCACTTATACACAATGACCTACATAGAGTCTCTGGACCTACATATTTAAACTTGACACCTTTTTAATATAAAAACACCTGTTTCTTTCATGAGGAAGTGTCTTAAACTCCGGATACATCACCCTTATACTCCGGATACATACCCGTTTCGGTTCAATACACCACTTTTTTCGGGACTTTTCCAAATATTTTCCTAAAAGCATTTTTAATAAATTTTTTATTCCAAAACGCAAAGAAAACTGCAAACAAATTTTTCCGGGACTTAGAAAATTTTTCAAAGTTTGTTCAAATTTTTTTATCCTAATAAATGAGTCAATAAATTTTTTATCCTAATTTATTAAATTTCTTTATTCAAATAAACACCAAAAAAAGTTGTGTCTTATGGACTTATGTATACAATTTAGATACGTCCCATTTTTTTGTTCTAAAAGTGCTATAATAGTACCATATTTTTTGTTTTTAAAGCGCTTTCAAAGCGCTTCAAAATAGCATCGGCATACCGTTTACCGTGGTTATCATTTTGGACGCTGGGAGAGTACTAAACTGTGATGCTTTCCCAGCACACAAGCGACCGTAAAAGGTACTTTGCCAGCGCTATCCCGTTCGTATTTTTCTGCCTGGGTCTTCACACTACACCACTTTTTATTTATTTTTGGAATTTAAAAAAAATTAAAATAGCGAGTTTTTTGCATTTAGTTAAATCAGTGTTCGAAAAAAACAGTACGTTAGTATTAGAGTTTTTTCACGGGAATTTCCGGGACGGGATTTCCCGGGAGAAGGGCACAAAATGTCTCAGCCTAAGACTATTCAACAGAAAAGTTTTCTTAAATCTGAGACTTTTTCGATAAAAAAAGCATAAGGTCTCGACACCTTATCCTTTTTTTTATAGGAAATACATCTCAGAAGCAGAGACTTTTTCTATTGGAAAAACTACTCTATGTCTGTGTATAACCAATACAGGGAAAATTTTTTCAGAAGCTAAGACATTTCTGTTCTACGAATATCTAAGAATCTAAGGCTTGATTTTTTTTTTACAAATTTTTTTGGAAAAAAAATTAGAACCATATTTTTTTCCATCAGTTTTATTTAAGTTCTGGGAACAAGATGGCAAGTTAAAAATATGTTACCAAAAATTTAAAAAAAAAAACATCATCTTTTGAAAAGATTTTTGGAGAGTTTTTTACAAATTAAATACGATTTTTTGAGTAAATAAACCTTTAAAATAGTTTGATCTCTTTAAATGTGATTTTTTTAATACAATGTACTTATAAAATAGAGCAAAATTTTTTTTTTAATTACTGCGGTCCCGGGAAATGAAAAAGTCCGGGTTGTGTTGGTTGTGTACGTGTTCGCAAACAGAATACCGAACGTTATGCCTGTGAGTTAAAGAACGCAAACTTTTCGATAATGTACTGTGCCACGTTCAAAAACACTAATTGCAGTGGTTGTTTTCTTTTTGAACGATCACAAACAAAATATAGTTCAGTACATAACACTAACGTACAGTACGTTAGAGTTTTTTTCGAACCCTGAAATATTTTGTTTGGAGTAAAAAACTTTCTTTTTTGTGAAAAAAATTGACCAATATTTTTTTTGAGTGTAAAACTTTTTTTTTAATTTTTTTTTTAGTCAGTATTTTTAAAAATGTAAAAACTCTGGATTAGTTTATATGAAGAGGCATATACGTACGATCGCCAAAATCACATATGATAATCTCTATTATAATTAAGCTGACCCGTATTTTCGCTTTTGGCGAAATTCCTGCAAATTCGGATTTTCCCCAAAAAACACATTTTTTCATAAGGTGGCAACCCTTTTTTTGAATTTGAGATTGGACAGCTAAAAAAAACTGTACCTCCTTTTTGTATTCCCTCATTCCCATATTCAAGTTTCAGGACAATCAGTAGGTGCCCTCTGAAAGACCTCCCTAATTAGAATCTGAAACTTTTTCTATTAAAAAATGTCTCGAAGTCTGAAACTCTTTTTATGAAAAATGTCTCAGAATCTGAAACTTTAACTATAGACAAAATGTCTCACAATCTATAACACTTTATACAGAAAATAGTTTTCAGAATCTAAGACTTTATCTATTAGGCATTCCACACCAAATTTCCCGCTACAGAAAAACGTGTGTCCCGTAAATTTCTGAATAGGTTGTTTGGATAGCCCTATATGGAACTAAGTAAATTGTGATTTTGGTTTTTCTAATTTTAAAAAACTGATCTTAGAAGGCGTGGTCAAATATTGGAAAAATGGTCAAATTTGTGGCGAGTTGCCTTGATTAAATATTTATCACATTAAAACGGAATGCACCACAATCTCAAAAATTTGCATTCTTATGTAGTTTTGTATGGGCTATCGAGTAAAATTTTTTTTTTGAACATTTTCAGAACCCGTGCTGAAATTTTCCATTTTTTAAAAATGTCAATTTATTAAAAAACATGCCACTTTTTTTTTCTTTTTTAATTTTTTTTTTTTAAAGCTTAGATGTTTGTCCATCCACACAAAAACACGTTCTTCGTTTTTTTTCGAGAAAATCGCATTTGAACTTTAAATTTCATAACAATTTTGTAATTTGCTTGTATTTTCTTGATTTAACGTTGCGAATGAGTATTATTAATTGCATAAATATTACCCATTCGCAACGTTAAAACAAAGAAATACAAGCAAATTACAAAATTGTTCCATATAGGACTATCCATACAACCTATTCAGAAGTTTACGGTACATGTGTTTTTTTTTCGCTGGACATTTGGTGTGGAATGCCTCCTATAGATAAAATGTCTCAGAATCTGAGTAGTAGAATCTAAGACTTTTCAAAAGAAAAATACGGAAATTTAAACCTAACAATGAGAATTTTTTTGTAGAAAAATAATTTTACAGTTTGAGACCTTTTTTAAAGAAAAATACGGAAACTTTACACTATTTTTGCGGAAACAATCAATTGGAATTATTTTTTTGGTCGAAAAAATGTGTCAGATACTGTGTCTTTTTCTACAGAAAAAATGTCTTAGAATCTGATATTTTTAAAGCTTTTTTTAAACATAAAAAATTTTATTTCTGTGTTTTTTATTAATATTATTTTTTTAAATAGGGGAAAACAATTGTTTTTATAACTTTATGCCCCCAAAACCCAAAAGCTGTACCCGCCACTATCCACATTTTTTTTTTAAATTTTAAGCTTTTGTTTAATTTCTTAAAAAAAAAAAACTATGTTTTAAAAAATTAATTATTCGATTAATAGACATACATTAATCGGTTTATTCGTTATTCAAAAATCATCATTTTAAAATTATTCGAAATAGAGTTTGATTTTATTTGAATGATTACGAATTGTGATTTCTGAATTAGAATTGATATTTTCATAGATTCTTAAGTTTGTAAAGTATTTTATCTGAATTCCGCGAAAGCTTTAATTAATTTCTGATAACTGCATTTTTATCTGTTTGTATTTACAGATTTTTTGAAAACGTTTTAGATAAATTTAGTTGAAATACACTTATTGCTAGTGGTGAAATTTTTTATATAAATATTGTAAAAAACATTGGTCCAATTTTTTTTGCTTCATCATATTCTGAATTATAAAATAACCTCTTTCAATACTCCATATAAAATTATTTATTTCATATTAAGCTTTTTTTAAAAATTAAAAAAGTTTTAATTAACCTAAACAAATTTTTAATTAAAAATATTTAATATTAATTTTAAACTTTCATTAAGTTTCAAGTACGTATGTACGAGTATTTTACCCCAAAAATACAACCAAAAATGTTTGAATTGTATGTGGGCTCAACGCACAATCATTACTGTGGTAGTGTTGGATTTCATACAATGTAGTATTACTGCAACAAAATAATGGGTTGTTGAAAGTGCGCAGGTCCAGATAAAAATTAACAATAGAGATAGGAGGAGCCACAATTAAAATGGTATAAATCATTTTATGAACAATAGAAAACTTTTTTGCAAAAGCTTTCAAGATGAAAGCTTTATACAAATGAAAGCTTATGTTTAATAAGCTTTTTAAGCCAAAAAAAGCTTTTTAGTTGTTGTTATTTAAGCTTTCGCATGGAGACGTATCACAACAAGGCAAATTGCTGTTACAATTTGTTTTTTAGCGAAAGCTTTTTGACATTTATATAAAAATTGCTTAACTTAAAATCATGCAAAAATTAAAGACATTTTAAAGCCTAAAAAATATATATTTTTTTACTAAAAAAATGCAATCAAAAATTTTATCTACAAATGAAATACACTCAAAAAATTTCACTTCAAAAATTTTAAATCCCAAAAAATTTTAAATCGCAAAAAAACAAAAGTTTTTTACTTAAAATAAAATACTTCTAGTAAAAAATCCTTAACAAGTAAAAAATTATAGTCGGTTAAGACTTACCATATCATACCATAAACCAGGGTTTGCAGGAAACATGGACCAATTGGATCTATATTTAATTACTGTAGAAAACAAACACAGTCCTCTTTTTGTTGCCAATTGTTTGATTTAACTGACTATCGGGCGATATTTTTATATGGAGACTAAGTCCAAAAATGGTAATTTTTTTAAAAAATTTGATAAATGTACGCATTACCTTCAAGGTAGGAAATTTCAGACCCCTGTGCTTATTAAGAAACATTTGTTTACCCTGCAGTGTACTGTAGAGGATGTCAGAGTTTTCTGCAATGCTGGATATACATTTGCTCCTTAGTCAAATAAATTGTGGTCCATAGTGTGTCATTTTCAGTAAGTCATCAATGTAAATGTAAAATATGTACGTACTTTTAAAAGCGCGTGCTTATATTTTTGTATTAAATTTATTTTTTTTTATTTTCTGATCATGAAGACGATGATGGTTGGTTCAGTGGTGGTGGATTCTTAGTTTTTGCATAAAAAACTCTTTTATTTTGAGTAATTTTTTACATGCGTGCTTCTTCCCTCAAAACGTGAAGACTCCACGCTGTGTGTTAAAAGTAAAGGATGCAAATGAAATCATTTTATTAAACATTTACATAACTCATTGGTTTTCCTTTAAATGACTGGGCATTTAATTTAAGGTCATCGTTAGGGAAACCAAAAAAAAAAAATATGCAAAAAAAAAAATATGCAATATTTTTTTTTCATGAGTTTCGATAATATCACAAAAATCCATGTTCCAAAAGAACAATTCCGAAAATTAAAAAAAAAAAAAATTCTTCCGATTTTGAACGTTTGGGATTTTTTTTCCACAGCCGAAAACTAAATTTGAGGCCAATCGGACCTATTTTTCGAAAATTAACAAATACATTATTTTTTTTATTAATTTTGATGCACTGAATAATTTTATAATCGGTTGAATGGGTTTTGAGAAAACGCGTTTTTTACAAAATCAACTAGCGATATCTCGAAAACCGTTTGACAGATTTAATTTATTTTTTTACATTTGTGTTTAAATTATTCAAAATCTAAAAACAAATTTTATCCGATTTGCCTCAATTTTGAGGTTTATTAGAATCAAAGTTTTACCGATGGCTTGGGAAAATCAAAAGTTGAAGAAAAAATGTCACTCTAATGAACATTTTATTTTCGGCAGCATGAAATAACCCCCCAGGAAATAAGTCCCCAAAACGAAAATGAAATAAGTCCCCAAAAATTTGTTCAGAAAAAAACAACAACGTAATTGGGGATTTATTTCGTTTTTTGGGGGTTTAATTCATTTTTTATTTGGGGATTTATTTCATTACGAAATAGGTCCCCAAAAATACAAATGAAATAAACCCCCAATAATTATATTTGGGGACTTATTTCATTTTTCTTTCAAATGATGATGATGATAAGTTTTGAAATTATTTCTGGACATAGAAGGAATGCTTGGTTTTATTATGTGGTGGTACACCCAAGCAATGAGACAAACAAATTATGAGGATACTGATAAGTATTAAGGAGAGTATCTATAGGCCCCCCTTAAGGTTTTGTGTTCTGGACTGATATAGCTTGGGAAACTTATTATATAGTACCAGTAGTAGTTGTAGTTTAATGTGTTGGAATTATAATTAATTTTAGTACAAATTTCCTTGGTTGAAGTCTATTTATCAAAAATTTTTTTCGAGTTTTTAACAATTTTTTTTTTTTTTATTTCACCAATTTGTAACGAATTAAATTAGTACTAGTTTTGGTGGAGCAAAAATTTTATTTAAGTGTAAGTCGGTTGGAAATGAAAAATTCGCGCGAATTTTTCATTTCCAACCGACTTACACTTAAATAAAATTTTTGCTCCACCAAAACTAGTACTAAGTTAGTCCGTTACAAATTGGTAAAGTAGAAACTACATTTTGTGGTCAACGAACTATTAGTTTTGTTGTAGAAAAATATTGTTTGATTGTAAATCGGTTGGAAATGAAAAATTCGCGCGAATTTTTCATTTCCAACTGATTTACAATCAAACAATATTTTTCTACAACAAAATTAATAGTTCGTTGCCAAAACTGTTACCAAGAAATAATGTTGCCATAAACAATTAATTTCAACAACGGAAACATGAGAAGTTCCAAACAATTTTCTTGTACCGTCTAAGCGTCTCAAAATAAATAATGAACCTGAAAAATTTTTAATCTATTTAAAATCGGTTGGAATTGAAAAAAAAAACCAAAACTCCAAGAAATAAATAATTGCAACAACGGAAACATGAAAAATTCCCAATAATTTTCTTCTACCTTGAAAACATCTTAAAATACGTATAATGGAACTAAAAAGTTTAAAAAAATTTCATTCTTCTAAATAAATTTTGTTCTACACCAAAACTATAAATTCGTTATATAGTTATGATTTCAACACCAAAATTTAACAAAATGTTTTGAATTCTTTTATTTGTTTTTTTTTGAGAGCGTTTAATAAATTTTAAATTGGGGACTTATTTCATTTTTAAAAATGGGGATTTATTTCATATGAAACAAAACCCCAAAATTGGGGTGTTATTTCATTTTATTTTGGGGTGTTTTTGCATTCCGATGGGGATTTATTTCATTTTTAAAATTGGGGGCTTATTTCATTATGAAATAAGTCCCCATTTTTGGGGACTTGTTTCATTTTCATTTTGGGGACTTATTTCCTGGGGGGTTATTTCATGCTGCCTTTATTTTCTCATAAACCCCTTTTTTTTGGTTTCCCTAATCCTTAACAGTCATCGTCCTCATCTTCATCGTAATGAAAAATCCAATGGTAATAATTTATAAATGCAAACAAAAATAGGTGCAGACAGTAAGAAAAATTATAGCTTACAAAGAGAGTCGTCTTACAAATACAACAAAAAAAAACCCAACACTCAAAATAAAACCCTAATCAAATGTTCATAATAATTGCTTAACATATTTTGTTTGTGAGTGTAAAAACAATTAGTAATTATAAATTAAGAACATGTGAATAAAAAACCGATTTATTATAATATTAGAGCTTCTTTTGACTTTTGTTAGTCTTTGTTTTCTCTAACACACTCTGTTGGTGTAGAGTTGTGAAAGCCTGTAGGGGGTCTACTCCGATAATAATGGTTGATCACTTTTATACACATCAATGTAATAAACGTCAACACCTTTTATTAAAGAAAAATAAAACATTTTTATACAATAGCCTGCTCAAAAAAATAAATATATATTCAGATGAATATGTACATTAGGTGATCCCGAATTAGTTTTAATTTTAAATATCGTGACGAAAAAAGCACGAAAAGATGGTCATAAACTAAACTGAAATTAAAGTTTTTGCAAGGCTAGTACCGTATTTGCTGAAATCCGACCTATCTAAATTTTGCGAAACAATTTCGATAAAAAAAGTTCTTAAATTTTCCCACAAATTTACAGTTAAACACTGCACATTTTCTAAACTGTAAGAAAAAACTTTAGTTCATTGTACTCCTCCGTAGGTTATAGTTTTCCAATGATGGTTTTTATCATCATCATCATAGATTTTCCTTAGGCGTGATCACGTGTGTGTATGACTGAAACTCAGTTTTTACTCTCGTGATTGTAAGTGAGTGTTAGCGGAAAGACAAATTACGTGAGTGAGTGTGCTTGTGTAAGATTATTTGCGTGAGTCGATTTTTTTGCGTGAGTTTGCGTGATTTATTTTATTTTTCTTTCATATTTATTTTTTGTCCAAAAAAAAATTGTAAAATTTGGCCCAACCTTTAATTTTTTCTCGAAAAAAGCTAAAAAAAATTGTTAAATTTGGCTAAACGTAAATTTTTTCCAAAAACTTTGTTATTTTTTTTATTTTTAGTTTTTTTTTGTATAAATAAGAGTCAGCGTGACTGTGAGTGAAGCTTGTGTAAATGCAAGTGAGTGTGAGTTGTATTTAATTCACTAACGTGATTTTAAGTGAGTGTGAGTATAAAAAAATATTTCGTAAGTGAGTGTGCCTGATTGGAAAATTCCTATCGTGAGTGTGAGGCAAAAGTCACCCACGCGCCCATCTCTACTAAAACCGAAATTTGTTGATTATGATTGCAGTGTTATTTGAAGATACTGAAATTCTTATGTAAAAGTGAGACTCTCTTCACAGAAAGAATTTGAAAAGAATTTCAATCAACAAAAAGCTGATTCAATCAATTTTTTGATTGAAATTCCTCCAATTAAGAAAATTGTTATACCAATCATCAAATTGTAGGTGATTATTTGAATATTTTTTCTATCAAACATTTTTTCGATTTTGATCACAAATTTGATACATTTTTTTATTTATAGTCAATTAAAATAATGATTGATTTAACGAATGAATTGTAAGCTTATGACAAAATTATGAAAAATGTATCTTTTTTGTTTTCCAGTATGTTGCCAACAATAAAATAAAGTAAACCCCGATTAATAATTGAATTAATTTTAAATTTAAAAACAATTAAAATGTTAATTAAAATAAAGTTAAAATTTAATTAAACAATTAATTATATTAATTAAAAATTTAATTAATATTAAATTATAAAACAATTAACTTGGAGAAAACTTCTTTGGTATTTCGTCTCGAAATTTGAATAGTAAACAAATTTGAGACACCCCAATGTTCAACAAAGAAAACATACTTTAAATTAAACCAGAACAAACATCATATCAAAGCCAAACTGTTGCAAATCAAATCCTAAAAATTTGTTTCTTAAAAAAATAATATCTAGGGTATTCCACTAAATTATCTTGATTCTTAATCGCTTAATCGAACAAATAATTTAACGGGATTAAAAATTATTATATTTTAAAAAATATTCTAATTATTTTGTTTTCTTATTTCGGCTTGAGGTCCTTTATAAATAATAAATAAAACCTCAAAATTTTATTTAAATATTTATTTTATTTTTCCCAATATTTTGCCCAAAATCTCTAGCCATCATCAGGGCTAGAGAAGAAAAAAATATTTTGTAAAAGCATGTTTTTGGTTTCCCAGAATTGAAAACGATTTTCTTTCCCAAATGTAACATGTTCTAAAATATTTGTACTACACAGAGTAAAATAAATTTTTAACTGAATTTTTCAATTGTATCAACTCAAAGTTCAGTTGCTGCTACTAAATTTTGATGTGGCAGACGAATTTTTTAGTTGTATCAATTAAAAGGCAGTTGTTTTAACAAAATATAGTTCCAACTACCGATATTTAGTTGTTACAACCGTAATACGAATGCGTCAAACAAATTTTTGGTGCAACAACTGAATTTCAGTTGGAAATTAGCAAATTTGTTTTCTGTGTGTACATACAGTTTCGCAGATTTTCAAAAATTTGTCTTTAAGAAACTTTGTAGATTCTTTTTTTAACACATCGTTTTTATTTTACTTTATTAAAATTCATATATTTTAAATTATTAAAAAACTAAGACTTAAAAAATCGAATTAAAAGATTAATCTTTAACCAATTGAATACCCTTATAATAACCACAAAACAATGTACAGGTAAAGAAAGGTCACTGTGAAAACGACCGCACACTTGGAGTGAATTTTTTTTTGTTGAAATTTTAACCCATTTTGGAAAATTATATCCAAATAAGATAACACTAAAACGAAATACCCTTACTGTCGCCAAGGCAAATCGAAGATGGAAGGAACTTAGGACAAGTCGTATAAGCAGAATTTTATGGCCACGCTATGATTTAGGAAGAACAAAATTCTTACTAACACTTACGAGAATAGAATGTCGTATGTTGACAGGTCTAATAACGGGACACTGTCTTGTCGGAAAACATGCCAAGAACATGAATCTTATTACGGACGCAAGCTGTAAAAGGTGCGAGACACCAGACGTCGAGGAGACCATTGAACACATCCTGTGTCACTGCCCGGCTTTGGCACGAACTCGACTATCAATTATGGGAAGTTCACAGTTCGAGACTTTGGAGGAAATTACGAGGATAGACCTGAAGAGTTTGAAACAGTTCGCGATGAAGGTCAATGTATTTAGTTTACATCGATAAGCGGAAAGAGTTTTGTGGTATCGCTATGGACCAACTGGT
Source organism: Pegoplata infirma (assembly GCA_963921195.1). Taxonomy (NCBI): domain Eukaryota; kingdom Metazoa; phylum Arthropoda; class Insecta; order Diptera; family Anthomyiidae; genus Pegoplata; species Pegoplata infirma. Next base: position 10,671,346 of record OY992537.1, on the reverse strand, counting down.
CTATGCGGAGTGCCCATCTGGCACCGCCACCCTAACCTAACCTAACCTAAGATAACACAGCCCAACAAAATTAAAAAAGATTTTTGCTTCTTTGAATTTATCAACTGATTCTAGTTAATTTGTGTGCGCTGAATTCAAATCTGTAATCAGTTTGTTCAGCTCTAGTTTTTTTATAGCTTTTTTATACCCTCCACTTATGACCTCCAATTATGACAGTCAGTTTGTCAGTTTTTAAAAAAAAAAAAATTTTCATCAACATTTCTTATTTACAGTTAAATTAACCGAATTCATAAAAAAAGCACATCTTAAGCGAACCGGTTTGATACCTATAAGTTGACTGGAAGGTAAAATATACTTTTCAAACGAAAAAAATATTTGAATTAAAAAAAATTTTGGGTAAAAAATTTTTATCCGGAAAAAATGTTTTTTTTTGGTAACTACCATAACTGTAAATAAGAAATTTTGATGAAAATTTTTTTTTTTTAAAAACTGACAGACGGCCAGACTGTCATAATTGGAGGTCATAAGTGGAGGGTATAAAAAAGCTATATCATGAAAACTAGAGCTGATAGAGACAAACTGAGTACAGATTTGAATTCAGCGCACCCAAATTGACTAAAATCAGTTGATAAATTCAAAGAAGCAAATTGAGTGTTGGCCTGTGTAATATACAAAACAAAAACGACAATTTTCATTTACTAACAAGGGAAGTAGCCCAAACTTTATAGACCGATTTTCCTGAAAATATATAAAAGAGACGATTTTAAGGTTGGGGTGTCTCGTCTATCTTCTCGTCGTATCCCTCCATCTCGTCTTAAAATTGCAATTGATTCTTTTCCAACAGCTTATTGTTGTAGATTTTCATATTTCCGAAATGTTGCACAAATTGCAAACTGTTGGTCCCCTGTGGGTTAAATTTAAGTGTGAATTAAAGCAAAAACAATATTTTTTTATTAAAAAAAAAAAAACACTTTGTCTTACCAAAAGCAATTAATCACATTCCCTCATGAAAATCATGTCCAAACACCATTTTTTATTAAGCATTTTTAAACAAATCATCCACCATACACAAAAACAAAATAATACAGAAACAATTCATGGAAATAATTTTTGTTAATTTCTTTACAAATATTATGATCTTTGATCCTTTTATGATCGGTAAAATGACATACATACATATTTACCTAAATTTATAATAATGAATTGACATGACTTGATCTTAAACAAAAATCATTAAGTTTTCATCTTCTTCTGGGAAAGAGGTGATCAGAAGAAGAAGGAGGAGGAATTGACACGAAAAACCAATCCAAAGAAATAGTAAGTTAATTCACTCATTCACTCACTCACAACTTTAATAAAAACAAAAGCTTTAAAATTATGAGTGTTTTATAATCTTTTATTATTTTCATACCCTGTAGGTATGAATGGAATAATAACACTGTGCTACAAGAAACACCAAAATCGAATATACTATAGGGCTCGTCAAAAAGATCATAGGGCTCGTCAAAAAGATCACAAAAATGCTAACACATAAAAAGCTCTAACCTTCTTCTATCCAAAACAGTTAAAAATTTCAAAATCGGTTAAAAAGTTACTGAATCAACGTGGTTTAGTGAGAGAAGTCCCAAAAAACGTTATTTTTTTTGACAATAACTCTAAAATTTGAGAGTGTCTAGCAACTTTAAAGGACATTTTTGTGACCTACTCGATGAAACCAAAAACCTATACTATGTCACATCAAAAGTATTTTTCACTGTAGCACAGTGTAATGGGATGGGACGCTGGGAATCGCAATGATGTTTAACGATTAGAGTGCTTATTTTATTTTTTTTGTTTAAAAAAGATTAAGTTATTAATTTTTGTGGTTGCCCCTCTGCAGGCACAGCGGGTGTTAATGTTTAACTGAAAAAATAAAAACAAAAAAAATGTAAAAATGTTGATCCAAAAAAAATGTATTATAAAAAATTTAACTGCATTTTAACAGTTTTGTCTGTTTTTAAGAACAATATAATAAAACACATGCATAAACATGTTTAAGGCACTACGCCAAAGCCAAAAAAAGAAACACGGATCAAGTGCGAAATCCTCGGTGGTAAGTTGTGGTTGGTTGGTTAGTGGGTATTTATTTTGTTTCCATTGAATACAAAAATATAAATTTTGAATTTTATATGTGTGTGACTTTTTAAATAAATTTTTTGCCACCTCGGAGGTCTTCATTTTTATATTTATCTCTCTTGATGAAACCTTTTTTTTTTTGTTTTCATCTGCTGGTGCAGGAACAAAAACGAAACCATACGGAACAACAATATTTAAAAGTTTATTTTCATTAATGGAAATAATGTATGGTCCATATTAATGTGCTGATGTGTTAGCCTCTGGGTAATAAACAGAATTTAATGTTTTTCTGGTGTATTTTAGCAGGAGGAACACCATTAAGATTAATCTTAAAATCATGTACTCGTGAACGCATTTCAATATATTTGGTAAAACCCATTGTGCACTACATGCCAGGAAAGTTTTAAGCGAACAGATTTCTAGTCTAACCGATTTTATGGTAATTTTACTTTTTAATGTAAAATAGTGTAAAAAATGCCCTAACACAAAATTGACAAGAGACCCCAATTACAATTGTTTTTTACGAATTCAGCCTTTTTATACCCTTCACTCTACATATAAAAAAAACTTGTCAAATTACTAGAAAAAGTTTCGTAATCCTATTTTACCAATATTTGACAGTTTTCCTTGTTTTTTAACAAACAAATTTGGATCGAAATTTAATTTTTTTTTTGTAATTTTACAATTTTTTTGTGATTTTACAAATTTCCAAGATAATTTTCAAAAAAAAAAAAATTTAGTAAATTCACGAGAATTCCTTGTAATTTTTATTGCGCCAAAAAAACTGTAAATTTACAATTTTATTGGTAAAAAGCTTGTAAAATTACTAGGAATTCTCGTAAAATAGGAGGTAGAAAAAAATCTAGTAAGGTTACGAAACCTCCTTGTAAATTTTATCGTGTCAAAATATTTGCAAATTTACAATTTTATTGGTGAAAACCAAGGTTGGTTACCGAAACGAATAACGGTAAGGGTAACGGTAACGGTATCTAATTTTTATTTATTTCGGTAAAGGTAACGGTAAGTGTTTTCAAATCGTTTCGGTAACGGTATGTACCGGTACCGAACCAACCAAACCGGTACGTACCGGTATTATTAATTTAGTTAAAAATTTGAAAAAAGATAGAACTGAAAGCTAAAAATATTTTATAGACCCAAAAACCAGTATAGATTTGATATGATTATTATTTTTGTCATTTATTTTATGATAATTTGCAAATTATTAATTTAAAATTATGTTAGCAATTTGATTTTATTTTTTTGTTCGTTAAAATCCCTTAAAACAGGTAAAATTTTGAATACCGGTACAATACCGGTAACTTCTAATAATTATAACGGTAACGGTAAGGGTAACGGTATTCTAAAAATATTTTTAGCGGTATCGGTAACGGTAACGGTATTCGATTTGAAAGGGTTTTGAATCGGTAACGGTATAAAAAGGGTAACGGTAACCAACCATGGTGAAAACCTTGTAAAATTACAAAATTATTGGTAAAAAGCTTGTGAAATTACTAGGAATTTTTGTTAAATAGGAGGTAGCAAAAAAAAAAGTTTTTCTTGTAATTTTACAAGGTTTTTTTTGTGTGTAATGCTTCCTTGACGGGTTAATAGTGAAGCCAACCCCAATTTATTTTTATACCCCTATCTCCACTTCCTACGTGGGCTACCAAACAAAATTACATTTTTATAAAATTTTCTCCCACAGTAATTTGTATAAAAACCCAGTTAGGTAGGGCAGATAAATAATAGGAATGTTTTGGAAAAATGTGGGGGATAAAAATTAGTAGGGGTCGGTCTTACGACCCCCATTATTCAAAATGGCGGACCAAATATGGCGTCTAGAAGATTTTATAGCCGCTGAATTCATATTCGACCAAATTCAAAATGGCAAAGCCAATATGGGTGAGAAAAATTTTATAAATATTTGAATAAATATTTTTGAAATTGTAATCTTAAAGTGTTCGTGGCCAACGATTTCAAAAATGAGCTCAAAAATTCAAAATATAAAATCCAATATATCGTCGAAAATTTGTTTAAGTGGTGCAATATAGAAGAAAAATTGTATCTAGAGGGTTCCAAAGCCACTGACTACGAATTCTATGCATAAAAATACAAAATTCATGGTGAATCCAATAGTAAGATTAGAATAAACAAGTAAAAAAGTTAAATTCGGCATTGCCGAATGAAGTGATACCCTCCACAATTTCAAAAAGATTATTGCAAAAAAACTTTATTTAATGGAAATTACTTTTGAAAAAAAAAAAATTTTTTTTGTAAAAAAATTTCCGTGGTGCGATATAGAAGAAAAATTGTATCAAGAGGGTTCCAAAGCCACTGACTACGAATTCTATGCATAAAAATACAAAATTCATGGTGAATCCAATAGTAAGATTAGAATAAACAAGTAAAAAAGTTAAATTCAGCCTTGCCGAATGAAGTGATACCCTCCACAATTTCAAAAAGATTATTGCAAAAAACTTTATTTAATGGAAATTACTTTTGAAAAAAAAAAAAATTCGTTTAAAAAAAATTTCCGCAAAAAAAAAAATTTTGGTAAAAAAAAATCCGCGTTTTTTTTTTATTTTTTTTGTCAAAAAATATGTTCGTACTTGTTTGAATACCATTTGGTGTTCAATTATGTTCACATATGTCAACCAGCAGCCGAATTAAAGTATTTTGTATTTTTAGGTTATGTTGAATATTAGACTGCCCAGAAAAAAAGCGAAGTTTTTATTTTCTTGGGGGATACCTGCAAATTTTGTTCCTTTTTGTGCAAAAAAATTTCGGTTTTTTTTGGGATTTTTAAAATAATATCTAGAGGTCGCGATCTCGCGTTTTATAACGATTTATTTTTTTTGAGTTTTTTATTATTTTAAATTGTTAAATATGATTAATATGATAAAATATTAATAATTTCAGACAAAAAAAAAATTAAATTAAAAATTAAATATCGCTCATTCCATGAGATGTCTCCCAGCATCTAATCAAATGTTCCTTAATTTATTTGAAATTTTGCACACATGAACACTATGAAGCCATTAAAATAAATCAGTTGTTAGTTCCGAGAAAATCCGTGAATTCGCGAATATATTCGCGTTCGCGAATTCGTGGATTTTCGCGAAACTAAAAACGAATTTATTTTAATTGCTCCATAGTGTACCTGTGTGCGAAATTTCAAATAAATTAAAGAACATTTGATTAGATGCTGGGAGACATCTCATGGAATGAGCGATATTTAATTTTTAATTTAATTTTTTTTTTGTCTGAAATTATTAATATTTTATCATATTAATCATATTTAACAATTTAAAATAATAAAAAACTCAAAAAAAATAAATCGTTATAAAACGCGAGATCGCGACCTCTAGATATTATTTTAAAAATCCCAAAAAAAAACCGAAATTTTTTTGCACTAAAAGGAACAAAATTCGCAGGTATCCCCCAAGAAAATAACAACTTGGTTTTTTTCTGGGCAGTCTATTGAATATACTAAAATTTTTGAGGTGTCCTTGCATTTTCGTTCATAACTTTTGAACCGCTGAACCGATATCGCTCAAATGCAATACCAAACTTGTCGGGAGAACTTCCTATGAATATGTTAAGTTTCAGTCATATCCGTGTAGTATTTTGGTAGTGATCACCATTTCCACAAACAGACAGAAAGACAAACGGATAGACGGACAGACGGACAGACAGACATCACTAGAATGTCTTAAAATCGATCGGGGATGTTGACTATATATACTTTATGGGGTCCCAGACCGATAAATCAAAAATTTGTACAAATTGTTTCGTGAATGTGCGATTTTGCTCGTGTATGGGCTTGTTCGACAACCACTACAAAAATCAACTGTTCACGTCCATTCAAAAAATTGTTCCCTAAAAAAATTTAGACATGGCGGATCTAATTAGACGGTAAATTTAAAATATTCAATATATTCAAAATATTCAATATATCGACGAAAATTTTTTTATTCATGACCCAAAAAACGGAGGCGGTCCACAAAAAGCGGTACTTGATCAATAATATATGCACTTTATGGGGTCGTCCACCGATATTTTGATACGTTACACGAAGAAAGTATACTCCCATATTGTGGTTGGAGTGTATAAAAATCTATCGAAAATTAAAACGCATCTACATAAATTGCAAAAATCTTTATACTGATATTGCAAAAGGTACACTGAAAAAAAACTCTGTCAAAAAATCTGTAAAACGACTTTCAATTTGATTTAGCAAACTTTCAGCAGATATTTCTGCTGAAATTTATATTTTTACTAAAATCTCTGCCATTCAGTTTTATATAATAACAGAAATTTTACTGCGTTTTTACCAATTCTGTTTGTATGATGATAAAAAACAAAAAAAATATCTTAACAGCCTCGTAGCTTCAAATTTTCTGCTACTTTTATTTTCCTATTTTATCACAGCAATGCTTATGGTACCATCTAAGATTCCACAAAAAAATAAAAAAAAAAATTCCAAATCAAAAAGACTTCAAATTTCAAAAGTTCAACTTCACAATATTCCAATTTTCAAATAGCTTTTTTGACTTTGGGGCTATGCAGTCTGAGCAGTTGTAATAAGAGTATTAAAAATGATTTTGAGGAACTACTTCCAAGTGTGCTTAACATAATGCACTGAAAGAATTATTGTTCATTATATCTATGAACAAATTTCATAAAACAAAATTCATAGAATCTATGAAATAATTCATTGGCTGAATGAATATTTCTTTAGTATTCTGAAATATTTCATAGAATTTTATTCATAGATTTTATCAAATTCATAGAAAAAATTCATAGAATTAATGAATATCATTCATAGAAGAAATGCCATCAATATGCCTTTTAATTTTTTTAATAATTAAAATAATGTTACAATAATTAAAATAGTTGAATTAATTTATTAAAAAAATAAAAAAAAATAAAAAAACATTAAAAAAATATCATTGCTGCCCTGACCGGGGCTCGAACCCAAGACCTACCGGTTGGAGTGGTAATTGTCGACGCCTTAGCTATCAGCGCCACCAAAGAAGAAAAATCTCGCAAACTAACGCTTGGTTTTATAACGCTTCATTTTTGTAAATACACAAAATATTTGTTTTCTACAAACACACACACAGCTTTTGGCAGAGCATTGTGACAGAGCATAGACACAAACTCAATATACTAATCAAATTTGATTTTAAGTGTTGTTACTTGTTTATATAATTTAGCTAAGTGGCTAGAGACTAAGCTTCACGAACAAAAGGTTCTCTGTTCGAATCTCGGTGGGGATAAGTTAAAAAAACATATAAATTTTTAAAAATAGAAAATTGCAAACAAATAAAATAATAAAAATAAAATATAAATAAAATAAAAAATAAATAGAATTGAATAATAATTTTTTTTTTCCATAGCCTATGAACCTTTTCATAGGTTTCTGGTTTCTATGAATTTGATTCATAGATTCTATGAAGGGCATCATTGGCTCACTTCTAATGATTTTTTTCATAGAATCAATGTACGTTTTCATAGCCTTAGTGAACAAAATTCTTTCAGTTTGGCATTCAAATTTTTTTAAAAATTTCAAAATAGCGTCTTTTGGAAAAATGCCTTCTGTGTGCCTCAGTGGGATGTTAAAAAAGATTCGCCAATTTCGCCACTGAATTAAAATTTATCATTAAGAAATTTCAATTGATCCTTTCCTAACTTCAGTTAATCTCTAACAAATTTAAATGGAATTAAAAAATAAATAATTTTTGAAGCAAGTTTCAGATTTTGACAATATTGTTCCTATAACATTTAAATGAAATTTCATCCACAATTTTTTTTTTAATAAAAATTAAAATTAAAAAGCTTGACATTATACTTACAACATTTAATCCCTAAAAAAATATCTTAATTGATATTTTTGTAAATCCTTTAAACACTTTATAAAAATCTATCTTATCAATTTTTGAAGACAATATATCATGACTGGAGAAAAAATTTAAAGACTTCATCTTACCAAAAAAATTTTTTTTTAATAATATTATTATGAGAATTATATTGTAGCATCTCATCACAATCTAAAGAACAAATAAATGTTTTTTTGTTTCGTCTGAATTTAAAATTATGAATATCTGTATCTGTATCTATACAAGTCATCATTTTGACACCTTAATGCTGTAATTAGGGATTTTAAACATTAGCACCATTTGTTGGCAATACGGGTTCAAATGGACAACAGCAACAACACCAACAGAAATAAAATTCTCATTGTCAGATTGAAAAAAAAAACTGAACAAATATTAACACAATTCATAAAAGAAACACACATTAAAACCACAAACAGGCAACAAGGACCAATGGAACTAATAAATAAACGAACGATCGGATGAAAATCTCTTTTTTTTTTTTGTTCTTTGCTTTAAGGTGAGATCTTAGATGCATATCAGCGACAAAAGTGGTAACGCCTTCTCCTCACCTTTTTCTTTTTTATACCCTCCACTCTGGTGATAGAGGGTATATATAAGTTTGTCATTCCGTATGTAACACATTGAAATATTGGTTTAGGACCCCATAAAGTATATATATTCATGATCCTTGATCGATTTTAAGTCGATCTAACGATGTCCGTCTGTCTGTCTGTCTGTCTGTCTGTCCGTCCGTCTGTCTGTCTGTCTGTTGAAATCACGTTTTTGGCAATAATCCGGAACCGATTTTAACGCTTGGGGTACCAAAAGTTGCGGAATTTATCCAGGCAAAAACTAGTGTATTTTTTTTTGAAATCGGTTAAGTACTTTAAAAGTTATGAGTGAATTACTGAAAAAACTCTTAGTGATTTTCATCATAACCCTAAATTAATTCATATTTTGTGTAGATACATACATAACAAAGAATACGGAAATGAAAAAAAAACGGAGAAAAAGAAAAAAATGTTTACAAAAAAACTTTAAAATATGTAAAACAAAATCTAAATTTAATTAAAAAAAAGTTCGTTAAGTAATAATAAAAAAATTAATTGTTATTTTTATGTTAAGCATGTGTGTGTGTCCGTTTTTTTGCTTCGTCATATTAACGGGGTTGCCAGACTTTTTTTGGCTTTGTCGCAAACTCGGATGTAAAATATCGCCAAAATTCAATTTTGTTCAGATTTCTTAAAAAAAAATATTTTTATTTAAAAAAAATAAATTTTGTTAAATAATGAAAGACAGAAATAAACTTTATGGCAAAAATCGCCCAAATCCGGAAAATCTATATATATAAAAGAGTAATGTGACTGACTGACATACTCATTCATCATCGCCCAGCCCAAACCGCTAAAGTTAGAAACTTGAAATTTGGACTGTAGGTTGACGTCCCGGAATAAAGATCCACTAAGGCTGGATTTTTGCCAATGTTGATTCTAACGGGGTAAAATGGGTAAAAAACTGTACTTTTGGTACTTTTTATATCTCCCGATATAATGGTCATAGAAACTTGAAATTTGGACTGTATGTTACCCTCCCGCAATAAAGATCCACTATGGCTGGAGTTTTGCCAATGGTAAGGGGGTAAAAAGGGTAAAAAACTGTACTTTTGGTACTTTTTAAATCTCCTGATATAATGATCATAGAGACTTGAAATTTGGACTGTATGTTCACCTCCCGGAATATAGATCCATTAAGGCTGGATTTTTGCCAGTGTTGATTCTAAGGGGGTCAAAAGGGTAAAAAAAATACTTTTGGTGCTCTTAATATCTCCTGAAATAATGGTCATAGAAACTTGAAATTTGGACAGTATGTTCACATCCTAGAATATATGTAGATCCAGTACGGCTGGATTATTGCCAATGTTGATTCTAAGAGGGTAAAAAGGGAAAAAATCTGTACTTTTGGTACCTTTTATATTTCCTTAAAAAATTGTCACATAGACTTGAAATTGGGACTGTATGTTCACCTCCCGGAATATAGATCCCCTAAGGCTGGGTTTTTGCCAATGATGTTTCTAATAGGGTAAAAAGGGTAAACATATGTACTTTTGTTACATTTTATATTTCCTTAAATAATGGTACTAGAAAATTGAAATTTGCAATGTCGGTTTACCTTCCGGAAAAAAGATTCACTAAGGCTCGGGTTTTGTCAATGTTGATTCTACGGGGGTAAAATGGGTAAAATAGTACTTTTGGTACTTTTTTTTTATTTACTGAAATAATGGTTATTCAAACCTGAAATTTAGAATGTAGGATCCTTTAGTGAAATAAAACATTTTGGAACAAGTACTTTCTGAAAATTCAGTACCGTTTTCAAAAAGTACCTTTTATAAAAGGTTCCTTTATAAAAAGTACTTTTTATAAAAAGAACCTTTTATGAAAAATACCTTTTATAAAAAGTACCTTTTATAAAAAGTGCCTTTGATACAAAGTACCTTTTATAAAAAGTACCTTTTATAAAAAGTACCTTTAATAAAATGTATCTTTTATAGAAAGTACCTTTTATTAAAAGTACCTTTAATAAAAAGTACCTTTTATAAAAAGTACCTTTTAAAAAAAGTACCTTTTAAAAAAAGTACCTTTTATTAAAAGTACCTTTTATAAAAAGTACCTTTTATAAAAAGTACCTTTTATAAAAAGTTCCTTTTATAAAAAGTACCTTTTATAAAAAGTACCTTTTATAAAAAGTAGCTTTTAAAAAAGTAGCTTTTAAAAAAAGTAGCTTTTAAAAAAAGTACCTTTTATAAAAAGTACCTTTTATAAAAAGTACATTTTATTAAAAGTACCTTTTATAAAAAGTACCTTTTATAAAAAGTACCTTTTATAAAAAGTACCTTTTATAAAAAGTACCTTTTATAAAAAGTACCTTTTATAAAAAGTACCTTTTATAAAATTACTTTTTATAAAAAGTACCATTTATAAAAGTACCTTTTATAATAAGTACCTTTTATAAAAAGTACCTTTTTTTATAAAAAGTACCTTTTTTTATAAAAAGTAAATTTTTTTATAAAAAGTACCTTTTTTTATAAAAAGTACCTTTTATAAAAAGTACTTTTTATAAAAAGTACCTCTCATAAAAAGTACCTTATATAAAAAGTACCTTTTATAAAAAGTACCTTTCATTAAAAGTACCTTTTATTAAAAGTACCGAAAGTACACTTTTTGGTACTTTTTTATTTCTTGAGGTATAAATAAAACAAACTTTTTTGTTTTTAAATCATTACATTGGTGGAGGGTATTTAAAGATTCGGCACAGCCGAATATAGCTTTCTTACTTGTTTTGTTACCCATTCATTTAGCCATCCATCCATCCTGCTAGCCATCCAGCCAACAATCTATCCATACCATATAGATTTTGGTAATGATTGGTGTTGTTGCTGCTTTTGTTGGTTATACTTAATCGAGGTGCTGGTGGTAACGGTGCTGTGTTGAATTGGCTTAAATCATTAAAAGATTACACACACCGATTGCCACTCATTCACTCAGTCAGGCAGTCAGTCAAGTCAGCCGGAACAGGCCAACAAAAGCAAAGTATGCGCAAAAGCCACCAAAATGTAAGAATTTTTGCCGCTAACAACAGGTATACGATTATTAAGTATTGGTAGTAGGATGGCACTTATTTTGTTAAAATTTTAAACAAAGGATGGATCTGATTTCTGAATTTCAATTAAACTTTTACTACACTCAAAAAATTATATCATTAACTGTTTGTAGTTTATTTAAAAACTTTTACGTTTAGTCGTTTTTAAAAGAAAACACATTTCTTTGATGTTTAGTTTTTATTAATGACTACTTCTGTCCTTTGTTTCAAAAATAACGCACTAAAAAATAAAGACTTTCATTAACATTTAATTTATAAAGTCATTTATTTTTGTTCTGTAAGTAAAAACTACTGATTACACAGGTTGACAAAAGTTGAACTTTTTCAATTTGCCTGACCTTTGACAACTGATTTATATGGACTTTCGTGTGCTGATTCCGAATCTGTTATCCAATTTTTTCCATTAGCTCGCGTTCGTGAGTAAATCGCTGTTAAAGAGTCGAAAAAGTTCGTTTTTTACCAACTTTGCTTGGCTATAATTTCCAAAACTAATTTTAGAACCTCAGTTTTAAACATGAACTTAACTTTATTGGATGCTAGCATTCCAAAACTGGTATAAGTTTTTTTCTGACAGCTTTAGTTTTCGAGTTATTAAAAAGGGCATAAATATTCAGACAAAATTATAGAGGGCATAAATTTAAATATTTTATTTTAGCGATATCTCAAAAACTAATTATGACACAACAAAAATAAGAGCATTTTTGGAATCAGCATATCCAACATACCTTAAATCGTCATTCACTTTTTGGATGTAAGACTAGTGTTGGTAAATATGGACTCACAAACATGCCAAAAATAGACTATTTTCAAAGTTTCCTTAGGCTTTATCTCGAAAAATGGAGCTGATCCAAAAAAACGATGGCCAGATTTGAAATCAGCGTACCCCAATTACCCAAAACTAGCTATCAGAACCCGGGCAAAAAAAAGTGTTGCCCTGTGTTATTCTTTAAATTTTTAATGATTTGTGTAAGTAGTTTTTTTATTTTTTTAAATTGTTGGTATTTTTTAATGATATATAATCCGTTCTTACCTACACAAGTGGGTTATTTTTTTATAGAAAAAAAAAATTCAAAAAATATTTATAGAAATATAAAAACATGTTTGTATCAAGTAGAGTGTCTGGCCAAAATGTAGTTGTTTGCGGGATCGATTTCCCAAAGTTTTATTAAAAATTTCCAAAAAATATTTCAATAGAAAATTGTAAAAAATAACCTACGAAATCATTAATTTTTAATGTTTTCGTAGGTTAAAAACAAAATTTTTGATGACAAAAAAGGTTAATGGAAAAAAATATGAACAAAATTGTTGATGAAAACTAAAATTGATGAAATAAAGTTATTGATAAAAAAAAATTTTTATGAAAAGAGAAAAAACAAGTGAGAGTGTTAAATTCGGCTGTGTCGAATCTTTTATACCCTCCAAAATGTAAAAAAAATTATCAGGGGCGTTTGTTTTTTTTTGGGGGGGGGGGGGGGTGATGGGGGTAATTAGGGAACGTTGAGAGCACCTTCCCATCCCGAGAAATATATCAAATGTTTCATTTATTTAACAAAAATACAAAAAAAAAAACATGTAAGAAAAGAGTATTTTTTCAGAGGTTTGTACAGTTCTTCAAGGGAGAACTTTTTTCCCCTGGCCCGATTTTGCCCATTTACGAACATAACCTGCCTAGGACCATAAGACATATTCATGCCAAATTGCAGCTAGCTCTTTTATTTTGGACAGCATCGTGCCATCTACAGGCGGACGGACGGACGGACGGACATTCACGGAATGTCTTAGAATCGATCATGGATCAATAATATATATACTTTATTGGGTCCTCGACCGATATTTCGATGCGTTACAAACGGAATGACAAAGTGAGTATACCCCCATACTGTGGTTGGAGGGTATAAAAATTGACGAACAAAATATTGATAAAAAAAAGTTTTTGGAAAAAAAATTTGATGAAAAAAAAAAATTTGATGAAAAAAAAACGTTACGTTTTATTCATCTGGTGAAAAACGCTTTTATTTACCAGCAGGTGACCCAAGCAGAAATTGACGACGGTTCTAAAAAAAAGCGTTCTTTTTTTGACTGTAACAAAAAAAAATCATTCTCAAAACGCTATTTTCAGACGCTTTGCGATCGTTTTTGAAAAGTGTTCTGAAAGCACTATAACAAAAAAAAAAACAATGTCAAAACGTTTTTTCGAACGAGCGTATTCGAAAAGCTTTTAAAGAGTTCTTTAGATTTTTGAAAAAAAAATTCTAAGTTCCAAAACTATTTTTAAACAACAATAATTTGTAAATTTTTTTTTGTTTTTTAAGTAAAAAAAAAATGTTTTTAGAATTTTTTTTACATTTTCGAAGTTTCAAAATTTTATTTGAAAATTTTCTAAGTTTTTTGGAGATTAAACAATAATCAAACAAATTATTATAACCGAACTAAAACAGAAATTCTTTACTATGGGTTTTTAAAGCGCTTTGATGACTTTAAAAAACGTTCTCAAAGCACTTTTTTACATCGCTGTTAAAACGCTTTAAACCTAGCGTAGATCGATGTTATCATTCAGATCATTTAAAGTTGGTAAACAATACGCTCGTACAACCGTCCACAACGCTTTCACAACGCTTTTGCAATTGTATTTTTCTGACTGGGTGAGTTATTAAACCGTCTGACAAAAATAAAAAGTCGTTAACCACAAAATGGATAATATACGTTTGAAACTAGAGACCAAATGTAGTAAAACTGCATTTACAGTTTTTCTATTCGTGATACTGTTTTTAAATTATTTTTACATGGGTCAGTCTTAGTGAAATCAATCAAAAATAGCTAAAAATTTTCGTGACCCCCTCTGATTTTGATGAAATTTGGTTTAGTTGTAACACTATGTGATAAACTGACACACACTTATTTTCAGCCCTCTAAGTAAACAGTGGGCGAAAACACGGAGGGTCTAAATTTCCCCCAAAATCTCCCAGTCGCGACACTTTGCACCGTTAAAACTTAATATCGTTGGTTCTATTTTAGCTAGAAAGCCCATTTTTGGCTTGTTTTGAAGCTCATAATATGCTCTACAAGACTTACCATAGAGCAAAAACATTTAACATCAACGAGTAATTTTTCGATGGTCTCCGATTTTTATAAAATTTTGTGAGTGTGTGTGGTAGTGGACACATGTATTAAAAAAAATATTTTTTTTTTTATTTTTTTGAAAAGTGTGGCAACTCTTAAGCTTTGAAGTTTTGGAATTTGTGGTATAGGGACTTCTCTCAAAAGGTCATAACTTTTGATGTGTAAGAGATATTGACAAGCGTCTTTTTGCATTGGATAGGTAAAACTATGGGGATTAATAAATTAATTTAAAAAAATTGTATAATTTTTTTTTTATAAAAAATTTTGGAAAAAAAAAATTTAAAATTGTTTTAAAAAAAAACGTATTTTTAAGATTTTTCAAAATTTGTATACAAATGGCCAATAATAATGTCTAAGTACCCTGAAAATTTCAGAGTGGGATTCGAAATGGTTTTTAAGATATCACAAAAAATGTAGAAGTGTGTACGCATGAAAACGAGAAAAAAATGTTGAATAAAAATTAAAAATATTTTTTTAAAAAATATATTTTTTAGACTCTTTATATTTTTTTTATTCATATAGCCAATTATGTGTTCCAAACACCCTGAAAATTTTAGAGTGGGATTATTTTTAGTTTTTGAGATATCACTAAAATGTGTAAGTAGAAGTTTAGAAAAAGTGTAGAAGAGAAAAACTGTTTACCTCCAATGACATATCCATGTTTATGTAATGAATATTGAAATTGGGAAGTAACCACTTACTGATATTTATTTTCACAGTGTTACAAATTTTAAATTATTTAAAAAAAAAACCTGTAATTAACATTATTTATATAAAACTAGCTAACTCACCCGGTACTTCGTTACCGGTTAGCTGTAACAAAAAAAAACAACTTTATTACTTCAAATTCTTATTAATTTTTAATTAAACATAAAAATTGTTAGTTTCGACCTTTAAAATATTATATTTTGAGTAGATTTAAAGTAGCAACAAATTTTATTTTGGCGAAACGATCTCATACTTCAAACTTTAAGTTTCAAGGAACATTAGTATAAGGAACAATATGTACCAAATTGAAGCGAAAATTCAAAAATTTATTTTCCTAGAATATAATTTCCGCGAGTGTATCGTAAAGTACCAATTTTAAGTATTTCTACTTTCTCCCTTTTTACCCATTAGAAGCAGAATTTTCATAAAAGTACTTAGTTTAGAATGTTATTTCCGCGAAAGGATCGTACAGTCCAAATTTCAAGTATCTAGGAACATTAATTCGGTAGATACAAAATTGCCCTACTTTCCCCAATTTCCCCCTTAGAAGCAGAATTTTCTAAAAAAGTGCTTCTTTCAGAATGTTATTTCCGCGAGAGGATAGTACAGTCCAAACTTCAAGTATCTACGACTATAATTTCAGCAGATACAAAACAGTTCAAAATTCAAGTATCTAGGACCATTAGTTCAGCAGATACAAAATTGCCCTACTTTCCCCCTTTTCCACCTATAAAACAAAATTTTCAAAAAAGTACTTCTTTCAGAATGTTTTTTCCGCGAGAGGATCGTACACTCCAAATTTCAAGTATCTAGGACCGTTAGTTTAGCAGATACAAAATTGCCCTAATTTCCCCCTTTTTCCCCGTAGAAGCGAAATTTTCAAAAAAGTAACTCCATTTGAATGTTGTTTCCGCAAGAAGATTCAAATTTCAAATTTGCCCTACTTTCCCTCTTTTTCCCCCATAGAAGTAGATTTTTCCAAAAAAGTACTTCTTCCAGAATGTTATTTCCGCGAGAGGATCGTACAGTCCAAACTTCAATATCTAGGACCATTAGTTCAGCAGATACAAAATTGCCCTTCTTTCCCCCTTTAAAAAGTAATTTTCAAAAAAGTACTTCTTTCAAAATGTTATTTCCGCGAGATGATCCTATATTGCAAATGTCATGTTTTTAAGACCATTAGTTTAAAATTTACCAAATTGCCATATTTTCCCCCTCTTGGCCCTCCTTAAAACCAAAATTTTCAAAAAGTGTATTTTTCAAAAAATTATTTCCGCGAGAGGATCAAAACTTAAAGTTTTAGTTCAGAAGACACAAAATTGCCCTATTTTCAAGTTTCTGGAACCATTTGTTTAAAAGATAAATAATGTACCGATTTTCCTTATTTCCCCCCCTTTCCCACCGTGGAGGAGGAATTTTTCAAACAATATTTTTTCTGAATGTTGTTTCCGCGAGAGGATCCTAAAGACCAAACTTCACGTTTCTGGGACCATTTGTTCAGAAGATAAAAAATTTACCGATTTTCCCTATTTTACCCTTTTCCCACCCTTGGAGGCGGAATTATCAAAAAATTTTGTTTTCCGCATGTTAATTCAGCGAGAGGATCCTAGAGTCCAAATTTTAAGTTTCTTGGACCATTTGTCCAGAACATAAAAAATGTACCAATTTGCTCTATTTTCCCGACCTTGGAGGCGGAATTTTCAAAAAAATATTTTTTTAGTTTTTTTTTCGCGAGAGGATCATAGAGTCCAAATTTCAAGATTCTAAGTAAAACTATTAGTTCAAAAGATACAAAATCCCCCAAAGTGCCCTACTTTCCCCTTTTTTCCCCATAGAAGTGGAATTTTTAAAAAGTTCTTTAAGTATGTTATTTTTATATTAGTTCAGCAGATTAAAAATTGCCCTTCTTTCCCCCTTTTTCCCCCAGAATTTTGTAAAGTACTTTCTTAAGAATGTTATTTTCGCGAGAGGATCGTTCAGCCAAATTTCAAGTATCTAGAACCATTAGTTCAGCAGATACAAAATTGCCCTACCTTCCCCGTTTTCTCCCTTGAAATCAAAAAAAGTACTTCTTTCAGAAGGTTAATTCCAAGAGAGAGGATCGTGCAGTCTAAATTTCAAGTATATAGGACCATTAGTTGAGCAGATACAAAATTGCCCTAATTTCCGCCTTTTCCCTCTTAGAAGCGGAACTTTCCACAAAAAGGACTTATTTTAAAATGTTATTTCCGCAAGAGGATCGTACAGTTAAATTTCAAGTATCTAGGATCATTAGTTCAGCAGATACAGAATTGCCCTACTTTCCACCTTTTCCCCCTTTAGAAGGAGAACTTTCAAAAAAGTACTTTTTCTAGAATGTTCTTTCCGTGGAGGATCGTAAAGTGCAAACTTCAAGTATGTAGGACTATTAGTTCAGCAGATTCAAAATTGCCCTACTTTCTCCCTTTTCCCCCCGTAGAAGCAGAATTTAAAAAAAGTACTTCTTTTAGAATGTTATATACCCCCCCCCCCCCCTTAAAAGTACAGTTTTCAAAAAAGTACTTCCTTGAGAATGTTATTTCCGCAGATACAAAACAGTTCAAAATTCAAGTATATAGGACCATTATTTCAGCAGATACAAAATTGCCCTACTTTTCCCCTTTTTCCCACTAAAAATCGGAATATTTAAAAAAGTCCAAAAAGTCCAAGATCGTTCAGTCCAAATTTCAAGTCTCCCGGACCATTAGTTCTACTTTCCCCCTTTTCCCTCTTAGAGGCGGAATTCCAAAAGTCTCCCGGACCATTAGTTCTACTTTCCCCTTTTTCCCCCTTAAAAGAAGAATTTTTAAAAAAGTATTTCTTTCCGAATGTTATTTCCGCGGGAGGATCGTACAGTCCAATTTTCAAGTATCTAGGACCATTAGTTCAGCAGATTCAAAATTGCTCTATTTTCCCCTCTTTTCCCCCTTAAAGCTTAGTACTCTGTTTTTTACGGTGAAAATTTCACTTCAACTTTCAACGCCTTAAATCGCAATGAAACATTTAAAAATCAACAAATTTTTACAATTATAAGAAAGAAACGATCATAACAAAACTGAAATGTCACTTTTTCACGGCAATTTAAATTGTCTTGTATAATAAAAATGGGTGAAAACTTTTTTTAACAATTTCCCTATAATTCCTCGCGCTGCCAAAATTTTTTTTTTTTTTTATATGGAGTTTGACAGATTTTTTCCTGTGAACTCGAACAGAGTACTTTGCTTAAAAGAGGAATGTTTAAAAAAGTATTCCTTTCCGAATGTTATTTCCGCGGAAGGATCGTACAGTCCAATTTTCAAGTATCTAGGACCATTACTTTAGCATATACAAAATTGCACTACACTGATAGAAAAACACTACATATCACTAATGAATGGAAATCATTAACGTTGTTTCATTACAGCAATGAAATATTTCATATGCTGAATAAAATTTCATACATATTGTGCAAAATTTTCATTAATTTTGATTCATTAGGTTTCGTAGTTTCATTAAAAAATTTCTTTAAGTTTTGTTTATAAAATTTTCTGTTTTTTTGACACCTGTCTGTTTATTATTATGAAATAATTAGTGATTTTTTTTTTGAATTTTTATACGAAATTTAAAATGAAATGTAATTGATTAATTATAAGTATTTATTAAACTCTCGTTTTTTTATATTATTTCGTGGTTTTACTTATGTGTTAAAAGTAAATGTTATAGTAAAATTTTGTGGGAGAAAACTGAGTGAAATCTATGGATAAAATAAAAAATATGTGAAAGTGTTTTTTTAACTTGGTTATTTTGTGATTTTTTCAGACTTTTTTTATTAAATTTTAAATAAAAAGTAAATTATTAATTTTATATTTACTAAATTCGCGCTGTTTTATATTACTTCGTGGTTTTAATAATGTATTACAATTTAAGGTTGGAGTAAAATTTTGTGCGAGAAAACTAAGTGAAAACCATATTTTATTATTTTTAATTCTATAAAAAGATCTTTAAAATTTCATACATATATTTCATTTTAAAAATAAAAGTAGCATTTATTCAATAACAGTATTTCATTTCAAAAATAAAAAGTAGGATTTATTCAATTAAAGTATTTCATAAGAATTAAACACTTTTTTCATTAAAGTAATGAAAAATTTTCATAAAATATTATTTATATTTTGTATGAACAATTTTCATTAATTTAATGAAACTTGTTCTTGCAATTAAATTTTATGATACCTATTTCATTAATTCCATTAAACCCTACATAGGTTCCTTTTTAACGTCATTTTTCATAACATTAATGTAGATTTTCATTATTGTCATGTACAAATTTCTATCTGTGTACTTTCCCCCTTTCTACCCCTTAAAAGCGAAATTTTCAAAAAAGTAATTCTTTTAGAATGTTATTGCCGCGATATGATCCCATATTCCAAATGTCATGTTTCTAAGACCATTAGTTTAAAGTTTAGCAAATTGCCCAATTTTCCCTCTTTTGGGCTTCCTTAAAACCAAAATTCTTCTGCATTTAATTCAAATTTTGGTTCCGCAAAGAGCTTTAAGAAAATTTAATTTTTTTTATTTTTCTGTTCATAGAACAGAATATGGACTAAATGAGCCATTTACTAAATCTATGAGGTTATTTAATAGTCTTTGTTTTCATTTAGATTTAAGTGTTTCTAATTTAGATTTTAAAAATCAAATAAATAAATTGTTATAATTTTATTTTAGTATTATGTTTGCTAGTCTGTAAGGTTCTTCCATAGACTCAATAAAGAAATAATAATAATAATAATAAAATTCTCAAAAAAGTATATTTTTCAAAAAATAATTTCCGCGAGAGCATCCAGATTCAAAATTTCAAGTTTGTTCAGAAGATACAAAAATGCCCTATTAAACCCCTTCTACTCCCACCCCCACCCTTATAAAAGGATTTTTCAAAATATTACTTTTTACAAACTGTTTTTTCCGCGAGAGGATCATAGAGTTAAAATTTCAAGTTTCTGGGACCATTCGTTTAGCAGATACGAAACTGCCCTTCTTTCCCCATTTTCCCCCTTTAAAAACGAATTTTCAAAAAAGTAATTTTTTTAGAATGTTATTTTCGGGATAGGATTGTACAGTTCAACCATTAGTTCAGCAGATACAAAATTGCCCTGCTTTCCCCCTTTCTTTGCCGTAGAAGCGGAATTTTTAAAAAAGTTTTTCTTTAACAATGTTATTTCCGCGAGAGGATCGTTCAGTTGAAATTTCAAGTATCTAGGACCATGAGTTCAGCAGATTCAAAATTACCCCACTCACCCCCTTTTTCCACGGAATTTTCAAAAAGTACTTTCTTTAGAATATTATTTCCGCGAGAGGATTTTACAGTTCAAATTTCAAGTATTTAGGACCATTAGTTCAGCAGATACAAAATTGCCCTACTTCCCCCTTTTTCCTTGTAGAAGAGGAATTTTTGAAAAAGGTCTTCTTTAAGACTGTTATTTTCGCGAAAGGATCGTACAGTTAAAATTTCAAGTATTAAGGACCATTAGTTCAGCAGATTCAAAATTGCCCTACTTTACCCCATTTTTCCCCAGAATTTTGAAAAAGTACTTCCTTTAGAATGTTATTTCCTCGAGAGGATTGTTCACTCCACATTTCAAGTATCTAGGACCATATTTTCAGCAAATACAAAATTGCCCTACCTTCCCCTTTTTCCCCCTTTAAAGCGGAATTTTCAAAAAATTACTTTTTTCAGAATGTTATTTCCACGAGATGATCGTGCAGTCCACGCGAGAGGATCGTGCAGTCCTATTTGTTCAGCAGATACAAACCGGAATTTTCAAAAAAGTACTTCTTTCAGAAAGTAATTTCCGCGAGAGGATCGTACAGTCCAAATTTCAAGGATCTACGACCATTAGTTCAGCAGACACAAAATTACCCTACTTTCCACCTTTTTCGCCCTTAGAAGCTAAATTTTCAAAATAGAATTTTCTTCGCAATGTTATTTCCGCGAAGGATCCCATAGTCAAAATTTTTAAGTTTCTGTGAAAATTAGTTCAGAACATACAAAGTGTACCAAATTGTCCTATTATCCCCCTTTTTCCACCCTAGAAGCGGAATTGAAAAAAAACTTTGTTTCGGAATGTTTTTTCTGCGAGAGGATCTTATAGTCCAAACTTTAAGTATCTAGGACCATTAGGTCAGAAAAAAGAATATGTACCAAAGAAGTGCCTTTTTAAAAAAGTACTTTCTTCAGAATATTATTTCCGCGAGAGGTTCCTATAGTCCAAATTTCAGGATTCTGTGACCATTAGTTCACAACATAGAAAATGTTCAAAATCGTCCTATTTCCCCCCCAAATTTGAATGAAAAATTTTCAAAAAATACTTTCTTCAGAACATAAATTCCGCGAGAGGATCATATAGTCCAAATTTTTAAGTTTCTAGGACCATTAGTTAAGAAGATACAAAATGTACCTATCCTACTTCCCCCCATTCAACCCCCTAGAATCAGAATTAAAAAAAAAACTTTGTTTCAGAATGTTTTTTCCGTTAGAGGATCTTATAGTCCAAACTTTAAGTTTCTAGAACCATTAGGTCAAAAGATAGAACATGTACCAAATTGCCCTTTTTCCCCCAATTTACCCTTCTTATTTTTCAAAAAAAAAATACTTTCTTTAGAGTATTATTTCCGCGAGAGGATCCTATAGTCCAAATTTTAGGTTACTGGGTCCATTAGTTCAGAAGATCGAATGTTCAAAATTGTCATATTTCCCCCTAAATTTATGTGATTAAATCAATAAATTCCCAAAAATAAAAAATAAATGAGAAAAAAAATTGAGTAAAAAATTTTAATCAAAAATTAAGCGAAAAAATTTTGAGTAAAAAAAAATTGAGTAAAAAAAATTTGGGCGAAAACACCTTCTAAGTAAAAAATTTAAGTAAAAAAATTGAGTAAAAAAACTGAAAAATAAAATACAATTGAGTGAAAAAAAAATTTTAATAAAAAAAATTGAGTGAAAAAAAAATTTCAGTAAAAAAAAATTTTGAGTAAAAAAAAATTTTTGAGTGAAAAAAAATTTTGAGTGAAAAAAATTTGAGTGAAAAAAAAATTTTTAAAAAAAAAAAAAATTTTTGGGTGAAAAAAAATTTTGAGTAAAAAAAAATTTGAATGAAAAAAACTTTTGAGTAAAAAAAATTTTGAGTGAAAAAAAATTTGTAAAAAAAAAATTTTGAGTAAAAAAAATTTTGAGTGAAAAAAAATTTGTAAAAAAAAAATTTGAGTGAAAAAAAATTTTGAGCGAAAAAATTTTGAGTGAAAAAAAAATTTTGAGTGAAAAAAAATTTTGAGTCAAAAAAAAAATTTTGAATGAAAAAAAAATTTGAGTGAAAAAATTTTAGTAAAAAAATGTTTTTTCCCCGAGAGGATACTATAGTTCAAATATCTAGTTTCTAGGACCATTAGTTCAAAATTCACCAAATTGCCCTATTTCCCCCCTTTTTGTCCCCCTTAAACCCGGAATTTTCAAAAAAGTACTTTTTTTCAAAATGTTATTTCCGCGAGAGTATTATACAGTGCCGGTCAAAAAAATAGCACCAATGACAAAATCTCTAATCATCCAATTAAAACAAAATATTATGTGTGTATTCGTTTAAAGTAAATATGTAATACTCTTATACTAAGTATATACCCCTTAAATGTTTTTACTTTTTCCAAAAATTGTGGACGGTTCTTTTTTAATGATCGATATTTTAAAAAATCTCTGAATCAGTGCAGTCAATAAAATAGCACCGAAGGACAAAATTTCTTTAAAAAAATTAATATTGTTTAATTTATTAAAATAAAAGTGTTAAATATTAAAGAAAGATAGTTTTTATTTATAAAAAAATTTAATTCATTACAAAATTTGACATTTATTTACATAAAAATATGACGTGGAAGGAATTACACTCCTCAAAAACGTGCTGTTGTAAAAAATATGATTTCTGAACATAAACCACATTCTGAAATAGGAAAATTGGTTGGATGCGCTTATAAAATGATTGGAAATTTAACAAAATTAACTTTAGAGCTTGAAAAACTTAGTCACAAGCGATGTTTGTCACCATTAGTGGTTAGGTATTTGTAAAGACAATGGAAGAAAGCCCCATTTACGGCAGCTCCAGAGCTAAAAAAGGACAGCAAATGGCGAAAATGTTCGTAAAAGATTACAAAACAACAACATTTCCGCTTGTAGATTCGGAAAAATGCGCCTACTCTCACTTAAGCATGCTGCAAGTCGTTTGAAGTTTGCTAACAGCAACTCAGAATGACCAGCTTAAAAGTGGATCAATGTACTATGGACAAATAAATCCATTGTTGTTTTATTTGGAGACATGGGATCACATACCTATGTCAGAAGACCCTATAACGCGGAATTCAATCCAAAATTCGAAATAAAAATAACTTAAAATGGTACTTATGGTGTGGGGGATATTTTCCTACTGGGGAGTGGGGTTCATATATTGGACCATGGCTCACATATTGGACTAGAACAACCGTGGATATACACTTAACGTTTATATCCTCCAGAAAGTAATGTTACCATAAGTTTCTGAGCAAATGCCACTAATTTAGGTCTTTTAGCACGTCAATTACCCAAAGCATGACGGGAAATTGGCGAAAAATTGGGTCTGGACAATACAGTAAACGTGATGGAATGGCCTGGTCAGTCCCCAGATCTAGACCAAATCGGTAGTTAATGGACAGATATAGAGAAGGCAGTGTCTCGAATATAACCAACTTTTAATGAAGCTCTTTGGGTGGCTGTTCAGCAAATCTGCAACACAATTTTGAATTAAAGATCCAAAAATCTCGCGAATTCGGTACAAAACGTTGTACAGAGGTAATTGTCAACAATGAGCACTCGACAAAATTTTTTTTGTAATATTTAAAGATATCAAAACAATACTGAATTCATAATCCATTCGTTTTTCAAATTTAAGAATTTAATTTTAATGCAAAAAGTACTGTGGTGCTATTTTTTTGACTGAGTCTTTTTGAAGTTTTTTTAAAAACTTTGAAAATTTTTTATAAAATAAAAAAACAAATTAGCCTTTTCTTATGTAAAATTGCTTCACACTCTTGTATGTATCTTATGACACGTTTTCAGTGGCATAAGTTGAAATTGTTAAAAAAAAACCTACAAAGAAAATTTTGTTTTATCCTGGTGCTATTTTTTTGACCGCAGCTGTATATTCAAAATTTCAAGATTGTAGGACCATTAGTTCAGAAGATACAAAATGTACAAACTTGCCCTATTTTCCCCCTCCCTCCCCACCTTAGAACCGGAATTTTCAAAATATTACTTTTTCCAAAATGTTATTTCCGCGAGAGGGTCCTAGACTTCAAATTTCAAGTTTCTGGGAGCATTTGTTTAGAATATAAAAAATGTAACAATTTGCCCTATTTCCCCCTTTTTTCCCCCTTGGAGGCGGAATTTTCCAAAAAAAAAATTCCGAAATTTTATTTCCGCGAGAGGATCCTAGAGTTCAAATTTGAAGTTTCTAGGACTATTAGTTCAAAAGATACAAAATCCCCCAAAGGGCCCTATTTTCCCCCTTTTGCCCCCCTTAGAATCGGAATTTCCAAAAATCCCTTCTTAGTGGGTGGTTTTGTCGGGAGCCGAACCTACATTCCAAATTTCAAGTCTCTAGCTTCAGCGGTTTGGGCTGGGCGATGATTATTGCCAAGCAGTCAGTCAGTCAGTCAGTCACCACACTCTTTTATATATACAGATATGTGAACAAGAAACTGCGCTCAAAAGTTATAAATACAGAACTCTATACTTTTTCTTGTAGCATTCCAACAAAAACCAAAAATATCAGTAAGGGGTAACTTCCCAATTTCAATTTTCATTACCCAGCAGAAATAAATCGAGATTTTGGCGACACAGCATCTGTTTATAGCATACCGTAGCGCATCCAAAGAGCGCTCTTAGGGATGCAGTAAAAGGAAGGGGAAAAAATTTTAATTTTTTTTTAAGATTTTTTATATAAAACTTATAATGTGTAATTATTTTTTGATAAAATTTTACACTTGCTTTCCTTTTTAATATTTTTAACACTTTTTGAATAAAAAAACATGAGTTTTAGACAAAGACACATGATTTGACTGCATCATTATTGCGCATTAATCAGCGCTGCAAAGAGCGCTTCAATCATAGCATCTTTGACCGCTGTTCCCAAAAAAAATCCCATAAAAAATGTGAAAATGAAAATGTCCGATATTTTTTTGATGTTCACTTCCGATTTTTTTTTTTTCATTTTGTTTCACATAAATAAAGTTTTGTAAAGTAAAACGAATGAATTTTTTTGTTACACTCAAAAAAATAAAACTGTAAAGTTAACAAACTTTTTTTTGTTAACTCGAGTTTACTGGCTTTTTAGCAAATTTTTAGTTAAAATCAGCGTTTTAACTACTTTTTTTAGTTAAGTTCGATTTACGAAAATACTAGTTTTGTACAAATTTGGAATTAATTTTTTTTGTTGACTTTAAAACTGAGTTTACGAATTTTTACTAATTAATTTGCTGATTTTTTGTAACATTTTTGTCAAGTCGAAAATTTTAAACATTTCTTGTGTAGCCTCCTATGCAAATCTCATTAGTCCTACTTAAGCTGAACTTAACGCTGTGAAAAATATTTTTTTTTTTTATTTAAAAAAAATGGTTAGCTGAATTCACCTAATAAAAAATGTTACGAAATTTTCAGCTGAATTTTTAGTTAAAATTACTGTTTTTTTGCTACATTCATTCTACGAAAAGCTAACTAAATATTTTTTGTTAAATTAACTAGAAATTTAGTAGGTTCAAAATCAGGTGTTTTTTTAGTTAAATTTAACTAAATTTTTTGCCAACTTTACAGTTTTTTTTTTTTTGAGTGATATATTTTTTTAAATTTTAGTTATTTGATTTCAACTTTGAATTTACAGCATCTTTATTCTGCTTAAATCAGCTCTACAAAGATACATGAATTCACTGCATCTTTAATCTGCTTAAATCAGCGCTAAAAAGATACATGAATTTACAGCATCTTTATTCTGCTTAAATCAGCGCTCTAAAGACACGTGATTTCAGTGCATCTAAAGAGCGCTGTTTCTGTGTATCCAACTAGCGCTCTAAAGTGGGACATCGCCTTAGGGAATCATGCATGAATTCAGCGCAATTGGATGCGCTCCTTTACTCAAGTTCCCCTTCCAAAAGCTGCTGAACGTTCAGCAAAATTTCTGCTGGGTACATAAACATGGACATGTCATTGGAGGTAACCAGTTTTTCTCTTCTTGTATATTATTTCTAAGCTTCTACTTCTACATTTTTGTGATATCTCAGAAACTATAAATAATCCCACTCTAAAATTTTCAGGGTGTTTTGAACACATAATTGGCTATTTGTATACAAAATATAAAGAATCTAAAAAATATATTTAAAAAAAAAATATATTTTTATTTTTTTTTTTTTTAATTTTTTCTCGTTTTCTTGCGTATATAGTACTTCTACATTTTTTGTGATATCTCAAAAACTATTACGAATCCTACTCTGAAATTTTCAGGGTATTTAGACCATATCATTGACCATTTTAAAACAAATTTTAAAAAATCTTAAAAATATATTTTTTTTAAAAAACAGTTTTTAATTTTTTTTTCCAAAATTTTTTATAAAAAAAAAATTCTACAATTTTTTTTAAATTAATTTATTAATCCCCATAGTTTTACCTATCCAATGCAAAAAGACGCTTGTCAATATCTCTTACACAACAAAAGTTATGACCTTTTGAGTGGAGTCCCTATGCCGCAAATTACTAAACTTCAAAGTTTCAGAGTTGCCACACTTTAAAAAAAAAAAAAAATATATTTTTTTTAATACATGTGTCCACTACCACACACACTCACAAAATTTTATAAAAATCGGAGACCATCGAAAAATTACTCGTTGATGTTAAATGTTTTTGCTCCATAACCAAAAAATTTTTGAAAAAAATAAGGGTTACCTCCCTTATTTTAAGGTCGTGATATACGGAGGAGAAAATGGGGAGGATGGTATCCCCCCGATTTTTTTTTACTTGCTAATCTTTGAGAGAAAGTCCTAAAGAATATATTCTAAAATTTTTATGTTGGGACAACAATGGGATCGCTCAAAATTTAAATTTTTCACAATTTTCCCCACAATCTCCAAATCCCAACACTCTTTAACCTTAAAAATTTTATATCATAACTGCTTTTGTAGCTACAGAGCCCACTTTGTTTTTGTTTTAAAGCTTATAATACGCTCTACAAGACTTACCAAAAAATTTTCCAAAAAAAGGAATTGGTGCCCCCCTTATTTGAAGGTCGTGGCAAAGGGTGGAGGAAATGGGGAAAAGTATCCCCCGATTTTTTTTTTACTTGGTATTCCCAAAGTGCAAGTCCTAATGAACATACACCCAGAAAATTATGTAAGTTACTACATGTTAGTTATTTGTATATTTTGCAGTAGTTAGTTGTTTTCAACTACAAAGTCAGTTGTTTTTGTATGAAAAATATCAAACAACTATTTCTGTTAGTTATTTTAAGTCGTTTTTTTGAACAACTAACAAAAAAGTACTGTGATGTAGTAACACTTATTTAAAGCAGTTAATTTTATTTTTTTTTATATCTGAAAAATTTTCAAAGTTTTTTCCAAAAAAAAAATCGTTTTTTTATTTTTCACAACTTTTTAAAAAAAAAAAAACTTGGAACAAATTCGGTCTTAAAATTTTTTTTTGAAAAATTTTCTGAAAAAAAAATGATATATTGATTATTTTATTTTTACTACATTTTAGTTGTTTTAACTACAAATGTAAGTAGTTTTTACTACATAAGTCAGTTGTTTTTTTGTCAGTTAAAATAACTAACATTATTAGTTGATTTAACTGAAAAAGTAGTTGACCCCAAAACAACTTACAAAGTAGTTATTTTAACTGGCATTTTCAGTTGATTTTACTAACATAATTTTTTGAGTGTAGTCTACAATTTTTATGTTAGGACAACAATGGGGTCGACCAAAATCAAAACTTTTAAAAATTTTCCCCCAAAATCAACAAATTGCGACATTCTTGCGCCTCCAATTGGACTCCCTAGATAAAAATTTCAGGATATGATCTCTAGAACTTACTCTTTAAAAAAAAAAACAAGATGAAAAAAATTGGGGGATACTCTCCCCCGATTTCCCCCACCCCTTGCCACGTTCTTTTAATACAAGAGGCACCCCTCATTTTTTTATTTTTTTGTGATAGTAATATTGTAGGGCATATTAAGAGCTTTAAAACAAGCAAAAAATGGACTCTGTAGCTACAATACAGCCCACGATATTAAATTTGTTATGTGCAAGAGTTTAGCGATTTGGAGATTTTGGGGGAAATTGTCAAAGATTTTGATTTTGCTCGATCCCATTGTTGTCCCAACATACAAATTTTAGGATATGTTCATTAGGACTTGCACTTTGAGAATACCAAGTAAAAAAAAATCGGGGGATACTTTCCCCCCATTTCCTCCACCCTTTGCCACGACCTTTAAATAAGAGGGGCCCTTCTCCTTTTTTTGGAAAATTTTTTGGTTATGGTAGGTCTTGTAGAGCGTATTATAAACTTTAAAACAAACAAAAATGGGCTCTGTAGCTACAATAGCACTTATGATATTAAATTTTTAAGGTTCAAGTGTGTTGCGATTAGGAGATTTTGGGGGAAATTGTGCAAAATTTTGATTTTGAGCGACCCCATTGTTGTCCCAACATAAAAATTTTAGAATATATTCTTTAGGACTTTCTCTAAAAGATTAGCAAGTAAAAAAAAAATTGGGGGTACCATCCTCCCCATTTTCTTCACCATTTATCACGACCTTAACATAAGGGAGGTAACCCTTATTTTTTTTCGAAAATTTTTGGTTATGGTAGGTCTTGTAGAGCATATTATGAGCTTCGAAACAAACCAAAATGGGCTTTTTAGCTATAATAGAACCAACGATATTAAGTTTTTAAGGTGCAAAGTGTCGCGAGTGGGAGATTTTGGGGGAAATTTTGACCCTCCGTATTTTTGGCCCCTGTTGACTTAGAGGGCTGAAAATTTGCATTTGTTAGTTTTTTACGTAGTGTAAGAACTAAACCAAATTTCATCAATATCGGAGGGGGTCAAAAATATTCATGATTGATTTCACTAAGACTGACCCAAAAACATGTTTGTATCAAGTGACTTTGGTACGATGGGTAGAGTGTCTGGCCAGAATGTAGTTGTTTGCGGGATCGATTTCCCAAAGTTTTATTAAAAATTTTCAAACAAATATTTCAATAGAAAATTGTAAAAAAATTTTAATGTTTTAGGTTATTTTTTTCGGAATTTGTTGGTAAAAATAACAGAACTATCATTAATTTTTAATGTTTTCGTAGGTTATTATTTTCGAATTTGTTGGTAAAAATTAATAATAAAAAAAAGGAATTTTTTAATGTTTAATGTTATTTAGTTTAGAAAATTTTGTCAACAGTAAACCTTTGAAGATTTAATTCCCTGATTCAATTTCTTAAATCTGATTTAAAATAATTGAATTAATTCCCTGTTTCTATAAATCGAAAAGAATTAATTCATTATTTAATTCACTTAATTTCATTGCAAAGAATTAATTCTTTGATTTGATTAAATTGAATTAATACATTTTGATTTGAATCAACTGATTCAAATCACTTTGATTTGAATCAACTGATTCAAATCACTTTTGATTTAAATCAACTGATTCAAATCACTTTTGGTTTGAATCAACTTGATTTAAACTTTTTTCACTTAAATCAAACACTAAAAATGCACATTATTAAAATCTTATCATGTCTGATTGCGTTAAAGTCATTGGAATATCGTCAATTTTAAACACACGCCATCAATAAACAACACTCCAAATTGTACAGTTTTATTAAATGTGTACCTTTAGTCTAGAGTTGGGCGCTGGTCACGTGATTTGCTTGATTCACGTGAATCACGCGTGAGTGATTTTCATTTCAATCACGTGATTGTGAGTGAGCGTGATTTGGAAAAAAAATGAGTGAGTGATTAGTGAGTGAGTCATTTATTTTTTGCGTGAGTTTGCGTGATTAGATTTTTTGATTTGCCCAATTTATTTTAAATTTTCGTGAAATTTTTTTTTTTTAAATTTTTTTTTTTTTGGTAAGAAAATTTTATTGCGTGAGTAGATTTTGCGTGACTCACGCGTGAGCGAATCTGGCGTGAGTCACGCGTGAGTGTGAGTAAGTTTTTTATTACTCACGTGAATAGTGAGTGAGCGTGAGTAAAAAATATTGCGTGAGTGATTAGTGAGTGATCCGATTATTTTTTGCGTGAGTGAGTGTGAGTCAAAATCCACTCACGCGCCTATCTCTACTTTAGTCAATAACGAATTTGGCTCTTCAGCATAAAAATAACTTTAAAGTTAACACAAAAACAATTAATGATTAACATTTTTATTATACACATACATTTCCATTATATCGAAAAGTCGTGCATTATCCCACCCTTAATATATACACAGAAAAAAATAAAAATGAATTTCAATTACGAAATTCGTTGATTCAATTAAAAAATTAATTGATTTCGGACGTATCACGAAAATGCGCATATTAATTACTCATTTTGTTTGAAAACAGTTTTAAAACTTAATTAAATTGTTAATTGAATCAATTAAAGTTTTAATTGAAAATAAAATGGAAAACCAATTAAAATTGTAATTAAATAAATATAAAAAAAAAAAAATTATATAAAATTGAAAATCAATAATATAGATTTATTGATTCACATAAAATTTTTAATTGAAAAAAGACCAAAACTCAATTTAATTTTAAAAGTTGAACTTCAAAAAATGCCTAAAAATAAATAAACATAGAATGTTTTTGTTTTACATTATTAAGAAATTAATTTTCTTTATTAAATATAAGCACTTGGTATAGTTTTGCATAGAAACATTATAGTAGTATTTTAAAATATCAATAACTATTTAAAATTACATTTTTATTTTTAAATCTTGTTATTGCATGCATTTTTGTCGCCTTAGTAAAGTTGAATCAAAAAAAAATTGTATTATATTTCAATGTGCAAAACACAACTGTACACATTTTATTATCAAAACAATTTATCCGCAACGACCGCTCGCCTTAAAGAAAATAATAAAACTAAATTTTTTTGTTGCTTTCATGTATTCATTGGCTGCTACCACCAAAATATACAAAACAATAGTTCAAAAGTTTTTTTTGTTGTTTTTTGCATTTTATTTTTTCATTTGCTACTAACACTAAAGCATATAAAACCGGTTTCGTTTGTTTATTTTATTTTTATTTTCAGTATAGTTAAGAATTCAATTAAAACATTAATTGAATCAATTAAAATGTTTAATTGAAGTTAAATTTAATATCAAATCCTTTTTTAATTAAAAAAAAAATCACGATATTATTTTCTGTGTATGTGCAAATTAATAAATGTTATATTAAAGCAATGTCTTGTATTTTTGTGATTCCTATGCATGCGGGCATAGGCTAAAAAATGCAGTTTGTGCGCTGCCAATAAAATGTACACTATTAAATTCTGTTGCTTTGAATTTTTGGTTGCTGCTACCGCACAAGCATAAATGTTATAGTATGTGTGTGCGTGTGTAAAGTAAATACTTTGATTTAAGAAAAAAATGTTTAAATCAACTGATTCAAAACATTTTTGATTTGAATCAATTGATTTGAATCAAATTGATTTGAATCAATTGATTTGAATCAAATTGATTTGAATCAATTGATTTGAATCAAATTGATTTGAATCAAGTGAATTAATTCTTGTTTGATTTGAATCAAGTGAATCAAATCATTATTTAAACAAGGAATTAAACAAAAAATTAGTTAATTCTTTCAACAAATAGTTGAAATTAATTCTTTTGAATCAAATCATCAAGAATTAATTCCTTGATTTATTAATATGATTTAATCTTTTTGCGAATCAAATCAAAAAGTGAATTAATTCATCAAAGGTCTGGTTAAAACAAATGAATAATTACTGGGATGGTTTTCAAATGTTTATTCACTGGTTTTTCATTTGTTTTTGCCTACAAAATATTTTGAGTGTTGCAAAACGAATTGAAATATCGGTCGAGGACCCCATTAAGTTTATATACTATTGATTCATTTCTAAGACAATCTAGCTATATGCATACACCCGACACCGTAGGCTAGCTGGAAACGTGCTAGCCTTTCAACGTGGGGGTCGTGGGTTCGATCCCACCTTTGTTTTTTCGCTACAACGAGGCGTCGCTCATTGTTATCAGTTCTCGGTTAGGTTGAATTTATTAAAAAAAACATCCGACCATCTGTCTGTGGAAAGCATAATACAGTCTAACCCAAAAGAGCTGTAAATTTGATAAATGAGTGCATTACTTAAGTGCATTTCTTAAGCCAATGGAACATTTTTATGTCCGAATTTTAGACTTGGTGAAAAAGTAGTTTTGGTGCAAAAAATGAAAAGAAAAATTTTTTGAGGAAAACACAAATTTTGATGAAAAAAAGTAAAACTTTTTTTCATCAAAATTTTTGGTGAAAGAAAATTTTTTTTTATGAAAATAAAGGTTTTGATAAAAAAAAAAATTTGATGAAGAAAAAAAAATTTTTGACGAAAAAACAAATTGTATGAAAAAAAAAATTTGATGAAAAAAATATATAGATGAAAAAAAATTTCATACAAAAAAATTTTTTGATGGAAAAAAATATGAAAAAAAATTTTTTGATGAAAACCAAAATTGACAAAATAAATTTTTTGATTAAAAAAAAATTTAAAAAAAATTTTTGATGAAAAAAAATTCTTTTGTAAAAAGGGGGAAAAAATTGACAAAAAAATTTATAAAAAAAAAATTTTGATAAAAAAAAATTATGTTTTATTCACAATCTGGTGAAAAACGATTTTATTTACCAGTAGGTGAGTTATTACACCGTCCGACAAAAATAAAAAAAGTCGTTAAACACGAACTGGATAATATACGTTTGAAACTAGAGACCAAATGTTGTAAAACTGCATTTACAGTTTTTTCTATTTGTGATACTGTTTCCTTTTAAAAGGACTTCAAAGTTTTAGAGCATCAAATTTTATAAAATATTTTTTTAATATTTGTACTTGTCCTAGGATGTGATGGCAAATGAAAGAGGAGGAATCCTCTAATTTTCCTATTTTATTATTTTTACATACCAGGAAAAAGGAGTTAAGTTACGTCCTTTCAAAAATACATCCTTCAATATCATTCAAAATTTTCAACGAAATATTTTTACAATGTTTACATCCTTTTATCCTGATATGGCAAAATCCAAAAAAATGGAAAAATAAGGGGATATCCTCGTCTTACATTTGCCATCACCATCTAGGACAAGTACAAATAATTCAAAAATATTTTACAAAATGTATCCTTTAAAACTTTGAAGTCCTTTTAAAAGGAAACAGGATCATGAAATTAAAAACGGTAAATGCAGTTTTACTCCATTTGATCTTTACTTTCAGATGTATATCATCCGGTTCGTGTTTAATATTGGCTGTCGGATGGTGTTATTTAAGTTACAAATCGAAGTTGAAAAACCAATTCAATTATTTTCTTTGTCAACACAATTAAATTGTTTGTTACTAGAACAATGTTTTAATTGAAAAGGAGTCAACAATAATTTTTTTTTGTTTGTCTGTGATTTAATGGTTTTAGCTTTTCAGATATAGATAAAAAGTCATCTAAGAATTAAGTGGAACCCTAACTAGCCGAGTAGAGACATTCAATAAGGATGTTTTTTTTTTCTTGTGATCTTGAACGATTGACTTCTTGCTTTACTCATAAAGCAAGTCTGTCAGATTTTTTTGTGTTTTAACAAAATAAAACAGCAGAAAGGCCAATTAATTTCATATTCGTTTTATTTCCTTTGTTTTCATAAGAATACTATTTTTCTACACGAACTGTTTTTGTTCATACTTCAAATCGAATAAAAAGTGTAATAGAGAATATAAATTGTTGAAAACCAATTAAGATTAATGAATTATTTAAGTTTGTTGCAATGCCCAGGATTAGAAGGTATTTTAAATTTTTGCTAGGATTTAACCCTCCTATGACTGATAATGACTCCAACAAAAGCATGAAAAGTTAAAAAAATGTACAGGGATCATGTTGAAATTTTTAAACTGCTTCATAACACCCAGGCACTGATACAGCTTTTGGGGGGGACTTCAGGCCGGATTTGAATAATTAGTTAAGGTTTTTTAGTTTTTTGTTATTATGAGTTTTTCGATATTGTCTTTGCTGCACAGTGTTATTTGCGAAAAGTCAATTCTATTCCAAAATCCCATACGTTTCGAATCGAAAGACGCGGTAATCCCCCAAATAAGATTTAATCGACTTTTACACGGATTACATAACTTTGTACCTACTTGACCAAGTTCGCCCAAATTTGGTGTTTGTCATTTTGTTGGATACTTAGACTGTGGCCGAGCTTTTGGGATGTTTAAACTTATAGTTAGTTTACCGTAGTCTGAAATTTGGACTCTTTGTTGTATTTCAATAAAGAGTAACATTTAAAGCAAAATTAATCTGATCCGATTTATTTTTTTTTTGTCTGCAAACTTGATTATTTAAAAACCAACCAAGTTTAACTGAGATCCCACAAACTCGTTCTAAGTCAATTTTCAATTAAAACAAAATTTGTAATATTTTTATTTAATCCAAGTTTTTAAAACAAATGTATTCTTAAATTTATGATTGATCATAAACATTTTCATATTCATTAACTTGATCTAATCAAGTGTTAAAATCTTTATACTGTAGTATGTATACACCCAGCAGAAATTTTGCTGAACGTTCAGCAGCTTTTGGAAGGGGAACTTGAGTAAAGGAGCGCATCCAATTGCGCTGAATTCATGCATGATTCCCTAAGGCGATGTCCCACTTTAGAGCGCTAGTTGGATACACAGAAACAGCGCTCTTTAGATGCACTGAAATCACGTGTCTTTAGAGCGCTGATTTAAGCAGAATAAAGATGCTGTAAATTCATGTATCTTTTTAGCGCTGATTTAAGCAGATTAAAGATGCAGTGAATTCATGTATCTTTGTAGAGCTGATTTAAGCAGAATAAAGATGCTGTAAATTCAAAGTTGAAATCAAATAACTAAAATTTAAAAAAATATAACAAAACAATTCATTCGTTTTACTTTACAAAACTTTATTTATGTGAAACAAAATTAAAAAAAAAAAAATCGGAAGTGAACATCAAAAAAATATCGGAAATTTTCATTTTCACATTTTTTATGGGAACAGCGGTCAACGATGCTATGATTGAAGCGCTCTTTGCAGCGCTGATTAATGCGCAATAATGATGCAGTCAAATCATGTGTCTTTGTCTAAAACTCATGTTTTTTTATTCAAAAAGTGTTAAAAATATTAAAAAGGAAAGCAAGTGTGAAATTTTATCAAAAAATAATTACACATTACAAGTTTTATATAAAAAATCTTAAAAAAAAATTAAAATTTTTTCCCCTTCCTTTTACTGCATCCCTAAGAGCGCTCTTTGGATGCGCTACGGTATGCTATAAACAGATGCTGTGTCGCCAAAATCTCGATTTATTTCTGCTGGGCAATTTAAAACCTATTAAACGAAATTCAAAACTAATAAAAAAAAACAAATTCACATAAATAAATTAAAAATAAAATCATAAAACAAATGTCAAACTGTAAATTATTCGCAAAAAAAAAAAAAATTAAAAAAACTGAAATTAAGTGATAATTACGAAAGAAATCAAATAAAGTTTAACTATATAATAAAATTAATTGATTCACACGCTGATAGACGACGAACGTATTAAAATAACAAACCCAATTTCAATTTTTAATGTCTCTTGCAAGTTTATTAACAAATCATTAAATTTGTTTTAAAATCTATTTTGTACTTAAAAAGAAGATACAATCTTTATGGATGTCAGCCGGGTAGAGTAGAGTCATCATCCCCATCATTATACACCTGTTAATGTTAATGTATTGTAATTAATACATTTGATTAAAATTACTAATTCATACTTTTAACGTTATTTTTGTTTAAAAAACATTCCCATCGAAAAATAATTTTACTATATTTATATAATTCATAGTTTTATTTCATTCATTGTTTATTCGAACGAATGTTTAACGAGTTTCTTATGAAAGAAACAAATTGGAAATGTCATAATGAAAACCAGTGAGAGTATTAAATTCGGCTGTGCCGAATCTTTAATACCCTCCACCATATATATTTTATGAATACATATTTATGCCGCTAAAATGTTTCATTTATTGGAAAAATATACAAAAAAAGCATGTAAGAAATTTCATTTTTCTGGGTTTTTTTTTAGTTCTTAAAGGGGGAACCTTTTCCCCCTAGTCCTAATTTGCCCAAATACGAAATTGACCATCCTACACTCAAAAAAAATGTTTGTAAAATTACAAGTAAATGGTCTTGTAATTCTATTTTACTAATATTTTTGTCTTTTTAAAAAATTTTTTGTATATTTAATAAAATGAAAACTACAGTTTACTTTAAAATTTTACTATTATATGTTGGTAAATTTATTTTACAAATTTTTTAGGTAAATTTACAAAAAGTAAATTATTTTACAAATTAAAAAATATTACAAGGTGTTTAGTTTTTTTACACAAGAAAACTGTTATTGTACAACAAAATTTTACTTGATGTTATTTAGTCTTTCTACCAAAAAAAAATGTGTTATTACAAACATTTTTTTTTTAAGATCGTTTACAAGGTTTTCAGTTTGAAATGTATGTATTGAAAAGTACAAAATTCCACTGTAATTTTACAAAACTTATTTTATTACTAGAATTAATGTTATTTTACAAAAAAAAAAAAAATATTTATTCAACAATAGGACACGCAAAAATGTTCTAAGTTCAGAATTTTTTTTCGTTTTGGAGTAAAAAATTTAGTTAAAAATATTTTTTTATTAATAAAAAATTTCATGAAAAAAATTTTTGGAAATTTTTTAAGTTCCGGACACAAACATTTTTCAACTAATTGTAAGCTTTAGCAAAAAAAATAAATTTTTACACCATTTTTTGGTAATTTGCGTTAAGTAAAATACCACAATTTTTATTTGTTTCTACTATATAATTGTTTTTTTTTTTTTTTGTATTTTTACCATTTTTTTTGGTAATTTTACCATATTTTTTTGGTAATTTTTTATTTAATTTGGCACCTAAAATGTCAATAAAAAGCTGCCAATTATGAAAAATTAAGTTTTTATTATTTTAACAGGTACTTAAACATCCAATCTACAATATCAAAAAAAAAATTCCGATTTTTTAAAATTACTTGTGAAAAAATTTAAAATTCAAAAAAAAAAAAAATATTTTTTGACTAATTTTTCCTGAAAATATAAGAAATTTCTTGTGTAGCCTCCTTCGCAATTCTCATTTGTTCTACTTAAGAAAATCTAAATGTCGAAAAAAAATAAAAAAGTGTGGTGTTTTACATTAAAAAGTTTGTTAAAAGTGTTCAAGTGAAAAAAAAATCATTTCAGGTTGCTGATGTGCTACTTCAGCAGCCGAAGAAGGAAAAATAAGATGCACTAATGGAAAAACCTTTAAATTTACAAAACAAATACGTAAATAAACCAAATTTTTTGTAAATTTACAAAACAAATATGAAAATTTAAAAAACAAAATTGTATACTTTCGAAAAAAGTTGTAATTTTACAAAAATGAAGTAGAAAATACAAAAACAATATTGTAAATTTACAAATTTTTTGGTTTAACTACTGTTTTTACGGCAAAAAAATAAGAACAAATTTTATATATACAATAAAAATTGTAAATTTACCACTTTTAATTGTAAATATACAAGTTTTTTACCATAAAAAACCGTTGTTTAACCAAACAATTTGTAAATTTACAATTTTGGTTTTTGATTTTCTACTTTATTTTGTAAATTTACAACTTTTTCTGGTAAGTTAACAATTTGTTTTGTAAATTTTATTTTTTTTTTTGCAAATTAACAATTTTTATTGTAAATATACGTGTTTTTCAATAGTTTTTTGCGGTAAAAACAGTAGTTTAACCAAATAATTTCTTAATCTACAATTTATTTTTATCATTTTCTATTTTTTCTTTGTAAAATAAAAACCTTTTTCTGTAAGTTTACAATTTTGTTTTGTAAATTTACCAAATTTTTTGTAATTTCCAAAAAAAATGTTCACCTCGAAGTTAATATTTTACAAAAAAAAAATTGTAAATTTACATTTTCTTTTGTTAAATCAATTTACAAATTATCCCCGTAACATTACGGGGATTCTTGCTAGTACAAATTTTACAAAACCTGCCCCGTAAAATCACGGGAATTTTATGTCATTTTACAAACTTTTTTTTTTTTGAGTGTATGAACATAAGACATATAAATGCCAAATTTATGTTTTATACACTCAAAAAAAATCTTGTAAAATGACAAGAAAAGTTTGTAACTTTTTTTTGCTACCACCTATTTGACAAGAATTCCTTGTAATTTTACAAGCTTTTTACAAATAATTTTGTAATTTTACAAGCTTTTTAACAATAAAACTGTAAATTTACTATTTTTTTGACGCGATAAAACTTACAAGAAGGTCTTGTGATTTTACTAGATTTTTTGCTACCTAGTATTTTACGAGAATTCCTAATAAAAACTACGAAATTTTTTGTAATTTTGCAAGCTTTTTACCAATAAAATTGTAAATTAACAAATTTTTTGGCAAAATAAAATTTACAAGGAATTTTTGTGAATTTACTAGATTTTTTTTTTGTAAAAAAATGGAAATTTATAAAATTACAAAAAAATTGTAAATTTACAAAAAAAAATGTAAATTTCGATCGAATAAATTTTTATAAAAAACAATGAAAACTGTAAAATATTGGTAAAATGGGATTACGAGACTTTTTCTAGTAATTTTATAAGTTCTTTTTTTAAGTGTGTATACATCCGTCCTTCTTTTTGTAGAAACCTAGACCTAGTCCAAACCGAAAAAGCTGTAAATTTGATAAATGAGTGTATTCTTGAGTGAAAAACAAGTATTTTTACATTTTGAAGGGTATAAAATAATCGGCACAGAAGAATTTAACACGCTACGCTTACTTGTTTTTTGTACATTTGTTAAAGAAATGGAAAATTTTTCTGTCAGAAGTTTAGACTTGGTAAAAAAATTAGAAAAACGGGGAAAAAAATTTAATGAAAGAAAATATTTTGAAGAAAAATCAAATTTTTGATGAAAAAACTATTGTTTATCAAAAAAAATTTTTTTGATGAAAAAAAAAATTATGTAAAAAAAAAATTGATGAAAAAATATTTTTGGTGAAGAAAAGTTGATGAAATAAAAAATAAAAAAATTGGCGAAAAAACTAATGAAAAAAAAAATTTGATCAAAGTTGATAAAAAAAAAGATTTGATAAAAAAAAATTAATGCAAAAAAAAAAAAAATTATGAAAAAAGAATTTTTGGTGAAAAAAAAATAAATGAAAAAATTTGATGAAAAAAAAATTTAATAATAAAATTGATGAAAAAAAATTTGATAAAAACAAATTGATAAACATAAAAATTGAAAAAAAAATTATGACAAAAAAAAAAAAAGTTGAAGAATAAAAACAATTTTGATGAAAATAATTATGTTTTTTAGGCTGGTGTTTAATTTTAAAAATGCTGCAGGACGCCACCTCAGTTTGACTATGCAAGCTAAGGACTAACAAAACAGAAAATAAGAACTACTGTTTTCATTTTCTTAAAACCAAAAAGTTTTGCAACTTCGATTTGTAACTTGGATAATAACTCACCTGCTGGTGAATAAAAGCGTTTTTCACCAGATGGTGAATAAAACGTAACATAATTATTTTTCAAAAAAAAAAATTTTTTTTATTAATTTTTTTTTTTTTTTTTTCATAAAATTTTATTTTTCAATTTGTTTTTTTTTCATAAATTTTTTTTATCACACATTTTAATACAAATTTTATTTTTTTGTATGCAAAAACTTTTTTTTATAAAATTTTATTTTTTTTCATCATTTTTTTTTTTATCAATCTTTTTCATCTTAAATTTTTTTTCGTCAATTTTTTTTTTTTTCATCAAAAACTTTTTTTCATAATTTTTTTTTTTCATGATTTTTTTTTTTTCATAGTATTTTTTTTTTCATCAAAATATTTTTCTTAATCATCAAAAATTTTTTTTTTCATTTTTAACATGATGCCGGATACAGAAGACTCGGCACAGCCTAATTTAACACTCTCCCTTGTTTTTAATTTTTTCTGTGTAGTAAAATAATTTAATTTTATAGCTGCTACAAATCATACATGTTATTTTATTAATCGATAAAGATCTACATACATAATGTGTATTTTTTATTGAATGAAAAGAGAAAATTTTTAAAAATTCAAATTAGTTTCAAGATGGTAAAACAAAGTAAAATAAAATAAAATTCTTAAACAAATGAAGAGTGACTAATATGTTTGTAAGAAGGAACATCCTTTAGTACCTGTACGCATTTGTTTTAATATTAAAACGCCTTATTTAACAAATTAAAGATTATTTTGTTCTTTGATCGTTTTTTTTTTTTTTTTGTAATATTTTCCTTTTTAAAGTGTTTGTTCTTCGGGGTTCCTGCTTCTGCTGCATTCTCTTTATTTTTGTTGTTGTTTAAACTCCATATACTCGTTCCATAGCACTTTTATAACATTAATTAAGGTGTTGCCTTCGTTGGTGTTCTTCACGCCTTTCCATACAAATTACTTAGGAATTTCATGTCTTCTTTTTTCCTTTTTTTTTATTTATTTTTTTAAATAAGAGATGCCAAGGAAGGAAGAAGCAATGATGATCATACCATCATCATGTGTATGGGCAACTAAACAACCGACCAACCAACCAGTCTTCTCAGTCTGCTCAGGCAGTTAAACATTCAGCCAAAACATATTGAAAGACTACGGACATATGGTTAAAAACATGCAATTTGGCTAAAATGTGTTTTTTTGTGTTCTTGGTTCGCTCAACATCTTCTTAATACTTCTTCATTTTTAAAAATTAAAAAAAACTACAATCCATCCAGAAATACAGCCAGCTTTTATAGAGTGTTCAATAAATTGCTATTATCATTATCATCAAGCCTTTTAATCGTCATCATGATGAACATCTCTCTCCTTTTGGCTAATAAATGAAGTTGAAATGCACCACCAAAAACAAAAAAAAAAAAGAACAAAATCAACAATACTTTAAGGCGATCTTAAAACGATTATGAGAGTTAGGGTTTTTCTTATTTCATTCGACACATCTTAGGAAGAAGTTAAATCGGGTGTTGCTAACTTAAAATGAAGCCATTAAAACTCTACCTTTTCAGGGAAATGAAAGTATGACTTCACCTTCCGACAAAAAGAAAAAAAGTCGAACTGGACGTTCAAAACTAGAGACTAAATAAAGTAAAACTGCATTTATAGTTTTTTATTTCGTGATACTGTTTCCTTTTAAAATGACTTCAAAGTTTAAGAGGATTAAAAATTTTATAAAATATTTTTTTAATATTTGTAATTATCTTAGGATGCCAGTAGTGATGGCAAATGAAAATGGAAGATCTTCGCTAATTTTCTCATTTTATTATTTTGATATATCAGGAAAAAAGAGGTAAGAAATGTCCTTTTACAACTTTATTCTTCAATATCACTTAAATTTTTCAACAAAATATTTTGATAAAGTTTTGAAAAGATATTATTCACATCCTTTTTCCTGATATGTCAACATAAAAAAATTTAAAAGTCAACAAAGATTCTCCTCAATCAATTGCCGTCAATAATTTTACAATATCACTCAGAAAATTATGTAAGTTACTACATGTTAGTTATTTGTATACTTTATAGTAGTTAGTTGTTTTCAACTACAAAGTCAGTTGTTTTTGTATGAAAAATATCAGACAACTATATCTGTTAGTTATTTTAAGTCGTTTTTTTAACAACTAACAAAAAAGTACTGTGATGTAGTAACAGATATTTAAAGTAGTTAATTTTATTTTTTTTTATGTCTGAAAAATTTCCAAAGTTTTTTCCAAGAAATAAAAATAAATTTTCGTTTTTTTATTTTTCACAACTTTAAAAAAAAAAAAAAAACTTGGAAAAAATTTGGTCTATATTGAGTATTTTATTTTTATTACATTTTAGTTGTTTTGACTACAAATGTAAGTAGTTTTTACTACATAAGTCAGTTGTTTTTTGTCAGTTAAAATAACTAACATTCTTAGTTGATTTAACTGAAAAAGTAGTTGACCCCAAAACAACTTACAATGTAGTTATTTTAACTGACATTTTCAGTTGATTTTACTAACATAATCTTTTGAGTGATGTAATCCTTTAATACCTTGAAGTTCTTTTAAAAGGAAACAGGATGGCCAAATGAAAAACTGTAAATGAAGTTTTAATCCATTTAATCTCTTCATTCAGACGTATATCATGTTTAATATTGGCTGTCGGACTATGCAATTACACCGTCCGACAGCCAATATTAAACATGATCTGGATGACATCAAAATCGCGATTTTTCTCATTATTTACACTCAAAGAATTATGTAGGTAAATTCCAGTGAATATTCACTTAAAACAAATGAAATTTTATTTAAAAACCATTCCACTGTTTTTTCATTTAAAATAAAAACACATTACAGTCAATTTTAAATGTTAATTTAATGACTAACCAAAACATTAAAAAACTAGTGAATATTCAGTTATTTTGTATTGAAAAACAGTAAAACTATAGAAGAAATTTTTTACTGCCGAAATTAAATGTAACAGAAAATTCGTTTTTAATACAGTAAATAATTTTTTTTTAAACTACAGAAACAGTAAAAAAATTAAATCCTTTATAAAATAAGTGATTTTTCTTTTAAAATGACTTTACTGATTACTTTTTAAAATAACCTACAAACAGTTAATGACATAATTTTCTTATTGTTAGTGTATTAATTTTGCCTAATTTTTTGCAACTCCGTAAATAATTTCAAGACCTGTAGTGCGATTCAGTAACTTTTTTAACGAAATTATCGATATCGTTAACTAACGAGAATTGTCGGTTGTTTTAACGAATATGTGATTCTATAAA
Organism: Pegoplata infirma; assembly: GCA_963921195.1. NCBI lineage: Eukaryota > Metazoa > Arthropoda > Insecta > Diptera > Anthomyiidae > Pegoplata > Pegoplata infirma. The sequence goes on along the minus strand of OY992537.1, from coordinate 10,627,733 downwards.
TTTTTCAATTATCGACAAGAATTAACGACAAAAATAGTTAATTTGAAATTTGTTTATTTTGAAATTGTATTGAGAACCGAAAATTTTCGTTAACTTTAACTTAAAAAAAATTTTTGTTGATAAGTTAACGATTTTCAGTAACGACAAAATTCGGTAGAAAAAAGTTATAGAATTGCTTTCAAAGACAATTGTCGATAATTAACGATTTTTGACAATATAACTACCGATTTTTGTCGTTAAAAAGTTAGTGAATTGCGCTACTGATCTAATTTATGTAAAAATACTTATTTGAGTTATTAACTTATGGAAAAAAAATTAGATACAGTAATTGTGTTTATAACCTAACGGACATTTTTCAAGACTTGAAAAGTCCTACTAAGGACAATGGGAAAAATACAACTCTGTTAAATGTTAAGATGAAGTTTCTGCCAAATGAATTCAACACGAATGATGGTGAATACGGGATATTCAACACAAAGAGGAGTAATTCCGATATTTAATTTGTTCAAAAGTTTCATTTAAATGGCTAATTTTAACCTGGCACACATTAAGTGTGTGGCAATCGAAGGAATGCTGATGATGGAAGGGTGGCATCTTCCGAAAGCTGTCGACATCTCCACTTAGCCTGTGTTGTCACTTGATTTTTTTTCAGATTTTTTCATTGTACAACAATTATTATTTCTCAGAAATAATTAATATGGACTCAAACCGAACTGAATAAAAATTTTGTTTTAAATTAGATAACTTTTTTTGCAAATCGTGACAAAACATTTTTTTATAATGACAGCATCCCTTTAAAATGGAATGTATTGCTTCATATTTTAGTGTAATATGTCAGCGTGCCTAAAAACCTTATGTTTAAAATTTCAAGCAAAAAAGTTTATTTTTGCAAAAGTTTTCTTAACTGGTTTTAAAGTTCCTTTTTGGTCTAAATCCCTAAAATTATGTTATATTTTTTATTGTTTTGTTAGCCGTAAATATAAATTTTGTTTAATAAGGTATTTTAAACCAGTTTTTGTTAAGAAAACTTTTGCAAATATAATTTTTTTTATTCAAAAACGGGCTTTACCATTGAAATAAGCATGCCTTAATTATATAGAAATAATGGTCAGACCTCGTGTCACAAATTTGATGCTACGCAGTGATATCAAAAAATGTTTTAAATCGGTCGATCGGTTTTCGAGATATCGCCATTTCAAATTTTTAAAAATGGCGGTTGTTTCTTACGTTCAAGAATTTAAAAAAAAAAAAGTTTCAACATTTCTTTGCCTTAACTATTAGGGCGTCCCGTCAAATTTAAATGTTCAAATTTCATATCGTAATACCTGCCAAACGATGGCCATGTTAGAGCTGACTGTGGGAAAATTTTTAAAAAAATTTTGCGAGGCCATCTTCAGTCGGCAACCAGAGGTCAAAGTTGGAAAATATTACGCATTTCGACTAAAATTTATGTCCAAATTTTTTGACCAAATCCACCTCAAAAATGTGAAAATGTTAAGTGTGTTATCTAAAAAATATTAAAAAAATATAAAAACGCGATTTTGGTCCAAAAATGTTGATTTGCAAATTTCCAAATTTTTGAGCTGGATTTGATAAAAAATTCGGACCTGAATTTTGGTCGAAATACGTAATTTTTTTTGCCAAAATACGTAATTTTAACCGCTGGTTGCCGACTGAAGATGTCCTTGCAAATTTTTTTTTATAAATTTTCCCACAATCAGCTCTAACGTGGCCATCGTTTGGCAGGTTTTTCGAAATGAAATTCGAAAATTTAAATTTGACGGGACGCCCTATTAACTATTTTTCATATAAACTTATTTTAAGCCAAATCGGGTTATTTTAACCCGTAGCGCCCATCGATCAAAATTTTTTTTTTTAGAAACTTCACCAAAAACTCTATACTTTGATCGAAGGGCAACGGGTAAAATCATCGGACTTGGCTCAAATTAGGCTTAATAAACCTCAAATAAGCATCTATGAAAGGGTAAACAAATTTTGAGATTTTTTTTTAATTTCCTTTACGTTTGAAATGGCAATATTTCGAAAACCTCTCGAACGATTTTAGAAATTTTTTAATGTTGGTATTCAGCATGCTAAAATTAATAAAAATAAACTATCGCAAGTAATTTTTTTTTAAATTTTTTATTTTGCAAAAGTCCAAAATTTTGGTGGAAATTTTCCAAAAGTCCAAAACTTGGATTGAAGGGCGCCACGGGTTAAAATTATCGGTTTGCTCAAATTTATTTTAAATGAAAGATTGTCTCAAGCTCTATCAAAGGGTCAATGAAATTGAATTTTGAGACTTTTAAAAAAATTTCTTGAGCCTAGGAAAAACCATAATTTTTTTCAAATTTCAAATAGTGATATCTCGAAAACTGTTGTATCGATTTTACTTTATTTTTGATATTTGTGCTCAGCGCATCAAAATTAACAAATATGATGTGTGTCAATAGTGTGTAATACATATCTTTATACAATGATATGTTTGATTTTGAATGAAGATGGTACGGTAGGGCAATTCGTTTTAAATTTAGAGCTGTATTATATTGTGTATTTAGTACATAAATTCTCATTATGTCTATTTACCTACGAATATAAGACTTAATGTTTTGCCAATAACGATTTTCATTTTGCTAAATACTCTTGACACTAGAATTTGACAAATTCTGAAACACGTGTCGAGTAGGTCTTGTAAAATGACCGTACCAATTTAAACAAATTTAAAACAAACTTTATAAATAGTTTCTTGAAAAGTGTTACTTCCCTAGTAAAAAAGTTTTGATATAATGATATATAATTTGATACAATCATATTAAATTATATATGACTTTTTATATGTTCATGTCTAATTTTATCTAAGATTTATTGCAGCTCCATTTTCTTATCTGAGGTTATACATAAATATATCTGACTTTATGTAATTACTAGCTGTTTCGCACCCGGCGTTGCCCGGGTTGAAAAAAATATTATATAATGAATAACAGTTTGTAATGCCCTATGGTTGCATTCTCGGTTAGCACTCCATCTGGTGAAAATTTCAATTTCGCATTACTTTACACCACCTCTGTCTGATCGCGCGCTGATATGACCCTTTATTCCCGCCTTGTTTAGTACTCGACGTTTAAGCGTGATAAACGAATAGGCAGAAATATATTTCAATATATTATAAATGGGTGTGGAAATTTACGTCCATTTGTTCGATCGCACACTGATATGGGCCCGCATCTGTTAGTCATTTATTAAAAATTGGCTCAGCCGTTTTTGCGTGATTGTGGAACTGGCAAAAATACACGCCTTTGCCCAATCACGCGCTATTGTTCCCGCCTCGGTTAGTAAGTACTATATGTGTTGAAATTTTGTTAAAATCAGTTAAGGCGATTAATCGTAATTACGGAACAGACAGAAAATAACTTTCAGTGTGGTGCAAAGGGGCGTGACAACTTACGCCCCGTGGTCTAAACACGCTCTATTATGGTTTATTATTCCCGTTTCGAAAGTACTATATGTGGTGAAAAATCCATTAAAATTGGTTAAGCCGTTTAAGCTTGATTGTGGGACAGGCAGAAATAACTTTCAATGTAATACAAAATAGCGTGGGTCCCCTTTGTCAAACCACACTCTTTTGTGGCCTATAGTTCTGCCTCGGTTAGTACAATCTGCTGTGGAAATTTCTTCAAAATCAGTTAAGCCGAATAAGCGTGATTGCGAAAAAGGCAGAAAGGAGGTGCAATAAATTTAACAGGGCGTGTTATTTTATTCCCCTTTGTCCGATCGCTCATTTTATGTTCTATAGTTCCCGCCTCGTTTAGTACTATCTGTGACGAAAATTTCATCTTAATTGATTCAGCCGTTGATGCGTAATTGCGGAACTAACAGAAACAACTTTTAGTATAGTACAAAAGAGCGATGCAACTAATGCCTCTTTGTGCAAACGCGCTTTATTATGGCAGTCAAAAATAATTTGAAATTAATACAAAGAGCGGCATTTTAAAACGCGTTTGCCCAATAACGTGCTGATATGGCATATTGTTCCCGCTTCGGTTAGTACTATCTGTGTTGAAAATTGCAATAAAATCTGTTCAGACGTTTAAGAGTAATTACGGAACTGGCAGAAATAACTTTCAATTTAATACAAAGGGGCGTGGACTTTACGCCCATCCGTCAGAGCGCCCTCCTATTATAACCTATAGTGCCCGTCTGGGTTAGTACTATGTGTGGTGAAATTTTCATTAAAATCGGTTCAGACGTTTAAGCGTGATTACGGAACAGATAGAAATACCTTTCAATGAAGTACAAAGGGGCGTGGCATTTTCGCCTCTTTGTGTGATCGCCGCCCTATTATGAACTATATTTCCCGCTTGGATTAGTAGTATGTGGTGAAATTTTTTTTAAAATCGGTTCAGCCGTTTAAGTGTAATTGCTGAAAAGGCAGAAATAATGTTCAATATAATACAAAGGGGCGTGGCATTTTACGCCCACTTGGCAGATCGGTCTCTCTTATGGCCTATAGTTCCCGTCTCGGTTAGTACTATCTGTGGTGAAGATTTAATGTAAATCGGTACAGACAGACAGAAAAACCAAAGAATGCCACGCCCCTTTGTAAGGATCATATATTTACAAAAAGTGGGTGTAAAAAGAGGCGTGACTTCCAATCAAGATGCGGGATGGCATATATTTACTTGCAAAAACGCCCTATTAGTATGCCAAATTGCATGTTTATCGGTAACAAACATCCAAATATAGTACAACAACCAAATATATTGAAAATCGGAAATTCACAAAAAGTGGGCGTAAAAGGAGGCGGGGCATCCAATCGAGATGCCATTGGTGCCAGTTTTCATTCCAGGAAACGTACTATCTACATGCCAAATTTCATTTGAATCGGTTCAGTAGTTTTTTTCTGAAAGCGACACAAACAAACAAACAAACAAACAAACTAACATGTCATTTTTATATATATATAAGGATAAGGATAATTCAAGAAAGATATTTTAAATATATAAAGTGGAATGTTAAAGAAAACAAACAACCAATATATTGTAAAATGTCGAATTTATAAAAAAGGGCGTAAAGCCACTATTGCATTCCAGAAAACTCACTGTATGCCAAATTCCTTTTGAATTCGTTACATCGTTTTGGCGTGAAAACGGCATAAACTAACAAAAAGTGGGCGTAAAAAAGGCGGGGCATCGAATTCGAATGCGGTAAGGCCTATATTCACTTCCACAAAAATTGCTATATGTATCCAATGTGAATTGGTAACAATCAACCAAATATTGTAACAAACAGGCAAATGTATTGAAAAGCCTTGAATTTACAAAAGTGGGCGTAAAAGAGGCGTGGCTTCCAATCAAGATGCGGGATGGCAAATTTCATAATAATCGGTAAGAAACATTCAAATATAGTAACAAACATCCAAATACAGTAACAAACATCCAAATATATTAAAAAATCTGAAATTCACAAAAAGTGGGCGTAAAAGGGGGCGGGGCCACCAATCGAGATGCCATTGGTCGCATTTTTCATTCCAGAAAATTCTCTATCTACATGCCAAATTTCATTTGAATCGGTTCAGTAGTTTTTTTCTGAAAGCGACACAAACAAACAAACATACAAACAAACAAACTAACATGTCATTTTTATATATATATAAGGATATAAATCTATATTAATTTATATAAAATAAGATCAAGTGGATTTAATTGGATGTGACCAAAATTCGGATCTAATTGTATCACTTTTTATATTAGTGTATCTAAAATAATACATTTAGATCAATATCTGATCCAACTTGATACAGCCAATTTTGAGATCAAATTAGATCTTAAAAGTTTTTTTTTTACTCGGGTTTGAAAATATCGTTGCAATAATTAGTAAAGAAACGTGACCTCGAGCTGGAGTAATATTTCTCAATATGTCGATTTTTCATAAAAATTATCTGGCACCCCTATATAATGCCTAAGAACACCAACAAAAAAGTTATCTTTACCCGAGTAAAAAAAAAAATTTTTAAGATCTAATTTGATCTCAAAATTGGCTGTATCAAGTTGGATCAGATATTGATCTAATTGTATTATTTTAGATACACAAATATTAAAAGTGATGCAATTAGATCCGAATTTTGGTCACATCCAATTAAATCCAGTTGATATTATTTTATATAAATTCATATAGATTTATATAATTACATAAAGTCAGATATATTTATGTATAACCTCAGATAAGAAAATTAAGGCGCAATATATCTTAGATAAAATTAGATCTGAATATATCGTCGAACTATATTCAATAAATGCCAACTCGAAAAAGCTTACTGTTCAGGAGAGCTAAAAAACTAGTTATTTCGCATATTATTGCAAAAATAAACAATGTACCTTCCACAAGATGGTTTAAATATTCTAAACAATTTTTACCTATGCAAAAATGTTCATATTTTGCACTTGTTCGCGTATTTTTCAGAGATGGCATTTATTACTATATCAAAAAACAAATATTTTTTTAGAGTTGGCATATTTTGTCGGAAAATAAAAATAAATTTTTTTTTGAAAAATTTTTAAAATTTTTTTTTTTTTTGATTTTTGTTATCCTTAGTACGGTAACTGCAAAAACTGAACAAAAAAATAAAAATCTTTGCATATTTTTAAAAGTTTCTAGCTCCGAAAGCCTTTTAATCTCAGGGTGGTCAACTTTGGCACTCTGTAACTCACGCTGTATTGCAATAGGGTCACTCCAAACTAGCTATTTTGAAAGCTTATATCATTGACTTTATTTGCCCCATTCATTATGTTTCAATCTGATAAATAGTTTGAAAGTTACATAAATATAAGCAATTTTTTTTTTTTGCAAACACTATTTACCGATATTTTCAAAATGGCAATATCTCAAGAACCAGTCATTAGATATCAAAATCTTTACAAGATTCGTGTTTAGCATGGCAAATTCAATAAGATATGTGGTCTAATTTTTTTTAAAAAAATTTTTGAAAAATTTTTGGAAATTTACAATGGGAGTTGGCATTTATTTCCACCAAAAAAATATGTACTTTGAGTTAGCAGAATAACAAAAATGGATGTAAAACGAACACAAATTATTTTTTTGCTCTGAAATTTTTATGGCAGATAGGTATTACATAGGGGAGCTATTTGCCATCGGAAACTCATTTCCGTCAAATTTGAGTTGGCATATTTTGAATATAGGTTCACGATATATAAAAAGTTATATATAATTTAATATGATTGTATCAAATTATATATCATTATATCAAAACTTTTTTACTAGGGTAGATGAATTTACTCTTTAAAATCCTGTCATCTCAATTCATTGAGTATAATCTTCACTGACAAAAAGTCAGAAGATGTTTAAACAAATATTTAAATGAAATACCATTAAAAAAAATTGTAAAATCATGTTTAAAATCTAAAACATTTATCTCAAAATAAAATCATTACCCAGATCTCACAACTTGTATGGACAAATGAGAAAAAAAATTTAAGGCGCCATTTTTAGCGCCAAATGAAATAAAAATTTAAATATTACAAATTCAACTTGAAATAAACTATAAAATTTATCACCCATGAAATACACAAATTAATGCACTTTCTTAATGTTAAAAAAAAGTAATCACTATAAATGTTATCACTGCATTTACGATACAGTAGGTCATTAAGAATTCCCGCTCCCCGTAAGTACTTTTCTAGTCTACCTTCCTCTTAGCAAAGGATCTCCTTTAAATGATTGTGGCGCTATGCCAAATTAATTTAAAAAACAAAAAATTTAAAAAAATAAACAAACAATTTCTTATCAATTTTCAAAATCAAGGTTGATTAAGGTATTGGGTCAACGGACGGCTTCTTCATCAGCAGCAGCCAAACCAGCCAGCCAAGTAGTGTGTGTCCCCCTTTAAACAATATAACGAAATGATATTATTTTTTCATTTTTATTTAAATTTTATTTCATTAAATCGTTTTTGGGTCTTTTTTTTTGTTGATAAACACTATGTTCAAATGATGTTGCTTTTAGATTGATGACTAATAAGTTGTGATGCAATTAATTGAAAGTAAATGATATGAATCTTTTCAGTGACTTCAGATACAAGTAAATCTCATTAGGAGAATAAAAGATAACAATTTGTTACCAAATTCTTTGATAAAGTAAGAGATATAAAGTGCTTTAATGCCCTGGAGAGAATGTAGAGTATAAAGTTTAAACTTCGCCTAAGCAAATAGTTTAAAGTTCATCCTTTACCAACATCAACATGGTCACTTGGTAAGGCGATGGTTAAAGAGAAAAATCACAACAAAGACCTTAAAGCCTGAAGGCTGAGTTATGTACCCGTAACCGTACCCTAGCTAACTTAGCTTAGAGCTGGTTTTGAATCAAGTCTTTTGATACATGAAATCATGAGAAAGATTATTCTTCTGCACTCAGAAAATAAAAAATAACTAAAAAATGGGAAAACTTACTAAATTCAAGGAAAATTGGTAATGATTTAGATCCATTGCCATGTTTTCCTTCTTTTAAGTTCATGTTTTTCTTAAAAATAAGGAAAGAAATTTGTTTTTAATATTATGCCAATTTGAACTTAAAAAAGGGGAAAAATTTTATTTCAATTTAGTTCATACACTCAAAAAAAAACTGGTAAAACGCCTGTTAAAATGCCTTGTAATCCTGTTCTACCAATATTTAACAATTTTCCTTGTTTTTAACAAAAAATCTTGTACTTTGCTCAAACGAGAACTACAGTTTTATTGGTAATTTTACAAATTTATTTTCGTAATTGTATTCTACCATTTTTAAAGGTTTTTTTTACAAAAAAAAACTGTATTTTTACAACAAAGTTTTTATTACGAGGATTCTATTTGATTTTTTAAAAAAAAAATTATTTTACAAAAATTATTTTATACAAAGATTTAAGTTGTTTAACAAAAAAAAAAACATTTTTTTTGTAAATTTTCTATTTACTTTTTTAAATTTTCCAAGTCCCGGACAAATTTATTTTTTTATTGAAAAAAAAAAACAAAAAAAAAAAAATTAAACTTTAAAGATTGATAAATTTAAATTAACAATATCATTTTGTTAATTGACAACTTTTTTCGAGGTTTACCACTTATTTTTGTAAGTTTACCATTTTTTTCAGTAGTCTTTGTGGATAAAAAACTATCACTACCGAAAATTTGTAAATTTTAAACAATTGTTTTTGTAAATTTACAATTTGTGTTTGTAAATTTATCATTTTTTTTTTTAATATATTTACCACTTTTCATGTAAATTTACCAATTTTTTTATAATTTTTGGGGCTTAAAAATTATCACTACCCAAAATTGGTAAAATTTAAACAGTTTTTTTGGTAAATTAAAATTTTTTTAATTTTTTTTTTAATTTGCTATTTTTTTTGTAAATTTACCATTTTAGTTTGTAAATTTACCATTTTTTTTAAACATATTTACCATTTTTTGTTGTAAGTTTACCATTTTTTTTATTTTTCCGATTTTAAAAACAACATTTTTACCAATAAAATTGGTTATTTTACCAATTTTCGGTGCATTTAAAATTACGAGGAAATCCTCTTAATTTTAAGAGAATTTTACCTACTTCCTATTTTACGAGAATAGCCTCGTAAAATCACGAGATTTAACTTTACAAGGTTTTTTTTGAGTGTACACATTTGAGAACCCATTGGGTTCAGACCCGATAGGTTAAGATGGTCCCAGACCCAGTTGGGTTCCTTAAAAATCGTCATAGTTTTTTTATCCAAAATTTTTGTCCGTTTCGCTTTACCTTGCACTGAAAAAAAGACATAACTAAAATTAAGGAAAAAATGTCTTTGAAAATTTATCATGAATTTTCCTAAAATTTAGTAAAATTAAACTAAAAAATTTTCTTAACTATGAGGAAAAAAAGTTTAGTTCATTTACTTATAAGTAGTTCATAGTTAAAGTTAAGTTCTTTAAATGGGATTTTTAAATATTAGGAAAAAAATTCTTACTGCCAAAGAAATTTTCCAGAAATCTAAGAAACGTATCTTTATTTTTAAGACATATTTCTTAAAAAACAATTTAGTTCAATTTTGTGTTATTTCTTTAGAATTATCTAAATCAGGCTTTCAAGGTCATGAATTTTTTTCAAAAATAAATAAAAGACTTATTTCATTTTTTCGTATTCCTACGTTTCGTCGGTATTTTCCGACATCTTCAGGGATTCGTTTTTTATTAGATCAAGTTTAGTTAAAATTTACTAAAAAAAACTTCATAGTATTTCTCTTCTTTAAATTGAGGAAGTGTACTTCTTAGAATTTAGTTAATAACTTCTGAGAATTTAGTAAATAACTTCTTAGAATTTAGTTAAAAATTCAAAATGGCGATATCTCGAAAACTAAGCGAGATAGAGCGAAACGGATGAAATTTTCAAAAGAAAGACTACAGAGAAAAATATGGAATAGCCTATCTCTGCATATCTGTCGGGGTCTCAAGACCCTAATGTTAGATCTAAAACTTGAAATTCCCGAGATTTTATATATGCACATATCTCGGCAAATACTGCCAGGTCCAACGGCATTTTTGTAGCTCTTGACTCGTAGAACACTTCCGCAAAATACACAAAAGCCCTCCGATTAATAGTTTTTGAGTTATCCGCTTTTTAAGATTCTCAAGACCCTGTCAGGTTATTACCGTATCTCAAAAACTAAGCAAGTTAGAGCGAAACGGACACAAGTTTTGGTTCAAAATCTATGGGGACCCTTAAAGGACCCAACGGGGTCTCGAGTTAAATGGGGTCCGAACACATGGGTCCAGGGTCTATACCCAATCTATTTCTAAAATGTGAAGTATAATTTTTCCCATTTTCTAGTTAAAATTGGCTTAAAATTAATTAAATTTGTTTTCCCTATTTTTGGGAAAATTATGAACTAAAACCAAGAAAAAAAAATCTTTGGAGCCAAACTATTCCCTCTTTTTCTCAAAATTGAGTAAATTTTCCCAGATTTTAGTTCACTTTAATTTGAGTGTGGGGTCTTGAGGATTTTAAAAACTCAATAAGTTTAAAACTATTACTCGGATAGCTTTTGGGTATTTGGCGGTCATGTGCTACGTGTAAAGAGCTAAAAAATGCTTTTGTTGTTAGGACCCATTGGGGTCCCCACATGTGAAGAGGACCGGCAATACTGCGGGGATCCAAAAAACCAAAAATGAGCCCTACTTACCTCTATCTGGCTTAGTTTTCGAGATATCGCAATTTTAAGTTTTTGAAAAAAATTTCCCCGAGTAATAAAAATTTTACTAAAATAGTGGAAAAAACTTTCTCAAATCTAAGAAGATAAACTAATTAGGAGAAAATTACGTCTTACAACTAAAGAAGAGGAATATGTCTTAAAAATAAAAATTTTTTCATATATTTGGGGAAAATTTCTTTGGCGATAAGAATTTCTTCCCTGTATTAGGGAATTCCATTTAAGGAAAATAATGAACTATTTAACAGTACAGGAACTTAAATTTTTTCCTAACAGTTAAAAAAATTTACCAACTTTTAGTTAAATTTAACTAAATTGTAGGAAAATTTATTAACTATTTTCAAGAAAATTTTTCGAAAGTTTAAGTTAAGTATTTTTTTTTGGGTGTGTGCAGACGGTTTGAGTTTTGGGAGAAAAAAAACGTTTAATGAAAACCCAGACTTCATTCGGTTTAAGCCAATGGTTCCCAACCTTTGATTCTCGCCCCACTGGGGGGCAATTTGAATGCTTCAGGGGGGCAACGAGCAAATTTTTAAGATTTTTTTGTTAATTAAACTAAAAAAAAAATATTATTTTAGTTAAATTTTTTAGTTGATTGTTAAAAACTTTTTCATAAACTTGTTTAAACGATGATTTTAACAAAAAGTTTGCTTAACCACGAGTAAATTTTGAATTTTAAAACAAATTTAAAAAATTAAAAAATTTTTCGTGGTTGTTGGGGGGACATTATAGATTTTTGAACTTTAAAGTGGGGCATGGCGCAAAAAAGGTTGGGAACCATTGGTTTAAGCCTTTAAATTTAATTTTTTTTAATTACTGTAGTTGGAGGGTATAAAAAGAATATAAGTGACTTTTTTGTGGCGAGGAGAAAGAAGGGAAAAATTAAATTTTAACACGTTTTGGTGTAATTTTTTTGGGAGGGGGTGAGGGTTATCTCGGAAGACACCTTCCCCTCGCCATAATTGTTTATAAAGTTATTTATTGTGATTATTATTATTTTCTATATTATTATTTTCTATAACCCCGACCTCAGAGTCTACGTGTGTTGACGTAAAACGTCAGCAGCCACTTACAACCTAACCTAACCTAACCTATAACCCCGTGCTCAAAAGGGGCTGGCCAGAAAAAAATGCAATTCCCAATCCCATTTGTCCAAGCGCATGGTGGGGCTGTCCATCTTTGATTTGAACCTTATTAGATATTTTGGTTTGGACAGACTAAAAATATTACTTTTTTAAAAAAGTACCAAAATAGTACTTTTAAACAAAAAGTACCAAAATATAATTTTAAATAAAATAAAACAAAATAGTACTGTATTGTAGAAACTACCAAAAAATACTTTGTTTAAAAAAGTACCCAAATAGTAATTTTTTAAAAAAAGTACCCAAATAGTACTTTTTTTAAAAAAAGTACCCAAATAGTACTTTTTAAAAAAAAGTACCCAATAGTACTTGGAAATATTAGAAGCCCAAAAAGTTTCAGAAGCCCTTGAAAATTTGGACATTTACAAAAAAAAAAAAAAAAACGAGGAACCCTGTCAAATATTGGTAAAATGGGATTACAGGACTTTTTATAGTAATTTGACAAAGGGTTTTTTGATTGTACGAATATAGAATTCTTTTGTAAAAAGTACCAATATAGCACTCTTTTGTAAAAAGTAACAATGTATTAGTCTTTTACAAAAAGTTTTATTAGAGTACTCTCTTTTAAAAAATTGTACTTTATTGTAAAAGATACCAAAATAATATTTTTTTAAAAAAAGTGCCAAAATATTTATCTTTAAAAAAGGAACCAAATAAGTTTTTGTTTTATTGTTTTTCACACATTTTCTCTTCATTCAAAAAGGTGCCATTTGGTGCTTCTTAGAAAATGTACCACAATAGTAATTTTTAATAAAAATTATCAAGATAATAGTCGGTAATAAAAAGTACAAAGATTGTACTTTTTAATAAAAAGTACCAAACAAATACTATTTAATCAAAAGTACCAAAAGAGTACTTTTTTAAAAAAGTACAAAACTATAATTTTATACAGAAATTATCAAAATATCTATTTTTAATGTACTTTTTAATAGGAGGTACCAAATAATATTATTGAAAAAATAGTACAAAAACAGTACCTTTTTGAAAAAAGTGTAAAACTATAATTTTATTAAAAAATTATCAAAATAGTTATTTTTTATGTATCAGTACTTTATAGTACTTTTAAATTTAAATTTTAATTTTCTTCTTTGTTAAAAAAATTGGGTACATCTATGAAACCAGAATATAACTTTTTTGTTGGTATATTTTAATAAAAAGTATCAAATGATACTTCTTTATTTAAAGTACCAAAAAATTAAAAGGTCCAAAACATTTAAAAGTACCAAAAAATTATAAGTAGCAAATGCACCAAACGAGTAATTGTACTTTTTAATAATTGGAACCAAATTAATCATACGCTGTAATTAAAAGAACACTGAAAGATATTTTTAATAAATAGTTCCAAAATACATTTTTTTTAAAGTACCAAAGAAATACATTTTTATGTAAAAGTACCAAAATAATACTTTTGTATAAAATAAACCAAAATAGTATTTTTTAATAAACTAGAATTTAAAATTCTTTTTTCGTTGACTTATTTTGTATTTTTTAATCAAAAAGTCCCAAAAAGTACTTTTTTATAAAAAGTATCAAAATATTATAATTTAATAATCAAAAGTATCAAAACAGTGTTTCTTAATAAAAAGTACCAAAATAGTACTTAACAGTAGGTACTTACTTGTATTCAACATCATCTGATACTAAAATACTTACCAAAATTTTCAACGTTGCCATTACTAATCAAAAGTAATTCAGATTTTTGTTTTCTTTCTAGTTTTTTTGTTATCGTTTACATTTTATATTTTAATTTATCTAAATTATTTACAAAAAAAAGAAAAATATACATACTTTTTTAAATTTATAAAATATCGTATAGAGAGATACTAACCTACATTACAATTAGAATTTGTATTACAAAAGAAATTATTACAGTTATTATCACGTTAATACATTTATAGAAAAACACGGTAGATGTAGAAGAAGATGAATACTATATCGTTTGACTTAAATATCTAAACAGATGGTTAATAAATAATTTAAATTTATCACGGTGTAATGGAAAGCTTTTTCTTTTTTGTTTTCTATACATTATAAAACTAACTACTTAAAATTAAAAAAAAAAAATAAAAATAAAAACGAGATGATTATAATACAGATAACTTGATATCGTAACTAATTTTGACTACAGACAGGTATTAACTTCACGTTTTTCGAGACATTTTTCACACGTTACCTCACAGCACCATTTGAAAACACATTTACAATTAACCCATTCAGAGACTACATGATGCTTGTGGCCCCGACTACAGCATAACAGATCACAACCATCTACACCCATGGATGTGGCATTACATTCACGATCTTGGGTTCCTATTGAACCCGTTCGTATGTTGGATGCACAAAAATCGGCTGAATCATCAGAATATACTAAATCTAATTTCGTGGGTTGTTTAATATTTTCACTTTCTGGCATAAAACTATTGCCATCATTGCGTAGCACAACTTTATAGGCACCATCAAATTTCTCTCTTAGGCGTGTGGCCACTTCCCGAAATGAAGGCATTTTTAACCAGCAGGTTTTCACCGTACACGAACCAGATAAACCATGACATTTGCACTCTAAGCGAATAGAATCACGAATGGCCTAGAAGGGAAGAAATACAAAAATACATAAAAAAGTTTTTTTAGAATTTGAATTTCAACTGAAATTCGAAAAAGATCAACTGTAGATTCGAAAAATATCAATTACAGGCATTCCCGTCTGGTACTTCCTTACCGGTAATATTAAATACCGGATCAGGATAAGAGTCCCCATTTCATATATTCTCCCCAAATGCATCTTTATGTAATTGTGGACGCTAAAGTCTTTCCCAAAAACTGGTAAGAATATTTTAAATAATTTTTAAATTTTTAAACATGATTCCGTTTATTTCATAATGTTCGTTTTAGTGAATTTTTTTGTGAACATTTTCAAGCCCTTATGTGGTCATAATCCAATGAAATCAAGAAATTTTCAGTAAAAACAACATTTGAGTGCAAAATTTGAGTGGAAAAAAATCAGAGTAAAAATAATTTGAGAACAAAGTTTTCTTAAATTTCGTTTCATGCTTCATTCTATTTTGTTCCCCGTTTTATTTACATTTCATTCCTTGTTGGTTTCATTCCTTTCGTTAAGGAAACAAGTAAGGAAATTGTAGTCGGTCAAGACCGACCATATGATACCCTACACCAGTGTTTCCGGAAAATGGGTCCCAAGTCCAAACATTGACCGATTAGATCCATATTTCGTTAGATCTTTAATTAGTATAGAAAACAAACACAAACAAAATTTGATTGAAATTTGCTTATTTTTGTTGCCAATCGACCGATTTTACTGAATATCGGTCGAAATTTTTATATAGCTCTAAGTCCAAAAATAAGTCAAAAAATAGTCAGAATTAATTAGATCACCAAACCACACGTTTTTTTTTACTTTGAGCCAACACTCAGGGGATACCCCCTACTAATGCAGTGCATTGTGTTGGTATTAGGAAAATAGGTTATGACAGAGGAAGTAGTGTTTGTGGACGTTTATTTTAAACTTTTCCAAATCGTAGTTGACTGGGAAGATTTCTGCGGCAACAAACGGATGTGATCTACTGGATTGACGAGAATTGCGAACGTACACCCGAGTCTCGGGGATAAGTTCACTTATCTAAGCAGAGCACTTACCATGGTAATATCGGTAGAACAATGACGCACAACCCACGTTCCAACGATGCTCCAATGAATCAATGTCATTGATGAGCTTCAACGCACTCCTTTGCACCCGGTCCAAGGACTTCAAAACAGACTTTGAAGCCCCTGCCCAGATATGGGAGTTGTGTTCCAACTTCGATCGGATATAGGCGGTGTAAATAGTAAGGAGGTCAGACGGAGTGAAGTAATTTTTGCACGGTTTTAAGAAACCAAGGCACTTGAATGCTTCTTTCGACACTTGAAAAACATGTTGATTCCAGCGAACGTCACATTGTATTTTCATGCCCAGAACATCAAAAGTGTCTGATTCCTCAATATTTATACCACCCATGAATACAGATGACGTTGATTCCACAGATCGTCTGTGGGTCAACATATAGTATAGAAGCTTTTCACGTATGAGTACTCTGGCACATTCATTTCTCGCCTGTTTACGTAGCCGAACAGTAACTGGGGTTTTATCATTCCGCCAGTTATTGAACGCATCCAGTTATTGCATTGCATTAATGAACGTCTGATTAAACCAACACTTATGCTTTGGTTTAATCGAAGTACGCTTAGATGGAATAAATGATTTCATTCCCAGCGTTATCACATTTACAATCATTTCTGCAGCAGCGTTGACATTGTCGTCTAGAAAACAGAGCTTCCAGTTGAAATGTCGAAAGAAATCATTGAGATCAGCCCAACGAGCCTTTACATAGACAAATACCGAGCGTTTCGGCGCTGGATGAGAAGCACTACTAATTGCCGAATATGGAAAGGATGCAGAAATGATAAGGTGATCCGAATTGCCGAGAGGCGCAAGCAACTCAACTTCGTATTTTTCAGGATGCGAAGTGAGGAAAAGGTCAAGAATATTATGAAACTGTGCTTCAACACACGGAATATCACATTCACAAGTTGCACAAGGAGGTTGTTTGCAGCGAAGAACATTGAAATCGCCAGCAACAACGATTTCGCTGTCCGGGTAATTGTCAAGAATACTGGTGATGGAATCGGAAATGGAGTCAAAGGCACCATGTGTACTCTCCGTTTCCATGTTTGGGCTCCTATAGAAAAACCCGAAATGGATAACATGCGACTTTATTTAAAATTTAACCCAAAGTGAGTGAAATTCCAAATCACTACAACCGAGATGTGGCCGAAGTTGGAAGGCAACATTCATCCGAATGTACATAACAAGGCCCCGTTGGAAAAAAGTGATTCTGAGTCGATCGGTATACTTAAAAGTGGGTCTAGGACCAATATTTCGGGTAGTTACAAACATCAGCTCAAACTCATTATACCCTGTACTACAGTGTGGTGTAGGGTATAAATATTTTGAGTAGGGATATTCTAGCTTAAGGTCATCTGATAAAAATGTCTCAGAATCTGAGACTTTATCTGCACGAAAAATGTCTCAGAATCTAAAACTATTTCTATACGAAAAATGTCTCAGAATCTAAAGACTTTTTCTATACGAAAAATGTATCAGCATCTGAGACTTTTCCTCAGTCTCAGAATCTCAGACTTCTTCTATCGAAAAATGTTTTTGAATCTAAGACTTTTTCTACGCGAAAAACGTCTCAGAATCTTATATTTTTTTCATAAGAAAAATGTCTCGGAGTCTAAGATTTTTTCTATACGAATATGTGTTTCTATACGAAAATGTCTCAGAATCTGAGATTATTTCTTTACGAAAAATGTCTCAGAATCTGAGACTTTTTTTATATGAAAAACTGTCTCAGAATGTAAGATATTTTCTATACGAAAAATGTCTGAATCTGAGATATTGCATACGATCAGTGTCTCAAAATCTAAAACTTTTTATTTTGGCAAAACTTCTATGAACTTTAAACTTTTAAAATCTCAGAATCTGAAACTTTTACTGTACAAAAAATATTTCACAATCTAAGTATGGATGAAAACATTTTTGAAATCGTATGAGTAGTTTCGGCGGTTTTAATCTTTTTGTTTTTGTCCAAAAGTAGGCGTAAAATAAACTAAGCTTATGTCCCACCATTCTAAATAAATGTGTTACCCTTACTGAAATCCTATGAGTAGTTCCGGAGATTTTTTAATTTTACATTTATATGCCAACACTGGGCGTGGTCAATCAAATCTGGCTTATGTCCACCATTCTTAATATCGGTGAAAACATATTTGAAATCGGACAAGAAGTTTTAGAGATTTTTTATTTGGCCATAAATGAGCGGTGCCGATGAAACCTGTCCCATGTCTATTCTGAAGAACCATTCTTAATATTGCTTAAAACAGTTTGGATATCGAATGAGCATATTCGGAATAACTTCGTACTAACAAACAAGGATACAAACACTACCTCTTTATTATATTAAAAGTAAAGATTGGTTGTTTTCAAATTTCAATTTATCTTTTTCGAATTTGCAGCTGATCTTTTTCGAATTTTTATAAAATTTTCGAGTTTTGATTTATCCTTTACGAAGTGCAATACACCTATTACGAACTATAATTGATATTTTACGAATTTTAATTGGAATCTCCAAATTTCAATTGATCTTTTTGAATTTTAATTGGAATTTTTAAATTTCAGTTGATATTTTTCGAATTTAGTTCAACTAATCTTTTACGAACTACAGGGTGGTCCAATAACAAGTATCTTTTTAAAACATGCAATGAAATGAACAATACTTAATAGTTTTGGAACCTTATGGCTTTATTTAAAAGAGAAAATATTACCATTATTTATGGCAAACGACTTCATTCATGCGGCTGCCTGGGTTAGCTCCGCAGTAGCTCATCCTCGGCACCCATTTTTCATATGTTTCTGGTTCTATCTCACCAATGGCTTGAACGATATTCGTCGAAAGGGCCTAGAATATTTCTGGATTTCCCATGTTGCATGAATCTTTAACGAGACCCCTGAAAAAAATTTCTAAAGGTTTTAATCGGCAGCTCTGAAGTGATCAATTGTCACCGCGAATATGGCTAAAAACACGATTTCCGAACTAAGTGCGCAAAATATCGATTGTTTGATGGACTGTTTGACATATTGCGACATCCTTCTGAAAATAAATGTCATCCAAGTTGATATATTCTATTACGGCCAATAAAAAGTCGGTAATCATGGCTCTGTAGCCATTGGCGTAGGAAGCCAACATTTCTGGGGGGGCTAAAGCCCCCCCTAGATTTTAATTTTTTGGTATTTTTTTTTTCATAGAAAAACCCAGACCTATTCCTGAAGCGTTCCCTTTAACATGCGTCTGGGTGTCCTAGAAACGAATGCCTCCAGAAAGCGGTTAAAAATTCAAGCGGTTAAAAATTCTCAGATTCTTTCTATCAATAACTTTTGTCTATAAAAAAACCCCTTAGAATTTAGAAACTTTTTTTAATCAAAGAAGTTAAAATGTTTTCCTGAAGGTAAAACCCAAAGATTCGGTAAAGTTTTTATTACTGACAAAAACATCAGATTCATATAAAATATTTTTTCAATAATTCAGACTATTTTTCAATGGGAAAAACTATCAGATCTTATATAATAATCATTACGAGTCCCTAAGACTCATTGAATAATCATAACGAGTCCTAAAGACTCATTACATATTATTATTATTTCTTGTTGCAAAAATTAATGAAATCATTAAATTATTTAAAAAAAAAATGTGAATGATTAAAATTCTGGGGGGGGGGCTAAAATTATTCTGGGGGGGGGGGGGGGCTAAGCCCCCCCAGACAGGGCTATCTACGCCTATGTCTGTAGCGCTCATCTTTGACGAAAATGGGGTTTTCAGCTGTATTTTTGAAAATATTGTGTAATGATGCTGATACTCAAATCTCTTGCTTCCTATAGATGAATTGGATTCTTTTCAATACCGTGCGAGTTTTACGATCCCAAGATGTAGCAATTTGTTAGTTAACATAACCTAATTTGAGTGTCTTATTTCGGTTAAAAACTTTTTTTCGAAAAACGTTCAGTTTTGCAGCGCAGTACTGCGCTACAACGCGGTACAGCGGAGCAAGCCGAGGACGCATCAATGAAGTCGTTTGCCATAAAAAACGGGAATGTTTACTCTTTCAAATAAAGCCATAACATTCCAAAAATGTTGAGTATTGATCATTTTATTGCATTTTTAAAAAGATACTTGTTTTTGGACCACCCCTTACATCTTAAAATCCTTTAAAAAATTATTTCTGAACCAATTTAAACTAAATTCATATTTTTTCAATTAAAGCCTTTCAAGGTATGCCTTCATAATCAAAAATCTTCGTAAAAATCTTACCATTCTTCCAGCCATATTATTATGTAACTTCACCATTGTTCTTAAATCACTTCTTCGTCGATATTTCGAATCTAAGAATATCCTTGAATGACGAAAACCGAAATTAACATTATCACTACAGCCTCCCCATTCCCATTCGCCATCGGGAAATTTAATATTTTTCAATAACTTTTTTCTTCTATTACCGTTACCCTTCTTGGGCGATCTTGTTGTGGTATTCTGCTCATAAGCGGCCTGTTGTTTTTCTAGCGCAGCTACAGCCGTATTAGCATTAACCATTTGTGGTTGGCCACCATTTCGGCGTGAATGACTTTTATCACAAGAACATTCTACCAAATTACCCAAAGTACAAGCCTTTGTGACGGCATAAGTTACACCAGCTGAGGTAATGGCATTAACGAAACCAGTTTCTCGGGTATCTGAAATGTAAAAACAATTAATCATTTTTTTAATTTGCCTTAGTATGTTAAATACTCTAGTAATTATAATCTTAAATATCTATAGTTCATTTTTAGTCTTTTAGTTTATTAAAACAAACCTTCTCTCTAAATACAATTGGCTACTTTACAATTCATGTTATGCTAATACACACACTATAAAGTGACAATTATTTGACATTTGTCACGTTCTCATTTGCATAATACTTCATTTACCTCCTTCTTGTCCAGCTAAACAACTAACTGACTTGACTAACTTGACTGCTGACAAGTTTAAACTAATATTTAGTATTTATCTCATGTTAAATCTATATTTACATACCTACACTTATACATACTTATGCATTTGTAATACCACATCCGTATATATTACAAACGTTTAGTAATAATCGTGAGAATTTATAATTATTTAGAGTCATCGATCGATCGCGTCTCGATATTTTTGTATGAGTGTTTATGTCCGTCCCTGTCTGGCACGTTCGATCGATCGTTCAGTTAGTTTATCTGTCATTCACATTTTAGATGACACATTGACTTAAATACTGGCACTTTTGACAATTGCCTATTGTTTTCTGTCTGTTTCTTTATCTTAATTTACTCAGTGTCAATTCTTTTTTTTTAGTTCATATTCGTATTTCCATTTTATTTTTAATTTTTTTGTTTTTGTAGGTAAATAATGTTAAACGACTCAATGAGTAATTAGCATTATTTAGCACATTATTTAGTACCCAGTTGATACGTATTTGCGTCTGTTTATGCCAGAGTTTTTTTTTTTCATTTTACTATTTGTTTACACACTTTTGACGTATTTTAGTTATAGTTTTTGTTGTTGTTTTTTGACACTTAGCATGTCAGTTGTCAAATTTTTTTATATTTTCACACACTTATGAGTTGTCATCAGTAGTTAAAATTTTAAAGAAACTTCTTTTGTTTTTAAATTTTATTTTATTTGTTTAATTTTAAAAAGTTGTAAATTATTTGTTTGTTAATTTTTTAATATTATGGGGATTTTATTATTTTCCATATGCCAGAATGACTTCATGTTCGTCATAACTTTTATGAGTTTTAAAGATAATTTGTCAAAAAATTATATTATTCATGACGTTAATTAAATATTTTTTGACTTAACCTAATTTTTTTTTTTTTAATATTGTACAGTAATTAAATTTTAAACAATTTTTTGTTTTCGTTTTGAAAATGACGTGTTACAATATAAACTTTGACTTTAACTTTTAGACAAAAATTTTCAGGGTTCTCTGATAGATCTGTATAAATAGGCAGGAGGCTGTGGTCTGGGAGTTAATCCAAGTACAACAGAACTTGTCTTGTTTACAAGGAAAAGTAAGATTTCTGCTTTTGATCCTTTTTCTCTGGACGGCACTAAATCGCCTTCTCAGATGGAGCCAAGTATCTTTGAGTTTTTCTAGACAGGAAGTTAAATTTCAGGCGTAATATTAAGGAACAGGTGAGAAAAGCAACGATTAATATTCCTCTAATAGAGCCATTCGAAAACGATGGGGATTTAGCCCTAAAGTCGTTCATTGGATTTATATAGCGGTGGTGCGTCCAATTCTCCTGTATGGAATCATTGTCTGGTGGCCAGCTTTCGAGACAAAAGGGAACTGTGTCTTCATCACGAAGGTTCAGAGAAAGGCGTCGATGTGCATTACTGGTGCTTTTCGTACTACACCTACGGCTGCATTGGAAATCCTGCAGTCAACATCTATTCTGACAGTCAAGCCGCAGTCAAGTCCCTGTACTCAATGTTTTTGAAAACAATATCTACTCCTAACTGCCGCACGTCTTTAAATGAGATGGCCAAACAGTTCGACATTCGACTCATATGGGCCCCAGGGCACAGAGACATTCTCTGCCCTGGGAGAGGTTGAATGTGCCGTCGAATGACTTTTGCCGGAGTTGCATAGATGAAGAGGAGTTGGAAGCTACATCTTCGATTGCCCTGCACTTTCTAGTCAGAGACTTGCTTCACTGGGATCTAGGGAGCTGCACGATCTTTCTGATTTGTAGGATGTCAAAATTCGATATTTAAGGAGTTTTATAAGAAGCTCAAATTGGTTTAAACACAGGGACTAGTAGGGAAACCTATTAAAGTCCCGTGGTATCACAATGGACCTCAGAGTCTACGTGTGTTGAAGTAAAATGTCAGCAGCCACTTACAACGCTACCTAACCTTTAAACAAAATTTGAAAGACCCAAATTACTCACAAAATATTTACTTCGTTCATATTATAATATCTATATATATAAAAGAGTGTGGTGACTGACTGACTGACTGACTGACTGACTGATTGGCAATAATCATCGCCCAGCCCAAACCGCTGAAGCTAGAGACTTGAAATTTGGAATGTAGGTTCGGCTCCCGACAAAACCACCCACTAAGAAGGGATTTTTGGAAATTCCGATTCTAAGTGGGGCAAAAGGGGGAAAAAAGGGCCCTTTGGGGGATTTTGTATCTTTTGAACTAATAGTCCTAGAAACTTCAAATTTGAACTCTAGGATCCTCTCGCGGAAATAAAATTTCTGAAATTTTTTTTTTGGAAAATTCCGCCTCCAAGGGGGGAAAAAGGGGAAAATAGGGCAAATTGGTACATTTTTTATATTCTAAACAAATGGTCCCAGAAACTTGAAATTTGAAGTCTAGGACCCTCTCGCGGAAATAACATTTTGGAAAAAGTAATATTTTGAAGATTCCGTTTCTAAGGTGGGGGGAGGGGGAAAATAGGGCAAGTTGGTACATCTTGTATCTTCTGAACTAATGGTCCTACAATCTTGAAATTTTAAATATAGGATACTCTCGCGGAAATAGCATTTTGAAAAAAGTACTTTTTTGAAAATTCCGGTTTTAAGGGGGACAAAAAGGGGGAAAATAGGGCAATTTAATGAATTTTGAACTAATGGTCCTAGAAACTAGATATTTGAACTATAGTATCCTCTCGGGGGAAAAAACATTTTTTTACTAAAATTTTTTCACTCAAAATTTTTTTTTTTTAAAAATTTTTTTTTTTACAAATTTTTTTTTTTCTACAAATTTTTTTTTTACTCAAAATTTTTTTTTACTCAAAATTTTTTTTCACTCAAATTTTTTTTTTACTCAAAATTTTTTTTCGCTCAAAAAATTTTTTTTTTACAAATTTTTTTTCACTCAAATTTTTTTTTCACTCAAAATTTTTTTTCACTCAAAATTTTTTCACTCAATTTGGTGAATTTTGAACTAATGGTCCTAGAAACTAGAAATTTGGACTATAGTATCCTCTCGGGGAAAAAACATTTTTTTACTAAAATTTTTTCACTCAAAATTTTTTTTCACTCAAAATTTTTTTTCACTCAAATTTTTTTTTTTACAAACTTTTTTTTTACAAATTTTTTTTTTTCACTCAAAATTTTTTTTTACTCAAAATTTTTTTTCACTCAAAATTTTTTTCCACTCAAAATTTTTTTCACTCAAAAAATTTTTTTTTACAATTTTTTTTTTTCTAAAATTTTTTTTTTACTAAAATTTTTTTTTACTCAAAATTTTTTTTCACTCAATTTTTTTTTTACTAAAAATTTTTTTACTCAATTGTATTTTATTCTTCAGTTTTTTTACTTAAATTTTTTACTTAGAAGGTGTTTTCACCCAAATTTTTTTTACTCAATTTTTTTTACTCAAAATTTTTTGACTCAAATTTTTTACTCATTTTTTTTTCTCATTTATTTTTTTATTTTTGGGAATTTATTGATTTAATCACTTAAATTTAGGGGGAAATAGGACAATTTTGAACATTTTGATCTTCTGAACTAATGGCCCCAGTAACCTAAAATTTGGACTATATGATTCTCTCGCGGAAATTATGTTCTGAAGAAAGTATTTTTGGAAAATTTTTCATTCAAATTTGGGGGGGAAATAGGACGATTTTGAATTTTATATTGTGAACTAATGGTCCCAGAAACCTGAAATTTGGACTATAGGATCCTCTCGCGGAAATAATATTCTGAAGAAAGTACTTTTTTAAAAAGGCAAAGAAGGGGAAAAGGGGGAAAATTGGGCAATTTGGTACATATTCTTTTTTCTGACCTAATGGTCCTAGAAACTTAAAGTTTGGACTATAAGATCCTCTCGCGGAAAAAACATTGCAAAACAAAGTTTTTTTTCAATTCCGCTTCTAGGGTGGTAAAAAGGGGGATAATAGGGCAATTTGGTACACTTTGTATGTTCTGAACTAATTTTCCCAGAAACTTAAAAATTTTGACTGGGATCCTTCGCGGAAATAACATTGTGAAGAAAGTTCTATTTTGAAAATTTCGCTACTAAGGGGGAAAAAGGGGGAAAGTAGGGTAATTTTGTGTCTGCTGAACTAATGGTCGTAGATCCTTGAAATTTGGACTGTACGATCCTCTTGCGGAAATAACTTTCTGAAAGAAGTACTTTTTGAAAATTCCGGTTTGTATTTGCTGAAAAAATAGGACTACACGATCCTCTAGCGTGGACTGCACGATCCTCTCGCGGAAATAACATTCTGAAAAAAGTACTTTTTTAAAAATTCCGCTTTAAAGGGTAAAAAAGGGAAGGTAGGGCAATTTTGTATCTGCTGAAAATATGGTCCTAGATACTTGAAATTTGGAGTAAACGATGCTCTCGCGGAAATAACATTCTAAAGGAAGTACTTTTTCAAAATTCTGGGGGAAAATGGGAAAAGTAGGGCAATTTTGAATCTGCTGAACTAATGGTCCTTAATACTTGAAATTTAAACTGTACGATCCTTTCGCAAAAATAACATTCTTAAAGAAGAACTTTTTCAAAATTCCGCTTCTACGGGGAAAAAGGGGGAAAGTAGGGCAATTTTGTATCTGCTGAACTAATGGTCCTATATACTTGAAATTTGATCTGTAAAATCCTCTCGCGGAAATAATATTCTAAAGGAAGTACTTTTTGAAAATTCCGTGGGAAAAAGGGGGTGAGTGGAGTAATTTTGAATCTACTGAACTCATGGTCCTAGATACTTGAAATTTCAACTGAACGATCCTCTCGCGGAAATAACATTGTTAAAGAAAAACTTTTTTAAAAATTACGCTTCTACGGGTAAAAAAGGGGGAAAGTAGGGCAATTTTGTATCTGCTGAACTAACATTGTTAAAGAAAAACTTTTTTAAAAATTCCGTTTCTACGGCAAAAAAGGGGGAAAGTAGGGCAATTTTGTATCTGCTGAACTAATGGTCCTAGATACTTAAAATTTGAACTGTACAATCCTATCCCGTAAATAACATTCCAAAAGAAGTACTTTTTTGAAAATTCGTTTTTAAAGAGGGAAAAATGGGGAAAGAAGGGCAGTTTCGTATCTGCTAAACGAATGGTCTCAGAAACTTGAAATTTTAACTCTATGATCCTCTCGCAGAAAAAAACTTTTGTAAAAAGTAATATTTTAAAAAATCCTTTTATAAGGGTGGTGTTAGGGGTTTAATAGGGCAATTTTGAATCTTCTGATCCAACTTGAAATTTTGAATCTGGATGCTCTTGCGAAAATTATTTTTTGAAAAATATACTTTTTTGAGAATTTTGGTTTTAAGGAGTCCCAAAAGGGGAAAATAGGCCAATTTGCTAAACTTTAAACTAATGGTCTTGGAAACATGACATTTGGAATATGGGATCATATCGCGGCAATAACATTCTAAAAGATATAATTTTTTTGACAATTTCGCTTTTAAGGGGGAGAAAGGGGGAAAGTAGTGCAATTTTGTATATGCTAAAGTAATGGTCCTTGATACTTGAAATTGGACAGTACGATCCTCCCGCGGAAATAACATTCGGAAAGGAATATTTTTTTTAAAAATTCCTCTTTTAATGGGGAAAAGAGGGGAAAATAGAGCAATTTTGAATATGCTGAACTAATGGTCCTAGATACTTTAAAATTGGACTGTACGATCCTGCCGCGGAAATAACATTCGGAAAGAAATACTTTTTTAAAAATTCTTCTTTTAAGGGGGAAAAAGGGGAAAGTAGGCCAATTTTGTATCTGCTGAACAAATAGTCCTAGATACTTGAAAATTGGACTGCACGATCCTCTCGCGGAAATAAAATTCGAATGGAGGACTTTTTGGAAAATTCCGCCTCTAAGAAGGAAAAGGGGGAAGTAGGCAATTTTCTATCTGCTGAACTAATGGTCCGGGAGACTTGAAATTTGGACTGTACAATTTTTTCGCGAAAATAACATTCTGAAAGAAGTACTTTTTTAAATATTCCGATTTTGAGTGGAAAAACGGGGAAAAGTAGGGCAATTTTGTGTCTGCTGAAATAATGGTCCTATATACTTGAAATTTAACTGTACGATCCTCTCGCGGAAATAACATTCTCAAGGAAGTACTTTTTTGAAAACTCTACTTTTAAGGGGGGAAAAGGCGAAGGTAGGGCAATTTTGTATCTGCTGAACTAATGGTCCTCGATACTTAAAATTTAACTGTACGATCCTGTCGCGGATATAACATTCTAAAAGAAGTACTTTTTTTTTAAATTCTGCTTCTACGGGGGGAAAAGGGAGAAAGTAGGGCAATTTTGAATCTGCTGAACTAATAGTCCTACATACTTGAAGTTTGGACTGTACGATCCTCTCGCTGAAAGACCATTCTAGAAGAAGTACATTTTTGAAAGTTCTCCTTCTAAAGGGGGAAAAGGAGGAAAGTAGGGCAATTCTGTATCTGCTGAACTTATGATCCTAGATACTTGAAATTTGAACATTCTGAAAGAAGTACTTTTTTTTGAAAATTCCGATTTTAAGGGGGAAAACGGGAAGGTAGGGCAATTTTGTATCTGCTGAACTAATGGTTCTAGATACTTGAAATTTGGCTGAACGATCCTCTCGCGGAAATAACATTCTTAAGAAAGTACTTTTCAAAATTATGGGGGAAAAGGGGAAAAGAAGGGCAATTTTGAATCTGCTGAACTAATGTTCTTAGATTCTTGAAATTTGAACTGAACGATCCTTTCGCGAAAATAACATACTTAAAGAACTTTTTTAAAAATTCCACTTCTAAGGGGAAAGTAGGGCCCTTAGGGGGATTTTGTATCTTTTGAACTAATAGTTTTAGAAACTAGAAATTTGGACTCTATGATCCTCTCGCGAAAAAAAAAACTAAAAAAATATTTTTGTTAAAATTCCGCCTCCAAGGTGGGGAAAATAGAGCAAATTGGTACATTTATTATCTTCTGGACAAATGGTCCCAGAAACTTGAAATTTGGACTCTAGGATCCTCTCGCGGAATTAACATGCGGAAAACAAAATTTTTTGAAAATTCCGCCTCCAAGGGTGGGAAAAGGGAAAAATCGGTAAACCAGAAACGTGAAGTTTGGTCTTTAGGAAACAACATTCCGAAAAAAATACTGTTTGAAAAATTCCTCCTCCACGGTGGGAAAGGGGGGGAAATAGGGAAAATCGGTACATTATTTATCTTTTAAACAAATGGTTCCAGAAACTTGAAATTTGAACTCTAGGATCATCTCGCAAAAAAAAACATCTTGAAAAAAGTAGAAGGGGGAAAATATGGCAATTTTGTATCTTCTGAACTAAAACTTTAAGTTTTGATCCTCTCGCGGAAATAATTTTTTGGAAAATACGCTTTTTGAAAATTTTGGTTTTAATGAGGGCCAAGAGGGGGAAAATAGGTCAATTTGTAAATTTTAAACTAATGGTCTTAAAAACATGACATTTGCAATATAGGATCATCTCGCGGAAATAACATATTGAAAGAAGTACTTTTTTGAAAATTACTTTTTAAAGCTGGAAAGAAGAGCAATTTTGTATCTGCTGGACTAATGGTCCTAGATATTGAAGTTTGGACTGTACGATCCTTTTTGGAAAAATCAGCTTCAATGGGGGAAAAAGAGGGAAAGCAGGGCAAATTTGAATCTTCTTGCGGAAACAACATTCTAATAGAAGTACTTTTTTGAAAATTTCGCTTCTACTGGGGAAAGGGGGAAATTATGTCAATTTTGTATCTGCTGAACTAACGGTCCTAGATACTTGAAATTTGGAGTGTACGACCCTCTCGCTGAAAAAACATTCTGAAAGAAGTACTTTTTTGAAAATTTTGTTTTATGGGTGGAAAAGGGGGAAAGTAGGGCAATTTTGTATCTGCTGAACTAATGGTCCTAGATACTTGAATTTTGAACTGTTTTGTATCTGCTGAACTAATGGTCCTAGATACTTGAAGTTTGGACTGTACGATCCTTTCGCGGAAATAACATTCTGGAGGAAGCACTTTTTTAGAAAATTCTGCTTCTAAGGGGGAAAATGGGGAAAGTAGAGCAATTTTGTATCTGCTGAATTAATGGTCCTAGATACTTGAAATTTGGACTGTACGATCCTTTCGCGGAAATAACATTCTAAAATAAGTACTTCTATGAAAATTCTGCTTCTAATGGGGAAAAAGGGAGAAAGATACTTAAAATTGGTACTTTACGATCCACTCGCGGAAATTACATTCTGGGAAAATAAATTTTTGAATTTTCGCTTCAATTTGGTACATATTGTTCCTTATGCACTAATGTTCCTTGAAACTTAAAGTTTGAACTATGAGATCGTTTCGCAAAAATAAAATTTTTTGCTACTTTAAATCTACTCAAAATATAATATTTTAAAGGTCGAAACTAACAATTTTTATGTTTAATTAAAATTTAATAAGAATTTGAAGTAATAAAGTTGTTTTTTTATTTTACAGCTAACCGGTAACGAAGTACCGGGCGAGTTAGCTAGTATAATAATAATATAATAATAATATTTTTGATCACATGATCAATTATTTTTATTTATTCTTTTCTATTTATTTACAACTCATTTTTAATAAATTCAACCTAACCGAGACCTGGTAACAATGACCGTCGTCTCGTTGTAGCGAAAAAAACCAAGGGTTCTGGTGGGAATCGAACCCACGACCCCCACGTTCAAAGGCTAGCACACTACCAACTAGCCTACGGGGGCCCCTCTAACTTCGTTCATATTATATGGTTTTAAAAACTTTCCTTTGAAGTTCCAGTCAACCCTCTTGGCAGATTTTCGTTTGAGCTTTTTTGATAATTTAACTTTCTTCTGGTTGATGTAGTAGTGAGAAGTACCCTTACATATGACAATTTCATAAAGGATCAACACACCCGTCTTAAAAGTTGGTCGGTGAAGACAGCTCTAAGTAAAGTTGTCAGGCTAATTGAGGATTATCTTTACACAAAGGTTAATGTTTTGCCATCATTCTTGAAGTAGAAAGTGCGTTTAATAATATCAAAAACATCAAACATTGCCGACTTGGAAAATGTTGGCTCTTACTCAAAGAATACCCTATGGACGGGAAACATACAGAAAGCATAGCAATGAACTCGAAGATAGCGGAGGGTTAAGCAAGAAACGTCGTTACAAGATGCATTCCACATGGAGAGTAATATCTCCTCTTCTGTGGAAACTTGTTATAAATAAGATCCTAGAGTCACCTAATACCAAAGGTTGTTGCCTAAGCTGATGACGATGTGCTCCTAAGCAAAACTAAATTTATTATCAACGGTTAGCAAACTCATGGAATTAACATGAGTTAGTCCCGGTAAACAAAGTAGGCTTTATTTGAGTCTTTTTGATCTTCAAAATCTAGATATTACCACCGTAAAGCTATCAGGTTAGGCGAAATACTTGGGTGTCGACGTGAACTTGAATCTTTTTTAAAAAAGCTCAAAAAGTCCCTTTGAAAGAAGGTGGTGCCTAAAACTGTAAAGCGGGTCCGAAAGCGATACTTAACATTGTACCCGTGTACATATAACAGCATAGCTGAATAATCGGCTGTTAGGTAAAGAGAGACGCACTCGAGAGACAGAACAAGACCAGGAAACGTATAACATCTCACAAACTTTGACAGAACCTTCGAAATCCAAGTAACGACAATGAAAAAATTGACAGCAACATCTATTATAACTGAGAATGCAATCAAATTTTTACTGATGGATCAAAGAGTCCCAGCAAAACTTTGGTAATGGGTAGTGATTATATAACACATTACCAGGTAATGTATATACCTTATTTGTAGCATTATTTTAGAATGTCTTACCAAACATTTGTTCCACAACGTATTATTTTAAAGTGAAAAATAATGCATTACTAATAATTTGCTACGTAATGCATGATTATTGGAAAAAATGTATTTCATATTTATTATTTCTAAATATTAAATCATGGATGACTTATATTTGGTTACATTATGTATTATTTGAAAGTTTAAAATAATGCATTATTTACAATTGGATGTATATGCATTACAATAACATAAAAATAATTATTTTATAAAAAAATGCATAAGTTGGGCTCACGACAGGAAATTTCTAACGACACACACTCACGAGCATATTTTATCTACTTACACTCACTTACAATCACGTGAGTAAATTTAATACAAAATTACTTTTTCACTACTCGTAACACCTTATATATTATCTTCTGGTATGCTATATTATTTCATTTCTCTTAACCTATAAAATATCATATATTTTACACCTTACTCGTATTCTTCGTTATAAATTTATGACTTATTTTATACCTTACTGGTACTCTTTGTGATAATGTGGATGCATTACTTTGAGTCTCATCGCCTGTTAAAATCATCAATGCTTCAATGTATAAAATAAGAGATCCTATACCTTATTTTATACCTTATTTGGTAATCTAAGTTTTGCTGGGTTCAGAATGTTTTCTGAATTCGCTGAAATCAGGGCCTCATTAAAACTTCCGGAAAAATAGTGTTTTCCAGACAGAGGTTCTTAAAATTGATAAGGACATGCGGATAATAATGGCAAGGGAATTATGTCCTTGCGCCCTTGGAATCCAACACGGCGAAATCAAGTTGCGTTAGGAATATTCCATCGCCAAATCCGACAGCCCACAGTCAAGGTAATAAAAGTACCTGGACTTATTGTTAGTGGGGTTTGCTAAGAACAAATTGACTGATGAACTGACAACGTGTGAGATACTGCGAACGGATATGGCCAATGTCAAATCTAATAGGGCGAAAAGTCTATTTGTGGGAGTACTGGCAGGACATTGTATAATCGGCTGAACAGCCATATGTGTGAGAATTTATGGCAGGAATTGTTGTACACACAGAAAAATTAATTTCTAATCGAATTTTTTAGTTGTATCAACTCATAATTCGATTGTCGCTACTATTTTTTGGGTGTGACAACCGAATTTTTTTATTGTTTTAATTAAATGTCTGTTGGATCAACCGAGTTTAGTTGCGAAATGTATCAATCGATTTTTAGGTGTTTTTACTAAATTTCAGTTGGAAATTTGCAAATTAGTTTCTGTGTGTAGGAGTTCTGGAGAAGAAGGAATAGGAGGAGTAAATGCAGCACTTGTTATATAGATGTCTAGGACAAAAGGTGACCCTCGTGGATAATTTGTTGGTAACCTACCCATCTTTTATGCCAAGTTTTTAGAATGTTAGTTAACTTTAGTTTTGTTTATCAAAGAACAAATTTGATCTACCAAGTTTGATCTACCGAATTTGATCTAGCTTGTGATCACATCGAAATACTATTCTAAGACACGATCGATTTTAAGTCCATCTAGCTATGCTTGTCTGTCACCCCAACATGATCCTTCCTTGCACTGACGCTAAAACTGTCTCATAAAAAGTGTTTAATAAGATTCTATAATATGGTCTGCCTGTTAAGGGTCGACCGTTAAACAATTTGATGTCTTTAAAATGGCCATTTGAACCCGACGAACCTTTCGGTTGTAAGCACTAATTTTTTTGGAAAATTAAACGTTCCGCTAAAAATTGTTTAAATAGTAATGAGTGGATTAAACCTTAACCAATTAAATAATAAGTTTATAATCCGCTTCCTTCATAAATTTGTCTACATATGTAGTAAATCATCTATTTGCTATTCATTGTAAGTATAAGTAATTATTGCAACAATTTGCAATACACACATACTGTCATTCAAGAAACAAAACCACATCATCCATCAAGTTGCATAATAAAACCTGATGAATAGCGCTTAAAATGAGCATCCATGCTGTCAATTTAAATAAATTATTACCAAGTTTTTTTTTATATAACCACGACGAGGAGAACGAAGGTAACGAAAAAAAAAATAACTAAAAATCAAATAAAAGAATTCCAAATTACACTAGCTGACGACCGAAGGTTTGGTTGGTCAACTACTGTAACTTTCAAGTTAAAGGTTTGGTGAAAAAGGAAAAAGAAAAGTAAACCGCTAAAAGAGTGGTAATACATACAGAATGATGAAGAACTTCATACAATGCAATGATACAGAGTATATCGTCTACTATCCAAACAACATATGAACATCAGTACCCTACTGTCATATATGAGGAAAGAAGTAATGTATTTTTCGGATTTAATAATATTTGAAGGAGTTAGGTTGGATGGGTGTCCTCCATTTGGCGAATTCACTCGGAGGCCATTAAGTCCATTGTGATTCCCACAATTTATCATTTTCCTACTCCCCCTCTATTACAACAATCTACTTCTTAAGCCACCCCGATTTCCTAAGATATTCTGCTAGAGAATTCAATGAGACATTATTAAAGCATTCCAGATCATTGAAAAATCTTTGCCCCATATGCTTGTGGTGCCGCTTCACACACCAAGTGCTTCACTGGCTCCTTGTTCACCACAACTCCTACAATAGTCCCTGTTTTAGATTCCAATGCGTACGGTCATTTGGCCGATTATACAATATCCTGTCAGTACTCCCAGCAATAGACTAAACTTCCGTTTACCATAAGTAAGAAGACTTTCTGTTTTCTTAGAATTTGGCAAGGTTCGCGATATCCTACATACAGTGATATCCACTATATTATTTCCTGATATATTGTCAATTACGTTCATTAATTATACTATAGGAACGTTCAGCTTTAACCTGTGGCTCCACAAATTCAAAGACCTTCCTTTCACACTCGTCAGCCAATACGGTCCCAGCGACTCCACTATGTCCAGGGACACAGATTAGCTTTACTGTGTGCTGACGGATTTGGCGATGGGGTTTTTATTCCTTGATATATTGTCAATTTTGTTATTTAACTATACCATAGGCACCGATATGTCAGGTTCAACTTGTTGCCCTACAAACTCACAGCCCTTCCTCTACATTATGTCCATTCATACCCATGAGTGACTAGGATCTTATTCATTACAAGATTCCACCGAAGATATCACATCCCCTTGTGTAGTGCCTCTAATAATGACTTTCCTCGCTTCACCATCGCCTATCTTCGAGTTAATTGCATTGCCTTCCAGCATGTTGCCCGTCCATAGAGTAATCTGAGTGTATATGCCCGTATTTTCCAAAGCTTGAAAAATTTATAAAATTTTGAAATTATTGATAGCACCTTCCACGTACAAACATACTCTTTTTTGTGACGAATATACCAAATCAGCCTGAAAATATCACTTAAAGCCGTCTTCACAGACTAACTGACTAGTACAGAGCTTCTCACTAACTTTTGCTTTGCGACCCCTTTTCAATATTTCAAATTTTTCGTGACCCCCAACATAAAAAAATATTAACGTGAACTTTGACCTCAGTTTTTTTTAAGACCTAAATTAATGGAAAAATTTGGAAATCAAATTCATAAGCAGCATTAAAATATTAATCGAAACCGTCTGGTCAGATCCCAGACGCATACCAAAAATTTCCAGTAAAAAACTTCTAAAATAAAACAAATACACAATTTTTATGAACTTTGACCTCAATTTTCTCAAAAAATTGGAAACCAGGTCCCGAACTACGGCATTTTTTATCGAAACTTACTATCTTCATCGATTTTTTATTTCCGAAATAAATGAAAAAATACCAGTTATTAAACCTGATCAGAAATGAAGAAATGTTTACCAAGAAAGCATTTAAAGTCCAATTTGGAGTTATGATTGTTCATTTTTCAAAATTATGTACTAATGTTTGGTATTAATCGAAATTTTATTCGATCAGGAATCTAGATCCGATATTCGGATCCAAAAATTGGAATCAGCATTAAAAAGTAAGTCGAAAAAAGTGGTCAAATCCCAGACGCATCCGAAAATTTCACAAACAAAGCTCTTTAAAATGCACAAGAATACGTTTTTGTCAACTTTCCCTTTAATTTTCTCAAAAACCTAACATACTAGAAAAATTTGGAACCCAGATTCGGAATCAGTATCAAAAAGTTAATATAAAACGAACTGTTAGATCCCAGACTCAGCCAAAACATTTCACAAATAAGTGTTGGGAATCCCGAAAATTAAGAGCTGCACAGTGATTACGGAGGGACCTTAAGTGATGGATTTTTTTTATTTGTATAAATTTCTATCACAACAATTAAAAAAAAATGTGTGTTAAATTTACCAAAATTTAAGGTTTTAACAAATTTGTTCGCGACCCCCCTGAAACACTTCCGCGACCCCCTAGGGGGTCGCAACCCACCGTTTGAGAACCATTGGACTAGTACGACTGATAAATGAACCTTCTCTGTAATGAGCTGTGAGACCAACTGGACAATCGACAACAAACGGATGTGATCTACTAGACAACCGAGTGTTACGGACAAAAATTCGGGCTCTAGGAATAAGTTCACTTATCTCAGCAGAACACTTTCTCTGGTAATATCGATAGAACAGAGTCACACAACCCACATTCCGACGATGCTCCAATGAGTCAATAGAGTTGGACACCCTATTGCCATTGATAAGCATCAATGTCCTTCTTTGCACACGGTCCAAGAGCTCCAAAATAGACCCTTCCCATATATGGGAGTTGCATTCCATCTTCGGTCGGATGTAGATGGTATAAATAGTGAGGAGATCTGATGAGGTGAAGTACTTCTTACGCCGGTTAAAAAAACAGAGACAATTGAATGCTTCTTTTGACACTTGAAAAATGTGCTTATTGCAACGGAACATTCCCAGAACATCAAGAGTGTCAAATTCATCGATATTATACTTCCCATATGTACAGATGACGCTGTTGATTCCACATTCATGTGGGTTAACAAACAACATTGAGTCTTGCATGCATTAAACTTGACCCTATTCCCAAGACCCCACTTTGAGATTGTCGACAGGTCTTGACTAAGTTTGTCATGCATAATCTGCCTTTTGCCCTCAACCTCAACAATGCTTGGCCTACGATCAAAAGAAAATGAATGACAAATGTTGCTGTCATCTGCGAAAGAGTAGATAGGGTTAGAAGTTTGACTTAAAAGGTCATTAAGAAAAATAAGAAAAAGGGTAGGAGAAAGAACAGAACCTTACGGTACCCCTAATTGTAGCCTAAACTCATCTAATGAGAACCCATCTATAACAACAAGTATCGAACGATCTCTGAGGAAACTCGAAATAAATCGAGAGATTTATTACCGGCACCAATCATATGAGCGCACCGTGCCACACCCAATGAAATGCCTTCGAAATATCCAGAGCAACCACCTTACTCTCACCAAAATGGGGGTGAGACGCTCCGAAAGGAACGCTAACAGATCCCCAGTAGAACGAGTTCTCCGAAAACCATCGATCGTTAAACAGTAAGTTAGCCTCCAGAAACCTAACAAGATGGCAATTTACCATGCTCTTCATTACCTTCGAGAGCGCTGAGCATATTGCGATTAGACGGTAATTATCAGGGTTATTAGCCGCACCCATCTTAGGGACTGGCTGCACATTGGCATCCTTCCAACATGATGGAAAGATTCCCGCAATGAAAGATAAGATACCAGCACCAGCGCTGGTAACAGATTTGCTAGTTTTAGGAATTTAATTTACGGATTCGAAATCAAAAATATTGTTGTAGATTTACTCTATTGGTTTTGATACCTTTTAAATTTTTTTTTGAGTGTATATGAATGAGTTGCTGCAACTGAGCTCATGATGTGAAGGTAAAGTGTCAACAGTTTTTACGTAAAACAAATGTACGAGTACATCTTTGCAATCCCATAAACAGGGACAATCACTTGCATATAATTGCCGCATGACACATAAAAAACATACGAAATAAAAAAAAAAACGTTCCAAATCATCAGTAATAAATAACAATGTTTAACCACGGATTAAATTGCAGTTTCAATGTTCTGTTTGATTTCGTTTTTTTTGAATAGCACCTACTTACTTACACCTTCTTTACAATTACAATTGTTAATAAACTTTTGTTTAGTATTTTTTTTGTAAAATTCCGTCTCCGCTTTACGTTACGTCAATCTGTCAACTTGTAGTTTTTGGATGTATTTTTTTTTCAACTCATTACAGAGTTGATGTTGTTACTTGGTTGTTTGGTTGTTCCATCATGATCTTTTATCCCATTCTCCATTTCTTGTCCATTCAAACAGAACGAAATACCAAATGTCATTGGTAACAATTTAAATGTCCAACTTAGTTAACTAATGCGAAATTTATTACGAATATCAATTGCTTAAGAGCTTAAGAGACAAAAAAAAAAACAAAAACTTGCCACTTACACCATCCAAAGTGCAGTGTTAGTGAAGATTGCTATTGACCAGGTTTATTCTTTGAGACCATACTTCTTTCAGGCATTTTATTTTTGTAGCTGCTTTAGTTTCTTTTAACAGAATTATTGTGTTTTATTGCTTGTTCAACCTACATAAATACATTATTCTTTCTTAGAAGTTTTGTGAAATTACTTGTACATATATATATTTTGTTTTTTTCTGTGTAAATTGTGGTTTATTTAGTTAAATTGTCTTTTACGTTTCTGCTTAAGTTGTCTAAATGGTTCGCTTTTAAGTGAATCAATGTCATCGAGTATTAAAGTGATTAATTTAAGAGCTTAAATTTATGAAAAAAAAAAATCTTGCGGCCAAATGGCTATTTGCTAATACCGATTAAATTGGAAAAGATTTTGCCAGAAAGATTAAAGTATTCCATTTATAATTATATTGGACACTTGCTGGCGTGCTAAGGTGATATAGGCGGCCAAAAGTCCTTTTTGAAAAGAGAATTTCTCCATCTCTTGCTGTCGTTTATTTTGTCTGACTTATCCTCGTTAAATGTGCCTTCGCTTTCTGATTTTGAATCTGGCCCCGGCTTGGGAGCCATTTGGTAAAATTTCAATTTATCTGAATTTCAATAATTATCTAAGGCATGCGCGTGCACAGAAAATAATTTAAGGAGTAACTTTCATAAGACCTGTTGCACTTTAAGTGGTATTGGCCAACATGACGTATGAAAGTTCAATGAGTTAAATCAAATATCTGTCAAAACTAAAACTGATCGTTTTTTTTTAATTTCTAGTTCTGATGTCACGGGATCAATAGATGCCTCTCTAAATCCATATCTGGTTAGTAATAAGTCCTTTGAAAAATTACCTTTGGGGTTGCCTTGATGTCCTGTCTTCAGGTCCTGACAAATAATAGAAAATTGAGAACTGATGATAATATCTTGGTGACTATTTGAAAATTCCTATGAAACTATCCTAGCCTGAGAATATTTAAGTGACTTGCGGACTGACATTGTCTCTGACATGTCAGTGCGTCGTCATTGAGAATAGTGTAAAAATATTGTCAATTGGGATACTGTAGGATTAACCGGAGCTTGTTATGAACTTATTACAGGAAGGAATTTCAACGTCCGAAATATCATTGCAAAACTTCATTTGTGTCTAAAAAGTATTGAGGGATGAAGCTCTTCACCACCTCCACATCTTTATTGTTTTTGCATCGCCATGCTTTTATAGGTCAGGCGTTTAGTGTGTCTCCAGTTGGAATCTTCTCTCTGGGAAGTAAAAATAATCCACATATATGTTATTTTTATTCAGACAGTAAAGGTTTTTCTCAAAAGCTAACATTTGCTTTGTATTTTCAGCAGCATCAAGCGTCATCACAGAGAACAGTTAAAAGACTTTGCCAAGTTGACTACTTTAGAATCAACAGGAACTTCTTATGAAACCATTTTGGAACGGAACTTAAACATCCGACTTATCAGAGAAATCACGGTACTTTATTTAGGCCTGTGCTTGAAAAGCTCAGGAGTCAGGCGGTTTTTAGCTCCTCTACGTCATTACACAATCGAAAAATTCAGTTTCAAAAACCTAAATTATCGGTTCTGATGACAAAACTTATATTAACATCTGTTGTCTTACTTAGTACAGTTTCTATTTTCCAAAAAAACTCGGTTAGTATTAACGATTGTTGACAAATTTGTCTGTAACAACGAAACTGTTTTGTCTGTTGACAGACGAAAACCGGATGTGGTCTACTAGACAACCGAGTGCTGCGAACTAAAACTCGGGCTCTAGGGATAAGTTCACCTACCTCAGCAGAACATTTACCGTGGTAATATCGATAGAAAAGTGTCGTACAACCCACATTCCGACGATGCTCCAATGAGTCAATTGAGTTGGATACCCTATTGTCATTATAAGCATCAACACCCTCCATTGGACACAGTCAAAGAGCTCCAAAATAAACTTTGAAGCTCCTGTCCATATATGGGAATTGTATTCAATCTTCGGTCGGATAAAGGTGGTACAAATAGTAGGAAATACTTCTTACACAGAGTTAAAAAACCGAGAAACTCAAACGACAGATTTGAAACGTGCTTATTCCAACGGGCATCACACTGAATTTTCATGCCCAGAACATCAAGAGTTTCCAATTCTAATTTTTTTTTAATTACACCACTCATGTGCACAGATGACTCTGTTGGCTCCACACACCTGTAGGTTAACACGCAATATTGGGTCATGCGTGCATTGAACTTCATCCTATTCGCAACACCCCATTCAGAGATTGTCAACAGATCATAATTCAAATGTTTTCAAAAAGGTTTGGCCTGCGATCAAAGGAAAATTAATGACAAATATTGCTATCGTCTTCAAAAGAGTAGAAGGATTTGAAGTTTGACTTCGAAGGTCGATAAGAAAATTAAGAGTAGGAAAAGGAACAGAACCTTGCGGTAGTGAAACTGAAACTCATTCGATGAAAACTCATCTTTAACAACACGTACAGAACAATCTCTAAGGAGACTCGAAATAACTCGAGATTAGTCATAACCGGCACCAAAGGCATTAAGCTTAGATGTGATCGCACCGTACCACACGCATTCAAACGATTTTGAAATATTTAGAACATCTTCTTTACTTTCTAGAAAATTATGAATTGAACGACTCCAACGTTTCGAAAGGAACGCCAACAGGTCTACTGTAGAATGAGTTATGCGAAAACCATACTATCTATCATTTTAAAGTAAGTTAGCCCACAGACACCTCGCAAGACGGCAATTTATCATGCTCTCCATCACCTTCGAGAGCGCAGAGCATATTCCAATTGGGCGGTAATTATCAGAGTTTTGAGACGCACCTTTTTTAGGGATTGGCTGCACATTCGCAACCTTTCAATATGAGGAAAAGATTTCCGCACGGAAAGACGAGATTAAAAGGTTAGCGTGGTAACGTCGAAGAATACTGTTTCAGCATCAATGCTGGTATAACATCCGGCCCCGGTGATTTATATACGTTAACCTAAGAGATTTTTTATTTAAAAAAAACATCGCACTGTATTCTCAGGTCCATGACATAAATAGTATTCCATCCTCTTAAATGGCTCAAAATGTTAACTCCAAGACCTGTCTGTGCGATATATCCTGGGCATAGTATGGGATCCCCTTTAGTGTTCGGGTAGTGGTTAAATGCTTTCCGGCAAGAAAGAATTTATTGTAAATAAACCAGCTACCGGTGGAAAATAGCTAAACACTTGAAAGCATATTTTGACACTTGAAATATGTGATCTCACCTACGAATACAACACCAGTTTATTATTTCCAGAACATTAAGAGCTTCCAATTCCTCTATACTAATAGAAAAATAAAGAATATCTTACACCGTTAAAGAAACAAAAACACTTGAATGCTTTCTTCGTCACTTGAAGAGTTTTTTATTCCAACAAACATCGCACTGTATTCTCAGATCCATGACATTCATAGTGTCCAATATCATCATTTGAAACGGCTAACAATGTTAACTCCAAGGCTTGTATGTGCAATACATCATACCAAGATACTCTCCGTACTAACGTCACTTCTATTACGAGAACTTGCGGATGTTGAGTCTCCAAAACCAGGTTAATTTATTGTGGGTACCAGGACACAACGGAATAAAATGAAAGGGCA
Source organism: Pegoplata infirma (assembly GCA_963921195.1). Classification (NCBI taxonomy): domain Eukaryota; kingdom Metazoa; phylum Arthropoda; class Insecta; order Diptera; family Anthomyiidae; genus Pegoplata; species Pegoplata infirma. The sequence goes on along the minus strand of OY992537.1, from coordinate 10,586,870 downwards.
GACGAAATCGCAAACTTGTAGCTGATGGTAAAAGTACCATGGAGCCAGTTTTACCACCGTTTTAACACTATAAACGAAATTCCAAACAAAAAGTGGAGTGAACTAACTAATGAACTAACATTCTAGGTTAGGTTACAACCTAACATGCTAAATCAGCAGAAATTTGATACCAACTTATGATCAAGGAAAAACTAAATATCTGAAAAACTATCACTTACGAGAAGGTCATTAACTGGTCATTGTCTTATCGGCATTTATGCCAAGAATATTAGACTTATTTTAGACGCTAGAAACGACGAAACACATACTTTGTCACTGCCCTGCGGTGACAAGGAATCGCCGATCCATTACTGGTTAGATAAGTTGCGGTTCTTTGGAGAATATAACGCAAACGGATCTTAGGATATTGAAAAGATTCGCCATGAATTTGAACTTGTTTAACTAGCATTGCTAGCGAAAAAAAATTTGCGGTATCGCTAAGGACCAAGTGGTCTATGCGAGGTGTCAATCGGACATCGCCATCCCTAATCTAACCTAACATCTCTTCTATGTTTTCAACTGAGTAAAACAAATACAATTTGGTAATATTCCAAAATATTTATATCTTAATAACGTCAATTACTATGAACTCTATTAACGCAAAACTCATTACAATAACTTCATCATTCTTTATTAACTCATAATAATTTATGCAGTGTTAATTTAAATTATAGTTGCTCTTGGTCTTGTTTTATTTTCAGTGGTGGTGTTTTTTTTCGTTTCTGTCTTTAAAAACCTCCAGTTTCAGGCAATTTTAATATTTAAAACTTAATTCACTTTGTTTAACTAAACATGTCAACACTTGCTTTACACACATAACATGACAATGGTTTTCCTGTAAAATACAAAGCGCCGCTAATAGACAACAACTAGCAACAACAACTAGCAACAGCAATAACAACAACTAGCAACACACATTTAAAAGATCAAAACCTAGCGATCTACTCATTCACTAACACAAATACACACTTACAAACATATTACACACACTTATGCATTAACGTGCCTGCTGTAATGCATATAAACAACAAGTGCAATGTGATGTCTCCTGTTGATATTGCTTGATCTTGATTTGGTTTATATTTGTTGTTGATTTTTTTTTTATTTTTAGTTGCTGTCGTTGTTGTTGTTGCTGCAGTGTTGTCAACACTGCATAATAATGAAGTTAATTTGTAACATGTTTATAAAACTAAATAAAAAAATTAACAACAACAAAAAATATAAATAAAAAATAGCAACAACGACAATGATTTAACGACGACTCAGTGCAAGTAGAGTGAATGAGTTTTACATGTTTCACAGTTCTCGACAATCAAGAAATTAAAAAACAGAACTTTGAAAACAGAATTCATTGTAGAATTGTTACTGAAAAAATTTTTAAATATCAAGCTGCACTAAAAAAAGAATTATTTAAAAGAAAATTGATAACACCGTCGAGAGCCAATATTAAACATGAACTGGATGATATACGTCTGAAAGTATAGATCAAATCGAGTAAAACTGCATTTACAGTTTTTCATTTCGTGATGCTGTTTCCTTTTAAAAGAACTTTAAAGTTTTAAGGATACATTTTGTAAAATATTTTTGAAATAAAAAGATTTGGAAAAAATTGTATTTTTCGCGTAAATTAGCAGTCAAGACATTGATTCAGGCAGTTTTGCTACCTCGAATCACGTAAAATTTAATCTGCTTACCATGAGGCATGTCACAGACTCAATTCCGTTCGGATTTGGAAAAAGTGGTTTACTCGTAAAACGCAAAGCGAATATTTTTTTTCGGAATGAAACCACTTTTATGCAATTCAATTCCACTTTGATTTTTGAAAGTGATTTCATTCTGAAAAAAATAATATTCGTTGTGCGTTTTACGAGTAAACAACTCTTTTCAAATCCGAACGAAATTGAGTCTGTGACATGCCCCCATATATTTGTCGTTAGTTGATTATTTTATTTATTTTAGACACCAAAGAAAAAATTAATTCATTTAAAAGTTTGAACAGCAATTTCGCTATATTTCGGCAAATTAATTATATATAATTTTTCTGCTTGCAGTTTTGTCATCTCTAATAAATTCGAATTCAAACTGCATACCACATTTTTGTCGTTACTTGCAGAAATTTTTTTTAAAGATCAAAAATTATATAATGTAAAGTCAAAATAGTAGTTCAGCCAGTTTTTTGGCAATATCTCGAAGAATTGAGCAGTTAGAATTTTCAATAAAAAGCATTTATTTTTTTTAAACAATTTTAAAGAAACTTCTTTTATTATTAAAATCAACAAAATAGCACATAGTTTTTTTTCGCTATTTCTCGCGAAAGTGAGCAGCTATATTTTTTTTTGTGGGCAGTTTTAATATCTTCCTACATGTTAAATGTTGTTTTTTATTTTTAGTACCAAAAGGTACATAAAAATAAAATGTATTTATTCGGCCTTTATATATGTATATATATTCGATTAGTTTTATTCTAGTTCGAGGCCCAAAAATATTTCTATATATGATATTGTCATAATAGAGTATTTTTAATTTATTGCTTTAAAAAAGTTACTCATCTCATAGTATGTCTGTACTGATCAGTTTCATCCCCACTAAAGGAATCGTCAGCAGACTTTAGAGAATCATCGTTGGTCAATCAAACATCAAACCAGACATAATATTTGATATATTTCACAAGTTATATGAGAAATATTATTATGAAGGTCCGAAATCTGTTTTCCAACAAAAATAACTCTTTTAAAGCAAAAAATTGTATATACTAAATCACCATCGGTAATTATTAATATATGTGTTGCTGTTATTTTACAATAACAACAGTACCTAACCAAACAATAGTGTTGGTAGGATAAGTCGTACTAAACTCTGTGTTAAATGTTGTTTTTTATTTTTAGTACCAAAAGGTACATAAAAATAAAATGTATTTATTCGGCCTTTATATATGTATATATATTCGATTAGTTTTATTCTAGTTCGAGGCCCAAAAATATTTCTATATATGATATTGTCATAATAGAGTATTTTTAATTTATTGCTTTAAAAAAGTTACTCATCTCATAGTATGTCTGTACTGATCAGTTTCATCCCCACTAAAGGAATCGTCAGCAGACTTTAGAGAATCATCGTTGGTCAATCAAACATCAAACCAGACATAATATTTGATATATTTCACAAGTTATATGAGAAATATTATTATGAAGGTCCGAAATCTGTTTTCCAACAAAAATAACTCCCCAAGCAGAAATTGACGACGGTTATAAAAAAAAAGCGTTCTGAAAGCACTGTAACAAAAAAAAGAACGTTCTCAAAACGTTATTTTCGAACGCTTTACGAGCGTTTTCGAAAAGCGTTCTGAAAGCACTGTAACAAAAAAAAAGCATTCTCAAAACGCTTTATTCGAACGCCTTGAGAGCGTTTTCGAAAACCATTTTGAAAGCACTTTATTAACAAAATACATGTTCGTTTCAAAATTAAATGGTTTTAAAGCAGTTTTTGCAAACGTTTTTAAATTTTTTTCGTAGTACATACAAGTATAGTATTTTTTAGATTATACTCAATTTTAAACAAATTGTTATAAAAACATTTTGTTAAATCAAATTAAATAATTTTTCCCTACCACCACATTGAAAACGCAAAATTTTGAAAACATAAAACATTTTTTAATTTGTAAATCTATTTTAAGTTTTATTATTATCATTTATGCAAAAGAGTTATAGCAATTGTTTCGTTATAAAATTTACAAATAATGCATTTAACTTCTACAATATGCACACTGACTTCAATAACATCTTCACGTAAATTTTTAACGTTATAAAGTCCTATTTCTTTTGATGGAATTAGATAGACAAAATAATCGTTTATTTCATTAAAGATGTTGCCTTTTAAATATCATTAATTCCATGAGAGACCGAACAAAATCTGACCAGGGGTCTTTGAAGTTTTCCAATATTTTGCACACACAAGCGCTATGGAACCATTTAAAGATATCATTTATCAGATCCAAAGAATTTAAAAATTTCGCGATTTTATTAGCGATTTTCAAAAAAAATGCAAAATCTGTGTAACTTTGAACAGCTATATATTTTTAAGTACTTATTGTATCTTTATGAAATAAAGCGCAAAATGATAGTACGTTAGTCTATTTTTACATTTAAAAAGATGGAAAAAGTTGGTGGTTCAAAAGTGCATTTTAAATGCAAATGCAGTTTTGAAGTGCATTTTGCGAAACTTTTATCCCTTTTGATTTTTTTTTATTTAACATTATTATTTTCTTCATAATTTTTACTAGAAAAAAATGTCCTCATTTGCTGAAAAAGGTTTCGAGTTTCCAAAAAATAGCGCAATTAGAAATGGTTTCGACATGTAAAATGGTGAAAATACTTTGCCCATTACTGACCAAAAACCTTTTTTTGATTTGTTAAATATATCCATGCCATCCACATGAATAATAATTTCGATTTTTGGTTCAGTGAAATTATTGGGATGAATTATTTTATTTAGAGTTTCCTTTATTCCGAAAAATTTAAAAACTCCTAATGTGTCATCCATACTCCTCATTATTTTACTGTCACTTCTAACGCCTGATGTTCCAAGTAAGGTTTTGCAACACTTCGGAAGTGATGTATAGCCTTCAGATCTAAATATTATTAGTATTTCATGAATACATTTTTGTTTTTTTATTTTCTAAAATACTTTTATAAAAAAAATATCTACAATTAACGAATAAAAAAAAAATATCAGCTTTATATGAAGTCCTTTAAAGTACTGTTTTTTCTTATTTCAATCGCTGGAAAATATCTTTAATTTTTGTATTTAAGCTCTTTATAAGTGCTTTACTTTTGGTTTTTAAAGTGCTTTCATCACTTTAAACAAAACGTTCTGAAAGCACTTTTTTAAAACGCTTTTAAAACGCTTTAAACCTAGCGTAGATCGATGTTATCATTCGGATCATCTGAAAGCGCTTTGAAGATGGTATATGGAACGCTTGTAGAACCGTCCACAGCGCTTTCACAGCGCTTTTGCGATTGTATTTTTCTGACTGGGTCTTTTAAAGCAAAAAATTGTATATACTAAATCACCATCGGTAATTATTAATATATGTGTTGCTGTTATTTTACAATAACAACAGTACCTAACCAAACAATAGTGTTGGTACACAGAAAAAAATAAAAATGAATTTCAATTACGAAATTCGTTGATTCAATTAAAAAATTAATTGATTTCGGACGTATCACGAAAATGCGCATATTAATTACTCATTTTGTTTGAAAACAGTTTTAAAACTTAATTAAATTGTTAATTGAATCAATTAAAGTTTTAATTGAAAATAAAATGGAAAACCAATTAAAATTGTAATTAAATAAATATAAAAAAAAAAAAATTATATAAAATTGAAAATCAATAATATAGATTTATTGATTCACATAAAATTTTTAATTGAAAAAAGACCAAAACTCAATTTAATTTTAAAAGTTGAACTTCAAAAAATGCCTAAAAATAAATAAACATAGAATGTTTTTGTTTTACATTATTAAGAAATTAATTTTCTTTATTAAATATAAGCACTTGGTATAGTTTTGCATAGAAACATTATAGTAGTATTTTAAAATATCAATAACTATTTAAAATTACATTTTTATTTTTAAATCTTGTTATTGCATGCATTTTTGTCGCCTTAGTAAAGTTGAATCAAAAAAAAATTGTATTATATTTCAATGTGCAAAACACAACTGTACACATTTTATTATCAAAACAATTTATCCGCAACGACCGCTCGCCTTAAAGAAAATAATAAAACTAAATTTTTTTGTTGCTTTCATGTATTCATTGGCTGCTACCACCAAAATATACAAAACAATAGTTCAAAAGTTTTTTTTGTTGTTTTTTGCATTTTATTTTTTCATTTGCTACTAACACTAAAGCATATAAAACCGGTTTCGTTTGTTTATTTTATTTTTATTTTCAGTATAGTTAAGAATTCAATTAAAACATTAATTGAATCAATTAAAATGTTTAATTGAAGTTAAATTTAATATCAAATCCTTTTTTAATTAAAAAAAAAATCACGATATTATTTTCTGTGTAGGATAAGTCGTACTAAACTCTGTGTTAAATGTTGTTTTTTATTTTTAGTACCAAAAGGTACATAAAAATAAAATGTATTTATTCGGCCTTTATATATGTATATATATTCGATTAGTTTTATTCTAGTTCGAGGCCCAAAAAAAGGCCGAATAAATACATTTTATTTTTATGTACCTTTTGGTACTAAAAATAAAAAACAACATTTAACACAGAGTTTAGTACGACTTATCCTACCAACACTATTGTTTGGTTAGGTACTGTTGTTATTGTAAAATAACAGCAACACATATATTAATAATTACCGATGGTGATTTAGTATATACAATTTTTTGCTTTAAAAGAGTTATTTTTGTTGGAAAACAGATTTCGGACCTTCATAATAATATTTCTCATATAACTTGTGAAATATATCAAATATTATGTCTGGTTTGATGTTTGATTGACCAACGATGATTCTCTAAAGTCTGCTGACGATTCCTTTAGTGGGGATGAAACTGATCAGTACAGACATACTATGAGATGAGTAACTTTTTTAAAGCAATAAATTAAAAATACTCTATTATGACAATATCATATATAGAAATATTTTTGGGCCTCGAACTAGAATAAAACTAATCGAATATATCTTCCTACATGTTTGAATCAAACAGCAGACTACGTTTAAACACCATTTCTAAAGAATCGGTGAAAAAATATAAATGAAAAATTAAAAAAAAAATTATATAATTTCGCGATATCTCGGAAATTTAGCACTTACAATGTCGATGTTAACCGCTGTGTGGCCTTTCATCAAGTACAAATAAAACTGCATACCAAATTTTAAAGAAGCCTATCTAAAGATAAAAACGAAAGCAAAAACAGCAAAAAATTTATTTTGCGATTTCTCGCGAACTTGAAAAGATAGGATTTTGATGTTAACTATTTTGTGACCTGTAAATAAGTATAATTAAAACTCTATATTCAGTTTTTGAAAATATTTAAAAACTTCAGTGCCAAATTTTTAGAAAATACAAAAACACTAATTTCGCGTTATCTCGCAAATGCGGGTAGCTACGATTTCGCTGTTAACAGTTTTGTGACTTCTAGTCATATTTAAATCAAACTGCGTTTATTGAAGTATATTGAAGGATACGTTTTTGAAAGGACGTCACATAACTCCTTTTTCCTGACATGTAAAAATAATAAAATAAGAAAATTTGGGGAGATCCTCCTCTTTCACTTGCTATCACTAGTGGCATCATAGCATAAATACAAATATTAAAAAAAATATTTTATAAAATATAATCCTCTAAAACTTTGAAGTTCTTTTAAAAGGAAACAGGACCACAAAAGAAAAACTGTAAATGCAGTTTTACTACATTTAGTCTCTAGTTTTAAACGTATATTATCCAGATCGTGTTTAAAGAATTTTTGTCGGATGGTGTTATGATTTGATTTCAATAGTTTTTATACCCTCCAACCATAGTATGTCATTCCGTGTGTAACGCATCGAAATATCGGTCTAGGACCCCATAAAGTATACATTATTGATCAGTGATCGATTCTAAGACATTCTAGCGATGTCCGTTCGTCTGCCCGTTCGTCTGTCTGAGGAAGACACGATACAGTTTAAACTTAAAGAGATAGACTCTTGAAGTTTGGCACAAATATGTCTTCAAATATATCTTATAGTCAAGTTCGGAGATGGGCAAAATCGGACCAGGGGAACATTGGCGTAGGAAGCCAACATTTCTGGGGGGGGCGGCTAAAGCCCCCCAGCTTTTTTTGAATTTTTTGGTTTTTTTTTTAATAGAAAACCCCAGAATTATTTCTGAAGCGTTCCCTTCATCATGTGTCTAGGTGTCCTAGAAACGAATGCCCTCCGAAAGCGGTTAAAAATTCATATTTTTTTAAAACAGATTTCGAAGAAGATTTTTCAGAAATTTAGAACTCCCAGATATGTTATGAAAATGATAGATTTTTAATGTTTTTCCTATAGTAAAATCATTAGATTACTATGATTTTTTTCAAGAAAAAGTTCTGATGATTGCAAAAGTTGATGATTATTAGTCAAAATTCTCAGATTCTTTCTTCCAATAACTTTTGTCTATAAAAAAACCACTTAGAATTTATAAACTTTTTTAAATCAAAGAACTTAAAATGTTTTCCTGAAGTTAAAGTCCTAAGATTCGGTGAAGTTTTTATTACTGACAAAAACATCAGATTCATATAAAAACTTTTTGCAATAATTCAGACTATTTTTCAATGGGAAAAACTATTAGATCTAATATAATAATCATTACGAGTCCTTAAGACTCGTAGAATAATCATAACGAGTCCTAAAGGCTCATTATTATTATTTATTGTTGCAAAAATTAATGAAATCATTAAATTATTAAAAAAAAAAATGTGAATGATTAAAATTCTGGGGGGGGGGCTAAAATTATTCTGGGGGGGGCTAAGCCCCCCCCCCCCAGACAGGGCTATCTACGCCAATGCAGGGGAAAAACAGTTCCCCCTTAAGGAACTAAACCAACCTTCAAAAAAAATTAAATTTTTAGAGGTTTTATTTAGAGATGGGTACCAATCACGTGATTAACGTGAATCACGTGAATCACGCATGAATCACGTGATTCGTGAGTAAATTTTTTTCCTACTCACGTGAGCGTGCGTGAGCGTGAGTAACAAAAAAAAGTTCGTGCGTGATCGTGCGTGAGTAAAATTCTTGCGTGAATTTTTCGTGACTTTAATGGTTTCCCCAATTTTTTTTGTTCGGTTACGTTTTCTTGATTTTTTATGGTCTTTCAAAACATTCCATGAGGAAATGTGTTCAGATTTTGAGACACTTTTCGTATGCAAATTCTCAGATTCTGAGACATTTTCCGTATTGAAAAACTTTCAGATTCCGAGACGTTTTTCGTATAAAAATATTTTCAGATTCTGAAACGTTTTTCGTACAGAAAATGTCTCAGATTAAGATAAAGATTATTTATAAATGAAAATGGATGGAAGTAAAAACTAATGGAACACACAAAAAATTATTGGCTAAATATTTTCAATTAAATTTATTGATCAACAAAATTTAAATGAGTCAATCAATGTTTTGATTGAAATTTTTGTTATTTTCTTTAACATTCGTATACAAATTTTCAACATACAAAATTTTTTTCGCTTTAATTTATTTGAATAGATTAATTAAAAAATGTACAAAATAATCGGGTTTTACTTTGTTTGCAACATATTAGAAAGCAAAAAAGATGCATTTTTTGATAATTTTGTCATAAGCTTACACTTCATTTGTTAAATCAATCATTATTTTAAAAATTTTCAATCAATCACCTATAATTTGATGATTGGTATAACAATTTTTTTAATTGGAGGAATTTCAATCAAAAAATTTATTGAATCCTCGTTTTTGTTGATTGAAATTCGTTTCAAATTTTTTCTGTGAAAAAAGAAGATTTTTTGCATTTTCGTATGACCTATATCAGACATTTCCACAAAGACGACTTAGGGGAGGGAAATGTCATGGGAACGTCAGCACCCCCTGACAACTGATAATTATGATTGGAGAAATTTTGAAGTTTTTTATGAACCCGTCCTTAACTCGGTATATAGAACTGTCATGGGGATGTCAGGTGTGACTCTGACAAGTCAGCGAGCCGTCACCACGGATGGCTCAAGGACTTTCACAACTGGGTATTGCATAAAGAAAATATGACATACATTTTTTCAAATATTTTAATTCGTGAGTATTTCGTGATCGTGATTACGTCGTGAGCGTGATTATTTTTTTTCTACTCACGTGAGCGTGCGTGAGCGTGAGCAGAAAAAAAATGTTCGTGCGTGATCGTGCGTGATTACAATATATTTTTTCGTGAGCGTGCGTGATCGTGATTGAAAAGTCACTCACGATCCCATCTCTAGTTTTATTATACTTTTATTAAGAAAATGAAACCTTTTAATATCGGAAGAAGTTTTCGGTCCTGCCCTTGAATGGAGATTAGAAAATGTGTTTTTTTTCGGTCCGGCCCATTTAGTGGGCGTGGATGTTGAACATTTTTTTAAATAATGAAAAAATTGTAATACTGAAGTGCAAAACGCATAATTAATGAATTTAAAAACATAAGACGCAAGGGGGAAGTGAACCTCATTGACCTCTGCCGACCCCTCCCCCGCCTTCTTCCCAGAAAAAACACCCCTGTATTTTTTTTAAATTTTTTTTTTCATTTTGGAGGGTATCAAAGATTTGGCACAGCCGAATTTAAAACTCTTACTTTTTTTTTTTAAACCCTCCACTATAGCGATAGAGGGTATATATAAGTTTGTCATTCCGTTTGTAACACCTCGAAATATTGGTCTAGCGATGTCCGTCCGTCCGTCCGTCTGTCTGTCTGTTGAAAACACGTCAACTTTTGAAAGACTTTACGAAAGCTCCTGAAATTTAGCGTATATGTTGGGCATTTACCTGGTCAGGTTGGTATTGCAATGCAGCGAAATCGGTCAAGTGGTTCAAAAGTTATGAGCAAGACTGAATTTCGGCAAGGGTTTTCGTGAATTTATGAGATAAAAAACACGCTAACTTTCGAAAGACAATTCTGAGGATGCTCAAGCTTGCCATATATATTTGTCGTTTCCCAGGCCTGGTTCAAAAATTATTTGCAAAATCGTGAATTTCAGATTAGTTTCACCATAAATTCACGAGTTGAAACCCCGTTAAACATGTTTTAAAACATTGGTAAGTCACAAAAATATTTTACAACGTATTATTCACTCAAAAATATTTTAACACTTACAAAAAAATACACTCAAAAATATTTTACACTCAAAAAAAATTTTACACTCAAAAAAAAATTTTGTAAATTATTTTTTTTTTTCTAAAATTACCAAAAAAAAGTAGTTTTACACAAAATATAATATTTTTAATCATAAATGTTATTTTTTCACGTTAGAAAATTTACTATCACTTAAAAAGGGCATTGTAGAGGGTATTCATAGATTCGGCCAAGTCGAATTTAACTTTTCTACTTGTTATTTATTTTAAGTGAATTTTTTTAGTTTTTTTTTAAATATCCCATTATGGAATTGAAGGGCTTACTGCAAAAACTTGATAAGCAATATTTTATTTTTTGGTGTTTTTCCCATTCTACTGATGTTCCATTGACAAGTTTTTGGCAGAAGTCTTGCTTACCTTTGTACAAATATCTTGAGAATGAAAGTTCTGCAAAAGTTTTATTTTCTACATTATTTCAAAAGTTTTAACGCAAAAACCACCATAAAATGAGATGTTGCTTATTGAGTTTTTACAATAAGCCAGGCACGTACGCAGGAATTTATTGTGGGGGGGGGGCCCAAAATTTTTTTTTTGAAAATTTTGTTTTTTCGCCTGAATATTTTTTCACCTACATTTTTTTACATTTTTAGAAAATAAAACATTTATTTTAAATTTTAGATAAAAAATTAGTTTAATTATTTTTTTAAAAAAAGAATTCGAAAATTTATGCAACTTTTCTTTAAAAATTCTCAAATATACCTTACGAGTAAAAACTCAAAACTAAAATTGTTCATAAATTTTTTCATAGTTTTTTAATTATAAACCATATTTATGCAGAAAACTTCTAAGAGCATTTTTGGTACACAAAATTCTCCAATTCTAAGATACATAGAAATCAAAAATTTTGAAACATTTTTGGAACGAAAGACTCCTTAAATTGCAGGAAATATTTTTAGTTTTGCCGTTTTTAAAGAAAACAAGTGAGAGTGTTAAATTCGGCTGTGCCGAATCTATTATACCCTCCAACATGTAAAAAAATTAAAAAAAAAAAATTGACAGGGGCGTTGTTTTAAGGGGGGGGGGGGGGCAAGGTAGGGTGAGCGGTCGGTGAACTGGGGTGACTCCTTGGCCCTTACGGTATATGTTTACAAGTTCATTTTTGTCTGCTTTGTGCACTAAAGTATTATAGTTTTAGAATTATTTAAATTATTTTTTTATCCACGCCCTTAAAAGAGGGGCGGGGCAAAAAAGCTAAATTTTTTAATCCCCTGGGTCCAAGCGCAGGACTATAAACTTTTACGAACGTAAAAATGTCTCCTTTAGTTCACAAAAATACAAAAAAACGTTAAAAAATTAGCATTTTTTTGAGGTTGGTTTAGTTCTTCAAGGGGGGAATTTTTTCCCCCTGGTCCGATTCAGCCCATTTCCGAACTTAACCTGCCTAGAACCATAAGACATATTTATGCCAAACTTGAGGGGTCTAGCTCTTTTATTTTGGACTGTATCGTGTTAACTACAGACGGACGGACGGACGGACAGACGGACGGACGGACGGACGGACGGACATCGCTAGAATGTCTTAGAATCGATCACTGATCAATAATATATATACTTTATGGGGTCCCCGACCGATATTTCGATGCGTTACACACGGAATGACAAAGTGAGTATACCCCCATACTGTAGCTGGAGGGTATAAAAAATTATAATTCCAAGAAATTTTAACCATAGACAAATTTTTACTATACTTACGATTTAAAATATTTTTCGCATAGAAAATTTTCAAATTTTGAGACATTTTTTTGTACAAGAAAACTTTAACACTCTGAGAAATTTTTCGTGTAGAAAATTTTTTAAATTATAAGACATTTTTCGTAAAGAAAAATTCTTAGATTTTGAGACATTTTTTATTTAGAAAAACTCTCAGGTTTTAAGAAAAAGTTGCTTCATTTTGAGACATTTTACTTATAGAAAAGTTATTAATTTCTGAAACATTTTTCGTTAAGAAAAATTCTTAGATTCTGAGTCATTTTTAGTACAGAAAAACTCTCAAAATCTTATCAATTATCGTATAGAAAAAGTTCTCAGCTTTTGTAGACACTTTTGAGATTATTTGAGACATTTTTTGTATTAAAAAAATTTCAGATTCTGAAACATTTTTCATATTGAAAAATTCTTAAAGTCTGAGAAATTTTTCGAATAGTGAATTTTTCTATACGAAAAATTTCAGATTTGTATAGAAAAGTTCTGAGTTCCTCATACATTTTTGTATAGATGAATTCATAGCTTCTAACACATTTTTCGTCCAGAAAAATTTCTTTTAAGAAAAATATTTCAAATTGGTATAGAAAATTCCCAGATTCTGATACATTTTTTGTTTAAGACGTTTTTTTTATAAAGAAATTCTTTGATTCTAAAATATTTCTCATACAGAAATAGTCTGAAAACAATTATTATGATTTAAAAAAATCTCTTATCCATTTATTGAATGAGAAAATTAATAGATTTTGAGACATTTTTGTAAAGAAAATATCTTAAATTCACAATATTTTTATCAATAAAAATTTTTCAGCACTGGTGGCAAAAGAGCACTTTTCAAAAATACTTTTTAAAATACATGTATTTTTTGAAAGAAGTACTCTTTTGACACATTAGCAGCGGCTTTAATTACCCCCTAATTTTGTAAAACGCAACGCGCCGCGTTGTCAAAATTTCTGTGTAATTTGTTTTTGTTACAACTGTGTAATTTGTTTTTGTTACAACAACAAATTGTATTGAAATTTTGACAACGCGGCGCGTTGCGTTTTACAAAATTAGGCCATTAAAGTCGAGAGAAAAGCAATAGAATAATATTCATGATGCATAACTTACTTGGCCAGTCGCAATTACCGTTTAAAGGTGCCTTATTCACTACCGTAAAAGTTTACAAATTTAAACACACACAAAAATTTTTTTGAATGAAAATTTTTTCAATATTTTGAAATTTTCAGAAAAAAACTTTCGTTAGATTAGAGTTAAAGAGAAAAAAAATTATACTGAGCCTTTTTTTGTTAACAAACTTATATTTTGTAGTGCAAAGTCTTAAAATTTGTATATTGTCAAATCATTTGGGGGGGGGCCCGGGCCCCCAGGGCCCCCCCCCTGCGTACGTGCCTGCAATAAGCCCTTTAATTATATCTTATTGATCTTACAAATTAATTCTTTTAAAGCTCTTCTGTGTTGGTTGTAGGTTTGTACTATTATAGTTTTAAAGTATGAAGTTTAATGAATATTTTATATGCATATATTTTTTATAAGCAAATTACAAAACGGTTTTGTGTTTTTTTTTAGAACATATGATGATAATGGGTTAACAGGGTCTATGTCAACATACACAATTCATTACACCGCCGATATTAAACATGAACCGAATGATATACCTCTAAATGTAGAGATCAAATTGAGTAAAACTGCAATTACAGTTTTTCACTTCGTGATTCGGTTTCCTTTTCAAAGGACTTTAAAGTTTTAAAGGCTTACATTTTGTTAAATATTTATTCACATTATTTTTCCTGATATGTAAAAATAATAAAATGGGAAAGTTAGGGTATATCCTCCTCTTTTATTTGCCATCACTAGTGGAATCCTAAGAAAAGTTAAAATATTTTAAAAATATTTTACAAAAATTTTATCTTCTAAAACTTTGAAGTCCTTTAAAAAGGAAACAGGATGACGAAATTTAAAACAGTAAAAGCAGTTTTACTACATAAAGTCTCTAGTTTCAAACATATATTATCCAGTTCGTGTTAAACAATTTTTTTTTTTATTTTGTCGGACGGTGTTATCAAATAAAACGAAAACTGTTAACACAATAAAACAACGAAAAAAGGATGTATCAAATGAAAATTGTTGCACGTTTATATGTTTTGCTGTTTTAACTCTTTTTTCATATAGTTGGTAGAATTTATTTTTTATAAGTACGTAAATATAAATTTAGAGTGCTTACCTCTCATTAAGATTTTCCTCATGCTTTTGCGTAAAGTTGTGCAATTCCAGCGACGATTTCGAAATTGAAATTCACATTCTCGGAAGCCTAGATTAATGCCGTTGATGATCTCTTTTAGAAGGGCAGAATCGTGTCGGCAAATTTCAGCCATTTTACCACGTAGACGACGTGTCTTTTTACACATTAAATATGGATCAAGTAAAATATTAGAGCCCTCAGCCCTGTACGTTTTATTATTTTTTGTAAGACGGTGGGTGGAAATATTTAAAAGGTTGTTAACAAATATCATGAAATGAAAAAGAAGAATAAAAAAATATATTTTTTAGTTATTTGAGAAGAAGTTTAATCTTAATATTAAGTAGATTTGAGATTGGAATATAAACAGTGGAATTTTCTGTTGCCTTAAATATTGCAAATCATTTTTTACTGACCCTGCCAGAAATTAGATCAAATTTGTTTGCAATTTAAATCTCCCCGGAAGCTAAATTTTGGATTATTTATGCTGTTAGAGTTTTTTTTTTTTAAACAATTTTAATTTCATATATTGACACCTTTCAAGTGCTCTACATTTTAGAAAAATTAAAAAAAAAAAAATATTTAGATCTCTCAAAACGGCAAAACAATTTAGTATTCAAAATAAGTGTTACAAAGCAATGTTTACACAATAGATCATTCATTCATTTCACAAAAAAAAAAAAAATAAGTAAGTAACAACTCAACAACAATATTTCAGATGTTGTTTGAATTGTGAGTAGCAACACTTAAAACATCGCATAATACACATGTCTGTCTCTATGTGTCTGTATTTGTTAATGTGCTTAAGAAGCTTATTGAAAATTAAAAGACATTTTGAAGTTGTTTTATATAAACACCTCAAACATCATACAATCAAGTGGTAACACAGTCGTATCCTGATAAATACAATTAATATAACTGAACTAAGAAAATAATGAACTAAAAAATCTATATATATAAAAATGGATGTGTGTATGTATGTATGTGTGTATGTATGTTCCGTATGGACTCGAAAACGGCTGGACCGATCTTGATGAAATTTTCAGGGAATATTCAGAATAGCCTGGGGAGTAACTGTGCGGTCAGATTTTTGATTTTCTGTCGGTGGGCGCAGGGGCGTGGCAAAATCAAATTTTTACATTCCACCACTAATGACATCTATATACATAAAAAAAAAACGAATGGACCGATTGATGAAATTTAAACCAATGATAGTACTAACCGAGTACTTACTATGTGCAAATTTTGAGCATTGTCGGATAAAGGGTCGTCAAATGCCACGCCCCTTTTTATTGGATTGAAAGTTAATTCTGAATGCTCCGCAATAACTCAAAAACGGCTGTATGTATGTTTCTTATGGACGCGAAAACGGCTGGACCGATCTTGATGAAATCTTCAGGGAATATTTAGAATAGCCTTAGGAGTAACACTGTGAGGTCAGATTTATGATTCTCTGTCTGTGGGCGGAGGGGCGTGGCAAAGTCGAATTTTTACATTGCACCACTTTTGATATCTGTATATAAAAAATTAATAAACCGATTTTGATGAAATTTAAACCAAATATAGTACTAATCGAGTACTAACTATGTGCGTTATTGGACAAAGGGGCGTAAAATGCCACACCCCTTTGTATTGAATTGAAAATATTTCTGCGTGCTTTGCAACAATGCAAAAATGGCTGATACGATTTAAATTTAATTTTAAGTACTGATAGTACCACTGATAGTTCACTACGATCGCAATAACGCAAAACAGTTGAATCTATTCTCTTGGCGTTTTAATCAGGATAGTGCTAATCAATTGCATATGTAGGCCATATAAGATTTTTATTGTAAAAAGGCGCGAAAACACAATGAATTTCATTTATAGGGGACATCCCCTTAGCGTTGGTCAAACAAACAAAAAAAATATATTCTTGCCACTTTCGCAATCAAGCAAAAACGACTAAGCCGATCCTAATGAAATTTCCTGCACAGAGGATGGAACTACAGTACATATATGTACTGTTCATATATATAAGAACACGATTCGACAAAGAAGCGTAAGTTTCCTCGCTTTATGCTATACTCAACTTTATTTTATCTTTTACTACGGATAGTACTAACCGAGCTACAACTATAGTTCATGTTAGAGCGCAATTCGTCAAAGGGGTAAAAAATGCCACTCCCTTTTTTTATTTAATAAAATTTATTTCTTCCTCTTCCGCAATCACACAAAAACGGCTAAACCGATTTTATTGAAATTTGCAGCATAGATAGTACTAACCGAGGAAGCAACTTGGAACTTTAGCTACATTAAAAGCCACGATTCGATAAGAATGCGTAAAATGACACGCCCCTTTGTACTATAGATTTCTGTTTATCTATTTCTCTATAGATTTCTCTATAAATAGTGCTAACCGAAAATGGAAATAAGGGCTTCTTCTGGACCCGGTCCCGTGCTTTATATATATACTGTATATTCAGATCGATATATAGAAAACAGAATCGATGTTTTTTAGGGCCAGCAACGCGGACCGGGTCAGCTAGTAGAAAATAAGCAAAAAGGTGTAATAACACTCAAAAGAAAATCTCTATCTAAAATCTGTAAAACGACTTTGAATTTGATTTAGCAAGCCTTGAGCAAATTTTTCTGCTAAAATGGATGTTTTTACTAAAATCTCTGTCATTCAGTTTTAGAAAATAACAGAAATTTTACTGAGTTTTTACTGATTCTGTTTGCTGAATTTCAAAATATGTTTGTGCATATTTAAAGCAAATTATTTTTTTAATATCCAGAAATAATTTGCTGTCATTCTTTTTTCAAGAAAATTTTCTAAGTTTTTTTTTTTTCAAAGTATTAATTTTTTTGTTTTTGTTATGCAATCAAAACGATATTTTTATACAATTAAAACGGTTGAGACTAACAATTAACAAAACTAAAAAAAAAACAGTAGAATATTGCTAATCTTACAGAACAACTTTTTTTTAGTTTTAATTAAAAAAAAAAAACACTATTAAAGTTTTCATGAAAACTAATTTTCTAAAAACAAAAATTTTCTAGAAAATGTCTTAGCAGATTTCTCTGCTGATTTCACCAAGATAGTCATGACAGATTTTCAGCAAACCTTGTCTGCAGATTTCTTAGCAGATTTCTCATATGGCTCAAAATGGGTGTATTTTCAGTAGATTTTGCTGCTGATTTGACAGAGAATTTATTTTGAGTGAATATATAAAAAATGTGTGGGGATTTACTTAAGAGTTGAAGATAGAGGGTAGGTATATTCTTAGAAAATGTGGGGGTTGAAATAATATTGGGGTCAGTTACACATTTGACATCTCTAGGGGCACTCTTAGAGCAGTTAGAGCTTTATGAGTAGATTTTATAAAAATGGCATTTTGTATGGGAGCCCCATTATCGAGTGGATATACGGTATAAGTATGTTCCGAAAAAATATTGGATGGTAAAAATTAATGGGGGTCGGTC
Source organism: Pegoplata infirma (assembly GCA_963921195.1). Lineage (NCBI taxonomy): Eukaryota > Metazoa > Arthropoda > Insecta > Diptera > Anthomyiidae > Pegoplata > Pegoplata infirma. The sequence continues at coordinate 10,568,538 of OY992537.1, read as the reverse complement.
TTATTTGTAACCACTCTAAGAGGCACCATGGGAGTGGTAAGAGCTGATCCATAAAACAAATTTATAAAAAATAAAAAAAAAAAATTGTATACTTAGAAACCACCTCAAGGGATAAAGATAGAGGGTAGGTATGTTCTAAGAAAATGTTAGGGTTGAAAAAATTTTTGGGGTCGGTCACACATTTCACATCTCTAGGGGCACCCTTGGAGGAGTTAGAGCGGTAGGAGCAGATTTTATAAAAATGGCATTTTGTATGGGAGCTCCATTATCGAGTGGAGATAAGGTTTAAGCATGTTCCAGAAAAATGTTGGAGGGTAAAAATTAATGGCGGACGGTCTAATTTGTTACCACTCTAAGAGGCACTATAGGAGCAGTAGTAGTCGATTTCATAAAACAAATTTATAAAAAATAAAAAAAAAGTTGTATGGGGACTACCTTAAGGGCTAAAGATAGAGTTTAGGTATATTCTAAGAAAATATTGGGGGTCGGTCACACATTTGACATCATTTGGGGCACCTTTGGAGCAGTTAGAGCTGTAGGAGCCAATTTAAAAAAAAAATGATTTCTCTTCTATTTTAATAAAAAATATTTTCTATAAATCTAAAAAAAAAATAAAAAATTTACCAGATAGTGTATAGTTGGCTTAAAAAAATATAAATATCAATCAATCATATGTTTCAACCCACTGAGCGATTTTTGATCTACCCCCTGTCCCCACTGCCTAAGAGGGCTCCCATACCAACTACAAAAGGAAGCAAAATTAATAAAAATGTAATTTTGAGTCAGAGACCACTTACAAGGAAGGGGTTTCACAGGGCACCCACCGATTGTCCTGAAACTTGCATATAGGAAAGAGGGGAGCAAAATAAGAGTTACCTATTTTTTGTAGCTGCCCAATCTCAAATTTAGCGGGTAAAAAGAGAGGGGAAAAACGGGATTTTTTAGTTTTTTGAGGATTTTTTCCATTTCATCAAAAGAAATTATATGAACCATTTATACAGGCCTAAAGGTTTTTTGAAGATCTATTCAATGGTGTATCGGTCGTGTACGAATTCAGCTTCGTTAAGTTTGCTATTGTCAAAAATGTATAATCGTTGGGGTATTTTATATGGAGATGTGTATACGACCGCCAAAATCATATATAATAATTTCTATCAAAATTAAGCCGACCCGTATTTTTGAAATTCCTGCTAGTTCGGTTTCGGATTTTCCCGAAAGCTCTTATTTTTTCATAAGGTGGCAACCCTTTTTAAAATTTAAGATTGGGCAGCTTAACTCTTATTTTCCCCCCTCATTCCCATACTCAAGTTTAAGGACAATCGGTGGGTACCCTGTAAAAGACATTCCTTGTTAGGGAGTAGAGTGTAAACAGGGGGTAGGTATATTTTGAAAACAAAATTTGAAGGGGTCAAAATTAATTGGGGTCGGTCTCAATAATAACTTTTGTTGGACACACCATTGTACCAGTAGGAGCTGATTTAATAAAAAACAAATAAAACAAGTAAGAGTGGGGCTTTTTTTTTTTTGGGGGGGGGGGGTTGATAGTGGTAATTGGGAGAGACAAATTTCCTGTCGAAATATATGTTTAAAAATTCATTCTTATGCTTTTTGCACTAAAGTAACAAGTTTATCATTATTTAAACAATTTTTTTAAACCACGCCCACAAAAGGGGCGAACCGAAAAAAAACGACTTTCTCTAATCCTCTGGATCCAAATGCAGGACTTTGAACTTCTTGTAGAATAAAAATATTGCATTTGTTAAACAAAAAGACAAAAAATCATGTAAAATAATGGTATTTTTCAGAGGTTGGTTAAGTTCTTCAAAGGGGAACTTTTTCCCCCTAGTCCGATATTGCTCATTTACGAACTTAGCCTGCCTAGGAAAATAAGACATATTCGTGCCAAATGTCGGTAGTCTAGCTCTTTTATTTTGGACTGCATCGTGTTAACTACAGACTGACAGACGGACGGACGGACATCGTTAGAATGTCTTAGAATCGATCACTGATTAATAATATATGTATATACTTTATGGGGTCTCAGACCGATATTTCGATGAGTTACAAACAGAATGACAAACTTATTTATACCCTCTATCACTAAGTGGAGGGTATAAAAATTTACCACGAAGGAGTTTTTGTAAACTGTAAAAAATTGGGAAAATCTAAAAAACAAAAATTTTCAAGTGCCTGATTTGTCATTGAATGTCCCATATGTATTGCTGATCAGTGATCGATTCTAAGACGTTCTATGAATATCCGTCTGTCCGTCTGTCTGTATATAGCATGATGTAGTCCAAAATAAAAGAGGCGGGTCAAGTTTATAAATTGGCAAAATCGGACCAAGGGAAAACAATTTTCCCATGAAAAACTGAACCAACCTCTAAAAAACGCTTTTTTTTATTTTTGTTTAGTAAAAGAAACAATTTTATTTTGGAAGAAGTTCAACGTCTTGCACTTGGTCCCAGAAAATTAGAACATGTAATTTTTTTCGGACCGCCCACTTTTATGGGCGTGGAAAAAAAGAGTTAAAATAATGATAAAACTGTGATACTTTTGCGCAAAAAGCATAAAAAAATAAATTTGTAAGCTTTTAAAGCGATTCGAAAATTATACCCCAAAGACCCCTGCCGAACCCCCCACCCTTCCAAAAAAAAGAAAACTACCCTGAAAATTTTTTTCAATCTGTTGGAGAAAAAATTGGATAAACGATTCGGCACTTCCGAATTTAACACTCTCACTTGTTTTTAACGTCCTAAATTTTTGTGTTTAATTTTTGTGTAAATAAACAAACATTTTGGCTTTTTAGTGTTTTCACTTATGCATAGTTAACTGTAGTTAGTAATTTTTGTATAGTTTTTTTGCATTTTTGATTTCTGGTTTTATGAATGTTAAACAAATTTCATCAAGTGTAACGTAATGGTTTGTCAAGTGTAGCAATCAATTATTTTCAGTTCTTGTTTTTTTGTTTTATTTTCACAAATCGATTATGCAAATTTTTGGTTGAATTTTGAGTGGGTTGAAAATAATAATAATACTTTAATATGCTTTAAAAATAATCCATTGATGCATTATTTGATTATTAGCAGGGACAAGAACTTTATGAATAAAAAACATAGAGGAATATGTCGTAAAATGCAAGCAGCTAACAATAAGCCAAAATATGCGTTGTCAGAAAAATACGCATTAACTACTAGTAAAATCATAACTTAAATCTTAAAATGTAAACAAGCCATTTATAACAAATTTATTTGTTCATAAAGATTAAGTTCTTTGGTAAACAACAAATAGCATACTTTTCCATGAAAGTCCTTTCCCTGTTTATCACTGTTAATAAAATCTTTTAATTAATTTGAATTTTGGTGACACCTTATAATTTGTGTATTGACTCAATGAGATCCTCAGAATAAATCTAAAAAAAAACTGTCCATATTTTATGGATTTTTATTAGTTTTCAAGTGTTTGTTGTTTCATTTGTTGTTATTCAATTAAGGTGTTATGAAATTGTTGTTGCTGTTGTTTCATGTATGTAATTATCAAGTATCTAATTTTGGATTTTTATTGTGGCTGTTAACAATTTTAAATAAAACAGCTGGAGTTTTTTTATTTTATGGGTTTTTATTGTCGACAAAATTATTAGGTATTTTTTTATTAAATGTTGGAATTATTGCATTAGAGGTAATTTTAAATTAATAATCACCCTGCAGGAAAAGTTAGTGGTCCATGATAGGTCACGTGACATATCACCCGGACACAAAAAAACTTGTCACAAAATCGACAACTTTTATATAAAAATACCTTATCACTTTTGTTAGGGAATGTCTCAGACCTGGATATGTCCTTTAGGAACACAATAGTGACATGTCCTAGAACACATCAGAGGTATACCCACCATTTTGCGGAACTTAAAAATTTTGTAAAAAAAATCCTAAAAGAATTTTTAATGAACTTGTTACTTCTAAACGCAAAAAATATTGCCAAACGTTTTTGTGTCGCAAAAAAATTGCCAAACAATTTTTATGTTAGGAAAAAAAAAACAAATTGGGGACTTTTTTCAAAATATGAAAAATTTTTTTCTTAAATCATTTTTAAATAAAAATGCTTTTATTTCTATTTTATAAATAGAAAGGTCGAATAAAAACAACTTTAACTAAATTAAATCATTTTTAATGAAGTTTTTCACTACAAAATGCAAAAAAAAAATGTGTCAGGGACAGGATAAGTTTTTTTGAGACAATTCAGTTATAAGTCCAATTGTTGATTTCGGACCGAGAGACACACGTTTCCTGTAGGGTTGTAATTTGAAGATAATTCGACTATCACTCTGAACCAATTTTTTTAAATATTAATTTCTTGTTAAAATATTTATTCCCAGTATCCACTGTTTCTCATAATTCCATGCTTTTCTCCAAAAACAAATTAGTTCGCAAGAAGAATAAACGAAAAAAAAAATAAAAATTGTCTTCATATCCACTTGTTTGGGGGCATGCAACATTTCATTCACCGTAAGAGTCAATTAAAAAACAAAAATTTTGTATATTTTTTCGCGTATTTATTTACTTAACATACAAAAGTTTATTTTCATTAGTTTAATCGACACCTCATACAAATTTATTAGAGTTGGCAAAAATTCGACATATTTTAAAAACCGGTTTTGAATTTAGAAAACTGGTTTCTTAGTTTAGCAAAAAAACAGATTTTAAAAACCTTAAATACAGTCAAAGAAATGTGCTTTATCATATTGATGAAAAGGTTTTACCACTTGCTGTTATCAACATGACAAATTTCATCATATTGATGAAGCTTTTCTACAATATGATGAAACATGTCATCAAAAGTGAAGAAACAAACTTTGAATGTTATAGCATACTGTAAACAACATGGACTCTTAACGAAATTATTTGTTGATATGCTTTAGGTAAGTAGCTAGGGGATAAGCCTAACAAACGAGAGGTTCGGTGTTCAAATCTTGGTGGGATAAGATAAAAACCAAGTACATTTTTAAAAATGAAAAAAACAAGAAATTTTAAGTAAATAAAAATATATTAAAAAAAAATAAAATAAATTCTTGTTATTAATGACACGCTTGATCATATAATTGACACCGCATCATCATATTGATGACACGTTACATTGGACGAAACTTGATACAACATTTCATCATATTGATGTAGCTTTTCATCAAGACGCGGAAGCTTTTTCTTTGAGTGTAGTATCTTCCTGCAGAAAGAACATCCAATATATTAGGAAATTTAAAATTTTTCGGGTGCAAACAATTCATAATACATTTACACTCAAAATATTTTGTAGGCAAAAACAAATGAAAAACATATTTAAAACCAGTGAATAAACAATTGAAAACCATCCCAGTAATTATTCATTTGTTTTAACAAACATCAACATTTATTTTTTATTGTTGACAAAAATTTTTAAAATAAATAATAGTAAACATTAAAAAACTAAATTTTTTGCATTCTTTTTTACCAAAAAATTCGAAAAAAATAACCTACGAAAACATTACAAATTAATAATAGTTCTCTTATTTTTACAACAAAAAATTTCAAAAAAATAACCTACGAAAACATTAAAAATTAATAATTTCGGAGGTTATTTTTTACAATTTACTACTGAAATATTTTTTTAAAAATATTTAATAAAACTTTGCGGAATCGATCCCGCAATCAACTTCATTCTGGCCAGACACTCTACCCATCGTGCCAAAGTCACTTGTTACAAATATTTTTTTATATTTCTATAAGTAATTTTTTGAATTTTTTTCTACAAAAAAATAACCTACTTGTGTAGGTAAAAACTAATGATATCTCATTAAAAAATACCAACAATTTAAAAACAAATTACTTACACAAATCATTAAAATTTAAAGAATAATCAGTAGTTTTTACTTACAGAACAAAAATAAATGACGTTAAAAATTAATGAAAGTCTTAATTTTTTAGTGTGTTATTTTTGAAACAAAGGACAGAAGTAGTCATTAATAAGAACTGAACATAAAACAAATGGTTTTTCTTTTAAAAACGACTAAACGTAAAACTTTTTAAATAAACTACAAACAGTTAATGACAGACTCAAAACGTGATTCAAAGTCAATAATATATCCGTTAATATTAGTCAAGGTTCAATATTTGGCGTAGTTACAGACATCATTATACCCTGTACCAAACACTGGCGAATGATATAATTAGTTTTCGTTTACTTAAAAACCCGAGTTTGAAAACTCTACAGACTCTCATCTTGGCACCAACAAATAATAAGTAGCAAAAAAAATTAAGAAAACCCAAAAACAAACAAACAAAAACACAACTCTGTGAAAAATGTGCAACACTGCATGAAACCCAACAAACCTAAATACTTACACGCAATTATCTACAGCTAATGAGTTGTATGTTTAAGAAAATTTTGTTTATTTGTTTAACAACAAATAGCTAGAATTATTAAATATGGTAGCAGCTACCAAAAACAAAAAAACGCATCATATTTTTGCAACAAAAAAAGACTGGAAAAATACATATTGTATTGAAAAAAAAAAGATATAATTTAGGTGAGATAAAAATGATTTGTAATTTCGGCCAAGATTTATTATTTTTCTTCAATGTTTTAATTTGATTTTAAGAATATACAAACATTATAACTGAACAAAGGTCAACAAAAAAAAAATGCAACAAATTATGAACTATTTTTAGTTATTGTTTAGTTTTTAAATTATCGGTGTATAGAAAACAATCATTAAGCGTGTAAAGATTTTTAAATTTCATTTCTAATTTCATTGTTTCAAAATTTTTACGAAGACAGATATTTAATTTTGGGATATCTACTTCGAAGGAAGAAAATTCTAGTATAGGATTTATAAAATTAAAACTAACTTTCAGTTATTTTCCCCCCAAAAACCATAATTCATTCATAGATGGGACTAATTAATTAAAGGGACCAATTAATTGATGGTTTAATTACCATTTAATTGATGTCAATGGTAATGAAATTTTTTTCATTACCATTGTTTGTATCAATTGTACCAATTAAATTACTAATCAATTTAATTACTAATGAAAATTAAAAAACAAATAATTACCATTGGTAGTGTCGCCGATTGGCTCATAGTCGTTTCCAAATTTATTTAAATTATTTATTTGATTTGTTTGTTTTTATTTGTTTGGGCATCCATCATGGAATGGCCCTTATTGTTGTTCAATTTTAAAATATTTTTTATGTGTGCATTTTGTTATTGTAACTTTTTGCACATTCCTTTTAGTACTGATCTTCCCGCAGTGTTTTAGTTTCGTTTAGTTTTTTTTTTATAAAGGAACAGTTATTCCTTATGTGTTATACATTAGAAATTTTGGTTCTTTGTTTGTTAAAAGATTTTATTAAAATCAGATTGTAAAGGGAAAACACTGCGGTAAGAACAAATGAGGTACATATTAATTGTAATTATTTTTTTTTAACATTTATTATTTTTTGTATTTTATTAGAAATAAACGCGCACACAAACATACGCACATCTTACTTTAAATATATGGCCTTTTTATTTAGAGGAAGTTTTTTGGTGTTGTTAAATTCGCCCCTTGCAAATCTCACGTCGCAGTCAGCGACAAATTTTATTTCGCAATTTTGAAGCGTTTTTATTTCAAAATTTGGTGCGATTATTTGTGTTCCAAGTGAAACTTTGTGGTTCTTTGTGGACAATAAATTTATTTGAAATTTTGGAGCGATTTTAATGTGAAATTTTGGTGCAATTGTTTTGTGTTTTTTGTGGCTTATGATGGAATACTCGCCCGTAAGAAAAAGCCCACGTCTACAGCCAACAGTAAGTGACAATTTAAGTGGTTCCTTGCCTGTCGGAACAAAAATAGTGACACAACGAAATACTCCCCCTGCCGCTGGAGTTTCTGCCAGTTCCTCGTCTGTCGGAACAAAAATTGTGCCACAAATTAATAGTCCCTGTACTGCTGGAGTGCCTGCTGGTTCCACCGCTGCCGCAACAAAAAATATACAGCAAAATACTCCCTCTGCCGCTGGAGTGCATGCTGGTTCCACCGTCGCCGGAACAAAAATTGTATCCAAAATAAATACTCCCTCTGCTGCTGGAGTGCCTGCTAGTTCCATGTCTGCCGGAACAAATTTATTGCCACAACAAATTACTCCCCATGCCGCTGGAGTGCCTGCTAGTTCCTTGCCTGCCGGAACAAATTTAATGCCACAACAAATTACTCCTTCTGCCGCTGGAGTGCCTGCTAGTTCCCTGCCTGCCGGAACAAAATTTGTTGAACAACTTACTCGCTCTGTCGCTGGAGTGCCTTTTTTGCCTGCCGTTACCACCGCTGCCGTAACAACGTATGCCAGTACGCCCGCCATTGCTGCTACAACTACCACTGCTGCTGCCTGCCAAAATATATCGTCGACTAACCTACAAATTTATGGCGCAAATTTGAATCAAAATTCTTTTGTGATGCCGCCGTTACCCCAAACGAATTCAAATGCTGGTAATGCTGTGGAGTTTTATAGAAACCAGATAAACATGATTCAGGCCCAATTGGTAAGTGCACAAAATGCATTTAATGCGGCCTTTTGCCAAAATATGACGCCACATTCTGCTGATGCTCTGCCGCAGTCATCATATGTTTTGCCGCCAAGAGGGGTAAGTGACGCCAGTGAAAATATGGCCGCCTCTGCCAACGTCAATTCTGCCGCAGTCAACAATGGCTTTGCTGAGCGCCAAAATCGAACGCCATTTTCAAGTGTGAGTAACAATAATACAATTTCAAATAATTTTTCTGGTGCATATCAAAGGCAACCGCCATATATGATGCCGCCAAATAATATTTTTTTTCAAAATGGTGGTTCGATGCCTATGCACAGAAAACTTATAGACTTACCTGATTTAATGGCTCTCCTGAAGATTGGCCCATGTTTTTAATGGCGTTTAACCAGTCTACCACCTATTATCAGTATAGCGATTTTGAAAATAATTTGAGGTTACAAAAATCTTTGAAGGGGGATGCACGCGATAGTGTGAAAGCGTTGCTTATCCATGCTAATAATGTGAGTATGGTGATAAAACAATTGGGTGCGCAATATGGTCGCCCTGAAATGCTAATTCGGTCCCAGCTACAACAAATTAAGGAAATTCCGCCAATAAGTGAAAACGCGATTGACAAACTTGTGCCCTTTGCTGTAAAGGTCCAAAATCTTGCCGCTTTTTTGGAAACTGCTAATGGACAACAGCACTTGGCGAATCCCACTTTGATGGAAGAATTGGTCGGAAAGATTCCAATGAGCAAAAAACTGGACTGGGCCAAATATGCATCTACAATTAAACCGTACCCAACTGTTTTGGATTTTAGTTTCTGGCTCAACGGCGTGGCTGATTTGGTAAGAGTAGTGAAAAGTACAAATACTAATATACAATATAATGAACCAAAACGAAAAGTTGTCCTCCATGCCGCTGATGGACAAATTAAAGAACAAGAATGCCCTGTGTGCCGGGCTAGCCATCAAATTTTTGAATGTTATGAATTTTGTTCATTAAGCGTGCCCGAACGTTGGAGTGAAGTTAAAAAATTGAGGTTATGTTTCTCGTGTCTTGATGGTAGACATCCAAGTAGACTATGCCGTCGTCGAAAGGAATGTCAAGTTGATGGTTGCCTGTGGAAACATAACAAATTATTGCATGAGGTTAAGGTAAATATTGATGAAAATAATTTATGCTCTTCTGATTCAGCTGCTCCAAGTGGTTCAACAAATGAAAGTGAAGCCGTTCTCAGTTGTGTATCCAGTGCTGTCGATAAAAGCGTGTTGTTGTTTCGAGTGGTTCCAATTGTGTTGTATGGGCCAAATTGCCAAATCGAAACGCATGCTTTGCTGGATGAAGGTTCTTCGGTTACAATGGTGGATAGTTCCTTGGTAAGACACCTGGGTCTTCAGGGACAACAAAGTAAATTGAATCTTCATTGGTACGCTGGAAAGGCATCCCAAGAAATTGCATCTGTTGTGAACATGCATGTGAGTGGTACCGGTAAGAAAAGAAAATACGCCCTGCAAAATGTTTATGGAGTTTCGAATTTGAAGTTGCCGGCTCAAAGCTTTAACGTTGATTTAAGTGGCCATGCTGGGCTGCCAATTAAATCGTATAACAATGTGGTGCCTAAAGTTCTAATTGGGTTGGATCATTGCCATCTAGGTCTTCCAGATGAAATCGTGCCGTTGGAAGAAAATGGCCCCTATGCTGCCAGCACCCCATTAGGCTGGGTCGTCTTTGGCCAAATGAAAGGTAAGCCTTCAAATTCAAAATTATGTTTGCTGTCTGTTCAGCCAGAGCAGAACCTCAACGATTTGCTGCCAAATTATATTGAAGCCGGAAAATTTGGTGTTGATGTTTTGGCGGTCCTAAAGTCCAATAAAGGTTGCCTTTTAAAATATAGAAAAGGCGCTGCCTTTAAATTTGAAGAAAGAATCAAAAATGGGCTCCTGCGGCGCGGTGATGAAATCGTAATGCCAGATATTTGCTCTTTCGCCCTCAACAGATTTATTGGTATCGGACAAAAAGCGAAAATAAATCATGGTTTGGTGTCGGCCGTTTCTGATGGCAACATTTCTAAGAGGTATGTTCAAAAATTGTCGTCTGGTGTTGTCAATGATCCAGTTTTACCTCTATTGATGTTAAATGCTGCCGCATATTCGCCAGTAAATTTGATTAAAATTTTGTTTGGTGCTGTGGCAATGCGTGGAGACAGGTGGGTTCAACAATTTCAATGGCGCGAAGATGAAAATAAACCACCTGATGTTTATAAAAAAATTTTGAAAATTTTTATTGTTGCTGGTTCGTCTTATGGGCCTCATTCTGGAATATGGTTTATAGAAATTGGTCATTATAAATTGCCTGGAATAGTACGTAGTAGCTCAAGTGGCCCAAATGATGAAAAACTTCGTCCAAATTTTTCTTTGTTGGTCAACACACCTGCAGCTTTTAATTATTGCCGATTTTCTTCAATTTCAAAACAAAAATGTATTGTGGCCTGTGTGCTTCATTTTGTACATTGTTGCCGGAAGCCTTGCCCTCGAGAAGAAAATTGTTTGACTGCCGCCGAATTAAAATCTGCTAAAGTGGTCCTTTGCCTCCAGTCTCAATTAGAAAAATTCGGTGCTGAAATGGAAATTAATAAATATGAATACAAATTGCAAAAAAGTTGTGAGTTGTATACGCTGTCGCTTTACATAGATGAAACTTTATTGCTTCAAGTTTATGGCCGTGTCGTCGCAGCCAGCTGGTTGATAATTTTGCCCTCATTTCATCCTGCTACAAATTCATGTGTGTCCCATGCACATAAAATGATGAAATATCAACATTTTGAAACTACTACTATTGAAATTCGAAGATCGTTTTGGATTACATGCCCTAGAAGAGTTTTATGTAAGTTTATTTGCGATTTCAATATTAATAATCTTTTTTGTACATTGCCGGTGCCGCCAATTATTGGTTCCTTGCCAAATGATCGAATGATGTTGTACATTTGTAATTTTCCTACACGAGCTTGGACGACTTTGAAGAAATATTTGGTTGATGCATGTATCCAAGATGAATGGTCCATCAAGAGTTCCCGTTTACTTCAGCGAAAGGTAGCCGTTGGCCACGTATGGTCCAGTGTGAGGAACGAGTACACTTATATTTGCGTCCAGTGTCCAAGTTTGCCGTCTTTGATTTGGAGTGGTGGATCGTGGTCGATCCACGGGGGCGGGGATGTCGCCGATTGGCTCATAGTCGTTTCCAAATTTATTTAAATTATTTATTTGATTTGTTTGTTTTTATTTGTTTGGGCATCCATCATGGAATGGCCCTTATTGTTGTTCAATTTTAAAATATTTTTTATGTGTGCATTTTGTTATTGTAACTTTTTGCACATTCCTTTTAGTACTGATCTTCCCGCAGTGTTTTAGTTTCGTTTAGTTTTTTTTTTATAAAGGAACAGTTATTCCTAGGGTTGCCAGAGATTTATTTCGAAAATGCGGGACAAACTCCCAAAAATTACAAAAATGGCGGGATTTTAACAATTTTCGCGGGACAGAAATATTTTTATGAACAAAACTGAAAAATTTAGCAGCATGTTGTCGAGTTTTATTGTTTTAAATAGAGACTACCAACCTCAAGTGCATTTTGAAATAGAAAAAATGTTTTTGTTTTTCAAAAACATTTTTTCACGCTGCTAATTTAGCTAAAGTAAATTTTAGTACACACATTTCTATTTTGAAGATACAACGCTGGACCAGAATTATTCCATGCAAATTTTATAAATATTTTTCCCGGAATGAACTCTATATTGTGCAACTTTTGGCGTACATTTTTTGAAAAATATTTTTTTTCAAACAAACACTAAGATTGTTAACTTTTTTTGTACCCAATTCATACCTGAGGTGAAATCTCGTTCGAACAAGATTTCGATCATATGGTTGTGTATAAAATGATGCAGACCATATGATCGAAATCTCGTTCGAACGAGATTTCACCTCAGGTGTGAATAGGCCTTTACTTTTTCCTTAAAAAGGTTCTAAATCCACATCATTTGGGCTGGTAAAACCAATTTTACAAAAGCTTACAAATAAGTCTTTTAAAAACTTAAGCTTTTTAAGTAAAAAAAGTTTTTGTTAAAAAAAAATTGCAAAAAAATGCGGGAATATGGAATCCCGCGCGGGATGCGGGAATCGGTTATGAAAAGCGGGACAATCCCGCCAAATGCGGGACGTCTGGCAACCCTAGTTATTCCTTATGTGTTATACATTAGAAATTTTGGTTCTTTGTTTGTTAAAAGATTTTATTAAAATCAGATTGTAAAGGGAAAACACTGCGGTAAGAACAAATGAGGTACATATTAATTGTAATTATTTTTTTTTAACATTTATTATTTTTTGTATTTTATTAGAAATAAACGCGCACACAAACATACGCACATCTTACTTTAAATATATGGCCTTTTTATTTAGAGGAAGTTTTTTGGTGTTGTTAAATTCGCCCCTTGCAAATCTCACGTCGCAGTCAGCGACAGGTAGGCATCACTTAAAAAAAATAATTGCCATTAGTAAAAGTCGTCACAATATTGTCAAAATCGTTAATGTTTGGAAATATCTGCTGTTTTTTGTTATATTGTGTATTTGTTTTTCACATTTAATAAACCAAACACACGTTGATTGCCTTTTGTATTACACAATGTTTGAAATTTTTATTTGCGTTTTGTTTTTTGTCTTTGACATTTACATATTTTTTTGAAAAACATACTTTGATGTTTAAATTTTTAACTTTTCAAAAAAACAAAAATGTGCAAACCAATGGTTTTGAAACCAATTATAATTGATGTTTTTCAACAATTGGTGCATTTCATTACCATTAGTAATTATTTTTTTCAATTAAAAAAATTTAATTACCATTAAATGGTAATGAAAATTTTTTCATTACCATTGATATGAACCAATGGTAATTAAATTTCAATGGTAATGAAAAATTCCCATCCATGAATTCATTAACAGATTTTATTGAACAGAAGAAGATTTGTAAGTCACATCATATTTTTGTTGATTTTGTGAAGGTTTAATCTTTAAAATCAATATTAAATTTTTTTAGTTAAACATTATGATTTTTTAATGTTTGTGACGGAGAAAAATCAACAGAATATGGAAAAAATCACACACATTGTACAAGACTAAACAAGCGATAGATGGAAATTTCAATATTGTCGGTATTTTCTACACAATAAAATCTTTAATACACACAAAAAATTATTGGCTAAAAAATTTCAATTAAATCTATTGATCAACAAAATTTAAATGAGTCAATTATTAGCCCTGTTTTTTGCAAACCGGATTAAGATTTGGATTAACTTTATTTAGTTAAAAAATGGGTCAAATCAAGTCCAGAATTTTTTTTAAATTTTTTTTGCTGAAATTACATACAATAAGTATATATTAACAGAAAAACAAATTAAGCTTTGTCCAAAATGCAACGAATGAAAAATAAATTTAATTAAATCCTTGGATTAACTCAAATTTATTTATACCATTTTACATTTTGGACAACGCTTAATTTTTTTTCCTGTTTATATTAACTTATTGGATGTTAATTCAAAAACAAAAAAAATATAAAAAAAAAAAATCTGGACTTGATTTGACCTATTTTTTAAATAAATCGAGTTAATCCTAATCTTAATCCGGTCTGCAAAAAACAGGGCTATTGTTTTGATCAACATTTTTGTTATTTTCGTTAACTATCAAATTACAAATTTTCAACATACCAGATTTTTTTTCGGTTCAATTGATTTCAATACATTAATTCAAAAATATACTTTTTACTATGGTTTTACTTTTTTATACCCTCCACTCTAGTGATAGAGGGTATATATAAGTTTGTCATTCCGTTTGTAACACATGGAAATATTGGTCTAGGATCCCATAAAGTATATATATTCATGATCCTTGATCGATTTTAAGTCGATCTAGCGATGTCCGTCCGTCCGTCCGTCCGTCTGTCTGTCTATCTGTCCGTTGAAAACACACTAACTTTTGAAAGACTTTATGGAGGCTCCTGAAGTTTGACATATATGTTGGGTATTTACCGGGTCAGGTTGGTATTGCAATCCAGCCAAATCGGTCCAGTGGTTCAAAAGTTATGAGCAAAAGAGTAAATTTCGGCAAGGGAATTTTGCGAACTTACGAGATTAAAACCACTCTAACTTTCTAAAGACAATTCTGAGGGTGCTGAAACGTGTTACATATCTTTGTCGTTCCCCAAGTCTATTTGGTTTTGAATTTCAGCAAAATCGGTTCAGTGGTTCAAAAGTTAAAAGCAAGGCTCTGAATTTCAGATTTTTTTCACCTCAAACTGTTGAAAACTCGTTAAACAAGTTTTAAAAGCATGGTGAAATACCAGTTTTTTTTTTAAACTTGTTGTTGTTTGTTTTCCTGCCGTGGGGTGCAGTTTAGTTGTTAGACAAGTAAATATTTGTTATTGTTTTTGTAACTGTATGTAACGGTGTATAGTAAGTATTTTTGGAAAAAAATCAAATATTAGTTTGTTTTTGGTTTTTAAAGACGAGGATGGTAAAATAAAATGACGGAAATATGTGAAATATTTTTTTTAACATATACGTATAGGTATAAAACAACAAAAATATTTTACAAAGTAATTTTGTTACTCAAACAAATAGTACACTAAAAAAATATTTACACTCAAAAAAATTTTACACTCAAAAAAAAATTTTTGTTTTTCATTTTTAATTTAATTATTTTGTTTTTTAATGAAATTCACACTCAAAAAAATGTTGACAGTCGAAAAAATTTTACACTCACAAAAAAATTTGATTGATTAAAAAAAGTTTTACTCAAAATAATATATTTCTAATAAAAATTTGTAATGCAATTTTTTTAGAAAATTACTATCAGATAACATTGTGGAGGGTATTCATAGAATCGGCCAAGTCGAATTTAATTTTTAAACTTGTTTTTATTGTCGGCAACATATTGGAAAGCAAAAAATATGAATTTCTTCATAATTTTTCCATAAGCGTGAAATTTATTTGTTAAATCAATAATTATTTTAATTGACTTTAAATCAATAAAATTTTTGATCAAAATCGAAAAAATGATTAATTGAAACAAAAATCAATTAATCACCTACAATTTGATGATTGATATAACAATTTTCTTTATCGGAGGATTTTCAATTAAAAAATTAATTGAATCCGCGTTTTTGTTGATTGAATTTCGTTTTCAATTTTTTCTGTGTAGATGAAATTTAAAAGAGTTTTGTAAAAAAATCTACTTTTTGATTTAGTTTGCAAATGCAGTGAAATGATCAAACATCATTTCATCATTTCTTCCTAAGATTTTTTTATGAAACGGATCAATTGATAAGTGTTTTAAGTGGAGATGGGCGCGTGAGTGACTAACACTAACTCACACCCACAACAGGAATTTTGCAATCAAATAACCTTAATTACGAGCATATTGTTTCTACTCACACTTACTCACGAGCATATTTTTTCAATTCACACTCATTCACAATCTCGTAAGTAAATTCACGACAAATCACACACACTCACGTTGACTCCCATAAGCTTCTTGTTGACGTTGACTCAAAAAATATTTTTTATACCAAAAAATTTAAATTTTCAAAATCTAACAACGTTTTTAGCAAAATTAAAAGTTTAACCAAATTTTCCAATTTTTTTTTTTTTTTTTGGCTTTTTTCGGGACGAATGAAAAAATGATGAGAAAATTACTCACGCAAACTCACTCACACTACAAAAACTTCCTCACGCACACTCACTTCCGAATTTTTTCCATTCACACTCACTTACAATCTCGTGAGTAAAATTGAGTTTCAGACACACTCCATCACTGACGCGTGAATCACTCACTAATCTGCTCATGTGCCCATCTCTTGTTCAAAATGTCTTATAAATTTCTCATGTTCATAGGCAGGCTAACAAGGGAAGTCTCCCTGGTGTCACCCTCCGATCTTCATGAAATTTGGATATATTGTTCAGAACGAAAATTAATTCGACACGTATTTTTTTTAGCGGCCCAAACTCATTTTTATGGGGGTCGATTTGTATGGGGGGAAGTTGACCTTTTTCAGTTTTTTACGATTAACGCCTATTTACTCAAAATAAATATAGTCATATATGGTATCAGATTAAAGGTATTTAAAATACCTATCTTGTGGTGCTAACAACGTGCCAAAGAAGTAAATATTTTTCGACTTATTAAGAAAAATGTCCTAGAATTTTGTTATTTTACTCAATATGACGAAAATTTGTGCATGTTTGGACACGTTCTTAGCACACGTAGATAGGTTTTCCAAAGACCTTTCATTTGGTATGTAACATAACATGGTTTCTTTGCATAATATAGGAGATAAACGAAAAAAACTGAAAAATGGCCTTGTCTTCCCCCCTCCTTTTTACCCCCTAAATATGAATTAGGGCCGCTTAAAAAAAATACGTCTCCCTTTATTTTTTCTGCTCTACAAAATAAAACCAATTCCATAAAGATCAGCGCGTGACACTAGGGAGACTTCCCTTGTAAGTTCGTAAATGGACAAAATCGGTCTAGGGGGAAAAAGTTCCCTCTTGAAGAACTAAACCAACCTCTGAAAAAACGCCAAACAAATTAAACATTTTTGTGAAAGCAAAGTTCAAAGTTCTGCATTTAGGCCTAGGGGGTTAAAAAATTTCGTTTAGTTCGCCCACTTTTGTGGGCGTGGATTAAAAAAATAACAAATAATGATAAAATTGTCTAAATTAAGGTAATACACTCAAAAAATACATCATTAACTGTTTGTAGTTTATTTAAAAAGTTTTACGGTTTGTCGTTTTTAAAAGAATAGGCATTTGTTCAATATTCAGTTTTTTTAAATTACTATTTCTGTTCTTTGTTTCAAAAATAACAACGTAAAAAATAAAGACTTTCATTAGCATTTAATTGTTAAAGTAATTTATTTTTGTTCTGTAAGTAAAAATAAGTGATTCTTCTTTAATTTTTAATGATTTGTGTACGTTTTTTTTTTTTTAATTGTTGGAATTTTTTTAAAGAAATGTCATTAGTTTTTACCTACTTGTGTGGGTTATTTTTTTTAGACAAAAAATTCAAAAAAATATTTATAGAAATATAAAAAAATGTTTGTATCAAGTGACTTTGTTACGATGGATAGAGTGTCTGGCCAGAATGTAGTTGATTGCAGGATCGATTCCCCAAAATTTTATTAAAATTTTTTAAAAGAATATTTCAATAGAAAATTAAAAAAAATAACCTACGAAATCATTAATTTTTAATGTTTTCGTAGGTTATTTTTTTTGTAATTTGCTGGTAAAAATAACAGAATAATCATTAATTTTTAATGTTTTCGTAGGTTATTTTTTTCGAATTTGTTGGTAAAAAAGAATGAAAGAATCGTTATTTTTTAATGTTCATTGTTATTTATTTTAGAAAATTTTGTCAACAGTAAAAAATAAATGTTGATGTTTGTTAAAACAAATGAATAATTACTGGGATTGTTTTCAATTTTTTATTCACTGGTTTTAAATGTGTTTTTCATTTGTTTTTGCCTACAAAATATTTTGAGTGTAAAACTAAGACATAGAGGGTTAATATGTTCTACGAAAAGAAACGCCGTTAAATTTCAGTGAAGACGTGCTTAAACATTATAATCGCGAAACGCGAATCGATCTAGAAACACTGGGATCAGGCGCGGATCCAGGGGGGGGAGAATGGGATTTCTCCCCCCCTAAAACGATTTCAAAAAAGAAAAAAGAAAGGAAAGGAAAAAAAAAAGAAAAAAAAGAAGACGAAAGGGAAAAAAAAAGAAAAGAAAGGAAAAGGAAAAAAGGAAGGGAAAGGAACAGAGAAAATGACCAGGATGCAAAAAATTCTAGACTTTATATAGAAAAATTTTTGATACTTATTTGACTTTGAATGAAAGAATTTTTTTATTAAGAAATTACCTCAAATATTAGGAAAAATGTCTAATAACTTTTCTATAGAAAAAATCCCTCAGCAGCTGAGAAATTTTCCCTAGAAAAATGTTTCAGAATCTGCCAAAAAAAATTCTGTAAAAAAAAATCACAGAATCTTAAATTTTTTTTGGACAATTTTTTAAGAATATGAGAATTTCTCTGTTTGAAAAATCTTTTAGAATCTGCGAATTCTCTTATGCAAATTTTTCTCTTGTCCAATAATAGTTTTTCTATATGAAAAATGTTTCAAAATCTAAGAAGTTGCTTTAGAAAACATTAGGTGGCATAAAAAAGTAAAATTTTTTCTATTGAAAAATGCTATACAATTTAAGAGTTTGTTTTTAGAAAAGTGTATCAACATTTTTTTATAAAATGTTTTAGAAACTGATACTTTTGTATTATATGACAATTTTCTCTTACGAAATATGTTTCAGGATCTGAGAATTTTAGGAAAAATTTCTTAGAATCTAAGAATTACTTTAAAACGAGAATTATTTCAGAGATTTTTTATAAGAAAATTTTATCAGAATTTGAAAAAAAAAATTATAGCAAGAATCTCTCAGAATCTCAGATTATTTCTATAAAATAAAGTTTAAAAATCTGAGACATTTTCTATAAGAAAACTTTGATTTGAGAATTTTTATATCAAAGGGTTTAAAAATCTGAACATTTTTATATCTTAAAAATTGGTTATATTTCTAAATGAAAAATATTTTAGAATCTAAGAATTTTTCTGTACTAAATATGTTTCAACACCTGAGAAATTTTGTGAAGGAATCATGCATAAAAATGCTATTCTTATTAAAAAGTTTTTTTTGGAATATTAAACTTTTAGTATGAAAATAAGTTTTTGAAAAATAAGACATTTTATGTAAAATTGTATGGGTCTATTCACAATTGAGAGTGGATATGACTGTCATAAGCCAGTTTTTGTGACTGAAAAGTCATTATATCAATATTTACTACATACAACAAATTTAAAAAATTTTAGATTTTATTTGTCAATTTTATAATCGTCTCGAGAGCAGGTCTTAAAATTTGCAAATAAAATTAAAAATGTTTTAATGTTTTTTGGTGGTTTGTATAGAAAAATATTGATGTTATGACTGTTCAATCATAAAAATTGGAATATGACAGACGTAGTCATAACTTTGAATACCGTTTACATGACTATCAACGGCCTTATTTATGAAGTAAATCGTAAAAAAAATGTTGAGCAAAAAACCTCAAATTTAAAAGCTGGATCCACGCCTGATTTAAATACTATACCATTTTTTAATTGAAAAATTCTTTTAGAATTTTTTTTAGGGGGGGGGGGGGGGGCCCCTTCCTTACAAACATTAAATTTTTTTTTTATAAAAAAAAAATCTCCCCCCCCAAATGAAATTCCTGGATCCGCGCCTGACTGGGATACATGTGTATTTCCGACCTACTTTCAGAATTTGTCGGTCTGGTCAATGTGTACATAAGTGTGCCGGATGGTGTTATACATCCTGTGAGATATTTTTTGAATTTTTGTATTATTTTCGAATTACAATTGATCTTTTTCGAATAACAGTTGATCTTTTTCGAAGTACAATTGATCTTTTTTGAATAACAATTGATCTTTTTTGAATAACAATTGATTTATTTCGAATTACAATTGATCTTTTTCCAATTACACTTATTTTTTTTTTTTGAATTACAATTAATATTTTTCGAATTACAATAATTACACAGTGATACAAAATCGAACTTTCGGAATCGGAATGGTATGAAACCAAAAGCAAATGACAGCTGACGTTTTCCATAACAAAACCCTCAAGGCCTTTTTTTTAGGTCAGAGCTAGATTTTATTTTACACGCATTTAAAGTTGATGATTTTAAAGCATTTAAAGTTTTTGTGTACTAAACATGTCCTACTTTAAAGGCCCCTGGTTGTGCCCTTATTGGACATGTAGGGTCCAGATTCCAAACTTAAGCTCAAAATTACTTCAGCTATGACTGGTATGAATTTTGCTGCAATCGGCCCGGTACCTATTTACTGAATAGCCAAATTATTAAAATAAAGCACTGTATACCGTTGCGTATGATTGTTATTTAAAGGCAATTATTAATATAAACCACTGGACACCGTTGCGTATGATTGTTATTTAAAGGCAATTACAATATTAATCATTCGCCACTAATACAGTTTTCAAGCATTTATTATTATAATTATAATAAAAGTGCACTAACTTCAAATGCGTGTAAAAAAATCTAGCTCTGAACTAGAAAAAAGCCTTGAGAGGTTTTTTATGGACTATGTCAACTTTCATTTGCTTTTGGTTTCATCCCATTCCGATTTTGGGTGTTGCACTGTGTTATTTATCAATTTCGAATAACAATTGATCTATTTCAAATTACAAAATTACAAAATTTACGGAATCTTCGAATTTCAAGTAGAATCTGTGAATTACAAAAGTAATTACAATTGGAAATTTTGAATTACAACTAGTATTTTCGAATTTAAATTAATCTTTTTCGAATTACATCTGTAAATGGTGTAATTGCCATAGTTCATACATGCCTTCAAATTCATTTTTATGTTCAGTAAGTTTTATGTAAATAAAACTTGGTTTAAAAACCACTTTAAAAATAAACAACGTAGAAGATTTTTCTCATCTCTTTAAAGTCATTTCATCCATACCACAAAAAAGTTTTGTTTGCTTAAAAGTGACACATCTCTTTGAATCTTCGGATTATGTGTCATATTGAACATTGATGTCTTAAATAAAAATATCTTAAGGATGGTCAGTTTTTCTTACATTATTGGCTTTTGTTTGTTAGTTAAATATTTACTTTTTATAATACACTTGTTATACTTAAATTTTATTTGAAATTCTATTCCTCTGTATAATGATGGTAAACAACTTTGGTGAAGCGTTTAGACGGACTGGTGTTGAAATCTGTATTTCCAAAATTGATTTATAATACCAAAATAAAGTGGACTTTAATTTATGAACTGCATTTATATTACAAATTTGATAGCTAAGCAACCAAATTCAAGCTTTAAATTTATTACTTTGAAGTTGTTGGAAAAAAGTTCGTGTTTTAATGGCGATCCTGAGAAAATTGATATCAAATTCATTTATTATAGGGTTTTGTTGTATTAATATTGAAGTATCATATTTTAATATTTCAGTAGATTTGTGATTTCTTTAAAAAATGTCGCTAGGTTTAAAAACAATTTATTTTAAAGTTAACCTTAACAGAACCTTTCAATGGGTAGTCTAAACGCCTTAAAAAAATTTGATGTCACCAAATTCTACCTCCTCTGTGATTAGAGTTAAACAAAAATTTAACAAATCTTTTAATACAATACTCGTGGGTGTTCTTCCTCTTCTTCTTCAGCAGCTTTAGCAAAAAGTTATTTTACAAATTTATTAACATCTAAATTAACATCTCCAACAGTTTGCCAATGTCTTATTAAATCACATTTTTTTCTGCACCACAATATTTGTCGCCTTGTTGCATACGAAATTTTTTAAAATTTATCCAAGAAGGTGTTATTTGCGTTTATTTGCATGTGATCGATTTTGTGTTCGAGTAGGCGTTTTTTTTTTAGATTTTGTGGTGTGAATTTTTTTTATATTTTTTTACTTTGGATGTTGTCTGTGACTGATGCTGGCTGCTGTTGGTGGTCCCACCTTTTTTAAACAATACATATTGTCATGTTTCTGTTAAATTAGCAAATTAACATGTTAAAAAGGTGTTATTTGTTTTTTTGGTTTCAGTTTTTGCTACTGCTGTTTGGTGGTATTCTATTTAAGCGCCACCACGATAATATTTTTGTATTGAGACAAAAGATCATTAGCATAAGTACGAGTTATTTCAAATAAATAATGAGCTTAGACGTTTTTTAAAATAATATAAGAGACAAAAAAGTTGAAAGAAAGTATGAAGCGAGGTTGAGATTGCTAGAAATGGAATTGTAGCGTTGGAAACTGTTAAAATTTATTCTGTAGAAACTTTAAATATTCACATATATAAAAAACAAATTCCATTAAAAAACAATCCGACATTTAAAATCCTACTGATGATAACACTAACTGGAGTGTTTAAAACCGGAATGGAAATACCAGAAATGTCTATAATTTTTTGAAATTAATTTTTTTTTCTGCATTTTTTCAACTTGAACCCTAATCTATATAAATAAAAATCAATTGTCGTTCGTTGGTAACAGCATCAGTTGAGAACGGATGGACCGATTTGGATGATTTTTTTTTTGAAATGTTCGTAATAGTCCAACTTAGGTTTTTACGTAAAGAAAATTTTACCACGCCCACTTTTACGCCCACTTTTTTTGATTTATATAAAATCGGAAAACGGCTGCACCGATCAGGGTAATTTTTTATTTTAAGGATCATAATAAAGTATTTGAAGTTTTTACTGAAAGAAAAATCGACCACACCTACTTTTACGCCCACTTTTTCAATTTATCTAAAATCTGAGAATTGCTGGACCGATTTGACTAAATTTTTTTTAAATGAATTATCATCACATTCCAACTTTGGTTTTTACGAAATCAGAAATTGAACACGCCCACTTTGGCTAATTTTTGTTGAAAATGTTCGTCATAATTCAACTAAGGTTTTTACGCATAGTAAAATTTCCCACCCTCACTTTTTTATGTATCGAAAAAACTATAACGGCTAGCCCGATTTGGTTATAGTCCGCAAAAGATTTTTAAGGAAAGAACAATTGTCCACGCCTATTTTTACGCTCACTTTTCCCGATATATATAATTTCAATCATGAAATGGCTGGATCAATTTGTCTAATTTTGTTTTTAATGTTCGTCATAGTCCAACTAAGATTTCCGTAAATAAAACAGTTTTCCATTTCTACGCCCACTTTTAAACGGATGCACAGTGATTCGTTCCCATATATCGAGTGGGCAAAAATAGAATATTGGTCGCAGATTTCTGAAATTTGGTACACAAGCATTAAATTATCTAATCAAGAAAAAAACGAGTTTTTGGAAAAATCGGAGCAAGGACACGCCTACCCCCCATATATCCTGAAATTTAAATATGTGATTAAAACTACAAAAATGGTCACAAAATTCCCAAACTTTGTCATTGTTACCAATTTTTATATAGTATTTTATGTGTAAATTTTTTTCTAAATTGAAGCAAGGACTCGTGTGGCTGCCATATATCCTTTTTCTTAAAAATATTGTAAATCGCTCAAAAATTACTCGATACCCTTGAAATTTTTTGTAAAAATTTGAATAAGTGATGTCAATGTGTGTGCCAAATTTCGCTGAAATCGGTTTTTTAAAACAAAAGTTATTTACATATCCTTTTTAAAAACTGCAATAAAGTGTTAATATAATTTAATCACAAAAATAAAATAGAAAGAGTTGTCAAAGATTTTCCAAATTTGGTACGCAAGCACAAAATTAATTAGTACAAAAAAAATAAAAATTTTGAGCAAATCGGTCGAAGGACATTTGTACCTGTCGTATGTCCTGAAACTTAAAAGTGGAGTTTTAGCCACAAAACTTGCTATAAAATTACTAAACTTAGTAATTGTCTTAGAAATTTAGATAACTATCGATGTACAACATTTGTATTTTAATCTAAGCAAGGACTCGCGTGGCTGCCATATATCCTTTTTCTTGAAATCGCTGTAACTATTTTAAAAATCTTTCAATTGCTATCAAATTTTAAATATAGATTAGATCAAATGGCGTCAATAAGTGTGCCAAATTTCGTTGAGTTGCTTGCGGTAACAAAAAAGCTGTTAATATATCCTTTTTTTAAATATTGTCAAAAATATAAAAATACATAATAACTGCAAAAACAAAACATTCGCAACACTTATTTCCGAAAAATAAATTTATTCAAAATAAGTTTTAAGTAAACTCGTTTAATATTTGCTTTATTCCTAAGTATATACCCCTTTAATAACAAAAAACTTGAAAAAAAAATTTTTTTTGGGTACTTAAAATTTTTATTTTTTTTTTTTTAATTTTTTCAAAAACTTAGTTATTTTTATTATTTGATCGTATAGAAAACAGTCCAGGATGTTAAAAAAATCAATAAAAAATAATTTCTAAGTACGAACTTTTTTTATGTATCTCAAAAAAATTTTGGTTTTGATTTGGGATACCAACGAAAATCAAATACTGGTTTTTAAGCAAAATGGCCCACTGTATACTTATTTTATCGAATTATTTACTATAAATTTATGGTATACAATATAATAAATCCCTTTATATATAAAAAAACACTAAAATGTTGATGTATTTTTTAAATTTATTTACAGTAAATAAAATAAATTAAAAAAAAAAAAATAATCCAATTTTAGATTTTTTAAAAAAATTTTTTTTTTCAACTTAAAAAAAAAAAACTTAGTTATTTTTATTTTTTGATCTTATAAAACATAGTTAAAGCTACAAAAAAAATAAAAAACAAAAAAATTTTATTCACGAACTTTTTTTATGAAGGCCATTAAAATTTAGTGATTTTGGGGATTTTAGTAAAAGTCAAAGATAACTTTTAAAGCAAAACGGCCCACGTATTGCATATTTTTTTTCTGATTTTTTATTATATTTTTACAGAATACTATATAATATATCAATGTGTAAAGAAAAAATACTTAATATTGGATTTTTTTCTAATATTTTTTCCATTAATAATATAGCTTTTGAAAAAAATTAAAAAAAGACACAAAAATAACTTAACTTTTTTCCAACTTCAGACAAAAACTTAGTTATTTTTATTGTTTGGCCTTATAAACCATAGTCCGAGCTATCGAAAAAGCGAAAAAAATAATTTTTTGACTCACGAACTTTTTTTATGCATTCCATCAAAATTTGTAAATTTTTGGGAATTCGGTAGAAAAAATATAGATTTCAGAGCAATACAAAAATGTATTTTAAGATTAATTCTAAAAAAATGGAAATACAACATTTAGCTAATATATTAAAGTAACTTTTGCAAAAAAAAGTTCGTTGATTTCTTTAAAATTCGATTTTTAATAATTATTTTAGTAAACCTATAAAAATCAATTTTTAGGTTTAAACACAATAGCGTTGAATTTCCATACTTTAGCGCCCTCTTGTGGCAACATATGACTTCTTAAAAATCAGGAAAGTACATATTTCTTTTAGTTTACTATTAAACTGTAAAAATACAAAAAATCATCAACATTGAAGACATACTTTTTTTTTTGATTTTTGCCAATGAAACGAATCACTGTGGGATGGACCGATTTGGTTAAATTCAAATAAGGTTTTTATGCTATAGAAAAATAAAATATAGAATAATAAAATATAGAACAATAAAATATAGAATAATTAAATATAAATTAAAATCAAATGTACATAGTTCGTTCTTATCGCATCACTTGAGAACTGACCGATTTGAATAATATTTTTTTAAAATGTTCGTTTTAGGTTTTTTCGAAAAAAAAAATAATCACTCATACTTTTACGCCTCCTTTGATCGATTTGACTAAACATTATTTTTTATAGTCATAGTCCAACGGAAATAAAAATTTTTCACGCCCACTTTTATTTCGATATATCTAAAATAGCAAAAACGGCAGGGCCGATTTGGCGTATTTGGTATTTGTTGACGTTCGTGATAATACAACTAAGGTTTTAACGAAAGGAAAAATTGTCCACTCCCACTTTTCTCAATACATCTAAAATCGGCGAACGATTGGCCTGATTTGCTAAATTTTTTTTTTTATGATCATTATAGTCCAAGTAAGGACTTTATGGAAATATTTATTGTACTGAGAAAAGTGTCACGGAAAAGCGGAAAATCCGGGAAAACTATAAAGGTTTGTTTGAACTTAAGACAATAGCTCACGATAAGAATGAAGAATATGCGTAATTTATTTTTGTGTTTTTCGTAATGATACTAAAGAAGTTTTAAACTTAAATAGTTCGCAAAGTCGAAGACATGGTATTTTTTTTTAGTTCCCAAAATGCAATTTAAAGATGATTATCTGCCTAATCGGGTCTTTAAACCCACGCCCACAAATTTTTCTAAGCCAAGAAATTCATTACTTTTTTTGCAGGGCTATATATTTAAAGCGAGACGAAATATAATACTTATCTTACATTTGGGCCAGCAACGCGGACCGGGCCAGCTAGTAACATATATAATTAGACCCCGAGCTCGATCTGTACAGAAAAACCGCCAAAAAGTTTTGTTATGTGCAGTACATTGACATAAAAATATCTATACTCCACATAATAAAACTTTTTGGCAGAAATTTAAAAAAATAAAAAAGTTAAATTCGGCCTTGCCGAATGTAGTGATACCCTCCAAAATTTCAAAAAGATTATTGCAAGAAACTTTTTTTAAAAGGAAATTACTTAAAAAAAAAAAAAAAAAAATTTTGAAAAAAAAAATTCCGCGAAAAAAAAAAATTTTTAAAAAAAAATCCGCGATTTTTTTCTTTTTTTGTCAAAAAATATTTTTGTACTTGTTAAAATACTATTTTGTGTTCAATTTTTATAACATATGTCAACCAGCAGCTGAATTAAACCATTTTATATTTTAAGGTTATGTTGAATGTACTAAAATTTTTGAGGTGTCCTTACATTTTCGTTCATAACTTTTGAACCGCCGAACCGATATCGCTCAAATGCAATACCAAACTTCTCGGGAGAACTTCTAATAAATTTGATAAGTTTCAGTCATATCGGTGTAGTATTTTGGTCGTGATCACCATTTCCACAGACAGACGGACATCGCTAGAATGTCTTAAAATCGATCGGGGATCATGAATATTTCGATGTGTTACAAACGGAATGACAAACTTATATATACCCTCTATCACTAAGTGGAGGGTATAAAAATATTATCCCCACCAAATGCACTATAGATGCAAAATGATGGTAAAAACAGCTTTAAATTTTTTTTTAAAAATCTTGAAAAATCAGTCAAATATATTTGCTCCAAATAAAATTAAATCGGGGGGAAGATCGCCAAGAAATTATAATAATATTATATATAGTAGTATTTTTTATTATGCACTACGGATGCAAAATGATGCGCGAAAATCTAAAAAAAAAATAGACAAAGCTTTTTGCACCAAATTGTATAAAATGAACAAAAAAACATTTTTATATTTTGAACCACTCTAATGTTTACACTAAAAAAAAAACCTAATAAAATTACAAGAAAAACTTGTAACTTTTTTAATTTTGCTACCTCCTATTTGAGAAAAATTCCTAGTAATTTTACTAGCTTTTTACCAATAATTTTGTAATTTTACAAGGTTTTTACCAAAAAAATTGTAAATTTACAAATTTTTTGACCCGATAAAATTTACAAGAGGTTTCGTAACTTTACTAGATTTTTTGCTACCTCCAATTTTACGAGTATGCCTAGTAATTTTACAAGATTTTTACCAATAATTTTGTAATCTTATAAGGTTTTTACCAATAAAATTGTAAATTTACTATTTTTTGGCGCAATTAAAATTACAAGGAATTCTCGTGAATTTACTAGATTTTTTTTTGTAAAATTATCTTCAAAATTTGTAAAATTACAAAAAAAATTTAAAATTACAAAAAAAAAATGTAAATTTCGATCCAAATTTGTTTGTTAAAAAACAAAGAAAACTGTCAAATATTGGTTAAATGGGATTACGAGACTTTTTCTAGTAATTTGACAAAGCTTTTCTTTGTGTGTACAGCTCTATCAGATAACTAGAAATTACAAAAAATGATTGGTCATTTTAATTTCGCATGGAATTGCTCATATATTATTAATCAGTGATCGATTCTAAGACATTCTAGCAATTCTTTTTTCCAGAGCACTATCGGTTCAAAAGTCATTAACAAAATGTAAGGACACCTCGAAAATCTTGATACATTCAACATTACATAAAGATACAAAAATCTGAATTTCGGCTTCTGTTGAACATATAAGGCATTCCACAACAAATGTCCCGCTACAGAAAATCATGTGTACCATTAATGGGTTAATAGGTGACATGGATAGCCCTATATGGAACTATTAAAATTGCGTTTTTAGTTTTTAAATTTTTGAAAAACTGGGCAAAGGAGACGTGGTTAAATATTGGAAAAATGCTAAAATTTGTGTCGAGTTCCCTTGATAAAATATTTTTTTAATTATAACGGATTGCACCACAATTTAAAAAATTTACATTGCAAAAATGGTAAAATTTGTGTCGATTTCCTTTGATAAAATATTTTGTAAATTATAACGCTTTGCACCACAATTTCAAAAATTTACATTCTCGTATATTTTTTTTAGGTGTAGATTAAAAATTTTTATTTTGAAATATTTTTAGAACGTGTTCTGAAATTTTTTATTTATTAAAAAAGTCAATTTATCAAAAATCCGGCCACATTTATTTATTTTTTTTAAGTTTAGATGTTTGTCTTTTCAACACCGCGTATGAGTAACGAACATTTGCGAAACCAATGAATTTTCGTTACTCATACGCGGTGATGACACAATAAAATACAAGAGAATTAAAGAATTTTCATGAAATCCCATATTCAAATGTGGATAGATAAACATCTAAACTTTAAAAAATGTGGCCGGATAAAGTGACTTTTTTAAAAAATGAAAAATTTCTGAACTGGTTCTGAAAACTTTCCAAAATAAAAAATTGTAATCGATTGCCCATAAAAATATATACAAGAATGTAAACTTTTGAGATTGTGGTTTATTTTGTTTTAATTTGATAAATATTTAATCAAGGGAACTCCACACAAATTTTACAATTTTTCCTATATTTAACCACTCCTCCTTAACCCAGTTTTTTGAAATACTGAAAAACCAACAACGCAATTGCCTTAGTTTCATATAGGGCTAGTTGTTTTACTGGATTTTTGTAAAATTTGTTTTACCAATTTTTTAAACAAAATTTTATCACAATAATTTAATTTAAAAATTTTTTTTAAATATTTTTTTTGCAATAGTCTTTGTTTCGGGAGTTGAACTTGCATTCCAAATTTCATGTCTGCAGTTTCTGTGTTTTAGGCTGTGGGATGCTAAGTCAATTGCATAAAGAGTTTTTTTTTTTAACTGAATGACAAACAATTTAGTTAAAGTATAAATTTCAACAGAAAAATCAGTTAAAAGTTAGTTAATATAAATTGAAAGTCGTTTTATTTCTTTTTTTTCTTTTTGAGTGTTGTTTGTTATATTTAGCTCTAAACATTTTCAAATTCTTTATCATTTTCTGTAGCTTCAGTTATTGTAAAAAGTAACCAACAAGGTGTATTTACTTTTCTCACGCCTCTTTGACTTAAAATAAGTGCATCTAATTGAGAATTTTTCATTAACAATGCAAAAAACGACTAAAAAATTATTATATTTTTTCTTTTTAATGTAAAAACGAGCGTATTTATTTAAGTTACAAACAAAATTACAAAAAATAAAAAAAATTTTGCTCACTATTTATGTTAAAAAAATGATTTTTCAGTATAGTCACGTTCTGTGAAGAATAAAATAAGGTGTAGCTAATATTACAATAACACTACCACCACCAACAACTACAACAACATTATTTTCAGCACCAACAAAAATACAATTAGCTTTTAAAGGATAAAATTGAGGTGGTGGTGGTGGTGATGTTGGCGGTGATGATGATGATGGTCAGAGATGAAGAAGATGCTGCTGATGATGGTGGAAAAACGTCAACATTAATCATAAAAACAAATTTTAAATTTAGTTATGGTGATGATGGACAGTGGGAGAGATTGAAACAAAATTAACTTTTTTGGTTTATGTGAAAATGTCCTTGAAAATTTCAAAGAAATGTCGAATTAATTATTTCAAGGACTTTTAAAAAATTTAGTGATTTTTTTTTTTCAAATTTCTATTTGTTGCTCCACTGTTCCTGAGTTAGGGGCGCTTTGTACAAGTCGGAAAGAAGAGTCAGGCAAACTTTGAATAACTTAAATAGTTAATTTTTCCGTTCTCTAAAAAAAATTTTTAAGGATAAAATGAAAGGAAGAGGAGTACAAGTTAGGTAAGGTTTTTCAATAAAAAAATTGATTGAACGTTAATTTTTCCTGATCAAAGTTCGATTTCAATTCTTTCTGTGTTTATTAGATTTTTCTAAAAAAAACTGTTGGCGACCATTTCCCTTTATCACACCCACTGTACCAGTTGATTGCCTTAAACAATTTGATGTTCTTATGGATAATTACGTAAAGTAAATTAAGCGTAAAATGACAACATTGTAGTAGAACTAAACTAAACATGGAACCGAACACCGAACAAATATTGAAAATGCAGTAAAAAAAAAAGAAAAAGACAAAAACTTGGAATACAAAAAAAATAAACTGCATTCTAAAGAACTTCAAAGCGCCATTCGATTAACAAGTGTAACTAATTTACTTTAAAATAAAAAAAACACAAAATTTGTTTTAACTTTTTCTTCTAGATTTTTGCAGGTACTAACCCAGCAACAACAAAAAATATGAGTAAATTGTTACTTTCCGATATCAATGTTATTTACCTAAGTTTGGGAAACTGAACTGTTGCTATAAATTTAGTACCGTTGTAAAAATGGATTATATATAATCAGATCTGTTTATCTCTATTAATCGTTTTTTTGCGTGACACATTTTGAATTTTTTTTTATATAATTTGTTTGCCTTCGGCCAAGCTAAATGAGTACCAGAAATATATTTTTGTCTATATTTAAAAAAAAAAAAAAAAAAATCAAAAAAAAATTTGCAAAAAAAAATTTTTTTTTCTAAATTTTTTTTGTATTTGAAAATCGAATTTTACTTGCGTTAAGAGATAAAAAAAAACATTTCACATTCAAAACTAGCTTCATTTTTGAAATTTATGCGAAAAAATGGATTTGGAATCACAGTGCATTTTTCCAATACTTGACCACGCCTCCTAAGCCCACACTGATAGAAATTTTTACATGACAATAATGAAATTATTGTTATGAAAAATGACGTTAAAAAGGAAGCTATGTAGAGTTTCATTTAATTAATGAAAAAGGTATCATAAAATGTAATTAAATTAACAAGTTTCATTAAATTAATGAAAATTGTTCATACAAAATGTAAATTGTATTTAATGAAAATTTTGCATTACTTTAATGAAAAAAGTATTTAATTCTTATGAAATACTTTCATTGAATAAATACTACTTTTAATTGACATACTTTCATTGAATAAATGCTAATTTTATTTTAAAAATGAAATATATGTATTAAACTAGTCGAATTGCCTGTCCCTGCCAGGCGGAACACCAAATCACTTTTCTTAATAATTCTAATTTTTTACTAAACTTTATAAAAAAATTATGTTTTGTGCTTCAAAAATTTAATATTAGGTCTATTCGATTACCCAAATTTCTTACTATTTTTTACTACAACTGGAAAGTTTGTTTACTTTTTGTATTGAAAATTTCCAGCTGTAGTAAAATGAGCAAAAAATAGTAGATTGTAGTAAGGTAATCGAATAGACCTGTTGCTACATTGAGTTACATCAATATATTTCCTAAACTGGAAAAAAATTTAATGAGTATAAAAGATTTTATTGATACAATTTTAGAACAAAATTTAGCACGCCCATTTCGTCTCTCCGTTCTTAAACAGGATATCAAAATCCATCGTTTGGATATGTCCCATCGTCACACCTATATACATGGAAATTTGTATATTTCTTAGTCATGAAGGGTTTTAAAAATAGCTAAAATGTTAAAAAACACAATTTTTTCACATACAATTTTCCTTATAATTCACCGTACACAGTTTAAATATTCAATCTGAATTCATAAGGATATGATCCATTGTCAATACTTTATGCTTTACAATTTTCATCCTTAGCCATTAGGTGTTTCACAAATAGTTTGAGGCTGTTATTCATAACACTTATAGTAGACTTATTGTTGGTTTATTTGACAAATATGCCTGCAATATCTGTCAAATAAACCTACTTTAGTTATATTTTAGTTTTTATGAATAACCACCTAAATGTTTAAAAACTAAACTTCGCCGTCTTCCGCCACCGAAAATCCGGCTACGTTACAGATTATATATATAAACTGAACAAAATTCACAACGGATTTTTTTTTTGTATCTCCGCCCTTTCACTGGATATCCAGGTCAGTGTTGATCTTTGCCATAGTCCGTACCATATGCATCCCAATTTTCATCTTCCAATGCCCTAAGCGTCCAACCTGAATCAAATTACGTCGCATAAGGCGTAACGCCCAATAATTTTTCGTTTCTAATATTTAAATGTGAGTAACCTAGATCAAACGGACGTAAAAATTTCAAATTTGATGTGTTTGTTTTTGTTTTTTTTTACGTTTTGCGCTACGCAAAATTAGGTAAGATGTGAAAACATAATTTTTCCACGCCTTCTCTTAATTCTCCTTCCATAGTCTAACAATAGTAAGTCCGATTACTTCAGGATATGCTTCATTGTTAGAGCTAAATTCTATGCAATTTTCCGCTTCCTAAGTCATTTGGGGGCTTCAAAAGGAGTAAAAATGTTAAAAAATCACAATTTTGCCACGCCACTTTTCCCCTCAATTCTCTGCCCACATAGCGAAAATTTTAAATCCGATTACTTGGGGATATGCGCCATCGTTAGGACTATATTCAGCTTCCTAAGTCATTAGGGGGCTTTAAATTAAGCAAAAATGTAAAAAAATTGAATTTTGCCACGCCCACTTTTTCGCTTATTTCTCCGCCCACAGGCCAAAAATCGAAAATCCGGCTACGTTAGGATCTGCCCCAGGTGTTTTAATATATACATGCCAATTTTCAGCTTTGTAGCTCATCAGTGGGCTTCAACACTGAGAGAACAGTTTAATTGTGCCAGCCGAATTAAGAGCCAACTGCATGGTTTAATTACAACAAACGAAATTTTCGGTTGCGATTACCGAAATTTATTTGAACCAATAGAATTTAAATTTTTAAAACAATGTTTGGTTATCGCAACCGCAAATTTCGGTTGTTGTAATTAAACTATGCAGTTGGCTCTAAATTCGGCTGCCACAACTAAACTGTTTTCTCTGTGAAAAAGCTCTGGATAGACAAAAAAAGAGGAACACACAAATAGGGAAATTATATATATAGATTGAAAAGATCTTTTTATAGAATTAAAAATAATAAAAAATTGTTTTTACTTAGTTTTCTCGAACAAAATTTTACTCCAACCTTAAATTGTAATACATTATTAAAACTACGAAGTAATATAAAACAGCGCGAATTTTGTAAATATAAAGTTTATAATTTAATTTTTATTTAAAATTTCATAAAAATATCTGAAAAAATCACAAAATAACCAAGTTAAAAAACAATTTCACATATTTTTATTTTATCTATAGATTTCACTCAGTTTTCTCACACAAAATTTTACAATAACATTAGCTTTTAATATATAGGATGTTTTTTTTAGAGGTTCACAACTTTGAATTGGTAATACTTCTTTATTTGACAACCGATCTAACTGCTGATAGTTGTGTTTTGTTAAGTATAGTTTGACATTTTATCATGCAAAGACTTACATAAGAGCAACGCTTCCAAATTGTAGAAATTTTTTATCAAAAAAATGCTTCTTTTCGTCGAACTTAAATTTTATTCAAAGATCCTATTAATTGGTTACCAATATCGTTTGATTTAACCCCATTGGATTATTTTTTGTGGGGCTATGTAAAGTAACTTGTCTTTTCCGATAAATTAAAGACAATTAAACACCTGAAAATAAACCTTCGACGAGTTATTGGAGAAATTCGAAAAATGGCCTCAAATTCTGTGAAAATTGTGTGAAAATGGAGGTTCAGATTACTCCATGTACGAGACATTTTTGGTATCGATATGGCTCCAAATCATTTTTAAACATTAATGTCATAAAATTATCTATACATCCGACCGAAGATGGAATACAACTCCCATATATGGGCAGGGGCTTCAAAGTCTATTTTGGAGCTTTTGGACCGTGTGCAAAGGAGGGCGTTGATGCTTATCAATGACAATAGGGTATCCAACTCTATTGACTCACTGGAGCATCGTCGGAATGTGGGTTGTGTGACTCTGTTCTATCGATATTATCATGGAAAGTGTTCCGCTGAGATAAGTGAACTTATCCCTAGAGCCCGAGTTTTTGTTCGCAGCACTCGGTCGTCTAGTAGATCACATCCATTTGTTGTCGATTGTCCAGTTGATCGCACATCGCATTACAGAGAAGGTTCGTTTATCAGTCGTACTAGCCGTATGTGGAATAATCTCCCAGCGGAGGTCTTCCCAGCTTCTTTCAATGTAGATAAATTCAAGTCAAATATCCACAAACACTACTCCCTCTTTCCTCCTCCTCACAACCTATTTTCCTGATATCAACACAATGCACTGCATTAGTAGGGGCATCCCCTGAGTGTTGGTTCAACGTAAAAAAAAAAAAAAAAAAAAAAAAAAAACACCCTATACAAGTAAAACCACGAAATAACATAAAACAACACGAGTTTAATAAATACTTATAATTAATCAATAACATTTCAAATTTCGTATAAAAGTTAAAAAAAAAATTACAAATTATTTCGTGCCGCTCTGATCAGCTGTTTTTTGCGCTCGTAAACTAACAGACGCTATATGACAGGTGTCGAAAAACATAAAATTTTATAAACAAAACTTAATGAAATTTTTGAATGAAACAACGAAATCTAATGAATCAAAATTAATGAAAATCTTGCACAATATGTATGAAATTTCATTCAGCATATGCAATATTTCATTCAGCATATGAAATATTTCATTGTTGTAATGAAACAACGTTAATGAATTCCATTCATTAGTGATATGAAGCGTTTTTCTATCAGTGCAGTTTTTGAAAAATTGAAAAACCAAAAACGAAATTTTTTAGTTCCATATAGGGCTATCCATAGAACCAATTCAGAAATGTACGGTACACAAGTTTTTTTTTCGCTGAACATTTGGTGTTGAATGCCTCATATATCTTTTATTTTTTTGGATCAATACTTTTTTTTTGCAATATTAACTTTTAGACAGTTTTTTACCATTTTTGTACTCGGAAACCGTAAGCCGTACGAAAAAACTTTCAAAAACAATATTGTAGATAAAATTATGAAGATATAAAATGATTTTTTTTTTAATTCAACGAAACATTTTGAAAACAATATTGGAATGTCCTTTTTTCTGGCAACGACACCATGGATTTTCAAAAGCACAATTTTGTATTAAAGTCTAAAATGTCTTTTTAGCTGTTTTGCGCCCGGCGTTGCCCGGTTTGAAAAATATTATTTAAGTCGTACTAAAAAACTTATAAAAACATATTGTAGATAAAATTATGAAGATTTTAAATTAATTTTTTTTTTTTTTTTTAATTCAACAAAAAACTTTTGAAAACAATATTGGAATGTCCTTTTTTTCTGGCAACGACACCATGGATTTTCAAAAGCACAATTTTGTATTATAGTCTAGAATGTCCTTTTAACGCTGTTAAAATTTCAGAAAGGTGGGTTTTCGTACTGTCGAGCAATTAATTTTCAAAATTTGTTGCGAGAGATCAATTTTTAAAGTTTGTTGGAGAGCCCAATGATTGATTTTTTTTTGCAAACATTTTGGAAAAATCAAATTGTTGGCTTAGACAGTTTTTTTGTGTTTTTTCTCGGAAACCGTTAGTTGTATGAAAAAACCATCAGTGACAATATTGTTGATAAAACTATAGAGATTTAAAATTTATAAACAAAAAAAAATTTCCAAAAAAATGTTAACAAAAATTTGTGAAAACAATATTTTAATGTCCTTTTTTCCTGGCAAGGACACCATGGATTTCAAAAGCCAATTTTTTTCAAAATTTCAGGGAGGTGTTTTTTCCAGTTATCGAGCAATAAATTTTCAAAGTTGGTAATAATGCAAAATTTTTAAAGTTTTGCAAAAATTTTGAAAATAAATCAAGTATTTGGGCTCACTAACAAACTTTGAAAATGGATTACTCAAAATACGAAAAAACACTTTTCTGAAATTTAAAAAACGTTAAAAGGACATTCGAAACTTTAATACAAAATTTTGTTTTTAGAATTTCATGGTGTCCTTTTTAGGAAAAAAGGGACATTCAAATATTGTTTTCAAAATTTTTTGATGAAATTTTTTTTTTTTTTTTTAAATTTAAAATATTCATAATTTTATCTAAAATATTGTTTTTATAAGTTTTTTCCTACTATTTACGCTTTCCGAGTACAAAAATTGTAAAAAACTATCTAAAAGTCAATATTGCCAAAAAGGCGTTTTTTTAAAAGCCCTTATCTTCCAAAGTATTTTTGGAGTAAAAGGCAAAAAAAAGTTTTTACCTTTAATTTACCTTCATTTAAAGTGGGAGGTTACAACTTATTCATATTTTTGATTTTTGCTGGGAAATTCTATTTTTTTTTTAATTTCTATAGAAAACGAAAAAAAAAAAATATGAAAAACTAACATAAACATTTCCGCTTGTCTGCATTTTGCGTTAATTATAATGTCCACACTTTGGCACGATCACTCAAAATGACACGTTGGTTTGCTTTTTTGTTTAATTTTATTTATTTTTTTTTTGGTTTTTATTTATAAATTTTGTTATATGATTATCATAAAAGTTGGTAATAATTTTAAGCTTCATAATCCCCATTGACAAGATGATTATGATGATCAGTTTATGTGATGTTGAGTGATAATAATACTGCAAGTCCTATAATGAATGCACTTACATGTCAAAATAAACAAATTACAATTTATAAAAATATATAAATGCACGCCTTCTTCATAATACTTAATTAAAATTAAATTTCAAAATATCATATTTTTTTTCGACAATTTAAAAATAAACCACCATCTGATTTTGAGAAAGCAAAAAGATCATATCTTAAAATATTGTATGCAAATAAATCTGTAAACGTAACATCCTGTTGGGTAGTTGTGTAGTTGTATGGTTGCATGCCCCTCAACTTGATCATGATTTTTTTTTTTTCATACATAATTTTTGTGTTTTTGGGTGTACAATAAGGGTGGTAATTATTTTTGTAATTGCAAAATTCGGATTGGCAGATCGGAAAAAATTGAAAATTACCAAGTTTTTTGTTTTTTGCCTTCAATGCCTGAACCCTTACAAAAATAACAATGTCGACGTGATGAAAATCTATGGGTTAAATCCGAAGTTATGGCAAATTTTATGAAAATACACACTAACAGGGGAAGTATCCCAACCCTTATAAACCGATTTGCCTGAAACTTCAAATATATAAAAAAGAGACTTACACCAAGCCACAGACTAAATACAGACTCGACAGTAGAGTTTTATAAGAAAAAATGGGGAAAAAGTAAGCGATTTTAGGAGAAAACACAGCGGTTTTTAGTCCGTTTTACGCTAACATGGCAACACTTTCTACGACTTAGGAGTGAGTGAAACAACAAAAACCGATCTGGCATCCATTTTTCTTATGGCGCGTTATATCAGTTTTCTCTTTCTAACCTAATTCGTAGAATAATTTGAAAATATTAACCATATGGTTAAAGAATACTTTTTTGACACCTGTCACTTATGTCGAGTCTGTATTAGTCTGTGACCAAGCTTTTGCTTTTCAATAATTAAGTACCACCCTACTACAAACGCAGATGCACATAAATAATTTTAATATTTTTCATTTCATTTGCTTAAAAAAAGGTGTCACCTCGTATATGAAGTTATTTAGGTTTGTAAATTTTGTCTTCCTAGTTTTATTTTTAATATCTCGCCGCAGTGTCTCTCTGTGATATTTTTATGACCTTTAATATTTTTTTGTTTATTTAAATTTGGTTAATGATGATGTTTTTTTTTTAATTTAGTAAATCTGTGACAATAAATGCATTCAGTCGTTTTGTTGATGATTACACATCTTGTTGTATTGGCATTGGGCCCATTGTGTCTGTAACATTTATGTCTGTCTGGGGTGTCGTTGGCAGTTTTAATTTTTGGCGGCGGCAGTATTCCTCTTATTCTTCTACCTTTATATTTAATGTGATGTGATTTCTTATTGACGTTGATGTTTGGCAAAAAAAATTTTACACTTGTAAATATTACAAAAAAATATATGATTTTTTTTTTAAAGATCAATCATTTTATAATTCAGTTTTTCTTAAAAAATCAAAAAAATCCAAAAAATTTAAGAAAATTGGGGAAAATTCTTGTTATCAATGTGGACGATCTACAAAATTATTTTGTAAATAAATAACACAGTGATATAAAATCGAACTTTCCGAATCGGAATGGTATGAAATCAAATTCATTCTTCAGAGTGTAATGAAATATCAAATTAAAGTTGGCTTTTTCCATAACAAAAAAATCAAGGATTTTTTTTAAGTTTAGTGCTAGATTTTGTTGACATGCATTTGAAGTTGGTGATTTTAAAGCATTTAAAGTTTTTGTTTACTAAGTATGTCCTACTTTAGCCAGGGGTCCCTTATTGGACATGTAGGTCCAGCGCCCAAGCTTAAGCTCGAAATTACGTTAGCTATAACCGCTTACTAAATGACGGTCCAAAACTTACTAAATGACAGGATTATTAAAAACAAACCACTCTGCACCGTTGCGTATGATTGTTATTTAAAGGGAATTACAAAATTAAGTATACGCCTCTACTACAGTTTACAAGTAATCATAATTATAACTATAACAATAAATCCATGGAAAATTTAATTGGTGAATCATCGATTTTGTTAATTTTTGGTTATTTGATAGAACTTTATAAATGATTAAAAACCATATTTTCTTTTGGATCAATACTTTGGAAGATATTTGCTTTTAAAAATATTTTTTTTGTGGCAATATTGACTTTTAGACAGTTTTTGTACTCGGAAACTGTAAGTCGTACGAAAAAAACTTATAAAAACAATATTGTAGGCAAAATTATAAAGATTTAAAATTTTGAAAAAAAAAAAATTTTAAAAAAATTTCTACAAAAAAATTTTAAAAACAATATTGGTAAGTCCTTTTTTCCTGGCAAGGACACCATGGATTTTCAAAAGCAAAATGTTGTATTAAAGTCTCGAATGTCCTTTTAATGCTGTTAAAATTTCAGAGAGGTGATTTTTCGTATAGTCGAGCAATCAATTTTCAAAGTTTGTTGGACAACCCAATAATTGATGTTTTGCAAAAATTCTGAAAGAATCAAATAATTTTTTTTTTATTATTTTTACTCGGAAACCGTAAGTTGTACATTAAAACTATCTGTGACAATGTTGTTTATAAAATTATAATAATTTTAAATTTATAAACGAAAATATTTTTTCAAAAAAGTTTTAACAAAAATTTTTAAAAACAACATTGGAATGTCCTTTTTTCCTGGGAAGGTCAAAATTTTTTCTTAAAGTTTAGAATGTCCTTTTAACGCTGTTAAAGTTTACGGGAGGAGCTTTTTCGTGTTATCGAGCAATGAATTTTCAAAGTTGTTGATAAAGCTAAATTATTGATTTTTTTCAAAAATTTTGAAAAAAATCAAATATTTGGCTCTTTTACAAACTTTGAAAATTGATTACTCAACAATACGAAACAACACCTCTCTGAAATTTTATTAGCGTTAAAAAGGTATTCTAAACTTTATTACAAAATTTTGTTTTTGGAAATACATGGTGCCTTTGCAAGGGAAAAAGGACATTTAAATATTGTTTACAATTTTTTTTTTAATTTTTTTTTTAAATTTTTTTTTTCATTAATTGTGTTTATATATTGTTGGACTGTATATTTTATAACTGAATTTTTATTTAGTTCGGTTTGAGTCCATATTAATTATTTCTGAGAAATAATAATTGTTCTACAATGAGAAAATCTGAAAAAAATCAAGTGACAACACAGGCTAAGTGGAGATGTCGACAGCTTTCGGTTAACAGTGGGAAAAATACAACTCTGTTAAAAGTTAAGATGGATTAAGTTTCTGCCAAATGAATTTAACACGAATTGATGGTGAATACGGGTTATTCAACACAAAGAGGAGTAATTCCAATTCTTAATTTCTTCAAAAGTTTCATTTAAATGGCTAATTTTAATCTGACACACATTAAGTGTGTGGCAATCGAAGGAGTGCTAATGATGGAAGGGTGGCATCTTCCGAAAGCTTTCGACATCTCCACTTAGCCTGTGTTGTCACTTGATTTTTTTCAGATTTTCTCATTTTACAACAATTATTATTTCTCAGAAATAATTAATATGGACTCAAACCGAACTAAATAAAAATTCAATTTTTTTTTTTCTAAATTTTAAATATTCATAATTTTATCTACAATACTATTTTTATAAGTTTTTTTCGTACGATTTACGGTTTCCGAGTGCAAAAATGATAAAAAAAACTGTCTAAAAGTCAATATTGCCATGAAAGTGGTTTTTAAACGCCCATATCTTTCAAAGTATTAATACAAAAAAATCATCATCATCATCAGCTCTATTAAATAAACATAAATTTACAAAATCGGTGATCCGCCAGTTGAATTTCACATGGATTTGCCCATAATACCGTTCGACAGCCAATATTAAACATGAATCGGATGATATACGTCTGAATTTTGCTATCAAATGGAGTAAAACTGCATTTACAGGTTTTCATTTCGTGATCCTGTTTCCTTTTAAAAGGACTTCAAAGTCTTAATGGATACATTTTGTCAAATATTTCTGATATATTTGTTCTTGTCCTAGAATGCCACTGGTGATGGCAAATAAAAGAAGAGGATCTCTCCAAATGTTTCCATTTTTTACTTCGCCATATCAGGATAAAAGAATGTTAAGTCATTTGAAAACTTTATCAAAATATTTTGTTGAAAATTTTAAATGATATT
Source organism: Pegoplata infirma (assembly GCA_963921195.1). Taxonomy (NCBI): domain Eukaryota; kingdom Metazoa; phylum Arthropoda; class Insecta; order Diptera; family Anthomyiidae; genus Pegoplata; species Pegoplata infirma. Next base: position 10,527,230 of record OY992537.1, on the reverse strand, counting down.
GAAGGACACTTTTTTGAATGGACGTAACTTACCTCGTCTTTCCTGATATGTTAAAATAACAAAATCGGAAAATTGGGGGAGATCGTCCTCTTTCATTTGCTATCAATAGTGGCATCCTAGAACAAGCACAAACTTTAAAAATATATTTTATAAAATTTGATCCTCTTTAGTCCTTTTAAAACAAAACAGAATCACAAAATGAAAAACTGTAAATGCAGTTTTTCTACATTTAGTCTCTAGTTTTAAACGTATATCATACAGTTCGTGTTTAAGGACTTTTTTTTGTTGGACGGTGTAATAGTTCCCAAAGTTCAAATGCGTTGGTTTTGTTATATAAACTGTCAACTTTCATTTGCTTTTGGTTTCATCCCATTCCGATTTTAGTTGTTGCGCTGTGTAATTTACTGCAGTCTATTATTCCCTGTATTGCCATTTGATATATAACTTAATATCTCCCACTGTCATAATGTCTTAATTAACAGTGAACTTTATTTGTGTCTTAATTTCTACCGCTCGAAGATCAATCATTATGTCAATTAATACAATTAAAATCATGTATTTTCTAAGAAACTTTGATATCTTTGAAATATAATTGATATTCATTTAACGTATTTTCCCATTTCGAACATTATAATTGATAAAATTCAATACAATTCTACAAAATTAATATTCCATTCAAATTCTCAAATACTGCCACAAACTACAAATGTTGGTAGAAATACTCGTATGTATAAACTGTAGTAATTTTGCAGGCGAAAATGACGTTATTTATTTCATTATCTTGATCACTGTTACAGATTTTTCAGTTCAGTATTATATTATAGCCCCAATTTTTAATTCTATGAAAGAAACACAGAAATAACAAAAAAAAAATCGCCTGCTTACTGATAGATAGATCTCCAACTGATCGTGTAAGCATTAGTTGCTTACAAAACATCTTAATTGCATTTTTCATGCTGATTTATGTCATCACCACAGATATGAGTACTTTTTTTTTGCTTTGCTATTTTTTTGCAAATAATGTGTTGAATTTTTAAAAGAATTAGACTAAGGCAAAACAAAGCATGCACAAAATTACATTACAGTTAACAAAATAATTGTGACTACACCTAAATTATTTTGAAAACCTTATTAAACTTTTGAAAATATCAAATAGTAATTCAGAAAACTCGAGTGAAATCTGAATATAACAATTAAATTTCAGATATGTTCAACAGAAATCCTGAAAGCTCAATTAAAATTTAACAAATGAGAGTGTTAAATTCAGTTGTGCCGAAACTTTTATACCTCCAAAATAGAGATGGGCACGTGAGTGACTTTTGACTCACACTCACTCACGCTCTCGACAGGAATGTTTGAATCACGCACACTCACTCACGAGCATATTTTTTCTACTCACTCACAATCACGTGAGTAAATTAAATACAACTCACACTCACGTGCACTCACGCAAGCTTCACTCACACTCACGTTGACTCACACTCACGAAACTCTTATTTATACAAAAAAATTAAAAAAACTAAAATTTCTAAAACCTTTCAAAATTTTCAGCAAAATTTAAAGTTCAGCGAAATTTTACATTTTTTTTTTGGCTTTTTTCGGACGAAATCTTAAATTAAGTCAAATTTTACAATTTTTTGTTGCTTTTTGTGGTACGAAAGGAAATATGAAGAGAAAATAAATCACGCAAACTCACGCAAAAAAATCGACTCACGCACACTCACTCACGCAAAAGTCTATCTCATGCACACTCACTCACGCAATTTTTTTCTCCATTCACACTCACTCACAATCACGTGAGTAAAATTGAAATTAGTCACACTCACGCGTGAATCACGTGAATCACGCTCTAATCTGCTCATGTGCCTATCTCTACTCCAAAACATAAAAATAATATTCTTGATACCTTCCCTGAGGTGTGTGGAGTTGTACACCTTCCCTTTGCTATAAATACAAAAAAGTAAAGAAAAAAAAATTTTTTGACAGGGACGTTTTGAAGGGAGCTTTTTGTCGGTCTTTTTCGGGAGAAAGCTTCCCTCGCCAAAAATGTTTACAAATTCATTTATTATGATATTTACGCTTAAATAATACAATTTTTTTCAGTATTTTCTATTATTTTTATTACCACCCCCCTAAAAACGGCGAACCGAAAAAATTGGGATTTCCTAATCTTTTTAATTCAGGTCGATGAACAATTGTTTCATTTGTTAAACAAATATACAAAAAATCTTTGATACCCTTCAACATGTGAAAAAGCTAAAAATAAATATTAAAAAAATTGGCAGAGTCGTTTTTTGGGTGGTATTTAAATTATTTTCTTATATCCACACCCACAAAAGGGCACAGACCAAAAAAAAGACGACATTTTCATATACCCTGAGCCCAAGTACAGGACTTTAATCTTCTTCAATCATAAAAACGCATTGTAGGTTTAGTTATACAAGGGAAACTTTTTACTCCTGTTCCAATTTTGTCTGTTTGCGAACTGAAACTGAGTATAAACAGACGGACGGACGAACATCGCTAGAATGTCTTAGAATCGATTACTGATCATAAATATATATGTTTACTTTATGGGATCCTAGACTGATATTTTGATGTGTTATATACGGAATGACAAAGTGAGTATACCCCCATACCAGAGCTTCGAAGGATTTCCTACCTTAATTCGATTTGGCATTCTGAATGAAAATTTAGTGATTGCATTCCCTAATCACATTTTAGCGAATTGAATGAATTTACTTTAAACTCATTCGATTTATAAATATCGAATGCATTCGATTTATTTTTCATTCGTCGTTTAAAAGTCGAATGCATTCGATTTTTTTTCATTCGACTTTTAAAAATCGAATGCATTCACTTGCGAATGCAATCGATTTTCTTTTTATTCAATTTAAAAATTCGAATGGCTTATTCATTCATTGCATAAAAAACTTAAAAAACTAACCAAGATAGAGAAAAACGGAACCAATTTTTTGTCCATAGTATCGCCAACACTCTTCACCCTTTTTGTCGTTTAGGCACTTGATATGTGCATTTTTAAAATTTTCGAGAACACCAATTTTTTTGGATTCAAAATTAAGACCCATTAGGGCCATCGTATGTAAAGAGATTCGGCGATTCTATGGACCAAAATTTGGCTCCGTTTTGGTCTATCTATTTAAAAAGTCGATTGCACTCGCAGAGGAATGATAAAAAAACGAATGCATTCGACTTTTCTAAATCGAATGAACAAGAAATCGGATGCATTAATTTTTTTTCCATTTAATCGAATGAATTCCAAGGACTGCATTTAGATTTATGAAATCGAATGCATTCATTGGCTATGAAAATTGAATTGTTTTTTTTTGAGAATTCATTCAAAAGGATTTCATTATTCGTGCCAAACTTCAGGGGTCTAGCTCATTTTTTTTGGATGGCAACACGTCTTATGCAGACGGACGGACATAAGGACATTCCAAAAATGTCTTAGATTTTATCAAGTTTAGATAATATACATGTGAGGCATTCCACACCAAATGTCAAGCGAATAAAATATGTGTACCGTAAATTTCTGAATAGGTTGTATGGATAGCCCTATATGGAACTAAGAAAATTGCTTTTTTTGTTTTTCATCTTTTCAAAAAAATGGGCTTAGGAGGCATGGTCAGTTTTCAAACTTGTGTCGAGTTGCCTTGATTAAATATTTATAAAATTAAAACGGAATGGACCACAATCTCAAAAAAAAAAAAATACATTCCTGTATAGTTTTGTATGGGCTGTCGATAATTTTTATTTTTTTTTTTAAATTTTCAGAACCCGTTTTGAAATTTTCCATTTTTTAAAAAAGTCAATTTATCGAAACCCGGCCACTTTTTTTCGAGAAAATCGTATTTGAATTTCATAACAATTTAGTAATTTGCTTGTATTTTCTTGTTTCAACATAGCGTATGAGTAATATTTATGCAAATATTTAATACTCATCCGCAATGTTGAAACAAGAAAATAAAAGCAAATTACAAAATTGTTATGAAATTTAAAATTCAAATGCGATTTTCTCAAAAAAAAAAAAAATTGAGAAAAGTGCGAAAGAAAAATTTAATTTTTCTAAAAATTTAAGACATCCTTGCTCGTTCTTTACTAGTTTCATATATTCCAGTTATTATTATAATTAGGGATGAGATTTCCATGCACATGTATGTTTTTTGTCGATAGTCTGAAACAGCGGCGTATCCAGGAATTTGAAAACGGGGGGGGGGGGGGTCAGAATTCCCAAAATTTTTTTTCGTCATCCCCTATTTATATTTCTTTTTAACTCCACTACCCTCAAGACAATTTCGTCTTTCTATGTCTTGGAATATCAGATTTTTTATAAAATTTCGAAATCTTTGTATGAAACCGTTTTGAAACTTAAAATTTTTATGAGGGTTTCTCCATCAACCGGGCTACCCTTCTCTCTAAAATTGGTATGGGTTTAAACAATGTTTAAAAATTTTGGTTTTGAATGCCGAGTGGCGTTTTTGAATTTCAATATTACGGATCCAATAAAGCGCCCAATTTTTTAAAAATATTACAGATTTGCTTAAAATTCTTCATGCACGGGTTCTTGGAGTCGCTTAAAAAAATTTTTCAGTTAGATTTTTAAAATTCAAAATGCCGGATCCAACATGGCGATAATTTTTTTTTTTTTTAAATAACAGATTCACTCAAAATTCTTTACGTACCGGATTGTTGGGTTGCACATTGGGAACTTTGTATGGAAAAGGCGCGCATCGACGTTTTTTAATTATAACTCTTGAACGGATAGGAATTTCTTGACATTCTTTACCATTATAAGAACTGGAGACCTTAAGGAACTCACTCATGTGGACTGGACATTTTTCGCATTAGTACCCTACATGTAAATTTAAGGCAAATTTGGTTAATTTATTCATATAAAAAAATAAAATGAAGGTCAATTATTTAAAACAGTTACGGATTTAAAGTGACAAAATAACAGCTTACCATTCAAACAACGTGTTTTCTTTCATATTTTGGTAAAGTTTACACCCTACACTAAAATAACCTGCAAAATTAACTGATTTCTATCTACTCTCATTTTCGATTTTTTAAACAAAAAAAAAAATGCGGAACAATATCAAACAAAGAAGCAACACACGGTAAATAAGCATTATTTGCAAAAATTGTTAAGTTTTTTGGTAAAAAAAAAATATTAAAATAACATATCTCTATAATCAGTACTTCCAACTTTTCTATCTGTCTTATTAAGGATATATTTGGATCGGACTCAATCATAAACATACTAAAAACATCTTGCAGGTTGTTTGTTTTTGAGTTTTATCTGTTAAAGTTTCTTTTATAGTTTTTAAAATGCCTATGTGATCTTTTCAGAGCCTGTTCCAATAATTGTCATAAAAGAAGGCAAATAATTTTTAAATGTTAATTAATTAGTTAAGGATAATTTTAATATCAACGGGCAATCACATTTCTTCTATAAATAATGTCATGAGCTAGAATTGTATGCATAGTGGTACTCATGGTTCACCAACCATACTTGTATTTTCTAAATTTAACTGAATTAATTTTTTTTTTTGATACACAGAAGTATTATATCAACCCGTTTTATAATATCTTATTCTATTCCAGTAATTTTGCCCGTAACTGCGGCCAAAAAAGCCTTTTATTTACAAGCATTAGGTGAAACTCATTTTGCCGTAATAAAGTGAGGTAGGGTATCAAAATCGAACATTATTGGAAACCGGGATTATCTGTTAACAATAAACATAATTGAAGTAAAATTATGTAATAAAACGATTAACAGTAAATTATTTAAAAAAAAAATCACTTTAAAAATATTTACTTTTCGTTAATAGACCCCACTTCAAATCGCATTTCAGGGCGCAGCTGCAACTGGCTGCAAAAGTTTCTACCCCAGGAGTATTAAGTAATACTTCTAGTTAATTGTACAAAAAGAATCGCCATTCCCTTTCGTTCCCCACAAAAGTTGCAATCCAAAATATAAACTGTTTTTTTCTAATTTTTCAAAAATTTACACTTTTTGATAGCCTGTATTTCCTACTTACAAAGAGTAATATTAAAAACCATAAAATGGGTAACAAAGCTACTAGTTATAGCTACAATCTCCACTTAATTTCAAGAAAATCGCATTATTAGAAGTAGTTTTAAAAAATAAAATAAAAAAAGTCTTCAAAAAAAATTATTTTTTTCAAATTTATGCAAAAAGTCCTTACTTTGAATTTATGTCCTGACTAAACTAAGCGATGGGTTTTCTTTCTATGAACGGTTTTCTTTCTCCTAGGGTGTCTTCTTAGCGAATATGAGCAATTTTTGTAAATAACCAAACATTTGTTTGGCTCTCAAATGCGCGTCTAGGATCCAATGTGGGTTGCTAAATTAGAATCTGCCATTCGAAAATCTAACTTCAGGTTCTTATTTAGCGACCCTAAAAACTCGGCCATAAAAAGTTTCAAGCAAATAGGTTTATTTTCTAAAAATATTGGTCGCCATGTTGGATCCGCCATTTTGAATTTTAAAATTCCAACTTCAGATTCTTCTTAAACGACCACAAAGACCTGTGTTTAAAGAGTTGACGAAGAAACCCTCATTTTAAAGAAACAATTGTATGGTTGAGGTGTCTAAAAAATGGTGAATTTTTTTGATTTTTCAGACATTTCTTTCTAACCCAGCAAAAACTTGGTAATGACACATCATTACCATTCTAATTACTTAGTAATGACAGAAAATTACCTTTAGCATTATCTTGAACTGTAAAATAAGGACTTTTTTTTTTAATAATTTTTTCATTACTTATAAGTATATATGTAATTAGTAGGGATGAGATTTTCATGCACTAAAAAATCGAAAATATGCGCTTAAAATATGCGCCAAAAAACTCAAAATATGCACTAAAAACCTAAAAATATGCACTAAAAAATAAAATGAGCGCAATAAAAATCGCGTTTTCATGGGAAAACCTTCTTAAAAATCAAAAAGTAGCGCCTGGTTTAAATAGTAACATTTAAAACTTTATATAAGCAAGATTTTTTAGAACTTAAGACAATCTATAAAAATAAATTTAAAGAAAAAAATAATTTTTCTTAATTTTTCAAAATAAATTTTTAAAATAGTTTTTGAAACAAATTTGTGTCCTTTCCAATTTATATTAATATATGCTAAAATATGCACTTTAAAGTTGGGAATATGCACAATATATGCACTTAAAACCAAAATATGCAAAAATATGCATTTTTACCAAAATATGCAAAAATATGCAAAAACAAATCGATGCCATTTTAACGCAAATTTCTTGATTCGGAAAGATAATTGGTCGATATCGTTTTTAGACTATCGACAAAAAACATGCATTTGCATGGAAATCTCATCCCTAGTAATTAGTTATTAATATTGGTTTGATAATCATTACATTTGGCACATTTGCTTGTAAATGTAATGGGAAAGGTAATTCGAATCAGAAGTAGTTATAACTTTTGAATTTCCCATTACACATTTCATTACTTGGTAATGCAAGTTTTTGCTGGGAAGAAACTATACCTATATTATGTGTTTTTTATCATATTTTACTGATTTTTCGGTATAAATTACATTTTAGAAACGAAATTATTTCAAACTCTAGAGTTTTTATAAAAAAAAATAAAATCTTTTCTTTAAAAATCAAAATTTCTAGAAACTTGTGATTTTTTTTTGTATAATGCTTTTTTGTGTATAAAATTTTAAAAATTTTCAAATCGAAAAGGGGGCATGTGCCCCCTGTGCCCACCCCCTGTATACGTCCATGGTCTGAAAACGATAACGACCAATTATCTTTCCGAATCAAGAAATTTGCGTTAAAATGGCATAGATTTTTGCATATTTTGATGTTATATGCATATTTTGAAGTTTTAAGTGCATATTTTGGCATAAATTAGCAAAAACACAAATTGAAATTTATTTTTTCCAAAAACTATTTAAAATTTTAAAAATTTATTTTGAAAATAAGACGTTTTATTTTCTTGCTCATATAAAGTTTTAAATGTTACTATTTAAAATTTTAAAATTTTTTTCCAAAAACTATTTAAAATTATAAAAATTTATTTTGGAAATAAGAAAAAAAAAAATTTTCTTGCTCATATAAAGTTTTAAATGTAACTATTTAAATCCAGCGTTATTTTTTGCTTTTTTATAAGTTTTTCCTATGAAAACATAATTTTAATTGTACACAGTTCATTTTTTAGTGCATACTTCCCAGCAAAAACTTGCATTACCAGGTAATGAAATGTGTAATGGGAAATTGAAAAGTTATAACTACTTCTGATTCGAATTACCTTTCCCATTACATTTACAAGCAAATGTGCCAAATGTAATGATTATCAAAACAGTAACCAAACAGTAATCAAAACAGTAACTAATTACATTTGTACTTATAGGTAATGAAAAAATTATTTGAAAAAAAAATTTAAAAAATAAAAAAATCTTTAATTTTATTTTATTTTTAATCAAAATAATGTACAGTGAGTCAAAAAGTGAAAATCTAGTTCTGAAAGTTTTTTATTTTATTATAATGACTTATGTAAGTCATTATTAATAAGACCTTATTTTACATTTCAAAATAATGCTAAAGGTATATTTTTGTCATTACTAAGTAATTAGAATGGTAATGATGTGTCATTACCAAGTTTTTGCTGGGTTAAAGGTTTTTTAGTGCATATTTTGAATTTTTTAGCGCATATTTTTGATTTTTTAGTGCATGAAAATCTCATCCCTAATTATAATCATCAGAAAAACTTTTAATGTCAAATTTATTCAGTTAATAGTCAATTGAACTCTATTTGTGAAAATTATTAACAGCTCGCAGCCGCCAAGGATTGCACCCACGATCTGTAATGTTTGCTTTTTTTTTTTTTTTTTATAAAAAGTGGCCGGATTTTTGATAAATTGACTTTTTTAAAAAATGGAAACCGCAATTTTTTTCAAATTTTAAATAGTGATATCTCGAAAACCGTTCAACCGATTTTAAATTTTTTTTTAAAATAATGCTAAATGTTTACTGTTACGAGTAACTATTCGGAAAACCACCTCCTCGTCTCACCTACATTTAGCTAATATAAGTTATTCAACAATATTTATTAAAAATACATACAAAAATATAAAAAAAATAAGTAGAGAATTGTTATTTATTTGGCAAAATTTTAAATTACATCATTTATAAATTGAAAACAAAAAAAAAAATTTAAATAATGCAAAAGAAAATTTCGAACAAATTAAATAAGGAATGAAAAGAATCACAACAAATTAGTGTTCAAATATTTGTTTCCCCCGTATTTCTGAATGAAAATTTTGCATCAATGAAATTATTGTGAATCGAAGAAATTCTACAGAAAACAAAAAAAAAAAAAACACCGCACCAGCAGCAGCAAATGGTTCATACAGATACAATTGTTTGATTGGTCAAATGTAATGAATCTTAAAATGATTTTGTACTCGTGCAATAAACAGAATACAGCAACAGAAGAAAACAAATTCAAAAATTTATAAAGTGTGTTTGCTGCCATTATTTGGATGAGGCCAAAACAATTTAATGCTTTTTATTTCAGGTTCACTTGGACGATCGATCGATCGACCAAAGTTTTTTTCTTTCTTCATCTTTTTTTTCAATTTTTAAAGTCAATCGATCATTGATGATTCTCAATGAGAAATATGATGATATAACGGGGATGAGGTTGATGACGATGTTACTACAGCTATTTGCTATGGCTGGTGATCATCATTGCCTGCGGAAATTGTGCGCATTTAATTAAAAATCTAATTGTAGATAACAAATTCAAAAATCGTTTCTTTTGTTTTTATTTAATGTAAAAAAACAATACAAAAAAAAATGAATTCAACAACAAAACGATGTTAAATGTATTGAAATTGAAATAATTATTGTTAGAAAAACTATTTGCTGAAATTGTTTAATGACTTAAATCTTGGCATGTGGTAAAAAGAGGATCACTTAAGTAGTTCATTGATACAAAGAAAAAAAAATAGCAAAAGATTCAAAAAACAATTGGTACAAAAAACATCATTGAGATTTTTTTTTTAATGTAGGTCAGTCCGATTTTTAATGACATGATAAAGAGTTATTTGAGTTGAGGTTAAAATTTCGATAGTTCTTCGATTTATTATTCAATATCAAGAACAACATTTATACATGGTTGTTGAAAACAATGTATTTTTAATGTGTTATAAGTGGATTTATTGATGTTTCTTATTAGGAAATTATTATATGAATTTTTATGAAGTAGCTGAATTAGTGGCCGTGAATTTTCAACGTTTAAAACTTTCTTTATGAGACAAATAAAAATGCCTAGCGCAACAACATTCTGTTTTTTTCAAACAAACTAAAACCAGGTAAACCAAAAATATGCTCTAAAAAAACGGTTTTATGCGCTTAAAATATGCAGTATAAAACGGAAAATATGCACTTAAAACTAAAAAAAAATATGATTTTAAAAGTCTCCTTAAAAAATCTACATCAAAAATGTAAATACAAAGTTTTAAGGGTTTAATTAAGAAATTATTAGTACAATCTACTATTTTGTCGCTTTTTCATAAATATGCACTTTTCAAACAGTTTCTGAATCAAGATCAATTTAACAACTACAAAAAAAATTTTTTTTATTCACTAAAAAAGTTTGTTACAATTTTTTAGCGAAATGTTTTTCCCGTTTTCGCCAATACATAATATGTTTATGCTTTTCTATCAAAATATGCAGTTTTTCGTAAAATATGCTCTCAAAACACCAAAATATGCCCTAAAAATATGTTTTTGTGCTAAAATATGCTCTTAATACTAAAATATGCAATAATATGCTGTTAAGAGCAAGATATGCTAAAATATGCTCTAACAAATCGATGCCAGATTTCTTAAATTGATCTAAAACGGATAAATAGCCGTATCTCAATACATTACATAGGAAAAAACATGAAATTGCATGTTTTTGGTTGACCTGCTAATAAAACAAGTTTCCAGAGATTTTGATTCACGGAATTTTGCATTTATTTTCCACGTATAATCTCGCGCTAAATCTGAAAATGATATATCGACAATTTTGCTTAAATTTCACCAACATTTTAAAAACAAGGTAGAGTGTTACATTCAGATGTTCCGAATCTTTTATACCCTGTAAGATGTAAAAATGTCTGCAAGTTTTGCACTTTTTCCCAAAACATTAAATCATGATAATGTATTCCTGAATATCTAATGTTATATTTTTTTGTCATTTCATGCAAAACGAATTGAAACACCGGTCGAGGAACACATTAAGTTCACATATGAGACATTCCACACCAAATGTCCCGCTACAGAAAAACATGGGTCCCGTGAATTTCTGAATAGGTTGTGTGGATAGCCCTATATGGAATGAAGAAAACTGCGTCTTTGGTTTTTAAATTTTTAAAAAACTAGGCTTAGGAGGCGTGGTCAAATATTTGAAAAATTGTCAAATTTGATCAATTTAAAACGGAATGCACCACAATCTGAAAATTTTATATTCTTGTATTGTTTTGTATGGGCTATCGACTAATTTTTTTTTTTTTTTAAATTTTCAGAAACTGGTCTGAAATTTTCCATTTTTTAAAAAAGTCCATTTATCAAAAATCCGGCCACTTTTTTTTAGTTTAGATGTTTGTCCATCCACACAAAAAATTCAGACACGCGTTTTTCGTTTTCTTTTTTTCAGAAAATCGCATTTGAATTTTAACTTTCATAACAATTTTGCAATTTGCTTGTATTTTCTTGTTTTAACATGGCGAATGAGTATTGAATATTTGCATAAATATTACTCATACGCTACGTTGAAACAAGAAAATACAAGCAAATTACTAATTTGTTATGAAATTCAAAATTCAGATCCGATTTTCTCGAAAAAACAAAATGAAAAACACATGCCTGATTTTTTTTTGTGAATAGACAAACAGCAAATCTTTAAAAATAATAAAAAAAGTATAAAAGTTAAATTCGACTTGGCCGAATCTATAAATACCCTCCACAATGCCCTTTTTAAAGGATAATAAATTTTTTAATGTAAAAAAAAAATTAACAATTTTCATTCGAAATATTTTATTTTGAGTAAAAATTTTTTTTTTTTTTGTCATTTTTGTAAAAAAAAAAAATAATTTACTAATTTTTTTTTTGAGTATAAAATTTTTTTCGAGTGTAATTTTTTTTTTTAGTGTAAAAATATTTCTGAGTGACAAAAATACTCTGTAAAGTAATTTTGTGGCTTATAAATGTTTTTAAAGTCTGTTTTTTTTAAAAACTCGGGTTTTTCAACACGTGAATTTTAGGTGAAACCAATCTGAAATTCAGGGTTTTGCTTATAACGTTTAAATCACTGGACCGATTTGAGAAACGACAAATATATATGCCACACTTGAGCACTCTCATAATTGTCGTTTGAAAGTTAGCGTGTGTTGCATTTCGTAAATTCATGAAAAACCCTTGCCGAAATTCAGTCTTTTGTTCATAACTTTTGAACCACTGTACCGATTTCGCTGGAATACAATTCCAACATGGCCAGGTAAATGCCCAACATATGTGCCAAACTTCAGGAGCCTCCGTAAAGTCCTTCAAAAGTTAGCGTGTTTTCAACAGACAGACAGACGGACGGACGGAGATCGCTAAATCATCTTAAAATCGATCGGGGATCATGAATATTTTTTTTTTTACTTTGAGCCAACACTCAGGGGATGCCCCCTACTAATGCAATGCATTGTGTTGGTATTAGGTAAATAGGTTATGAAGAGAAGGAAAAAAACAAAAGTGGCCAGATTTTTGATAAATTGACTTTTTTTAAAAAATGGAAAATTTCTGAACGGGTTCTGAAAATTTTCCAAAAAAAAAAAAAATTTATCGATAGCCTATACAACACTATATAAGAATGTAAATTTTTGAGATTGTGGCGCATTCCGTTTTAATGTGATAAATATTTAATCAAGGCAACTCGCCACAAATTTGTCCATTTTTCCAATATTTGACCACGCCTCCTAAGCACAGTTTTTGAAAATTTTAAAAAGCAAAAACGCAATTTTCTTAGTTCCTTATAGGGCTTTCCAAACAACCTATTTAAAAAATTTACGGGACACATGTTTTTCTGTAGCGGGACATTTGGTGCGGAATGTCTCATATTTAAGATGAAATCCCTTATATTTGTACGTATACGTAACGTAAAGTTTTAAAATTTAAATATTACTCATACGTCTTGTGTCTTTTTCTAGTATATTTAGCGTTTATTTGCTAAATATCAAGAAAAAAAGGAATTGGATTCAAATTTTTGAAAACCCAAATTTAATTTTCGTTATTTTTTGCGTTCTAAGAGACAATACAACTTGGCAATGCACATGTCAACACAACTTTTTGTTAGTAAAACATGTGGTGTGTAATTCATCATATCGTCGAACTATATTCAATAAATGCCAACTCTAAAAAGCTTACTTTTCAGGAGAGCTAAAAAACTAGTTATTTCGCATATTATTGTAAAAAATAAACAATGTACCATCCATAAGATGGTTTAAATATTCTAAATAATTTTCGCCTATGCCAAACATTTCATATTTTGCACTTGTTTGCGTATTTTTCAGAGATGGCATTTATTGCTATATCAAAAAACAAATATTTTTTTAGAGTTGGCATATTTTGTCGGAAAATAAAAAAATATTTTTTTTTTCAAAAATTTATATTAATTTTTTTTTTATTTTGTTATCCTAAGTACGGTAATTGCAAAAACTAAAAAAAGTTAAAAGTCTTTGGATATTTTTAAAAGTTACTAGCTCCGAAAACCTTTTAATCTCAGGGTGGACAACTTTGGCACTCTGTAACTCACGTTGTTTTGTATTGGTGTCACTCCAAACTAGCTATTTTGAAAGCTTATATCATTGACTATATTTGCCCCACTCATTATGTTTCAATCTGATAAATAGTTTAAATTTTTTTTTGCAAACACTATTTACCGATATTTTCAAAATGGTAACATCTCGAAAACTATCCATTCGATATTAAAATCTTTAATAGATTCGTGTTCAGAATGTCAATTGCAATAAGATATGTGGTCTAATTAAAAAAAAAAAATTTACAAAGGGAGTTGGCATTTATTTTCACCAAAAAAATGTGTACTTTGAGATAGCAAAATAACAAAAATGGATGTAAAACGACAAAAAATAATTTTTACCACAGATGGGTATTGCATAGGGAGGCTTTTTGCCATCGGAAACTCATTTCGGTCAAATTTGAGTTGGCATATTTTGAATATAGGTTCACGATATATACTTACAAATATTTCCTCAATAGAAAAAAATTATTAAAAAAATATAAAAAAAAATAAAATTGATTTATATTTATTTATTCAATACATTGTTGTCACAAAAAACAAATAAAAAAAAAATCTTATATTTATAACAGCCGTTAATGATGTCATTTGAAAATTTCCAATCGACAAAAAATTAATCATCACTGGCGTATTTTTTTTTATTTCATCTCAAAAAATATAATAACTTAATTAGAAAAACGTATTTCCACACTTAATTGAAAACTAATTAAATTAGTTCATTATTTGCACAACACAAAATGAAACGACAAAAAAATAAATAAATATTAAACAAACTCATACATAAAAGCCGCACACCGATCCGAACCGGCCACGCCTTCTATTTATTTAAACGTTTGAACGCAAAAAAGCATGAATACACCAGCCAATTCAAGGTTTTTCAAAGAAACGAAGCGTAAACTAGTAGCGCAGTAGCTCAATACCGTACAGCACATCACAGCAAGTAGTTAATAATATTTTTCAAATACAACATAAATTTCCATATGTGCATTCAAAAATTGAAAAAAATAATACGGGGGAGAAGAAATTGTGATGACATATTTAAAAATATTGAAAACAAAATACAGCAAATAATTTTAAGTTAAACTTGAAATTATAAAAGTTGTCACATTATGTATTTAATAATATTTCTTATAATATTTCTTAGTGTTCATAACACTGTGCAACAAATTTAGGGTCATCGCCTTGTGGGTTTCAAAGCTTCAACGCCAAATGAAAGTAGACCATCAAATAAACAAAATCACCAAAGGGTTTTGCAGAGGTTTCTTCGAATATTTTTTATAGCCCACTTAAATTTTTAAATTTTATTCATCAAAAGGCATTTGAAGATGTTAAAATATAATAAATGCACATCTGAGCTTAAAAATATATGTGGATGTTTTTATATGGCGGTTCTTTTCCTTAAACATATTTACCCACCAACTGCCATTTTAAGGCATCATTATAGTCCTCTTTCAAAAATGAAAATGAAAAATTTAATAAAAAGTCTATGACATTGCACTCAAAGAAAAACGGTTCATTATATTTATGTAACGAGTTCATAAATGTTTTTGTCATTTATGAAACTTTCATAAATATAACGAAATTGGATGACAAAAATTTATGAAATGCATTTCGTAAAATTTAATGATTTCATAAAAAAATACATAAAGCTTCACTATTTTTTTTTATAAAAGTGTCAAAAATTGGCTTTTTAGATTTTGACTTTGATAAAATTTATATTTAAGTTATTGTCCTTATAGGAAAAGTGTCACAGAAAAATGTCCATTAGAAACACAACCCAAAATTTTCAAAAAACTTTATGTTTTAGACTTTTTTCGGCATTTTAAAAATTTTTCTTCAAAAATCCAAGAAAAAAATGTGTACATGAATTAAACAATTTAACTTTTTTACCCTTCACTTACAATTAGTGGGGCGTATGAGGGTGCTGTGGCTTAGTGGTTAGCGCGTTGGACTACTAGCCAGCAAGCCTGGGTTCGATTCCCGGCTCAGGCAGAACAACATCTTTTTCAGATATTAATTAGTTCCTATTTATTACTAATATCTATCGCAGCACCCTCCTTCGTTGATAAATAGCACTAAAACGTCAACGAAGTAAAATAATAAAATAATGGCTATGAACCACAGCTTCAAAATAATTCGCCAGATTAATAACAGATGGCGATGCAACAACTGTACTCAAAATTATTAACACGCGCAATTGCAGTGTTGCCATACTGAAGCCCTTCTATCTTTCAAATCTTTCAGCTCTATTCTATCCCCTTTTCCGAAAGAATCAACACGGTTATATTAGTAATTGATAGGCAGCATTGCCAGAGTGTGTTTCTTTAAAAAAAAAAAAAAAAAAAAAACATTTTTTTTTAAATTTACATATCTGTACATATTACCACCATCTTCTCCTTGAACTAAAATGTAACTGATTTACGCTGGGTTTTTAAGATCTCAGTTACTCAGCCATTATATAAAATTTTGGCGGCACAGCTAAATTAAAATGCTAAATTCTAAAATTTTGGTTCTTAAAACAATAATAAAAAAAAAAAAAATCACATTTCGCCGGAAATCTGAATTTCAGACGACGTGAATTTCAGACGACTAAGTTTCAACTTAATCCACATCTCAAAAACCCGGGCTTAGTGAAACCATATTCTGATAATTTTTCTTCCAAAAATTTATAATTTTTGAGCAAGTTTTAAATTTTTTAAACATTTTTGATTTATTAAAGACATGATTGAAAATATTAATTAAATCAGACGGAAATACATTTAAAAAAAAAAATATTGGATTCTGAACTTTTGTTGCAAAGATTCTAGAAAAATATTCCGAAATTAAAAGTCTCACAATCAGTAGCGGTGTTCTATAACTCTCGAATCGAAAGATTTCTCACATGAAACAGGAAAAACGAAACGGAAACATCGTGAATCAGCACAAAACCTGACTTTTCGCATTCGACTGTTTCTGTAATTTTGTTATGCGGAAACTTTCTGTCAAATATGATTTTTTTCAAAATTATTGGAAAGATGCGAGAAAAACTTGCCAATGTTACGATTGTTGTTTAAAAAAAATTTGAAATTGCGTTTTTTTGGTGGTGATTTTTATTATTTTCTCGCCTTATTTATGTTTTTGACAGCTGATTTGGAATATTCCAATAAAAATGCTGCCGTTTTCGCATTGATATACAGAAACAACTTTTTTCCAGAATCGAGAAATGATGGAATTTTTTGTTTCATACTTTTCGATGCGAAAACTTTTCGAATAAATTACAGAACACCCCCACAGATTATGATTTAGATACAGTCATAGATTCTGCGATTTTATTGACATACAAATGTGACCGATTCTGAGACCGGAAAAGTCGCAGATATTGAAACGGAAAGTGTCACAGATTCTGAAACATTTTTCCTATGTAAAATGTCTCAGATTCTAATAGATTTATCTTATTTAAAAAGTCTCAGATTCTGAGACATTTTTAATATAGAAAATATGTCAGATTCTGATACATTTTTCGTACAGAAAAATTCTTAGATTCTGAAACATTTTTTCTATAGAAAAAGTCTCAGATTCTGAAACATCTTTCTAATAGAAAAAGTCTGAGACATTTTATTCTTTAGAAAAAGTCTCTAATTCTGACACTTTTTTTCTATAGAAAAAGTTCAAGATTCTAATATATTTAACCTATAGAAATTCTCAGATTCTGAGACATTTTTCTTATAGAAAAAGTCTTAGATTTTGAGAAATATTGCATGTAAAATAAGTCTCGGATTCCAAGACATTTTTCCAATAGAAAAAGTCTCATATTTTGAAACATTTTTCCTATATAAAAAGTTTTAGATTCTTCCACATTTTTCCAATAGAAAAAGC
Source organism: Pegoplata infirma (assembly GCA_963921195.1). Taxonomy (NCBI): domain Eukaryota; kingdom Metazoa; phylum Arthropoda; class Insecta; order Diptera; family Anthomyiidae; genus Pegoplata; species Pegoplata infirma. The sequence continues at coordinate 10,509,510 of OY992537.1, read as the reverse complement.
ATCAGATCCTAATACATTTTTCCTATTGAAAATGTCGCAAATACTGCGACATTATTCCTTTAGAAAAAGTCTTAGATTCTGGGACATTTATCCAGAAAAAAAGTATTAGATTCTGAAACATAAAAGAAAAGGTATTAGATTTGAGACATATTTGTTAAGAAAAAGTATGAAGTTCTAAAACATTTTTCTAAAAGAAAGAGTACCATATTCCGAGAAATTGTTTTCCTTTAGAAAAAGTTTCAGATTCTGAAACAGTTTTCCTATAGAAAACTTTTAAGATTCTGAGACATTTTTCCTACAGTTTATGAGTCCCCGCACAACAATGTCGGTGACGTTTTTTTCATACAAATTTGGCATGAAAAAACGCTCGACCGAAAACCGCTTGAATAAAATCAATTTTATTTTTGTGTCGGTTTCTCCCTCTCTTTTAATTTTTGATATTAAAATGTTGCCACATTTTCATAAATATTTCGATTATTTTCGATAAAGTAAACAAAAAAATGTGATCTCTAAAAACAAAATATATAAAATTGTAAAAAAAAACACAAAAAAACGAATTAATATGAAAAAATCATATTGATATTAAAAAAAATAATAAAAACAAATAAAAATGTGTAGAAAATGTGAAAAAAATGGTAAATATAAACGTTTGAGTGAATTTTCCGCTACCGCCTTTGTTTTGCGCCTATACTCTCTCATGACCGAAACCGTCAACCGCTCCGACATTGTTGTGCGGGGACTCTATATGGCTCTCCTATGTACAATGTACATATACCCTCTACCAGTGGCGTGCATTGTATTAGAGAAAGGCGTGTGAATGATCTTTGACTCATACTCATTTACGTTTACGACAGGAATTTTTGAATCACGCACACTCACTCACGAGCATAATTTTTCTACTCACACTCACTCACAATCACGTCAGTAAATTAAATAAAACTCAAAATCACGTACACTCACGCAAGCTTCACTAACACTCACGTTGACTGATACTCTCGAAACTCTTATTTATATAAAAAAAAAATCAAAAACTAAAATTTCCAAAATCTTTTAAAATTTTCAGCAAAATTTAAAGTTCAGCGAAATTTGTCATTTTTTTGCTTTTTTCGGGACGAAATCTTAAGTTAAGCCAAATTTTACAATTTTTTTGTTACTTTTTTTGGTACGAAATGAAATATGAAGAGAAAATAAATCACGAAAACTCTCGCAAAAAAATCGACTCACGCACACTAACTCACGTAAAAATTTTACTCACGCACACTCATTTACGCCATTTTTTTCTCCACTCACACCCACTCACAATCACGTGAGTAAAATTTAATTTAGTCACACTCACGCGTGATCAAGCTTGAATCACGTAGATTACGCTCTAATCTGCTCATGTGCCCAGCTATACATTTTCTACAAGTTTGAAATTCCATTTGTAACTCATCGAAATATCGGTCTAGGACCCCATAAAGTATATATTTTTTATCAGTGATCGATTCTAAGACCTTATAGCGATATCCGTCTGTCCGTCTGTTGAAATTGTGATCAAGGCTAAAGTTGTTACCTGTTTTTTTTAGCTGACCAATCTCAAATCTAAAAAAGTGTTGCCAACTTATGAAAATAGGCGCTTTCGGGAAATTACTAATAAATGCCGAACTAACAGGAATTTCGCCAAACGCAAAAATATGGGCCAGCTCAATTTAAATAGAGATTATTATATATGATTTTGACGGCCGCAAGTAAATACATCTACTTATAAACTACCCCAACGTTTTTACATTTTTGACAATATCGTACTTAACTAAGCAGAATTTGGACACGGCCGATTCTCCATAAAACCCTTCGAGCTGTATAAAATGTATATATACTTAAGTAGTTTCTTTTTAAGAAATGAGAAAATCCTTAAAATACGAAAAAAATCCGTTTTCCCCCTCCCCTTTGATCCGCTATATATGAGATGGTGTAGCTAAAAAAACAGATAACTCTTGTTTTGTTCCCCTCTTTCCCATATGCAAGTTTCAGGACTTTTGGAAAGTACCCTCTGAAAGACCTACCTTGTTAGTTCCAATATAAAAGTTTTGCCAGATATCCAGTTTTATAATTACAGGAAAATTTGTTGTAAATTTTACAACTTTTACTATATAGGGTATACAGGTTATAATAAGTTTGTGCTGATGTTTGTAACTACACGAAATATTGGTCCTAGACCAACTTTTAAGTATACCGATCGGCTCAGAATCTCTTTTTGAGTCAATTTAGCGATAACTGTCCGTATCTCTATGTAAATGGTGTAAACACGATACAGGTCGCGATTTTCACATTAATCTCTCAAATTTTATGAAAATATGTTTAACGCGTACTTTAATAACGTTATTACACCCGATTTTCATCGATTTTTGGACTTAGGCCCCATGAGAAAATTTTGCCCGATATTCTGGTAAAGGGGTTTATTGGCAACAATTAGAAGCCTATTTTACTCAAATTTGATTTGTGAGTGTTTTGTACACATTTTAAAGATTTGGCAAAATATATATCAGTCCGTGTTTGAACTTGGGATCCATATTCCTGGAATCTCTGGTGTAGTGTATTATAGGGTCGGTCTTGACCGACTATAATTTTCTTACTTGTCTGTTTAGTGTAATGTTGCCACCTGCAGCATAATAAAATAAAAATTGTATAATTATTATTTTTTTGGTTTGTTTCAGCCTTTTTATTATAAATTAAATTAAATAATTTGCTGTAGCTAATGTGGGTGGCAGTGATCGTCATGCAGTCTATCCTCTGATCATAAAAATCTTTATGATTTTTTTTTTCTACTTGTTTATTAGGTTTTTCGCTTCTGTTGCCTTAAAAATATATTTTTTTAATTTTAGCAAATGGTCACACGTTTGCGTAAGTCCAATAAGTTTTTTTTTTGCTGCCAATTGATATTACGTTGACATTAAGTTCATTTTTCAAAATTTGCCAAAATTTTAAATTTTTATATTTATAAACCAAACATGCTGCCAGCCAAGCTAGCCAGCCAGCCAACTAGCAGCAAACAGCAAAATTTCATTAATGCAATTCTGTTTGGCAAAAAAATAAGTAAGAACAAAAATAATGACAACAAATTAAAAAAAAATATCATAATTTTTGTTTGATTTTTTGCAGTTTCTGGGGGGGTTTTTCTTCAATTTCCCATTGACTATGTATGTAGATGATTTTGACACTTTTTTTGTGTAAAATCTTAACTTTTGATGTTTTAATAAGTCTTTTTTTCTTTTTTGATTTTATGGCTAGATTTAAGGTGTGTATTTTCTATATTTTTTTATAATTTCACTTATTTATTTTTGGCAATTTTTTTTCTGAGGTTTCTTTTTGCAGTGACAATTTCCTGTGTTGTTAGATGCCATGAAATTTTCTATTAATTTTCTTCATTTTAATATGTCAAGTTTATTTTGTATGGTTGCTTATGTTTATGAAATGAAATTAAATTTTAGTTTATTTTTGTGCAGTTTTATTATTTTTTGTTTGTTTGCTTTCTTTTTGAAATTGTGCCCGAAAGGTTAATTTGATTTTAGTAAATCAAGCGTATGATTTTTAGAAGGTTATCATGACGTTTATTAGTAAGATTTATTTTTATAAAAACGATTTTTAAAAATAATAATTATGATTTGAATGTACAGTACAGGAAATGATGATTACACTATTTTTGGTTATTTTTATAAAATGTTGTAATTTAAAGTCAGACCATGTGTAATTTTAAAATTGCTATTAATATAACGAACACACCTACAGTTTTCGCAAAATGTGGTGAGCCACCCTAGAGTGTCATTTTTCTTCAACTTTTGATTTTCTTGAAAATCTTGAAAATTTGTAAAATTACAAAAAAAATGTAAAACTACAAAAAAAATGTAAATTTCGATCGAAAATTTTTTGTTTAAAAACAAGGAAAACTGTCAAATATTAGTAAAATTGGGTTACGATACTTTCTTTCTTTTACTACACTCAAAAAAATAAACTGGTAAAACGCCTGGTAAAATGCCTTGTAATCCCGTTCTACCAATATTTAACAATTTTCCTTGTTTTTTAACAAATCTTGTACTTTGCTCTTGTACTTTGCTCAAACGAGAACTACAGTTTTATTGGTAATTTTACAAGTTTATTTTCGTAATTGTATTCTACCATTTTGGAAAGTTATTTTACAAAAAAAAACTGTAATTTTACAACGAAGTTTTTATTACGAGGATTCTAGTTGATTTACAAAAAAACTTTATTTTACAAAAATTATGTTATACGACGATTTATGTTGTTTAACAAAAAAACTTTTTTTTTTGTATTTTATTTTTTTTATTGAAAAATATTTAAAAAAAAAAGTTGACAAAATTTTGAAAAATTTATTACGAGGATTAATTTAGGGAGGAGTAGTTAATTTACAAAAAAAAACAGTTATTTTACAAAAAATGATTTTATTACGAGGATTTATGTTGTTAACAAAAATTTTTTTTGTAAATTTACCATTTTTTTAAACATCTTTACCATTTTTTCTTGTCAGTTTACCATTTTTTTTTTTTTTGTATTTTTCCGGTTTTAAAAAAATATTTTTACCAATAAAATTGGTTATTTTACCAATTTTTGGTGCATTCAAAATTACGAGAACTTTACAAGATTTTTTTTTTGAGTGTAGTAATTTGACAAGTTTTTTTTGGTGTTTATGAATTGTCAGTGAAAAAAAGTTAAATTCCCGAGTAAAAATAATTTAATATGATCTTATATACTTTTATATAGTCATATTATTTGATATATGATCATGTGTGACACTATGTATTGCAAGATAAAATTATATAATAAATTTTGATGTGGGATTTTTTTAAGATATCGCCATACATAACTTTATGTTGTAACATCTGGTCCTACCCGAGTAAAAAAATTGATATGACACAATATATAATTTAATATGGGTTCGTGTCTATTTTGATATAATCTTATACGAAAAATGGTTTCATAAGATTTGATCAAATAATATCTAATAATATCAGTTTATATAACTTTATATCGACTTTGATACGAGTTTTGGTCTAATCCAATGATATAAAATTATATCCAATTATATTAAAATTTATACAATTTTATAAACCGGATGTTTTTTTTTAGTTTTTAATAAAAAGTTGAAAAATTAAAATAATAAAAATAAGTTGTTCTTGAAAAAAACTTAGAAAAATTTCAAAAAATGGAGTCATGTTAAATTTTATATAAAACACTTAGAAAATATTTTCAAACAAATTTGTGTTTGGAAAAACTTAGAAAAATTTTAAAAAATTGAGTCATATAAAATTTTATATAAAACACTTAGAAAATATTTGCGACAAAAAAAAAATGTTCCTTGAAAAAAACTTAGAAAAATTTTAAAAAATGGAGTCATATATAATTTTATATAAAACACTTAGAAAATATTTGCGTTAAAAAAAATGTTCCTTGAAAAAAACTTAGAAAAAATTTTAAGATGGAGTCATATAAAATTTTATATAAAACACTTGGAAAATATTGGAGATAAAAAAGTGGTGCTTGGAAAAAACTTAGAAAAATAAACAAATATGAAGTCATATGAAATTTTATATAAAACACGTTGCAAATATTTTCGATAAAAATATGTTCTTGGAAAAAACTTAGAAAAATTAAAAAATAATGGAGGCATATAAAATTTTATATAAAACACTTAGAAATTTGGAATGATGCATGGGACCAGATGTTGCAACATATAATTATGTATGGCGATATCTTAAAAAAATCGCACATCAAAATTTATTATATAAATTTATCTCGCAAGACATAGTGTCACACATGATCATATATGAAATAATATGAATATATAAAAGTATATAAGATCATATTAAATTATTTTTACTCGGGTATGCATCATTTTAAATTTCTAAGTGTTTTATATAAAATTTTATATGCCTCCATAATTTTTTAATTTTTTTAAGTGTTTCCAAGAACATATTTTTATCGCAAATATTTTCAAAGTGTTTTATATAAAATTTCATATGACTTCATATTTTTTTATTTTTCTAAGATTTTTCCAAGCACCACTTTTTTATCACGAATATTTTCTAAGTGTTTTATATAAAATTTTATATGACTCCATCTTTTAAATTTTTTCTAAGTTTTTTTCAAGGAACATTTTTTTATCGCAAATATTTTCTAAGTGTTTTATATAAAATTTTATATAACTCCATTTTTTAAAATTTTTCTAGGTTTTTTCCAAGGACACATTTTTTTGAAAATATTTTCTAAGTGTTTTATATAAAATTTAACATGACTCCATTTTTTGAAATTTTTCTAAGTTTTTTTCAAAGAACAACTTATTTTTATTATTTTAATTTTTCAACTTTTTATTAAAAACTAAAAAAAAAAACATCCGATTTCTAAAATTGTATAAATTTTAATATAATTGGATATAATTTTATATCATTGGATTAGACCAAAACTCGTATCAAAGTCGATATAAAGTTATATAAACTGATATTATTAGATATTAATCGATCAAATCTTATGAAACCATTTTTCGTATAAGATTATATCAAAATAGACACGAACCCATATTAAATTATATATTGTGTCATATCAATTTTTTTACTCGGGTTATTTTGGAAAAAATTTACAAAAAAAAAAAAAAAAATTTGACACATTTTGAAATGGCGACATTTTGAAAACTGTTCGACCGATTTCAGAAACAATAACACAGGGCAACACTTTTTTTTTGCCCGGGTTCTGATAGCTAATTTTGGGTAATTGGGGTACGCTGATTTCAAATCTGCATTCCACACCAAATGTCCAGCGAAAAAAAACACGTGTACCATAAACTTCTGAATAGCTTGTATGGATAGCCCTATATAGAACTTAGAAAATTGCGTTTTCGGTTTTTCAATTTTTCAAAAACTGGGCCTAGGAGGCGTGGTCAAATATTGGAAAATGGTCAAATTTGTGGCGAGTTGCCTTGATTAAATATTTATCACATTAAAACGAAATGCACCACAATCTTAAAAATTTATATTCTTATATAGTTTCGTATGGGCTATCGAATAAAATTTTTTTCCAAGAAAAATTTTCAGAACCCGTTCTGAAATTTTCCATTTTTTAAAAAAAGTCAATTTATCAAAAATCCGGCCACTTTTTTATCTTTTTATACCCTCCACTCTAGTGATAGAGGGTATATATAAGTTTGTCATTCCGTTTGTAACACCTCGAAATATTGGTCTAGGACCCCATAAAGTATATATATTCATGATCCTCGATCGATTTTAAGACGATCTAGCGATGTCCGTCCGTCTGTCTGTCTGTCTGTCTGTTGAAAACACGCTAACTTTTGAAAGACTTTACGGAGGCTCCTGAAGTTTGGCATATATGTTGGACATTTACCTGGTCAGGTTGGTATTGCAATCCAGCGAAATCGGTCCAGTGGTTCAAAAGTTATAAGCAAGTGAGTGAATTTCGGCAAGGGATTTTCTGGAATTTACGAGATAAAACACACTGTAACTTTCGAACGGCAATTCTGAGGGTGCTGAAGTGTGGCGTATATATTTACCGTTCCTCTGGTCCGGTTCGTTTAAAATTCCAGCCAAATCGGTCCGGCGGATCAAAAGTTATTAGCAAAACCGTAAATTTCAGATTAGTTCACCTTAAATTCACGTGTTGAAAACCGGTTAAACATGTTTTAAAAACATTTGTAAGTCAGAAAAATATTTTAAAAGGTATTTTTGTCACACAAAAATATTTTTACACTAAACCAAAAAAAAAAAATACACCTAAAAAAAAAGTTTACACTAAAAAAAAATTTTACACTCAAAAAAAAAAATTGGTAAATTATTTTTTTTTTTTTTTTCAAAAATTAACAAAAAAATTTTTTTTACACTAAAACAAAAAAAAAAAAATACACTCAAAAAAAATTTTACACTCAAAAAAAAATTTAGTATTTTTTTTTTTTTTCAAAAATTAATAAAAAAAAGTTTTTTTACACAAACTAAAATATTTCTAACCAAAAAAAAGTTTACACTTAAAAAAAAATTTTACACTCAAAAAAAAATTGGTAAATTATTTTTTTTTATTTTTCAAAAATTAACAAAAAAAGTTTTTTTACACTAAAACAAAAAAAAAATACACTCAAAAAAAATTTTACACTCAAAAAAAAAATTAGTAATTTGTTTTTTTTTTTTCAAAAAGTAATAAAAAAAAGTTTTTTTACAGAAAGTAAAATATTTCTAACCAAAAATGCTTTTTTTTTACGCTAGAAAATTTACTATCACTTAAAAAGGGCATTGTGGAGGGTATTCATAGATTCGGCCAAGTCGAATTTAACTTTTCTACTTGTTTTTAATTTTTTTTTTTTTAAGTTTAGATGTTTGTCCATCCACACAAAAAAAATCAGAAATATATTTTTCGTTTTTTTTCGAGAAAATCGCATTTGAGTTTTAAATTTCATAACAATTTTGTAATTTGCTTGTATTTTCTTGTGTCAACAGAGCGTATGACGAATATTTATGCAATTAATATTACTCATTCGCAACTTTAAAACAAAGAAATACAAGCAAATAACAAAATTGTTATGAAATTTAAAGTTCAAATGCGATTTTCTCGAAAAAAAAGATGAACGTGTTTCTGATTTTTTTTGTGTGGATGGACAAACATCTAAACTTTTAAAAAAATAAATAAAAAAGAAAAAAAAAAGTGGCCGGATTTTTGATAAATTTACTTTTTTAAAAAATGGAAAATTTCAGAACGGGTTCTGAAAATTCTCCAAAACAAAAAATTTTAATCGGTAGCCCATACAAAACTATATAAGAACGTAAATTTTTGACATTGTGGTGCATTCCGTATTAATGTGATAAATATTTAATCAAGGAAACTCGCCACAAATTTTACCATTTTTCCAATATTTGACCACGCCTCCTAAGCTCAGTTTTCAAAAATTTGAAAAACCAAAAACGCAATTTTCTTAGTTACATATAAGGCTATCCAAACAACCTATTCAGAAATTTACGGGACACATGTTTTTCTGTAGCGGGACATTTGGTGTGGAATGCCTCATATACTGATTCCAAAACTGCCCTTCGTTTTTTTGAGTCATCTTTAGTTTTTGAGATATTCACAGAAAAAAATATGGGGAAAAACAATTTGAGTAATCACTTGTTTAAATTTAAAAAAAGTTTTGAGTAATTTTTTAATTGACGCAATTAAAAATTTACTCAAAAATTTAAAAACAAATTGAGTAAATAATTTAATAAGAATTTAATAGCTTTTTTAATTTTTTTTTGGAATTTTCTTAGTTTTTTTAATTCTCGTTCAGTTTATAGTTTTTTGTATATATACATGAAAGTTTGTAATCATATTTATAAAATTTTTTTATGTCTTATGACAAAAATATATTTGGTAAAGTTTGAAAAAACATTTTTTTTTTTTTTTAAAAAAAATATGAAATTTTTTTAAACTTTGTTTTTTTTTAGAGTAGAAACAGAATAAGCCCGGCACGACTTTTTCCATACGGTTTGGCAGATTAAACCGGTGGCCGGCGCCGAAGTGAAATAAAACTTGTTCTGTTTTTAAAAGGTGGTGCTTCTTGTTCAGTTCCTGCACTTAATAGTTAATAGTGTCAATTAAAAATTTACTCAAATTTTTTTGGCAAACATTTAATAAATTTTTATTAAAAATTTACTCAATACTATTAAATCGTTTACTGGTGGAAAATTGAGTAATTTTTTACTCAATAGTATTAAAAATTTACTCAAATTTTTTTTTTATTTCTTTCTGTGTTGCTAAAATAAAATTTTAAAATTCTCACTTATGCCAGAATTCGATATAAAAAAATTTTGTAGTTTCATGTTATAATCTTTATTTTTAAGAGAGGTGCCACGCCCCTTAACCTAATCTTGCCTATATTTTCTACAAAGTTAAGCAAACAAAAATTAGCATCCTGTACTCAAATTTGTTGAAAAATATTTTTCAGGAGCCAAATTAAAGCATTTTGTTGTTTTGGGTTACATGGCCCACGCCACCTACCCACACCACACATTCCTTAGAACTATTCCCAAAATCAGGTAAGCATATGATGTAAATATAAGGTCAATCACAAGAGCGGTTTGGCTGGAATGATGAAAAGAATTTTTCGAAATTAACTTGCGTCATAACTCGACTACTAAAGCTGTCAGAAAAAAGTTAATACCAGTTTTGGAATCCTCGCATACAATTTAGTTAAGTTCCTGATTAAAACTCAGTCTCTCAAATAAGTGTTGGAAATTATAGCCTTGCAAAGTTGGTAAAAACGCACCTTTTTGACTCTTTATTTGCTTCGCGAACGCGAGCTGATGGAACAAATCGGATAACAGATTCGGAATCAGCACACTAAACTCCATATAAATCAGTTGTCAAATGTCAGGCAAATTGAAAAAGGTAATTTTTTGTGACCCTGTGTAATTGATATTCGTATTCAGCATTCAAAATTAATATAAATAAGGTATTGCAAGATAGTTCCCCAGTTGGAAAATGTGTCACTGAGGAAATTTCCTCAGTGATTCCTTGAGGAAATGTCTTCAGGTTCTGACAAATCATAGGTAATCTTTGATGAAATGTCCTAATATGTCTGCACTGAATGTTTGCTTTAAGAGTGTTGACAATTCCTCTAAGATGTCTAAAAGGAAATGTCTTCAGAATAGCAGCATATAAAATAAGAATTTTAAATCTTGGCAACTCTTCAATTTCCAACAAAAAGATGGCAATATTATTGATTTATTTAAAATAAAATCAAAATCTAACAAGTAGAATAAAAGTAATAAATAAATTTTCTAAATAAAGTTTGGAACAAGTAGTTAGGTGTGGGACTAATAAACTGGAGGTTCCAGGTTCAAATCCAGATGGGACTGAAAAATGCGAAAAGTTTTTTCTAAATATGAGAAAGATAACTTGTAAAGGAAAATGGATAAAAGTAAAAACTAAAGGAAATACGAAAATTTTTTGTATTTTCGCATGACCTACGTCAGACATTTCCCCAAAGAAGTCTTAGGTGATATTTCCCCAGAAGGTCAGCCCTGACCACTGCTGACTTTCAGTGAGGACATTTTGAAAATTTGTATGAAACTGTGCTCAACCCAGTACATAGAGATGTCTTGTGGATGTCAGCAGTGACTCTGACATGTCACCGCTCCGTCACTGAGGATGGTTTTAGGACGTTGCCAACTGGGTAACGGCTTCCGAGAAAAAAAACACAAAAAACTGCCAAAATTTTGAAAAAATCAAATATTTGGCTATCTAACAAACTTTGAAAATTTATTGCTCAACAATACGAAAAAACACCTCTCTAAAATTTTTACAGCGTTAAAAGGGCATTCTAAACTTCAAAACAAAATTTTGCTTTTGGAAATCCATGGTGTCCTTCACAGGAAAAAAGGACCTTCAAATATGTTGAAATTTTTTTTTTTTTTTTTTTAATTTTAAATCTTCATAATTTTATCTACAATATTGTTAATATAAGTTTTTTCGTACGACGGTTTCCGAGTACAAAAATATTAAAAAACTGTCTTAAAGTCAATATTGTCCAAAAAGCGCTTTTTTAAACGCCCATATCTTCCAAAGTATTGATTCAAAAAAAAGTAGTTTTTAATCATTTACAAAGCTCTATCAAATAACCAAAAATAAACAAAATCGGTGATCCGTCAGTTTTATTTTCCCATGGATTTGCTCATATACTATATTATTGATCGATTCTAAGACATTCTAGCGATGTCCGTTTGTCGATATAATAGACTTCCGAAGTTTGGCGCGAATATGTCTTATGGTCATATGCTGGTTAGGTTCGGAAATGGGCAAAATCGCACCAAGGAGAAAAAAAATCCCCCTTGTAGAACTAAACCAACCTCAGAAAAACCGGGTACTATATGGTCAAGACCGACCATATAATACCCTACACCAGTGTTTCCGGGAAAATGGGTCCCAACTCCAAACATGGACCGATTGAGTCTATCTCTTCTTAAATCTCTAATAAGTGTAGAAAACACTCACTAACCAAATTTTATTGAAATAGGCTACTATTTGTTGCCAATAACCCGTTTAAGTGAATATCGGGAAAAATTTTCATAAGTCCAAAAATTATGTGTTTATAATCAGATTTGATTGGGTTATTAAAGTATGCGTGAAAAACACACAAACTAATTTTTTAATAAAATATTTTCATGAAATTTTAGCTATTTATGTGAATATCGGCAGGGTGGTTTTAATGGGGCTACAAAAATAACTGGTCCGATTTCTTTAAAATTTAAAACGGTGATTTGTAAATACAAATACCTGTTAAATTTTGAAAGGATAAATATTAAAATACTGTTGTGAGGGTAATTTGATCCATATTTAAAGGGGACGTTTGTATGGGGGCTTTGTCAAAACATGGATCGATTTTTTTTACAATTTCAATAGCGTCCTTGGGTCAAATCGGTTAAAAATTGCACAGCATTTACATGGACGGACAGACAGACGGACGGACGGAGGGACGGATATTGCTAAATCGACTCAAAGTTGGTCTAGGACCAATATTACGCGTAGGTACAAACATAAGCACAAAGTCATTATACCCTGTACCACAGAGTGGTGTAGGGCATAATTACCATAAACCGGCACGTATCGTGCAAATTTTCTATTTCAATTTTAAAAGTAGACATGTCTGTCGTTATTGTGTATGTGTTCCCATGTCGGATCTGTTCGGATCTTTAATAGATTTTATCCAATGAAAATCGAAAGTAGCAGTAAAATGTTGTTGTATGAAAAACCCACTACAGTCATCAGGTTTTTAGAATTTTGCGCTAAATATGAATTCAGACATATAAAACCTCATTTATGCGTCATTTCAAAAATAAAAAATTTTTAAAATATACCGTTTACTTAAAAAGTTATTCAGCTTTAAAGTAAAGGTATAAAATCAATTATTATTTTGTTAAAAAATAATCATGACTAGGGATGCGATTTTCATGCACTAAAAAATCGAAAATATGCGCTTAAAATATACGCTACAGGGGCCCCTGTAGGTTAGTTGGTAGCGTGCTAGCCTATGAAACAGGGGGTTGTGGATTCGGTAAGGCTGATATATTTCAATTTGTGTTTTTGCTAATTTATGCCAAAATATGCAAAAACATGCACATAAAAGTTGGAAATATGCACAAAATATGCATTTTAAACCAAAAAATTCAAAAATATGCATTTTTACCAAAAAATATGCTAAAATATGCAAAAACAAATCGATGCCTTTTTAACGAAAATTTCTTGATTCGGAAAGATAATTTGTCGATATCGTTTTTAGACAATCGGTAAAAAATATGCATTTGCATGGAAATCACATCCCTAATCATGACTTTACTCGCATTACTCGCATTTATTAAAATCGAAATACGTTTCTACCCAGCAAAATTTTCGGTTGCAAAGAACCGATTGTGGAACAACTTACACTTCCCTAGAACCTGTTCTAATTCTTGTGCAACACCGATTCTTTTTACAAAGGGATTGTCCCAAAAGCAACAGGTGTTTGTAAGCAAAATTAGAACATATTTATGTTCCTCGGAATCGGTTCTAGAAGTAAAATTTGGAACAGAAATAAGAATTGAAGAAATATATTGAATTGCATTAATTTATTTAACAAAGATAAAGACAATCATATATAAATGAAATATTTACATTTTTTTACCACACATTTATCCTTTTTCGCCTCCAAAGTTGCATTTTGGGCCTTTCAATAATGACATACCAGAACATGGATTTTCTGCAAACAAAAATAAAAAAACCAGAGACCATAACAGTTATGAGATTTATTGAAAAAAATCAAATTTAACTGTTCAAAAATATTTTTTCAAATACAAATTAAAAATAACAGTTTGAAATGATTTATATAAATATCTGTTCAAAATAACAGAAATAAAAAACTTTTATTTTTTATAACTGTTATTAAAAACTCTTTGAGCCTTAAAAAACTCGAGTTATTAAAATAAAACAACATGAACGCATGCAGAAAAATCCTATTGATATCTAATACTTCAATCATTGATTTAAAGATATAAACTTTGATTGATTTTTTTAAAAATAACTGTTATAACAGTTATTTAATCAAATAAATATAAAATAAAAGTTATTTTAGATTGTTTGAACAAAAAGTTTTTAATAACTGTTATTTTTTACTGTTATTGAAAAAATCAAAAAAATAAATGTTATTGCAAATTTTAACACGGGACATCTTTAGAAGTCTTTTCATATATAAAATGCTAAGTTTGGACAACATTCGTTTCATGATTTTTTTAAAACAAAAAGACGCATATAACTGTTATATTTGGTCTCTGAAAAAAACATAATATTATTAGTATTTGACCCGACCCAGACAATGAAAATTTAATTTACTCACCTTTGTTTCAACAATTTTCACGACTATATATGCTATTTTAATAGAATTTCGTGTTTTTTCTTTGGTTAACAAAAATAAATTGATATTTAATTTTTAATTTTTTTGACACATAATTTTTTTTTAATTCCTGAGAACCAAAATGTTATGAAACTTTGATTGTAGAGAACAAGCTTCACTATAATTTTCACTTAACTTGTTCTGAACAATTAAAGTGTAATAGTGCATGGTTACCGAAGAACCTGTTCTAGAACAAGTGTTGTCAGAATCGATTCTGAAAAATTTTCCTGGGTAGACTCTTAAAAGTGTTTTCTTTCATATCTTAGTTTTAAAACTTTTTCAAATGCGCGAAAAAAAATTTAATTTTGTACTCCTAAAATTAAAAATCTTACACTATGCGTAGTGAAAGTATTATGTAGTTGAAAATTAAAATTTTTGCAATTACTCAAAAACAGGATCAGCTACACTCAAAAAAATGCGTTAGTAGATTTACTAATTTTTTTTTGCTAATGCTAGTTAGCTAACTTTTAGCAAATTTTTAGTTGAGATTAGCATGTTAGCAAAAAATTCTTGTAAACTTCATTTAGCACATTAGCAATTTTAAACAAACTTTGAACTAATTTCTTTTGCTAAATTTGAAATTGAGTTGACAACATTTTTATAAGATTTTTTGCTAACATTAGCAAAAATAAATGGTAATTTTTTTTTTATTTTCAGAAAATTTAAAATGGCGCTATCTCGGAAACTAAGCCAGATAGAGCAAAATGGAGGGCATTTTTGGTTCTTAGAATCTCCATACTTTCGCGGGTCCTCTTCACATGTGTGGACCCTAACAGGACCTAACTTTGGATCCAAAAAAGTTAGCATTCCCGAAAATTTTAAAATGCTCATATCTCGGTAAATATTGCCGACACAACAAAAAGTCCAAAAGAATTTTTGTAGCTCTCAACACGTAGAACCAAAATAACCGCAAAATAACCAAAAGCTCTCCGAGTAATATTTTTGAAGTTATCGAGTTTTTTAATTCTCAAGACCCCAGTGATCCCCTAAAATCACGTATCTAGGTTTACAAGCTTTTTTTGCTAACTTTCCAATTTTTGTTTTTTGAGTGTAGGATTTTCGTTTTCGTGTTTTAAAGGTCTTAATAAATGGGAATAAAATGGCATCACCCGATTACGTATAAACTAGCTTGAAGAGGGATGTGCATTTTATCTTTTATATCCAAATTTTATTAATAAAGGGTAATGATTCGTTCCCAGCTCTGGTTGGGAATTATATTTCTAAATAAAGTGTTAATTATTTTTACAGTAAAATCAAAAACTTACCACCCAAATCCAGTTATTGGCATTGCAAATATAACAATTGCAATTACCATAAATAACCGCATATCTTAACGGTGCAAACACAACGCCACAAATTATTTAATTAATATTCACAATTTTAACAAAGTGAATAAAAGTTAAACTTTTAATAATAATAATAAATTATAATAATAATCATTTAATAAGAAATTAAACACGCGATTGCTGATGATTGATGACAATATCTTAACTAGATCAAAAATCTAATACACAGCTTAAGTAGTTTTATCTTCAAACCCAATGAGAATTGTAATTAGGTGTTTAAGGAATTGTTACCAGATGTTGACACTTTTTTGATAAAATTAAACATGTTGCTGAGATGCTGCTTCTTGCTGTTGAAAATGATGTTTATGTTGTTGTACACTTTTAATTATTTCAATTATTTAATTAAAATTAATTATTAATTCTTGTAGCATTTATTAATATTTTTTTGTTGTTTTTATATTTAATATCCCAAAAAAAACGCGTCAATTTTGTTGTAAAGACTCACGCGTACTGATTCGTTCTTTGGAAAGTTAATATTAAATACGTTTAATGTGTCTGCCTTTTAGTTTTTTTTTATTTATTTTTTTTAATACGAAGGAAGGAGTTGATTCTTTTTTCCTTGGTTTTATTTTTTGTTTTTTAATTTTTTGTATCTTATGCTGCTTATGCTCTTTGGTGATTTCATGGACTTTTTCCCTGGACAAACGAAAGGGAAACGGTGTTAAGGTAAAAACTAAAAAAAAAATACGAAAATCACATAAAAAATAGTTTTAAAAGCCGCTTTGAAAATGATGGGAACTTTTTTTTACTTAAAGTGCTCTTGTGTTTAAAGGATTTTTTGTTTGGTTTAAGACAAAAAAAAATATAAAAAATATTGTGTTTGCTTCTTTTTTTTTATTTTTTTTTTTTTTTGTTAAACTTAATTTGTATGGGAGAAGTCTTAAAGGGATTTTTATTTTTTTCAAAATTGCGAATTTTTCGTTATTGTAAGCTGCTATTTAAGCCAACCTTTGGATTTGTTTTTGTACGGTTACACTGTGGGTTGTTACTTTTTGATTTAATTTTTGTAAAAAAACAAAAAAAAAACTAAAAGCGTGAATAATTCAATTTATTAAGGTTTAAATTAAACTAGTTACTTGTTGTTTTAAAATTGTTTCTAAAGAACTTTATGTTTGTAAAATAAATGCAACAGTATTTTTGCAATCGCTGTTTTTTTTTAAATGGTGATATCTCGAAAACTTAGCGAGATGGAGTTAAGCGAAAAACAATTTTCAAAATTAATTGTTTAAGGCAAGGCCATTAGGAGTCGGTCACTACCGACCACGGTTTCACGTAGCAACGTATCTTGGAATTTGTAAAGATGGGTCCCAACTCAAAAAAAAAATTGTAATCTTTACCGAATGGATTCTAGCAAAAACTCCCCCTCTTTCACAAAACTAAGATACAAAAAAATTCAATTTAATTCGGGTTCCAGTTGGCAATGTCCTCGAGCCATCCTCAGTGACGGCGCGGTTACATGTCAGAGTCACTGCTGACATCCACAGAACATCTCTATGCACTGAGTTGAGGACAGTTTCATATAAATTTTCAAAATGTCTTCACTCAAATCAGCAGTAGTCAGGCATGCTGACTTTCTGGGGACATGTCACCTAAGACTTCTTTGGGGAAATGTCTGAAAAAAATTTCGTATATCCTTTAGTTTTTACTCTTGTCTCCTTTATAAATTATCTTTCTCATATTTAGAAAAACCTTTTTTAGGTCCCAACTGGATTTGAACCTGGAACCTTCAGTTTATTGGACCTACACCTTACTACTTGTTCCAAACCTTTATTTGAAAATTGTTTGTCTATTTATTTCTATTATACTAGTACTTGTTAGATTTTGATTTTATTTTCAATAAATCGATAATATTGCTATCTCTTTCTTGGAAATTGAAGAGTTGCCTAGATTTAAAATTCTAATTTAATATACTGCTATTCTGATGACATTTCCTTTTCGACGTCTTAGAGGAATTGTCTAAGACAATTCCTTGATGACATGTCCTAACATTGTTCAGTGCTGACAATGTTAGGACATGTCATCAAGGATTACCTATGATTTTCCAAAACCTGAAGACATTTCCCCAAGGAATGACTATGTAAATTTCCTCAGTGACACCTTTTCAAACTGTGGTAAGACCCAATAAAAACAAGTAAAAAAGTTAAATTCGGCCTTGCCGAATGTAGTGATACCCTCCACAATTTCTTAAAGGTTATTGCAAAAACTTTATTTAAATGAAAATTACTTTTGAAAAAAAAAAAAAAAAATTTTTGAAAAAAAAATTTGTAAAAAAAAATCTACGATTTTTTTTTTGGTTTAAAATATGTTTGTACTTGTTTAAATACCATTTGGTGTTATATTATGTCAACATAAGTCAACCAGCAGCCGAATTAAAGCATTTTGTATTTTTAGGTTGTGTTGAACATACCAAAATTTTCGAGGTGTCCTTACATTTTTTTCTTTCATAACTTTTGAACCGCTGAACCGATTTCGCTCAAATGCAATACCAAACTGCTTAGGGCAACAAGTAAATATGCTAAGTCTTTGGCATATCTGTTTAATAATTTAGCCGTGATCACCATTTCCACAGACGGACATCGCTAGAATGTCTTAAAATCGATCACTGACCAATAATATATATTCATTATGGGGTCTTAGACCGATATTTCGATTAGTTACAAACGGAATGACGGACTTATATATGAGGCATTCCACACCAAATGTCCTATATGGAACTAAGAAAATTGCGTTTTTGGTTTTTCAATTTTTCAAAAACTGGGCTTAGGAAGCGTGGTCAAATATTGGAAAAATGGTCAAATTTGTGTCGAGTTGCCTTGTTTAAATATTTATCAAATTAAATCTCAATCTCAAATATTTACATTTTTGTATAGTTTTGTTATTTTTAAAAACATTTTTTTAAAGTTTACATGTTTTTCTATCTACACAAAAAATTCAGACATTTTTAGTTTTTTTTTTCGAGATAATCGGATTTGAATATTAAATTTCATAACAATTTTGTAATTTGCTTGTATTTTCTTGTTTTAACGTAGCGAATGAGTATTAAATATATGCAAAAATATTACTCATACGCTCGGTTGAAACAAAAAAATGCAAGCAAATTAATAAATTGTTATGAAATTCGAAATTTAAATGCGATTTTCTCGAAAAAAAAAACGAAAAACACATTTCTGAATTTTTTTTGTATGGATAAACAAACATCTAAACTTTATAATTTTTTTTTTTTAAACAAAAGTAGCCGTATTTTTGATAAATTGACTTTTTTTAAAAAACGGAAAATTTCAGAACGGGTTCTGAAAATTTTCAAAAAAAAAATTTAATCGATAGCCCATACAAAACTATACCAGAATGTAAATTTTTGAGATTGTGGTATATTCCGTGGTAATTTAATAAATATTAAAACGAGGCAGCTCGACACAAATTTGACCATTTTTCCAATATTTGACCACGCCTCCTAAGCCCAGTTTTTAAAAAATTTAAAAACCAAAAACGCAATTTTTTAGTTCCATATATGGCTTTCCATACAACCTATTCCGAAATTTATGGTACACGTTTTTTTCGCTGGACATTTGGTGTGAAATGCCTCATGTACCAAAACTTTGGAGGTGTCCTTACATATTCTTTAATAACTTTTGAACCGCTGAACCGATTTCGCTCAAATGCAATACCAAACTGCTTAGGGCAACAACTAAATATGCTAAGTCTTAGGCATATCTCTTTTATACTTTAGCCGTGAACACCATTTCTACAGACGGACATCGCTAGAATGTCTTACAATCGATCACTGATCAAAAAAAAAATATATATTGTGGGGTCTTAGACCGATATCTTGATGAGTTACAAACGAAATGACAAACTTATATATACCCATTATGATTAATTGTAAGTGGAGGGTATAAAAATTAATTTTGAATGTATTTTATATTGTATGGAATTGGGCACATTTTTAAACGCGAATAACACGAAAATGAAACAAACTACAGCATTTTAGATGGCAGATTTGGATTCTATAGGTCCATATATTATATATAATTCGCCCTTGGTTTTTGACATTAACGCAATAATGTCTAACAGTGGAGCGGTTACAAATCGCATTTTTTAAATTTCATATCTCGAAAACGAAAAGCTATTGAGAGATTTGGACTGCTGATTTGGAATTACGAGGTCCATGGAAAATGGTTACTACAAAAAGTTTTGATGGCTGATTCGGATTTAAGAGGTCCATTTACTTTAAAGTTTGCTGTTTCCGACTTTAGAAAACGTTACAGTGGAAAGCAGATTTGGAATCAGGAGGTCCAAATCTATTAAGTCCATATATTTAAATTTTAAATTTTGAAGATTTTTTTTGCAATTTTTTGCAAAAAGTGCTCGTTCGAAGACTTTGGGTTTTGTTGCTTAATTCTCACGCATACCAAACACATATTCAAAAAAAAAAAAAAAATATGGTATTAGCACTTTTAGTTTACAGCAGGCTTGGACCAACCGTGGGAGTCCTGCGTTACTTTTAAAATTAGACACCAGCCTAAAATCATTATCATGTTAAAAATTGTTTCAATGTGGATAAAATTGTATTACATACAGTGGGCGACAATACATTGGAACCTTTTTCATAGTACATGCAATTTGTTAAAGACAAAGTAAACAATACTAAACGTTTTTATTATCAAACGAGTATAACCTTAAAAAATGTTATATAGGTAATTTAAAATGCTTTAATTTGAGCTTAACGGCGTCCAGATTGAGTAAATAATAAATGTGCTACGAGGGTCGATCTGGAAAATATAATTATTTATAGACATTTTTCAGAACATTTTTTTAAAAATATTTCCAAGTCGATTTTTGCAAGTTCAAGCATTGAAAATTTAAAAAAAAGGTTTAATAATTTTTATTCAGCGATCAAATAGAAAAAAATTTATTATTTATTAATTTTAGTACACCTAAGTGTATAGTAATGAACAGGGCAAGGAAGTTTATGCACTAAAAATCGCTTTTTTAGCGCTAAAAATATGAATCAAAATTTTAAAAATATGCATTAAAAACTAAAAAATATGCATTTAAAATTGATTTATTTTAATATTTATTCATAAAAAATCGTAAAACATAAAATTCAGTGGAGCATATTTAGCTTTTTTTCGAATTTCGAAATCGTCGGGGTCGGGAAAGTTGCCTTTTGGTAGGACAATGGATTTGGGTTCGGAAAGTTCCGTACAAAGTGAAACAAAATTTTTAACTTTTTTTGCTTGTAAATTTTTTTTTTAAATATATATATATTTTTTCTAATTAATTTCAGAATGCATTAAAGGCCAAATTAAATAATACGATATTTAAAAATATACATCTTCTCCACACTAAATTAATGTTACGTTATATTTTCAGCAAAAAACTAATTAAAAATATTTTTTTGTAAAGCAAGACAAAAAAATTAAAAAAAAATTTTACAGACAAAAAAAAAATTTTTCTACCATAAAAATACTTTTTTAGTTGTGTCCGAATATAAACTAATATTTAAACAAAAAAATAGTTAATTTTTTTCACTTTGTTTAAAACCCATGGTCCTACGGGTCTAATATTTTTTTGTTAATATCGACCTGAAAAGGCAACATTCCCGACCCCGACGTTTTCGAAATTAAAAAAACCTAAATTTGCTCCACCATAGTGTAAACATTTTTAAATACGTATGTTTTCGTGTTCTGAATTCGGATTTTTTTAATTTTTTTTATCTCATTGTCAGTGCAGTTTAATAAAAAAAAATTAGGAGGACTCCTTTCCGTCTTTTAGATGCAGCCTTTGACCGAAATTACTCAATGAAAATTGTATTTATATTTTTCCCACTTGCTCAATTTTTGCTTAAGCTTTTTGACAAAAAAAAAATTTTTTTATTTATTTTTTTTATTAAAATGCATGAACCGATTTGCACATTTTTCATGAAAAATAGCAAATTTCACAAAATTAATAAAAAATATTTTTTTTAATAAATACTAAAAAATATGCAAGAAAATATGCAAAAACATGCATTTTCATCAAAATATGCAAAAATATGCACTAACAAATCAATGCCATTTTTAAGCAAATTCGATGATTCGCATTTTTTCAACTTGAACCTTTATAAAAAATATAATTAGAGCCCGTGCTCGATCTGTACTTACAGAAAAAATCAAATAAAATTACTGACAAAATATGTCGCCATTAGGCACGTCTCCGAAACAGAAAATGCAAATTCTTTCATTTGTGTCTGCAATTCCAGATCATGTTGGTAACCCTTGCGAAATAATGTAAGAGACAAAAAAGTTGAAAGAAAGTATGAAGTGAGGTTGAGATTGCTAGAAATGGAATTGTAGTGTTGGAAACTGTCAAAATTTATTCTGTAGAAACTATAAATATTCACATATATAAAAAACAGTTTTCATTAACAAGACAAACCGACATTTAAAATCCTATTGAGGATGACACTAACTGGGGTGTTTGAAACCGGTATGGGAAATACCAGAAATGTCTATAATTTTTAGAAATTCAATTTTTCTTCTGCATTTTTTCAACTTGAACCCTTATAACAAATATAATTAGAGCCCGTGCTCGATCTGTACTTACAGAAAAAATCAAATAAATACTTTTAGTTGTGATCAGGCTAACGACAACAAACATGTATTTACATGAACCCCCTAGCCATGGTAATGAAATATTAAAAAAATAAATTTTTTCTTTGTTTGCAAAAAATTGGTGGTCAAAAGAATTGGAGGTCAAAAAATGGGGATTTTTTCTACTGTCCTTAAAAAATTTCACTGTTTGTGTTGTTGGAAAAATTATTTGATCACTGAATAAAAACTATTGGGCCTTTTGTTAAGTTTTTAATGTTTGAACATGGAAAAAATCGACTTAGAAATATTTTTAAAAAATGTTCTAAGAAATATCTATAAATTATTTCATTTTCCAGATCGATCCTCGTAACACATTTATTATTTACTCAATCTGGACGCTATGAAGCTTAAATTAAATCTTTAAAAAAAAAAAAAAGTTTCCAATGTATTGTCGCCCACTGTATGTGCAAATATCAAGAGAACTCCATTTTAAGAATACTATAAATTATATGTATAATTTTAATTTAAAATTTTTATGAAGTTTAAGAAAAGTTTATGATTTTTTTGTAGAAATTTTCATTTCAAATTTATTGGAGGGTATAACATTGTTTTGGAAACTTAAAAAACTATCAGAAGGTTCAAACAATTTGGAAAAGAATAGATAAATTTGCAAAATTAAAAAAAGCAAAATAGAATATTCTGTGAAAATTAAGAAAATAATAAAAACGGAATTCCGATCTAACATTCAAAAAATATAAGAAATGTTCTTAAAACTGTTAACTCGTAGTTTTTAAGGGGTTCAATGCACTGTGTGTGTTTTTTAAGAAAAATAAAATTATTCACGATAGGCTGTAAAACAATTTTTATAGTGATTTTTCTAAATTCACGTGTTTGATATCTGTGGCAATAAGTAAAAATAGCTTATGTCGATATTTATTTAGTCTTTATTCAGGAGACAATTATATTCCATCACCATTAATTTCAAAAAGTTTTAGACATTTTAAAAGCGATTCCAAAAAAAAACGCTTTTACGCATTAAAAAAAAAAATCATTTTATGTCTCCAGATTTTTTTTTTCGACATAAGCTATTATAAATTATTGCCACAGCTAGGTTTTACCTATTAATTACAAATGTTTTGTTAAATATTATAAAATTTTCTATTATTCATTAATTTGTTTTTAACTTGTTTCTATTTAATTATAGTGATTTTATAATTTGGCGATTTCGTTGACACTTTATTCACTTAACACGTCATTTTACATGACACTTAATTTTGTTGGTTTTATTTTAAAATTTTTTTATGAGTTTTAGATTTTGGCTTTTTTCGTTGGTTTAAATAACACTTCTGGATTTTTTTTACAATTAATTATTATTTTTAAATAAGTTTTTAAAAATTATGGACCTTTTAAAAACTGAAAAGTTTTTTTGTACCGTTTTATATTCGTGCAAACGTTTTTATTTTAACGATCATTTGCAATTTGTTAAAACTTAACAATTTTTGTAATGATTTTCGGATTTTTTTTGTATGTTGTTCAAAATTTTTAATTTATTTAATTGTTTTAAATTTTTATTTTTAATAGAAAAATCAACCTGCTAATATTTGGCTGATTGTATGCACTTGACCACAATCATCAACCACGATGAACTGAACTTTGTTAGCTCGTTGGCCATTTGTGTCCGTTGCTGATGCACATAGACGAAGAAACGACAACGACTTTCATCATTATCATGATATTCATCATCAGCATTATTGCTATCAGCCAGCGAATCTTACAGGTAAGTTAACACTAAAACGCCGCCACAAATACTGTTGTTTTGTTGTTGTGTGTTTGCCGCCGTTAACGTCACCGTCAACTTTATTTGTACAGATGATAATGATGATGATGTTCCGAAAACAAATAAAATACTCGCCCATCGCCAAAAAAAAACACCACACAATTCTTCAACATACATTAAACGATCTAACCGACCGACCGATCGAACGAACGCTCACATTTGATCCACTTCACAGCGCAATTGTACGTCCGTATACAATTTTTGTGTTGAGTATTCCATTCATTAGAATAAAGAATTATAAGCGTTTTTTTTGTTTGTTGTATTTTTTGTTTAAATTCATGTACAATTTACACACTTTTCACACATAAACAAAATTTTGTGAAAATCTACAAATTTACTCTCTGCAATACGAAAAATAAGAAACTCTTATTTAATTTAGATCAATTAGTGAGGCCAACTTAGCGATTTTGGTATTTGTATTTAACCATTTTAAAAGGGAGGGGGGGGGGGGGGGGAGGGCAAAAAAATTAAAATGGAAATAAATACAACACTTTGAAATTTTTGTGACATAAAAATGTTTCATTTGTTTAACAGAAGTATAGAAATATCTGAAAAACGGCGGTTTTCAGAAGTAAATTAAGTTTTTCAAAAGCAAACTTTTTTTCTTGTCCGATTTTGCCCATTTATGAACCTAGCCAGCATATGAACCAGCCTTTAACGCTTTCGCTAAAGGAATACACTATAGTGTCCTTTCTTGATATAGAGGGGGCTTTTAATAATGTTATACCAGACTCGATAATTGTGGCATTGTCTGGTCTGGTAGTAAAGAATCGTTTTAGTGCCAATATCAGGGTTGGCAACCGATACCCACCTAGAATAACGGTATTTGTCTATTGTACCGCAACCAATAAAGATATGGACATTTTCAAAAGCAATTATGAAAGCTGATAAAATTTCTAGTATTTTAAATGTATCACTTCGTGTTTCTACCGGTTCGTTTTAGTCATATAGGCCAATACCGTTATAATACCGTTTCAAACGGTTTTATAAAGGTATTGACCTATATTTCGAAAACGAACCGGTAGAAACACGAAGTGAAACATTCAAAATACTGGAAATTTCATCAGCTTTCATAATTGCTTTTGAAAATGTTCATATCTTTATTGGTTGCGGTACAATAGCGAAATACCGTTATTCTTGGTGGGTATCGGTTGCCAACACTGGCCAATATACGTATAACGTCTGAATTGGAAGCGTCTGTCATATCTCGATTTGTCAATAGGGGCACACCACACACGCCGATTCTTTGGAATTTGGCACTGAATTCAATGCTGCTATCTTTAGAAGCACGCGGTTGTCATATTGTCGCATATGCTCACGATATCGCGATAGCGGTAAAGGGAAAGCATCTGCCAACATTGAGGGGCATTCTTCAGGGTTCCCTGAAACATCGATCTTAAGACACTGTGGTCTGGGAGTTAATCCAAGTAAAACAGACTTTGTTTTATTTACAAGGAAAAATAAGATTCCTGCTTTTGATCCTACTTCTCTGGACGGCACTGAAATATCCTTCTCAGATGGAGCCAAGTATCTTTGAGGAACGGGTGAGAAAAGCAACGATTGCTCTATATTCCTGTAAAAGGCGGAATATGCCGTCGAATGACTTTTGCCGAAGTTGCAGGGATGAAGAGAAGTTGGAAACTATCGAACACTTTATCTGCCATTGCCCGGCACTTTCTGGTCAGAGACTTGCTTCACTGGGACCCAGGGAGCTGCACGATCTTTCTGATTTGTCGGATGTCAAAATTCAATATCTAAGGAGTTTCATAAGAAGCTCAAATTAGTTTAACGACAGGGACTAGCAGGGAAATCAATTACAGTCCCGTGGTATCACAATGTACCTCAGAGTAGAGATGGGCGCGTGAGTGATTTTTAACTTACACTCACTCACGCTCACGACAGGAATTTTTAAATCACGCACACTCACTCACACTCACTCACAATCACGTGAGTAAATTTAATACAACTCACAATCACGTGCACTCACGCAAGGTTCACTCACACTCATGTTGACTCACACTCACAAAACTCTTATTTATACAAAACAAAATTTCAAAAATCTTTTAAAATTTTCAGCAAAATTTAAAGTTCAGTGAAATTTCAATTTATTTTGCTTGTTTCAGGACGAAAATACAATTTTACAATTTTTATACCCTTCAACCACAGTATGGGGGTATACTCACTTTGTCATTCCGTGTGTAACGCATCGAAATATCGGTCTAGGACCCCATAAAGTATATATTTTATTGATCAGTGATCGATTCTAAGACATTCTAGCGATGTCCGTCCGTCTGTCTGTCTGTCCGTCTGACCGTCTGTAGAGGACACGATACAGTCTAAAATAAAAGAGCTACACTTCCGAAGTTTGGCACGAATATGTCTTATATTCCTAGGCAGGTTAAGTTCGGAAATGGGCAAAATCGGACCAAGAAGAAATAAGTTTACGTTTGGAGAACTAAACCAACCTAAGAAAAAACGCATTTTTTGCAGGGTCTTTTGTACTTTTGCTAAGCAAACGCAACATTCTTATCTCAAAAGAAGTTCAAAACCGCAAGGGGAAGGTGCCCCCTAACGTTCTCCACCAACCCCCCCAAAAAAAAGACGCCCCTGGATTTTTTTTATTTTTTTTTACATTTTGAAGGGTATAAAAGATTCGGCACAGCCGAATGTACCACTCTCACTTGTTTTTGATTTTTTTGGTATGAACGGAAATATGAAGAGAAAATAAATCACGCAAAAAAATCGACTCACGCACACTCACTCACGTCAAAACCTTACTCACGCACACTCACAAATCGACTCACGCACACTCACTCACGTCAAAACCTTACTCACGCACACTCACTCACGCAATTTTTTTCTCCACTCACACTCACTCACTCACAATCACGTGAGTAAAATTGAATTCAGTCACACTCACGCGTGATCACGCGTGATTCACGCTTTAATTTTTGTATAAAAAATATCAGATTTTTAAAAATTTTTCCCCTGGAAAAATTATAATATTCTTGAATATTTTTCGTATAGAAAAAGTCTCAGATTCTAAGACATTTTTAGTACATAAAAAGCCTCAGATTCTGTGACATTTTTCGTATAGAAAAAGTGTCAGATTCTGAGATTTTTTTCATACAGAAAAAGTTCAGATTATGAGACATTTTTTGTATGGAAAAAGTCTCAGATTCTGAGACAGTTTTCGTATAGAAAAAGTCGCAGATTATGACACAGTTTTCGTATAGAAAAATCTCAGATCTCAGACAGTTTTCGTATAGAAAAAGTCTCCGATTCTGAGACATTTGCCGTGTAGAAAAGTCTCAGATTCTGAAAATTTTTTTCCATAGAAAACTTCTCAGATTCTGTGACATTTTCGTATAGAAAAAGTCTCAGATTCTGAGACATTTTTTTATATAGAAAAAGTCCCCGATTCTAATACAATTTTCGTATAAAAAAGTATTAGATTCTGAGACATTTTTAGTAGAGAAAAAGTCTCAGATTCTGAGACATTTTTCGCATAGAAAAGCTTCAGATTCTGAGACATTCCAATAGAAAAAGTTTTACATTCCGGGACATTCGAATATAAAAAATCTAAGATTCTGAGACACTTGCGTAGAAAAAGTCTAAGATTCTGATGCATTTTTTTTGTATAGAAAAAGTCTCAGATTCTGAGGCATTTTTTGTTTAGAAAAGGCTAAGATTCTGATACACTTTTCGTATCTTGTCATGCGAATTTTTACTTTCCAGCGGGCCTCAAATACTTCTGTGGCCAATAGCCCCCAGACGGCTCAGCTCATTTTAGCAAATTTCTTTAATCAAAATTAATATTTTTATACCCTCCAACCACAGTATGGGGGTATATTCACTTTGTATTCCATTTGAAACGCATCGAAATATCGGGGACCCCAAAAAGTATATATATTATTGATCCATGATCGATTCTAAGACATTCTATGAATGTCCGTCTTTCCTTCCGTCCGTCCGTCCGCTCTTTAGATAACACAATACAGTCTAAAATAAAACAGCTATACTCCTGAAGTTTTGCACAAATATGTCTTACTTATGTTCATATGCAGGCTAAGTTCATGAGTGGGCTATATCGGGCCAATGGGAAAAAAGTTCCCCCTTGAAGAATTGAACCAACCTCTGAAAAAATACACTTTTTTTACATATTTTTTTTTGTATTTTTGTTATAATTATTGAAACATTTTGAAACACCAAAAAAACCCCGCTAATTTTTTTTTTTTACATTTTGGAGGGTATAAAAGATTCGGTACAGCCGAATTTAATACTCTCACTGGTTTTTTGATAATTCCGGGAAATCAAAAAAAAAATAATTAAGGAAAGGAAGAAATTTCAGAGAAAAATCTGTGCAAAATTTATTTAAAATCCAAAAGTATCAAAAAGTTAAGAAAAAATTTGTTTAATTTGAATGGTTTTGGAAAGTTAAAAAAAAACAGGAAAATTAAAAAAAAAAATATGTTTGAAATTCAGAAGAATTATGGAAAATATTCTTCAGTAAGAGTTGTTTTACTTAAATTCTACTACATTTGCTTTTTCATTTGGTTCCACGTTATGCATTTTCTAGCGTTTTTAAATCGCTTCCTTAAACAAATTATAAAAAGCTGTTTTCGGGCATCGACCTGTCGATTTTGTACAAAAATTTATCTAGTTGGCATCACTTAAGATCAAACATTATTATATATTTTTTTTTGTTAACTTTTCTATTTCATTACGCTCTTTATAATCATCATCATTATCTAAGTGCTTCGTATATCGTAATCACATTAATGAACACTTTTGTGTTTTATTTTTTCAATTTAATTTTTTTCGCGTATATTAGAATCTATTTTTTTTTTTTTCACTTTGTGTCTGTTGTTAATTAATCTCAAATGAGCCGTTTTTTTAGCGCACAATTTTATTTTTTTTTCTTATTTTTTCAATTTGATTTTGAAAAATACACTCGTTTATCTTATTTGAAAATCTCGAAAATGCAAGAGGAAAAATTTGTAATGAAATCCTCTTCTATCTGTGTTTTCACTTTTAGATACATTTCTATACAGAATATCTGAGTTTGCATCATATGCATAGATTATAGTTTAAGTGTTGTCTATTTGACTTTAGAAATCTTACTAATTTTTCATAGTTGAAAAATGAAAAGTTTTACCCAACTTCCTCCTCAGCATCAACATCATCATTATCATTATTATCAACATCTTAAGCCATAAAAAATTGAGTGCTTTTCATCTTATTTTCTTTTTAATTATATTTTTTTTTGTTTTGTATACAAAACGAAATCTTTTACCTCCCGATCTCTGATAAGCCTGAAAAATTTGTTTATTCTATGTTTTTTTTTTTTTTTTAATTTTATTTAGTTAATTTTGTTCTTGTTTCTGTATGCACGTGAGCTCTTTAATATCTCTAGAGATCTGTGAAATCTTAACGCTTTTATATTAACTTATCTTGTTTTTTGTACTTTAGTCAAGTATAATTTTAAAATAATGTCATTTCAACATTTTGTATTTCATTATTATTTGTTGAGTGTATTATTTATACCCAAAATCTGTCTGACATTCGTGTTTTACTTTCTTTAGTTTACTTTTATTTGTATAAAAGAAGCATACCCACTTGGTCATTCCGTGTGTAACGCACCGAAATATCGATTTCGGACCCCTTAAAATATTACATTATTGATCGATACAACTACATTCCGTCTGTGCAAAGCATATTTCAGTCCAAACCAAAAGATCTTGACTCTTGAAAATTTCCACGAATATGTGTTATGGTCATATGGTGGTTAAGTTTATAAATGGCCAAAATTGGAACAGGGGAGAGAAAGTTTCCCATTGAACAACTTTACAAATCCCTAAAAAACTTAATGTTTTCACAGACTTTCACACAGCTCCAACTCATAAAAAAAAAATTTTTGACAATTTTTTTTTTCATAATTTTTTTTTTCATAAAATTTTTTTCTTCATTATTTTTTTTTTTGCATACAATTTTTTTTTTATAAATTTTTTTATTGATTTTTGTTTAGATCAATTTTTTTTATAAATTTTTTTTTTTTCATAAATTTTTTTTTTCCATCAATGTTTTTATACCCTCCACTTACTAGTGATAGAGGGTACATATAAGTTTGTCATTCCGTTTGTAACTCATCGAAATATCGGTCTAGGACCCCATAAAGTATATATATAATTGATCATTAATCGATTTTAAGACATTCTAGCGATGTCCACCTGTCCGTCTTTTCGTCGGTCTGTCTGGGGAAATGGTGATCATCACGACTAAACTATTACGCGGAGATGACTGAAACTTAAGATATTTATTCGAAGTTCTCCCGAGCAGTTTGCATTTGAGCAAACAAAATGCTTTAATTCGGCTGCTGATTGACACATGTGAACATAATTGAACACCGGATGGTATTTAACCAAGTACGAACATATTTCTTGACAAAAAAAAGAAAAAAATCGCGGATTTTTTTCAAATTTTTTTTTTTTTTTTAATAATTTTTAATAAAGTTTTTGAAATATTTTTTTGGAAATTGTGGAGGGCATCAATTAAAGTTTTCAATTATTCTACTTTCAACTTTGTTCGAATAATTCAAATAATTGTTTTTGCTCGTTCTATCAAACGATTAAATCTAAAAAATTATGCGATTAATCGACGAGAATAACGAATAAAAAAGTGTTTACTAAAAAATAGTTTTATTAGGAAAATGATAATTTTTTATGTAAAAAATGCATAAAAACCTTAAAATTTCCATAAGACATTTGGTGTGAGTCGTTGGGGGCGTTGGAGGACACCCTTTTCCTCTTCATAAATGTTAAAAAATTTATTAATTTTTTTATTATTTATTCAAGCTAATAGGGCCTAAGGTTTAATTATTGTAAATAAAAAGCAGTTTTTTATTACAGTTTTCCCGACGTTTCGTAGATTTTTTGTCGAATTTTTCAAGGGAGCGTAAAATGAGCTTTTCACATTAAATTAAATTTCTCCGTTTACATGTAACATAAAATATAAAAACATAAAACATAAATTTATAATTAAACACATATCTAAACACATTTATTTTTACGTTACACTTTTATCATTGTTTTGTACTATTTTCTATAACCACTCCGCGGGCCGAAAAAATTGCATTTCCTAATCATCTTGGTCAATGAACTTCATATGGCATAAAAATATTTTATTTGTTGAACTATACAAAAAAAACTTGTAAAAAATTATGTTTTTCTGGTGGTGTTTTAATTTTTTAAGTGGGAACATTTTTCCGCTCGTCTTATTTTTCCACCGAACTTAACCAGCCTATGGCCATAAGACATAATCGTGCCAAACTTCAGGAGCATTGCTCTTTTATTTCGGACTGTATCGTGCCCTCCACAGACGTACATCGCTATAATGTCGATCACTTATCAATAATATATATACTTTACCAAGGCCGATATTTCGATACTGTAGTTGGAGGGTGTAAAAAAAATAATTGTTCGATTAATTGACATAAATTAATCGATTTATTCGTTATTTGAAAATCGTAATTTTTAAATTAATCGAACAAGAGTTCGGTTTTGTTTGATCGATTAATCGAATTATTCTTAATCGGTTGACAACTCTAGCATTAATACATTCGGCAAGGCCGAATTTAACTTTTTTACTTGTTTTTATTTATTTATTTTTATCAATTTTTTTTCATTAAATGTTGTTATTCATCAATTTTTTTATTCACAAATTTTTTTTTTATTAATTTTTTTTTTACACCAAATTTTTTTTCATCAATTTTTTTTGTCAATTTTTTTTTCAATACTATTTTTTTTATCAACATTTTTTTTTATATTTTTTTTTTATCAAAGTTTTTTTACATCATTTTTTTCGTAATAAATTTATGTTGTTTTTATTAAAAAATTTTTGTTTCATAAATTTGTGTTGTTTTTTTAAAAAATTTTTTTTTTTTGATCAAAAACTTTTTTTCACGAAAATTTTTTTTTTAATAAAATTTTTCTTTATATACAAACTTATATATACCCTCTCTTACTAGAGTGGAGGGTATAAAAAGGGTTGCCACCTTATGAAAAAATTAGGGCTTTCAGGAAAATCCGTATAAAAGCCGAACTAGCAGGAATTTCGCCAAACGAAAAAATACGGGTCAGCTTAATTTTGACAGAGATTATTATATATTGTTTTGGCGGTCGTAAGTATATACATCTCCATATAAACTACCCCAACGGTTATACATTTTTGACAATAACGAACTTAACGAAGCCGAGTTTGTACACGACTGATGCACCATTGGGTAGGCCATTAAAAACCTTTCGACCTGTATAAAATGTTCATATAGTTTCTTTTGAAGAAATGGGAAAAATCCTCAAAAAACGAAAAAATCCCGTTTTTCCCCCTCCCCTTTGACCCGTTAAATGTGAGATTGGGCAGCTATAAAAAAGCAGGTAACTCTTATTTTACTCCCCTCTTTCCTACACTGATAGAAAAACGCTTCATATCACTAATGAATGGAATTCATTAACGTTGTTTTATTACAACAATGAAATATTTCATATGCTGAATGAAATTTCATACATGTTGTGCAAAATTTTCATTAATCTTGATTCATTAAATTTCGTAGTTTTATTAAAAAATTTCATTGAGCTTTGTTTATAAAATTTGCTTTTTATGACACCTGTCGTGTCGCGTCTGTTTAGTCTGTTAGGTCTTCGCCTTCTTCTTACAAGGGAAGTCTCCCTAGTGTCACTCGCGGATCTTTGTGGAATTGGTTTTATTTTGTAGATTAGAAAAAATAAAGGGACACGTATTTTTTTTTAGCGGCCCAAATTCATATTTAGGGGGTAAAACGGAGGGGGGAAGACAAGTCCATTTTTCAGTTTTTTCGTTTATCTCCTATACTAGCTTACCATCCCGGTACTTCGTTACCGGTTGCATTGAATACCGGATAATAGAAGGATCAGAATTGCTCTTCCGATTTCAAGAAAATCCCCTACGTAGTCTTTGTTTTATTTACTTGTGCACGTTTAAGTCTTTCATAAAATAATATTTCAATGAAAAATTTAAACAATAAAATTTGAATAATTTTCGAGCCCTAATGTCGGGATTTTGGATTTGGAGTGAATAAATATTCCAGTGAATAAAGAAATTGTAATAAAAATGAGTTTGGATGAAAAAACATATAGAGAGAAAAAATATGGAGTTAAAAAAGTAAAATACGAAAAATTTGAGTAAAAAGTATCATTCCATATTGTTCCCACCTCTATTCCATTTCGCTCCCCGTTCTAAAAGTTTAAATGTTAAAATATTTCCTTCTCTTGGGTGTTATTTCTGGGGCTTTGAGTTTAATAGTTAGGTAGGAAAAAATAACCATTGCCCCCTTTCCCCTTAAAACTAAATTTTCCAAAAAATGTGTTTTTGTGCTAGGTGATGCTCTATTTAAAATATCAAGTTTCCGTACTAATATTAAATATAAGAATAATCAAAATTTACACATTATTATAAGAACAAAAAAAGTACCAAAAGTACACTTTATTACCCCCGTTATAAACGGAATTTCCAAAAAGAACCTCTTCCAGAATATTTTTTTTCTTTCTTCACCGAAGGATCCTCTTTTCCATATTTCAATTTTCTGGGATCATTATTTTAGCAAATATTTAATGTACAAAGAGGTACTTTTTATAAAAGGTACTTTTTATAAAATGTACTTTTTATAAAAGGTACTTTTTATAAAAGGTACTTTTTATAAAAGATAATTTTTATAAAAGGTACTTTTCATAAAAGGTACTTTTTATAAAAGGTACTTTTTCAAAAGGTACTTTTTATAAAAGGTACTTTTTATAAAAGGTACTTTTTATTAAAGGTACTTTTTATAAAAGGTACTTTTTATAAAAGGTACTTTTTATAAAAGGTACTTTTTATAAAAGGTACTTTTTATAAAAGGTACTTTTTATAAAAGGTACTTTTTATAAAAGGTACTTTTTATAAAAGGTACTTTTTATAAAAGGTACTTTTTATAAAAGGTACTTTTTATAAAAGGTACTTTTTATAAAGGGTACTTTTTATGAAAGCTACTTTTTATAAAAGATACTTTTTATAAAAGGTACTTTTTATAAAAGGTACTTTTTATAAAAGGTACTTTTTATAAAAGGTACTTTTTATAAAAGGTACTTTTTATAAAAGGTACTTTTTATAAAAGGTACTTTTTATAAAAGGTACTTTTTATAAAAGGTACTTTTTATAAAAGGTACTTTTTATAAAAGGTACTTTTTATAAAAGGTACTTTTTATAAAAGGTACTTTTTATTAAAGGTACTTTTTATAAAAGGTACTTTTTATTAAAGGTACTTTTTATAAAAGGTACTTTTTATAAAAGGTACTTTTTATAAAAGGTACTTTTTATAAAAGGTACTTTTTATAAAAGGTACTTTTTATAAAAGGTACTTTTTATAAAAGGTACTTTTTATAAAAGGTACTTTTTATAAAAGGTACTTTTTATAAAAGGTACTTTTTATAAAAGGTACTTTTTATAAAAGGTACTTTTTATAAAAGGTACTTTTTATAAAAGGTACTTTTTATAAAAGGTACTTTTTATAAACGGTACAGAATTTTCAGAAAGTGCTTCCTCCAGAATGTTTTATTTCACTAAAGGATCCTACATTTCAAATTTTAAGTTTGAATGACCATTATTTCAGTATATAAAAAAAGTACCAAAAGTACACTTTTTTACCCATTTTACCCCCGTAGAATCAACATTGGCGAAAACCCAGACTTAGCGAATCTTTTTTCCGGGAGGTGAACCTACATTGCAAATTTCAAGTTTCTAGTACTATTATTTAAGGAAATATAAAAGGTACCAAAAGTACAGTTTTTTACCCTTTTTACCCCCTTAGAATCAACATTGGCAAAAACCGAGCCTTACTGGATATATATTACAGGATGTGAACATACAAACCAAATTTCAAGTCTCTATGACCATTATTTCAGGAGATATAAAAAGTACCAAAAGTACAGTTTTTTACCCTTTTTACCCCCTTAGATTCAACACTGGAAAAAATCCGGCCTTAGTGTAAGGAAATTAAGTTAAGGAAATTTAATACTGAAAGAATTCAACAAACCGTTGAGGAAAATCGAAATATGAAGATCATGAAGAGAAGCCTTGCTGAAGGTAAAAGTGAGATTTTCAAACTTAAAGACGAAAATGGGCTTGAGACAACCGACCGTAACGAGATAGTGAAAATAACAGAAAATTTCTACAGAAACCTTTATACATGCCACTTAATAGAATCTGAACACATTCAGTTACCACCAAATACAAGAAGAATAATGAATGTCGGATCTGAGGAACTTCCAGATGTCACAATAAATGAATTAAAAAAGTGCATTAAGGATATGAAAAATAATAAATCTCCCGGGGAGGATCAAGTTGTAAGTGAAGCCTTAAAGATAGGTGGAGAGAGACTTATGGAAGAAATCGTAAATCTGTTCAACATGTGCATTCACAATGGAACAATCCCATCCAAATGGCACAATGCGATAACTGTTTTGATTCACAAGAAAGGAGACATAACTAATCTTGAAAACTATAGGCCAATAAGTCTTCTGTCCCACTTATACAAATTATTAACAAAAATCCTAACAAAACGTTTGGAAAACAAATTAGATTTTTACCAACCTCGGGAACAAGCTGGTTTTCGAAGCGGATTTGGAACAAACGATCATCTTCAAACTATAAAGACTCTTATAGAAAAAACTACAGAATATAATAGACCGCTCGTACTTGTATTTATTGACTTCAGAAAAGCTTTCGACACCGTGGAGCATACAGCTATCATAAATGCTTTACAAGAATGCAGAGTCGATTATAGGTATACTAAATTGATAGAAAATATATATGCTGCAGCCACAGCAAGCGTCATGATACACGATGGTACCGAAAAATTTGAAATACAGAGAGGAATAAGACAGGGCGACACAGTATCCCCGAAACTTTTTACTGCGGTACTTGAATATGCTTTTAAAAGTCTCAAATGGGACGACAAGGGAATCAACATCGACGGCGAACATCTAAACCATTTACGTTTTGCTGATGACATTGTCTTAATAACCGATAATCTTCATGATGCACAACAAATGCTAAGACAGTTGGTGCAAACCACAAAAAAGGTCGGTTTGAGTATTAACTCGCAAAAAACTAAATTTATGACAAATCTTGTAGCTAGTGGAAACATAATCCTAGAAGAAGGCGACGAAATCGAGCAGGTCTTTGAATACAAATACCTAGGCCATGAAATAAGGATCGGCAAAGACAACCAAACATGCGAAATCGCTCGCCGGATCGGCCTAGGATGGGCAGCTTTTGGTAAATTAAGATACGTGTTTAATGAGAACCTACCTATGTGTCTAAAGAGAAAAGTATATGACCAATGTGTGTTGCCAGTCATAACGTATGGTTGCGAAACTTTGACATTAACCAAACACACGATAACAAAACTACAGGTAGCCCAACGAGCAATGGAAAGAGCAATGCTGGGAGTAACACGAAGAGACCGTATAACAAACATAGCCCTAAGAAACCAAACAAAAGTCGCTGATATTGTACAAAGTGTCACAAAAGCAAAATGGCGCTGGGCTGGGCACGTAGCCAGAATGACTGATATCCGATGGACAAAAAGAATACTTGAATGGAGACCTAGAGAAGATACAAGAAATATAGGAAGACCACCAACAAGATGGACAGATGATATAAAAAGAATAGCTGGAAACTGGATGAATATAGCAAACGATAGAGTAAAATGGAAACAACTAGAGGAGGCCTATGTCCAACAGTGGACGCAAGCGGCTGATAGATGATGATGATGATGATCATTATTTCAGGAGATATAAAAAGTACCAAAAGTACAGTTTTTTACCCTTTTTACCCCCTTAGAATCAACACTGACAAAAATCCAGCCTTAGTGGATATATACTCCGGGAGGTGAACATACAGTCCAAATTTCAAGTCTCTACGACCATTATTTCAGGAGATATAAAAAGTACCAAAAGTACAGTTTTTTACCCTTTTTACCCCCTTAGAATCAACACTGACAAAAATCCAGCCTTAGTGGATCTATATTCCGGGAGGTGAACCTACAGTCCAAATTTGAAGTCTCTAGCTTCAGCGGTTTGGGCTGGGCGATGATGAATCAGTCAATAAGTCAGTCAGTCAGTCAGTCACATTACTCTTTTATATATATAGATTATGCAAAGAAACCTAGTCATGTTACATACCAAATGAAAGGTCTTTGGAAAACCTATCTACGTGTGCTAAGAACGTGTCCAAACATGCACAACTTTTCGTCATATTGAGTAAAATACCAAAATTTTAGGACATTTTTGTTAATAAGTCAAAAAATATAAACTTCTTATGCCCGTTGTTACCACCACGAGATAGATATTTTTAATACCTTTAATCTGATACCACACATGCCTATATTAATTTTGTTTAAATAGGCGTAAATCGTAAAAAACTGAAAAAGGTCAATTTCCCCCCATACAAATCGACCCCCCCTAAAAATGAGTTTGGGCCGCTAAAAAAAAATACGTGTCAAATTAATTTTCGTTCTTAACAACATATCCAAATTTCATGAAGATCGAAGGGTGACACCAGGGAGACTTCCCTTGTTAATCTGTAATACCAAATTCGCATTCATTTTTGTAAACATGTTTAACCACTTAAACATGTTTAAATTTAAACTTATTAAGGCACATAAACATGTTTAAGTTCTTAAACATGTTAAAAAAATGAATGCGAATTTGGTATTAGTTTACACGCAAAAAAAACAGCTGATCAGAGCGACAGGAAATAATTTGTGATTTTTTTTTTTTATTTTTATACGAAATTTAAAATGAAATTGATTAATTATAAGTATTTATTAAACTCGCGTTGCTTTTTATTATTTCGGGGTTTTACTTATGTATTAAAAGTTAATGGTATAGTAAAATTTTGTGTGAGAAAACTGAGTGAAATCTATAGATAAACAAGTAGAAAAGTTAAATTCGACTTGGCCGAATCTATGAATACCCTCCACAATGCCCTTTTTAAGTGATAGTAAATTTTCTAACGTGAAAAAATAACATTTCTGGTTAGAAATATTTTATTTTCTGTTAAAAAAACTTTTTTTTATTAATTTTTGAAAAAAAAAAATGCTAATTTTTTTTGAGAGTGTAAAATTTTTTTTGAGTGTATTTTTTTTTTTTTTTTGTTTTAGTGTTAAAAAACTTTTTTTTATTAATTTTTGAAAAAAAAAAAAAAAAAAATTTACCAATTTTTTTTGAGTCTAAAATTTTTTTTTGAGTGTAAACTTTTTTTTGAGTGTATTTTTTTTTGTTTTAGTGTAAAAATATTTTTGTGTGACAAAAATACCTTTTAAAATATTTTTCT
This sequence comes from Pegoplata infirma, assembly GCA_963921195.1. Taxonomy (NCBI): domain Eukaryota; kingdom Metazoa; phylum Arthropoda; class Insecta; order Diptera; family Anthomyiidae; genus Pegoplata; species Pegoplata infirma. The sequence goes on along the minus strand of OY992537.1, from coordinate 10,470,903 downwards.
GACTTACAAATGTTTTTAAAACATGTTTAACGGGTTTTCAACACGTGAATTTAAGGTGAAACTAATCTGAAATTTACGGTTTTGCTAATAACTTTTGAACCACTTGACCGATTTGGCTGAAATTTAAAACGAACTGGACCAGAGGAACGGTAAATATATATGCCACACTTCAGCACCCTCAGAATTTCCGTTCGAAAGTTACAGTGTGTTTTATCTCGTAAATTCCAGAAAAACCCTTGCCGAAATTCACTCATTTGCTTATAACTTTTGAACCACTGGACCGCTTTCGCTGGATTGCAATACCAACCTGACCAGGTAAATGTCCAACATATATGCCAAACTTCAGGAGCCTCCGTAAAGTCTTTCAAAAGTGACCGTGTTTTCAACAGACAGACAGACAGACGGACAGACGAACGGACGGACGGACGGACGGACGGACGGACGGACATCGCTAGATCGTCTTAAAATCGATCGAGGATCATGAATATATATACTTTATGGGGTCCTAGACCAATATTTCGAGGTGTTATAAACAGAATGACAAACTTATATATACCCTCTATCACTAGAGTGGAGGGTATAAAAAACAAGTAGAAAAGTTAAATTCGACTTTGCCGAATCTATGAATACCCTCCACAATGCATTTTTTTAAAGGGTAGTACATTTTTTAACGTGAAAAAATTAACAATTTTGATAATAAATATTTATTTTATTTTGAGTAAAAAACTCTTTTTTTTGTAATTTTCTTAAAAAAAAAAGAAAAATTACTATTTTTTGTTTTGAGTGTAAAATTTTTTTCGAGTGTAATGTTTTTTTTTACTGTAAAAATATTTCTGAGTGAATGCACGTACATATGTACACAAAATATTGTAATTTTTGTAAAAAAAAAAATTTTGTGTACAGTTTTTTTGAGTGTGATTTTTAAGTTACCAATGCTTTTAAAACTAAACAAGTTTAAAAAACATTGCTTAAAATTTAAACAAGTTTGAAAAGCGTTGTTTAGTTACCAGCAATGCTTTTAAAACTTGTTAAAACACGTGGCATTTTAGATGAAACTAATTTGAAATTCAGGGTTTTGCTTATAACTTTTGAACCACTGGACCGATTGAGCTGAAATTTAAAATCAAACAGACCCGGGGAACGGCAAAGATACACGCCAAGCTTCAGTAGTCTCATTATTGTCTTTCGAAAGTTATCGTGTTTTTTATCTCGTAAATTCGCGAAACACCCTTGCCGAAATTTACTCTTTTGCTCATAACTTTTGAACCACTGGACCGATTTGGCTGGATTGCAATACCAACCTGACCAGGTAAATGACAAACATATATGCCAAACTTCAGTAGCCTCTGTAAAGTCTTTCAAAAGTTAGCGTGTTTTCTACGGACGGACAGACAGACGGACGGACGGACGGACGGACATCGCTAGATCGACTTAAAATCGATCGAGGATCATAAATATATATACTTTATGGGGTCCTAGACCAATATTTCGAGGTGTTACAAACGGAATGACAAACTTATATATACCCTCTATCACTAGAGTGGAGGGTATAAAAATATGTGAAAGTGATTTGTCAGACTTTTTTGTGAAATTTAAAATAAAAAGTAAATTTTTAATTTTATATTTACTAAATTCGAGCTGTTCCCCCTTTGGGATATATATATGACATTTTTATGGGATCTTCCTATTCAAATGACATATAATAACCAAGAAAAGGAAGCACAGCTGAAGTGCTAAGGGACGCCTCCACGGGTTGCGGATAGTGGATAACCCTCTCATGTAGTATGGGGGGTAACTGCGAATTAAATAAGCAGTGGCGGACAATTCAGCGGGTTAGAGAAGAGAGTCTCAGATGGTCACGCCCAGCGACGTGTATCCTTTAAATTCTGAGTGTCAATGAAGCTCGAACCGACATGGCGATTAATTGGTGCCATCAAATATCCAAAGCTGAACTTTTATTTCTAGGTCCCTCGCCTTTAAGCAGGTTAAGCTGCGGGCTAATAACCCTCTCTTGTAAAAAACATTTATTACTGAAACGTCTACTACAAATTTTTGACGCCCTATGTTCATTATGAACTTTTATATAATTTAGTTAATACATATTTATCTTACTATTTTATGTAAATAAAGGAAATATATATATATAAATTCGAGCTGTCTAATTTTGCTTCGTGGTTTTACTAATGTATTATAATTAAAGGTTCGAGTAAAATTTTTATGCGAGAAAACTAATGGTGTTTTCTTTTCTGGCAAAAAATGTACCTTTTTTTTGCATTTTGCCCCAAAAATAATGTTTTTGTGTTCTTTTCTAAAAAAATGTCAACCCTTATAAAGAATATCGTGTTCTTTTCTAAAAATGTCTGCCCTATAAAGTGCAAAAAATTTGCACTTTTTACCCCGTAAAAAATCACGGGGTTGAAATTGCCTTATACAACAGCTGACTTTTTCTGTGTTGTTTTCTCAAAACAGCTGTTAAAAAAATACGGGGCAGAGTATAGTGTTGGTAGGATAAGTCGTACTAAACTTTGTGTTAAATGTTGTTTTTTTATTTTTAGTACCAAAAGGTACATAAAAATAAAATGTATTTATTCGGCCTTTATATATGTATATATATTCGATTAGAGTTTTATTCTAGTTCGAGGCCCAAAAATATTTCTATTTATGATATTGTCATAATAGAGTATTTTTAATTTATTGCTTTAGAAAAGTTACTATCTCATAGTATGTCTGTTTTTAAAAATGTATACCCTAAAATGGCAAACATTTTTTTTTAGAAAAGAAAACACCATAAGTGAAAATCATGAAGTGTATTGCACCGGCACTGATAGTGTTTTATTATTTTTAATTCTATAAAAATATCTTTATAATTTCAAACATATTTTTCATTTTAAAATAAAAAGTAGCATTTATTCAATTAAAGTATTAAAGAGTAGGATTAATTCAATGAAAGTATTTCATAAGAATTTAAGACTTTTTTCATTAAAGTAATGAAAAATTTCATCAAATACTTTTTATATTTTGTATGAACAATTTTCATTAATTTAATGAAACTTGTTCTTGCAATTACATTTTATGATACCTATTTCATTATTTCAATGAAACCCTGCATAGGTTCCTTTTTAACGTAATTTTTCATAACATTAATGTAGATTTTCATTATTGTCAAATTTATATCAGTGTATATTAAAGGTGTCCTTACGACTAAGGTAATTTTTCAAAATCATTTTTGAATACGTGGTAGGGTCCTAAATTGTAGTTTAGTATCTAAAAATGAGTGAGCCAAAATTTGGGGATAATCGAATAAAAATAACTCGTGCCGAAAATGGATTGAAGTTTTGGGACACTCTTGTGTGATAAAAAAAACACGTTTTTTCTAGTTTTTTGAAAATTATTGGTATATGTTATTTTTTGTTAAATTTTTTGTTAAATAATATGAAAATGGTACTAAATTCCAAAAAACTTAAAAAATTCAAAATTCAAATCGGATAAAAAATAAGAATTTTATGCATACATGCCCCAGACCATTGCATGGTTTTTAAAGCCAAAATTTGAAAATGTTCAAAATTTCTAGGCAAAAAAATAAAAAAAAATAAATTTTACTTTATAATGTTATTAAATACATGTTATAGATAAAAACTAACAAATATGGTAGTCTAGCTTTTTTTTAATTTGTTGTGGGTAGTGATATAATTTCAGCGGATGTCAAAGAAAATGTGTTTTTCTATGGTAATTTAGCAAATATGGAAAAAAAATGTTTTGTATTGTACTATATCAAGTCTTAAACATAAATTCTGTAAATTTTTAGAGAATTAGGGCATCTTTAACCCCTTTTCATCGAGGTGAAAGGACAAATTTGGGACATTACATATTTCTATAAAACAAGATATCTGCATATATCCGGCTTCTCAAAAGTTATAGAATTTACATATTACGCTTCGTTCCGTACAATAAACAAAAAATTTCCCCATATTTGCTAAATTATTGTGAAAAAAAACATTTTATTTGGATTCCGCGGAAATTTTATCACCACCGGAGAAAAATAAAAAAAAAAGCTTGACTACCATATCTGCTATTTTTAATCGTAAACATGTTTTCAATATGATCATAAAGTAAAATTTTTTTTTTTTATTTTTTTGCCTACAAATTTTGAAAATTTTGATATTCTTGCTTTAAAACCCATACAATGGTCTGGGGCATGTATGCATAAAATGCTTGTTTTTTATTCGATTTTAATTTTATTAGTCTTTGTAGAAAGGTAATTTAATACCATTTTCATATTATTTTACAAAAAAAATAACAAAAAATAACAAATACCAATACCTTTCAAAAAACTAGAAAAAAATGGTTTTTCTTTCATATATAATTAAAAAGGATTGACATATACATTAGGGTGGAGCAAATTTAGCTTTTTTTGAATCTTGAAAATGTCGGGGTCGGGAAAGTTGCCTTTTAGGCTCGATAACACACACAAATTTTGGACCAGTAGGACAATGGCTTTGGGTTCCTTTTTGATTTGTATATCGAAAAGTCCTGAATTTTAAAGACTTATGTGGTTATTCATAAAACCTAAAATATATTTAAAGTAGGTTTATTTGACAGATATTGCAGGAACAATTGTCAAATAAACCTACAATAAGTCTGTTATAAGTATTATGAATAAGAGCCTAAATATTTAGAACCAATTTTAATTTGTAAAAGATTTATTTTAATTCGTAGATTATACTTGTAAGATTCCAATCTTGTAAGATTCCAATCGTAATTCGTAAATTCCAATTAAAATTCGAATATTCAACTTCAAAGATTCCATTTTAAAAAAGTCATCCCAGTTTTTTATACTCGTATAAACATGTAAGTTCATCATATATGTAGATATTTTTATATTATAAAAGTCAAGTTCATCGAAATCATTTACAATCTTAAAAATTTAAATTTTCTAAAATTTTGCATCACCTCTAAAAATTTCCATTAAAGTTCTTAAAAAACAACATTTAATTTTAAATAAATTCCACAGCCATAAATAGGGAAAATTGTTTTCATTTTATTCAAATACTTAAGTAAACTATTGATGAACAGATGGAAAATAAAAAAAAAATTGAAAAAAAAAAATTATGCAAGGAAAACGTTTGTTCACACTATGAATTGGTCATAAAAGTTTTATGAGGCCCACGACTACATATGAGCAGAGTAGTAAATAAAACCGCTACTTCTTCTTTAATTTTAGCTGGAATACTTAATAATGATCAGATAAACGAATGAATGACTGAGTGAGTGAACGAATGAGTGAGTGAATTCCAAAATAACCACTTGTGTTTGGCAATAAGCGGAAAAATAATCTGTGTGTGCAGTTTTTATGAACTTTAACATACGAGTAAAATATGGAAAACTGATTGATACACTTAATACTTGATTTACGTGGTTGAAAAAATTCTGAAAATAGCATTTAAATTGAGATTAAAAATTAGGTAAGTACGTGAAATTGATACACCAAAACACCGGGACAAGAAAACTTAATTTTGGGTCATAGAACACAGTAGCATTCTCCGGTTTGACATATCAAACAGAAGTGTTACTTCTGTTTTAGGCCAAAGCTTTCTACGATTTACCGGAAAAAGTTCCATGTACATTCTAAATCGTTTAAAAAACGGTACCGTGTTACTTGAGGGTTAAGTGTACTAAATCCAAATAATGAGAATATGATGTTTCATGGTTTGTTTCTTCTTATTTTTTTTTTTATTTGTCTGATTTTATGTATGAAATCTTTGTTGTTGTTTATTTTCTTTTTTTAAAAGCTACAAAAGGTGAAAATGTTATTAAAAAAATATATTTTGTTTTTAGAAAATAATGGAAAATGAAAACAAACACTTAGTTTGGATCATTAAAATAAAATTGTAAAACAGATCATGAGTACACTGGTAAACACTTTTTTTAAATCTAGTAAGAATTTGAATCTAAACACGAATATAAAAAAAAAATTAAAATCGGTCGAATAGTTTTCAAGATATTTTTTCCTTTGTTTAAAAAAAAAAAAATTGAAAAAATAAAAAAAAATTAACTTGCGAAACATTACTTTTAATACTTTTGGCATACTGAATATGAATATCCAAAAAATTTCTGAAATAGATCGTGGTTTTCAGGATATTGGAAAGTCATTTTCAGGATATCGTCATTTGAATTTTGCCAAACAAATTTAAGACATTAAAAAAAATTCAAATTTTTTGCCCCTGACTTTTTCATAAAGCTTGAGACATTCATTTAAACTTTATTTAAGGCAAATCACAATATTTTACCCATGGCGCCCTTCGATCAAAGTTTAGAGTTTTTGGTGAAAATTTTCTAAAAAAACAAAACTTTCATCGAAGGGCTCCACGGGTTACAATGTTCGGATTTAACTTAAATTAGTTTTAAATAAAGGTTTGTATCAAATTTTTTAAAAGAGTAGAAAAAAAAAATCGGGATTTTTTTTACATTTTTGAAAAATTTGAATTTTTTGCAAGTTTTATGTAGCAATATATCCCGTTCGATCGATTTTAAAATTGTTTTTGATAATATCAATATTTTGAAAAATTAAATAAAAAAGAAAAAAGTTCGAAAATGTTAAATAATTTAGGAGATTACAGAAAACTAAAAACCAATTAGAAACTACACAAAAAAAAAATTAACCAAAAATAAGCAAATCAAAATTATATAATTTTACTCCAATTTTAACTAGAAAATAGGAAAAATATATTACACTTTTGTTCATTCACGTTTTAGGACAAGATTGGGTCCAGACCCTTGACCATGAATTCGGTTCCCATGGTTCCAGACCCTAGTAGCTCGAGACCCCGTTGGGTCCTTTAAGGGTCGCCATAGATTTTTAACCAAAACTTTTGTCCGTTTCGCTCTACCGTGCTTAGTTTTTTATACCCTCCAACCACAGTATGGGGGTAGACTCACTTTGTCATTCCGTGTGTAAAGCATCAAAATATCGGTCTAGGACCCCATAAAGTATATATTTTATTGATCAGTGATCGATTCTAAGACATTCTAGCGATGTCCGTCCGTCTGTCCGTCTGTCCGTCTCTCCGTCTGTAGAGGACACGATACAGTCCAAAATAAAAGAGCTAGACTTCCGAAGTTTGGCACGAATATGTCTTATATTCCTAGGCAGGTTAAGTTCGGAAATGGGCAAAATCGGACCAAGGGGAAAAAAGTTCCCCCTTGGAGAACTAAACCAACCCAAGAAAAACCGCATTTTTTGCAGAGTTTTTTGTACTTTTGGTGAGCAAATGCAACATTCTGATCTCAGAAGAAGCTCAAAATCGCAAGGGGAAGGTGCCCCCTAACGTCTCCCACCAAACCCCCCCCCCAAAAAAAAAAAAAAGACGCCCGTGGATTTTTTACATTTTGGAGGGTATAAAAGATTCGGCACAGCCGAATGTAACACTCTCACTTGTTATACCCTACACCACACTGTGGTACAGGGTATAATGAGTTTGTGCTGATCTTTGTAACTACCCGAAATATTGGTCCTAGACCCACTTTTAAGTATACCGATCGACTTAGAATCACTTTTTGAGTCGATTTAGCGATGTCCGTCCGTCCGTCCGTCTGTCTGTCCATGTAAACGGTGTAAACACGATACAGGTCGCAATTCTCGATCAATTGACATGAAATTTAAAACTTAAGCCTCTTTTGGCCCAAGGACGAAGCCTATTGAAATTGGAAAAAATCGGTCCATATTTAGACCTAGCCCCCATACAAAGGTCCTCTTTAGTTTTGGCTCAAATGACTCTAATAGTCGCATTTTAATAGGTATCTTTTCAAAATTTGGCAGGAATTAATGTTTTATACACACAAATCACCATTCCGAATTTTAAAGAAATCGAACCAGTTCTTCTAGTAGCCCCCATACAAACCACCTTCCCGATTTTCACATAAATCTCTCAATTTTCATGAAAATAGAAAATATTTAATTAAAATTCTGTTTGTGTATGTTAAACGCGTACTTTAATAACCTTATCAAATCTAATTATCATCGGACCATTTTGGACTTAGGTCCCATGTGGAAATTTCGCCCGATATTCAGTTGAAGCGATTTATTGTCAACAAAAAGAAGCCTATTCCACTCAAATTTGATTAGTGATTGCTTTTTACACTTATTAATAAAGATTTGTCAAAATATAGATCTAATCAGTCCATGTTTGAACTTGGGACCCATGGTCCGGGAAACTCTGGTGTAGGGTATTATATGGTCGGTCTTGACCGACTATAATTTTCTTACTTGTTTTTTTTTTTAATTTTTAACTAAATTCTAAGAATTTATTAACAAAATTCTAAGAAGTACACTTCCTCAGTTTTAAGAAAATAAATACGATGATTTAAACCCGATTCACCCTTTGATCAAAGTTTTGTTTTTTTAGAAAATTTTCACCGAAAGCTCTAAACTAATTTTTGGAAATATTTTAACAAATTCCAAATGGCGATATCTCGAAAATTGCTTTACCGATTTCAGAAATTTCAAATAGCGATATCTCGAAAACGGTTTGACCGATTATTATTTTTTTTTATATTCGTGCTCAGCTCATCAAAATTAATAAATGTCATGTGTCGCAAGACATATATGGGGCGAAACGCGTCAACGGTCAACACCAAAAAACCGATTTAAGTATAATTTTGCCAAAATGTTAGGATAATCTCAAAATAGGCGTTCTATAAGAAATTTTTTTTTATAATTTGACCTTGAATTTTAAGGTCAAATTTATAGTTTTTTGAAAAACCACCAATGCCATTGAAAAGGTCGTCAAAAATACTTTAAAATCGTTTTTTAAAAATAAATTTTTATCGCATCAAAGTGTCAATAAAAATTCAACCAAATATGATCTTTGCGAAAAAATTAAAATTTCCCATCTCTGTAACTCTAAAAATATTTCAACAATTTGTTTTTATTTGACCTTTTGATTACCTACCATTATCCTAACATTTTGGCAAAATTATACTTAAATCGTTTTTTTGGTGTGGACCGTTGACGCGTTTTGCCCCATATATATATATAGATTTTTTTAATTTTCAAAAATCTAAAACTTTAAACGCCGGGCGCCGTGGGTTAATTTAATCCTATTGATCTCGGATTTGTACCTCATAAGTTTAAGGTCTAGGAGAATAAAAATTTGGCCGGACGTTCGGAATCGGAATGAAAAGCTTGCCATACCAAAAAATGCCAATCTAACGACACTCACGCGATATCATGATACAACATTTATAGCTCTCTTTTGTGTGCTATTTTCTAGTATGCTAACAAGAAGAGAATGTCCCAGCAAAACTTTGGTAATGGGTAGTGATTATATAACACATTACCTGGTAATGTATATACCTTATTTGTAGCATTATTTTAGGATGTCTTACACTCAAAGAAAAAGCTTCTTCATATTGATGAAAAGTTACATCAATATGATGAAATGTTACATCATTTTTCGTCCAATGTAACTTGTCATCAATATGATGAAGCAGTGTCATCAATAACATTTTTTATTTGAAAAATAAGAAAAAAAAATAAAATTTTTTTTTTTTATTTGATTTTATTTATTTTATTTTTATTAACTTACAATTGTTTGTTATTTTCTAATTTTTAAAAACTTACATCTTTTTTTCGTATCCACCAAGATTAGAACGCCGGACCTCTTGTTTGTTGGGCTTAGTCTCTAGCCACTGACCTACAGCATAACGATACATAATAGCACTGAAAAGCCGTTTTGTTTGTTGTGTGCTAATAATAACGCTAAAAGTGTGTGTGTAACTATGCTTTGCTAAAAGCAGTGAGAGGGAAAGAGAGGGATATTGTACATTCATAAAATGTTTGAGTCTTTACAAATTCCCATAAACAAACGTTAAAAACATGTTTAATAAACATTGTATATATATTATACATTGTACATATTAGAAAACCTTATCCAACTAAGTAGTGGTGCGAGATTTTTATCTATAGTTGGCTGAACTAGCTAAGGCGTCGACAATAAACACTGAAACTTGGGGACCGTGGGTTCAAGTACCAGCCGGGGCAGAATTTTTTTTTTAATTTTTTTTTTTTATTGTTTGTTTTTTATTTTTTTATATTTTTTTAATATATTTATTTAATATTTTTATTTATTTTAATATTAATTTAATTATTTACAAAAAAACATTTGAAAGGCATACTGATGACACTTTTTGATGACATGATGAAATGTGTCATCACGTGTTTTTTTAATTTGGATGACATGTTTCATCATATTGAAGGAAATCTTCATCAATATGATGAAATTTTTCATCAAAATTGATGACCACAAGTGATGACACCGTATCATCAATATGATGAAGCATTTTTCTTTGAGTGTACCAAACATTTGTTCCACAACGTATTATTTTCAAGTGAAAAATAATGCATTACTAATAATTTGTTACGTAATGCATGATTATTGGAAAAAATGTATTTCATATTTATTATTTCTAAACATTAAATCATGGATGACTTATATTTGGTTACATTATGTATTATTTGAAAGTTTGAAATAATGCATTATTTATAATTGGATGCATAATGCATTACAATAACATAAAAATAATTATTTTTAAAAAAACTCATAAGTTTAAACTAGAGATGGCCTCACGACAAGAAATTTCTAACGACACACACTCACGAGCATATTTTATCTACTTACACTCACTTACAATTACGTGAGTAAATTTAATACAAAATTACTTTTTCACTACTCGTAACACCTTACATATTATCTTCTGGTATGCTATATTCTTTCATTTCTCGTAACCTATAAAATATCATATATTTTACACCTTACTCGTATTCTTCGTTATAAATTTATGACTTATTTTATACCTTACTGGTATTCTTTGTCATAATGTGGATGCATTACTTTGAGTCTTATCGCCTGTTAAAATCATCAATGCTGCAATGTATAAAATAAGAGATCCTATACCTTCCCAGGCAGAAACTGCCAACCGTTCCAAAGAAAAAGTCTCGGCAAAGCACTTTATTTTTTGTGTAGAAGGTAGTATGAATTCAAAGAAGTGCTTTCCAAGCGCTTTGCCAATGTTTTTCTATTTAAATCCGTTCAAAGTATAAATTCCGGGACTTAGAAAATTGTTCAAAGTTTGTTCAAAATTGTTTATCCTAATAAATGAGTCAATACATTTTTTATCCTAATATAATAAATTTCTTTATTCAAATAAACACCAAAAAAAGTTGTGTCTTATGGACTTATGTAACAGTGCTATAATAGAACCATATTTTTTGTTTTTAAAGCGCTTTCAAAGCGCTCTAAAATAGCAACGGCATACCGTTTACCGTGGTTATCATTTTGGACGCTGGGAGAGTACTAAACTGTGATGCTTTCCCAGCACACAAGCGACCATAAAAGGTACTTTGCCAGCGCTCTCCCGTTCGTATTTTTCTGCCTGGGTTATTTTATACCTTATTTGTTAATCTAAGTTTTGCTGGGGTAAGAGAACATTATCGAATAAGCGATAAATAATTTTTACCAACTCTGTTTTTAGATACAACTAAGTATACAGTCAAAAAATAATCTTGTAGAGTGACAAAAAAGCTTTTAACTTTTAGTTTTTGCTTACTCCTATTTTCCGAGAATTCCTAGTAAAATTTACGAAGTATTTTGACGCGATAAAACTTACAAGTAATACTCGTTAATTTACTAAAGTTTTGTTTTATTTTTAAATTACCTTGAAATTGTGTTCATTTACAAAAAAAAAAATTTGTAAAATTACAAAAAAAAATAAATTTCGATAGAAAATTTGTTGTTAAAAAACATGGAAAACTGTCAAATATTGGTAACATTGTATTACAAGACTTTTTGTAGTAATTTGACAAGGTTTTTTTTGGAGTGAACAACAAATACGTTGCCAATGTGAATTCCCTAAATATGCTTTATAATTATTTTCTCAACACATTTCTTTCAGTGCATTTAAGTTTACAATGTGTTTTCTATAAAATTTTTTTATTATCATTTATCTTACTAATGAAAATTGAAGAACACAAAAAAAAAAAATTTGGCAATAACAATTTAAATGTAATTAAAATCAATAAATTTCTTAAGTATGTACTTTTTTTTACTCTTAAATTCTGCCGGTATAAACAATTTTTCCAAAAATTTTATTTTTTAAATTTTTTCGTAATATTCATAATCATAATTTTATGATGTTTATTCTCATGAAATGAAGTAATAAAAATTTATTTATTAATTTTTAATGCGTAAATTAAAATTTAACCACACACAGCAAACGGAATGAAACTCATTCCCCAAATATTATTACAAAATAAAAATTTTCATCGACTTCTGGTGTCCATAAATAAACAAAATAACAAAAAAACAAATCAGCGAAATTGAAAAAAATATGACTTCTTAAATTTTAATTATCTTCTCATGTGTTTTTTTTTTATTTCTTTCAGTTTCAGTTTTATTATTATGATTTTTTTTTTCACAACCTTGTTGTTTCCCATAAAATTGATTTATATTTTATTGAATTCTTTTCTTTTCAAACAAAAAAAAAAAAAACGAAAAAAAGCAACAAAAAAGTTTCCCATAACCCGACCACCCGACCTATCTTAATGTTGGCATCTATCTTTAACTTCCCAACCAACCAACCAACCTTCCAAACGTACAAACGACCTCCCATTGTTTTATAAACAATTAAAACAACTAATACCTGCCGTTTTTTAATGTTTTGCTCTACATATTTCGTTGATTTACAACCCTTTCCAATCACTAGTGGAAGCTGAAGAAGATGAAAAATTTACTTCTTCAATTTATGTATTTTTGTCAGTGTTGACAGCTTGACTTGAAATCCTATTCATAAATACAATATAATTTTTTTTTCTCGTTTTTTTGACTATTAAAAAGATGGAAGATGAAATAAGATTTATTACTTGTTTACTGTTTTTTTTACCAAAAAAAAAAAAATAATAACAATTTTTTTATTATTTGTTGAAATAAATTTTCATAATTATAATTATTTATGTCATAATTAAATTTTTGTGTTTATTTCTTTTTTGGTTTATTTCAAAATAAATATTTTTCTGTTGTTGTTTGTTAAATTTAGTAAATAAATTAGTAGTTATACTAATTTTAACACTTAAACTAAAAACTGTGGCAAAATTTAGCAAACTTTATGCTGATTTTTCTACTGAAAAGTCTATTTTAACACAATTCTCTGTAATTAGGTTTTGGAAAACAACAAACATTTTTCTTTAATTTTACTGATTCTGTTTGCTGAATTTTAAAAATATTTTTTTGACAGTAGATTATTTAAATTATTTTACAGGAAAGGTTTTTTGTACTTTTTCAGTTTCCACTTTTTTTAATTCTTACTGCCATTCCCGCCCGTATCTTTGTTACCGATTATATTAGATACCGGATTAAAGAAGGATAACGATTTCAATCCCCATTTTTAAAATTCTCCCGTTCAGAATCTCATATTTATTTATTTGTGGACGCGCGGTGGGTGCCAGTTTTTATTCAACTTTTAATTTTCCCAAGGGTGCTGGCAAATTTTTATTCTGCTAGACCTTGAAGTTATGTGTTACAAGTTTGCGAACAATCGGTTTAAATTAACTTGTGGCGACCGGCTATTAAAGTTTTGAATTTTTAAAAACGTTATTTTAAATTTGCGAGAAGTGACGTGTTTTTTCTACTTTCAAGAAATTTTTTAAAAAAAATCTGAAAACTTATTTCGCTTGACCTTTACATTGAGCTTGGGACAAGCTTTTATTGACGCACTTTAATCGAAGGGCGCCATCTGTTTAAAATGTTCTGATTTGACTTAAATTAGGTTTAAATGAAAGTTTCTCTCAAGTGTCAGTGCACAAAAATGCGATTTTTTTTTTTTAAATTTCTTGAACGTAAGAAAAAAACTCCATTTTTGGAAATTTTTTGACAAAATTCAAATGGATATACAGCAAAAACTACAGAACCGATTTTGATGATTTTCTTTTTTTTTTGTAGATTACTAAATTCTCTAGTACCTATCGTGAACATATTTTGACATTTTGACATTATAAATTTTTTAATTAAAGAAGAAAAGTAATTTTTTTCATTTTTTACGTTTACATTAGCTTAACCCTTCTGCATCCCTTGTATATGTGCCCTTCCTATGATCCTTTGGGTCAATATGACCCAACATTAAAATGTAAACAAAATTCCATGTTTTAGTATAATCAAAAATAATGAAAACTAAAATAAGCCCTTCCAGAGAAATTATTAACAAAAATAGAAAAACAAAAAAATTCAACCTTTTTTTATTTTGAGCCAACACTGCATGCATTATGTTGGTATTAGAAAATGGGTTATGAGGAGAAAGAATGAGGGAGTAGTGTTTGTGGACATTTAATTTGAATTTTTTTAAATTATACACATACAAAAAAACTTTTTCAAATTACTAGGAAAAGTCTCGTAATTTTACCATTTTAACAATATTTGACAGTTTCCTTGTTTTTTAACAAACAAATTTGATCAAAATTTAAATTTTTTTGAAATTATACAATTTTTTTTTGTAATTTTACAAATTTACAAAAAAAAATCTAGTAAATTCACGAGAACTCCTTGCAATTTTAATTGCGCCAAAAAACTATAAATTTACAATTTTATTGGTAAAAAGTTGGTAAAATATTGTAAAATTACTAGAAATTCTCGTAAAATAGGAATTAGCAAAAAATCTAGTAAAGTTACGAAATCTCCTTGTAAATTTTATCGTGTCCAAAAATTGGTAAATTTACAATTTTATTGGTGAAAACCTTGTAAAATTACAAAATTATTGGTTAAAAGCTTGTAAAATTACTAGGAATTCTTGTAAAATAGGAGGTAGCTAAAAAAAGTAAACATTTTTTCTTGTAATTTTACAAGGTATTTTTTTTGAGTGTAGCTGACTGGGTAGACTTCTGCAGGGATTTAATTCCACAAAGAGCTAGTTTGACTGATGAGAAACGAATTTTCTCTGTAATTCGTTGTGCAAGGCATTGGACATTAGATAACGAAAGGATGTGATCTGCTGGAAAGGCGACCATCTCAGCTGAACACTTACCGTGGTTTTATCTATATAACAATGACGGACAACACTCATTCCGACTATGCTCCAATGAGGCAATAGAGCTGGATACCCTACTGTCATTGATGAGCTTCAACGCACTCCTTTGCACCTGATCAGATAGACCTTGAAGCACCTGCCCAGATATGAGAGTTGTATTCCATTTTCGGTTGGATATAGGCGGCATAAATAGTGAAATCAGATGGAGTGAAGAAATTCTTGCACCGTTTTAGGAAACCAAGACATTTGAATGCTTCTTTCGACACTTGAAAAACATGTTTGTTCCAACGAACATCACATTGGATTTTCATGCCTAGAACATCAAGAGTTTCTGATTCCTCAATAGCTATGCCACCCATGGATACAGATGATGCTGATTCCACAAGCCGTCTGAGGGTCAACACATAACATTGGGCCTTACGAGCATTAAAATCGATCCTATTTGCAAGACCCCACTCGGAGATTGTCGTAAGATCATGTTAACAAGTCCCCTGTAGAACGACTCTACGAAACAGGAGTGAATCGGACTCCAGATAATTTACCAAGTGGTGATTGATCATGCTCTTCATGACCTGCGAGAGCGTAAAGAAAATTGCAATTGGGCGTTAGTTTTCTTTGTTTGTTACCTCAACCTTTTTTGGGGTTGGCGGGACCTTTGTGGGTTTCTCAAAATCCCACCCACAGTACGAGGATAATAAAATTTTGAATGATAAAATAATCAACGAGAATAATAAAATTTAGAATGAAAAACTATTCAATGAAAGCGATTTTATTGATTCTTTGACCGACAAAATTATTGATCTATCATTCTGAATGAAAATGAACCCAATTCAATTATATTCAGAAAAAAAAATGGTAAAGTAGAACTAAACTTGCATTATCGCTTGTTGGGTCATATTGACCCAAAGGATATTAAATGTGTGTAAATCGTGTTTTTAAATGTGGAGGGGGGAGGAAAATTTTAAATTTTATTATTTTCTTTTAAAACCATAATTTTTGTCCCTGTAATGGATAAATTAAAGTTTCAAGTTGATATCTTATAACTAAAGGGTTAAATTTTGCGTTTGAAAACCAAAATTGGGTCAAATTGACCCAAGGAGTGCAGAAGGGATAACTTTAACAAAAGTAATTTTTTTCCAAAAATGACCACGATGAGCACTAGAGAATTAAGTAATGTACAAACAAAAGAAAATTTCATTAAAAACGGTTCAGAATTTTTTCCTGTACAACTGAAGCTGATTTTGTCCTTTAAAAAGCATCCCACAATTGAGTGGCAAACCTGGAAATTCTGGTTGACCAAATTTTGTGTTAAAAAATAAAAGGGCCCCATTAAGGATAGTCATAAATTTATATCCAAATGTTTGTGCATTTTGATTGCTTATTTTTGAAATTTAGGGATCCTATGGGATCTTGAGAATCTTACTCGAAGAGATTTTGGGTATTTGTAAATATTTTTTTTTTATATATTTAGCAAAATTTCTTTGGCAGTTAGAATTTCTTCCATGTACTAAGAAATTCCATTTAAGAAAACGATGTAGCAGTACATAAACTAAAGCAGTTCATAAAAACGGTCTCAGAATCTAAAAAAATACCGCCCTATTACAAAATTTTTGATTCAATATATATTCCTATAATCTCCTTTTTTTAATTTTGACAGCCAAAGTCAAATTCTTAAAAGTGTTAACATCCGTCAAAAACATTTTATTTTTTTCGACATTTATTAAGATAAGACCAACCACATCAACCAACTCACCTTTTTTGAAATCTTGACAACTTGTGAAAAATTATATTATTTGCTTATTATTCCCATTGCTCCCACATATTCAGATAGATAGTTATCATTAAATAAATATTTAAATTATATTAAAACAGAAAAAAGCACTCTGTACATACTCTGGAAAACTAAGAATCTGAATACATCACCCACCACCATACCATCATTATCATGATCGGTGGTGTTACTGAAGTGTAGTATTTAGAAAATATCCCATCATAAAATTAAGAGTTTGTTTATTTCACATTAAAAGTCAATTAAATCCGATGATGTATTACTACAAAACATCTTAAACAAATAAACAAAAAAAAAATAAATCTAAGAACATGAAAAATATAAAAATCTTCTGTTATAAAAAAAATAAGTTTTCACTCAAAAATTTGTAGAAAAAAAATTATTTGAATTTTAGTCAGAGATGGGCATGTCAGTACTTTTGTCTCACACTCATATTAGAGTCACGTACTCACAATCACGTGAATGAGTTTAATTTAACTCCCACTCACGAGTGACTTACACATACACATACATATGCTATTCCCCGAATTAACAAGCAATTTGAGAAAGAAAAAAAAAAATCAAATGAAGCAAAAACAATCTCATATTAAAAAAAAAACAGTGACAAAAATTAAAAAAGTTTGTTTTTGCCTAATTTAAACATGTTCATTTTTATTTTTAAAATGGTTGAATAAAAACTACTACTAACATTAAAAAATCAAAGTTGTTTCATTCTTGATTTAAAATTGAAAAATTGTTGATTTGATATTGATATATATTTTCATGTTGTTCTATACCATTTTATATCATAAAATTAAAAAAAATATTTAAACGTTTAATATAAACAATTTATTGAAAATTATAAAAAATATTCAGTTTTATATAAGATCTACTATCTTTATACCCGACCGATATTTCGAAGAGTTACAAACGGAACGACAAACTTATATATACCCTCTTCCACTAACTGTAAGTGGAGGCTATAAAAACATACAGATTTACACACCGTGACACCTTTAAATCACAAAAAAATCTACTCATCTCTAGTTTGAGTTAAATCTGTCTAAAATGAAAAAAAAAAATGTAGATTTTGAGAGTAAATCATTCAAAAATGTACATCTTTATATATGAGTCATTTCACAGACATCATCTTTTGTTTTAAAATTAGATTTCAACCCTACAACAAAATTTTGAAATTTAATCAAAATCAACCCATGTGTTTCACCCAATGTTGGCAATCGATATCTTTTCAATACCGTTATCTTCGGTATCGGTACGCACCGGTATTGAAACGGGTTTTTCTTAAAAACCATGTTTTTTCTCCAAATGCCTCACCGAAGTCTCATAAAAATCAAAAAAATCTTTTGGCACCCACATCGTGAATTAAATAAAAATTTTAAAAAAGCCATACTTAAACCGCGATGCGAGAGCAATAGAAAATTATTGATTTTCACGAAATTTTTATAGATTCACTTTGACTTCCAATAGAAACTTTCTGGATCCCATTTGTATAGGATAGTTTTTTGCGGATTTTTATTTAATCCGTGATGTGGGTGTCCAAGGATTTTTTTGATATTTACAGGACTTCGGGGAAGGCATTTGGAATACTAGGAGGAGGTTTTCCTCCATAGTATAATTTTTCGAAGTGGCTTAACTCGTAGAAATCGTCTATAAAAGTTCCATAATTCGCGAAAAAAAATTGTTTGCAATATTTTTGAAAGTGATCTTGTCTAGACAGGGAATACCTATTTTTTCAAATAGATAACACCAACAAAAAAACTTGGTTGCCTAGAAATAAGATGAAATATGTAATTTGTTGAGGTTTTTACTTTAAACGCGATGCGGGAGGGAAATAAATTTTACGGAGTGATTTTGACACCCAATTGAAACTTATTGGACCCTTTTCAGCTCAAACAAAAAAGAAAGGTAAAAATCGATACGGCCTTATATTTATGTACTAAAGACAAAGGAAAATGTCCAGCAAAAGCGGTCCAGTGCTTCAAAAGTTATGAGCAAAAGGCTGAATTTCGGCAAAGGTTTTTCGTGAATTTTCGAGATAAAAAACACGCTGACTTTCGAAATGCAATCGTGAGGATGCTGACGCTTGGCATATATATTTTCCGTTCCCCTGGGCTGGTTCGTATTGAATTTCAGCCAAATCGGTCGAGTGGTTCAAAAGTTATTAAGAAAACCGTGAATTTCAGATTGGTTTCACCTTAAATTCACTTGTTTGAAAAAACCGTTAAACCAGCTTTAATAAAATTGATGAGTCAGGAAAATATTTTACAAAGTATTCTTGTCACTTACAAAAATTTTTATACTAACACAAAAAAACTTACACTCGAAAAAAAATTTACACTCAAAAAAAAAATGTTGTCAATTTGTTTTTTTCAAAAATGACTAAAAAAAGTTTTTTACTCAAAATTAAATATTTCTAATCAAAATTGTTAATTTGATTCACGTTAGAAAATTAACTATCACTTTAGAAGGGCATTGTGGAGGGTATTGATGGATTCGGCCAAGTCGAATTTAACTGTTCTACTTGTTTTTACAAATTTTTTTTAAATTTTTATACGTTTTTTTTTATATTTTTAGCATTTTTTCGATAATACCGGTACGTACCGGTATTGACGTTTCGGTATCGGTAATACCGTAACCGATTCAACTCAAATACCGTAACCGATACCGATACCGAAATAAATAAAAAAAACGATACCAATACCGATATCGATACCGTTATTTGTTTCGATTGTCAACCTTGGTTTCACCCTAATGACTGGAAAAAGCACTTTACAGCAAAATTTAAACGACAGAGAAATTGTTATTTAACAGAAATTTACCGGGGACATTATCAAAGATGAAAAAGGTACAACAAATCGATGTGCGCAAAAAGTCCTCTAAGGCCACTTCTAAGAACAAAAATTTTATAAATTTTTTTGGGAATTTGTTTTAAAAATGTAAAACTTTATTGTGGTAGAAAACATTATTTGTTTTAGAACCGAACCGAAGGAATTGATCTTGTTAAAAATTTAGAAAAACCTTAGAAAAAATTGATATTAAGAAAACCTCAAATGAGATTGAAAAAATTTTGACTTGAACTTTAAAAAAGTTATCGAAATATTTAAAAGTTCTGCTTAGTGTTGGCAACAATGAGAAAATCACAACTTTGTGAAAGTTAAGTTCGATAAAGTTTGATCAAATGATTTTATCTGGATAATGTGATATGATTAATTCGCATTTACTCTTTAGTGTTCATATAAAGTTTAATTTTTAAAGCGGATTTTAATACGACACAGTATTTAGTGTGACAATCGAAATGCGCTGGTGATAGAAAATAATTCAGTTAAGGCCAATTTAAATTAACAAAAAATCTAATTGAAATTCGTAGTAGCGCAATTGAATTTCAGAAAATTGAAATTTATAATTTTAGTTTTATTTTCAAAAGCATTTCATTTAATGATTGTCGATCGTTGCGACCCAATTTTTATGAAATGCCTCCTATAAAGTGCACTGCATTATATTGCTACAAGTACTCTGTTTTATCTAACTATATCATCTTGATAATATTTACAGAGATTTGTTGTTTTTTTGTTGTATATCGTTGGAAGAGGAGAGAACACGTCAATCTTGACGATGTTGGAGTTGCGTTTTATCTTTCTTTAATCTAAAAAAAAAATATCTAAAGTTTGTATAAAGAAATAATGTGACGTAATTTTTTGGTTATCGAATAAGTGCAATTAATGCAAAACAGATTACCCAGTAAACAATTATATGTTTGGAAAATTCGAGTACGAACAGAACAAGCCCAGCACGATGTTTTCAATACGATTAGACACATAAAGCCTGTGGCCGGTTATGGTGCGAAATAAAATTTAAGTCAAAAAAAGTTTTATACAGTACACAGAAAAAAAATATGGAGGAAACAAATCACTTGTTTAAATTTAAAAACAACA
Organism: Pegoplata infirma; assembly: GCA_963921195.1. Lineage (NCBI taxonomy): Eukaryota > Metazoa > Arthropoda > Insecta > Diptera > Anthomyiidae > Pegoplata > Pegoplata infirma. The sequence goes on along the minus strand of OY992537.1, from coordinate 10,450,113 downwards.
AGTGAGAGTGTTAAATTCGGCTGTGCCGAATCTTTTATACCCTCCAAAATGTAAAAAAAAAATAAAAAAAAAAAAAAAATTGTCAGGGGTGTTTGTTTTGGGGGGGGGGGTTGATGGGGGTCAATGGGGGACGTTGAGAGCACCTTCCCATCCCGATAAATATAACAAATGTTTCCTTTATTTAACAAAAACATGTAAAAAAGTGTATTTTTTCAGAGGTTGGTTCAGTTCTTCAAGGGGGAACTTTTTTTCCCCTGAGCCGATTTTGCCCATTTACGAACGTAACCTGCCTAGGACTATAAGACATATTCATGCCAAATTGCAGGAGTCTAGCTCTTTTATTTTGGACTGTATTGTGCCATCTACAGACAGACGGACGGACGGACGGACTGACGGAAGGACATTCACAGAATGTCTTGGAATCGATCATGGATCAATAATATATATACTTTATGGGGTCCCGACCGATATTTCGATGCGTTACAAACGGAATGACAAAGTGAGTATACCCCCATACTGTGGATGGTGGGTATAAAAATTGAGTATTTTTTTAATTGACGCAATTACAAATTTACTTAAAAATTTCAAGAACAATTTAAGTAATAATTTAATAAAAATTTAATGGTTTTTTAATTTTTTTTAATTTCTCATAGTTTTTTGAATTCTCGTTTAGTTTACAGTTTTTTGTGTAAGTATATGAAAGTTTGTAATACACTCAAAATAATACATTAGTAGATTTACTAATTTTTTTTTTTGCTAATGCTGGTTAGCTAACTTTTAGCAAATTTTTAGTTGAGATTAGCATGTTAGCAAAAATATCTTGTAAACTTCATTTAGCGCATTAGCAATTTTAAACAAAATTTGAACTAAATGTTTTTGCTAGATTTAAAATTTAGTTGACCAAATTTTTACAAGCTTTTTTTCTAATATTAGCAAAATAAATGGTAATTTTTTTTTTATTTTCAGAAAACTTAAAATGGCGCTATCTCGGAAACTAAGCCAGATAGAGCAAAATGGGGGCCATTTTTGGTTCTCGGGCTCTCCATAGTATCGCCGGTCCTCTTCACATGTGTGGACCCTAAAGGCCCCTAACTTTGGATCCAAAAAGGTTAGCATTCCCGAAAATTTTAAAATTCTCAAATCTCGGTAAATATTGCCGGCACAACAAAAAGTCCAAAAACTTTTTTGTAGCTCTCAACACCTAGAACAAGACCGCAAAATAGTCAAAAGCTCTCCGAGTAATATTTTTGAAGTTATCGAGTTTTTTTAATTTTCAAGACCCCAGTGGTCCCCTATAATCAAAAACTAAGCAAGGTAGAGCGAAACGGACACAAATTTTGGATCAAAAACTATGACGATTTTTAAGGAACCCAACTAGGTCTAGGCCCATCGGGGTCTGGACCTATCGGGTCCGAACACAATGGGGTCCTCAGATGTGTATGAACTAAGTTAAAAAAAAAATAGTTAACTAATTATTGGCAAAACATTTTTGCTAACTTTAGCAAAAAAATTGTGGGTTCAAAATCAGCAAATTTTCTTGTAGGTTTACAAGCTTTTTTTGCTAACATTACAGTTTTTTTTTTTTTTGAGTGTAGTCTTTATAAAAGTTTCCTATGTTTTTGAGACATAAATATGTTTGGTAAAGTTTGAAAAACCCAGCAAAACTTAGATTACCAAATAAGGTATAAAATAAGGTATAGGATCTCTTATTTTATACATTGCAGCATTGATGATTTTAACAGGCGATGAGACTCAAAGTAATGCATCCACATTATCACAAAGAATACCAGTAAGGTATAAAATAAGTCATAAATTTATAACGAAGAATACGAGTAAGGTGTAAAATATATGATATTTTATAGGTTACGGGTAAGGTATATAATATAGCATACCAGAACGTAATATATAAGGTGTTACGAGTAGTGAAAAAGTAATTTTGTATTAAATTTACTCACGTGATTGTAAGTGAGTGTAAGTAGATAAAATATGATCGTGAGTGTGTGTCGTTAGAAATTTTCTGTCGTGAGCCCATCTCTAGTTTAAACTTATGCATTTTTTAATAAAATAATTATTTTTTATGTTATTGTAATGCATTATGCATCCAATTATAAATAATGCATTATTTCAAACTTTCAAATAATACATAATGTAACCAAATATAAGTCATCCATGATTTAATGTTTAGAAATAATAAATATGAAATACATTTTTTCCAATAATCATGCATTACATAGCAAATTATTAGTAATGCATTATTTTTCACTTGAAAATAATACGTTGTGGAACAAATGTTTGGTAAGACATCATAAAATAATGCTACAAATAAGTTATATGCATTACCTGGTAATGTGTTATATAATCACTACCTATTACCAAAGTTTTGCTGGGAAAACAGGTTTTTTGTTTTTTTTTTGTCAAGAGATTCAAAACTTTTTTAAACTTAAAAAAAAAAAAATAGATAAATTTTGAGTAAATTTTTAATTGTGTCAATTAAAAATTTACTTAAATTTTTTTTAAACATTTAATAAATTTTTATTAAAAATTTACTCAATACTATTAAATCGTTTATTGGTGCAAAATTGAGTAATTTTTTACTCAATAGTATTAAAAATTTACTCAAATACTTAAAAGAGCAAAAAAAAAATATACTCAAAAAAAATTTTTTTTATCCATTTTGTTACGATAATGACTAAAATAAAATATTTTTACTGAAAACAAAATTTTTTTAAAATTAAAAAAAAAAATAAAATTCAATCCCTAAAAAAGGTGTTTTAAATTCATTTGTATTTAAAATATTATGAGGGGTATTCTTGTAATCAGCCAAGTCGTACCTAACTTTTTTAAAAATCAATTTATTAATATTAGATTACAGTTTTTTTGTTATTATACTCATGCCATCTTCTTATATACTTTTTGTTCATATTTAAATAATATTCAAATTTTTAGTTGTAATTTGTTTTACAATTTCCGGCTTAAGTCCTCTAAAATCCACAACTAAAGTTTACTTAATTACCCAGGCAGAAATTTCGAGTCTTCTCTCAAACTGAAACAAAATTCAAAAATATGATTCTGTAAAATGTTGTGCATATTTTAGATAAAAGAAGCAATACTTCTAAAATTTATATTCCATAGCATTTGGGATCGAAAATTGTTATATTTTGTTTTATCCAGAAAGTAAAAAAATTACATAAATAATTTAAAAACTTAAATCATTTTTTGTTGCATTTTTTTTTCTTTTAACTAACACTGGCCGGCATTAAAAATGCATCTGGGATTTGACCATTCATTTTTGATAAATCTTTCGATGCTGATTCTATGTATGGTTTCAAACTTTTTTCATCACACTTTAATTTTAGATCGTTTTACAATTTCTTCGATATTGCGTGTCCCCGCAATAAGCTCTCAGAGATATCCAAACATGTTTTCAAAACCTTGACGTAATGGAAAATTTTTAAAAACAGATTTGGAATCAGCATAAGTCAAGTCCAATTCTAGACGCAAAGATTTAACAAATTTCGGCAAGCGTAATTTGGTTATAAGTTTTTTTCTGGTTGGATATTTCTGCTTGGGTTATTTTATTTTACATAAAATTTTGTTGCTACACATGCACTTATTTCTTTGTCTTAAAAAAATATTTAAAACAACTTAAACAAAACTAATTTAAACAAATTCATAAGTTAAAAGATTAAAAATTTTACATCCTCAATATTGGTGGTCTTTTTATTTTCATAAACAATATTTTTCCGTTTCTATAGTTGAAGACATTATTTTGTTAATATTGAATGCAAATCTTTATGAACAGAAACAGAAAACACAACCATTATCTGGCTTTAATGCTAATACTAATTTATACTTAGATGGTATTTAGAACAAACGTGGAAGTCAGGAGATATTTCTGTACTTAAAACAAAAACTTTAATTTATAAAAACAACTTAAAGCTGATTTCCCAGCAGAAATTATGCTGAACAGAAAGCCGTTTTTGGAAAAGAGTCACCAGTCGTATGATTTCACTGCATCAAAAATCATGCCTGAATTCAGTAAGTAAAAAACGCTCTTTATCTCGTTACTCCCTTCCAAAAGCTGCTTCCAGTTCAGCAAAATTTCTGCTGGGAGATATTAAGTATTTAAGTATACCATTGATCCATGATCGATTCCAAGGCATTCTATAAATATAGTTCCGTCCATACGTGAAAGGCACGATATACTAGTACAAACTAGAGATGGGCGCGTGAGTTATTTTTGAGTTATTTTTTTATCACGCACACTCACTCAGCCTATTTTTTCTACTCACACTCACTCACAATCACGTGAGTAAATTTAATACAAGTCACACTCACGTGCACTTACGCAAGCTTCACTCACACTCATGTTGACACACTCTCACGAAACTCTTTTTTATACAAAAAAATTTTCAATAACGAGAATTTCAAAAATCTTTCCAAATTTTTAGCAAAATTTAAAGTTCAGCGAAATTTTACATTTTTTTTGCTTTTTTCGGGATGAAATCTTAAGTTAAGCAAAATTCTACAACTTTTTGTTGCTTTTTTTGGTCCGAAAGAAAATATAAAGAGGAAAAAAATCTCACAAACTCACCAAAAAATTCGACTCACGCACACTCATTCACGCAAAAATCTTACTCACGCACACTCACTCACGCAATTTTTTTCTCTATTCACACTCACTCACAATCACGTGAGTAAAATTGAATTCAGTCACAATCACGAGTGATCACGCGTGAATCACGTGCATCACGCTCTAATTTGCTCATGTGCCCATCTCTAGTACAAACCGAAACCCCTTGAACAAGAATATATTAAAATCCTGGACCAAGGGAACTAGAAAATGTAATTTTTTCGGATTGTCCGAATTGTATCACTTAAGTACAAAAATCATAATAAATTAACATGTTGACATTTATGACAAGGGGGAAATATCTCCCCTAATTCCCTAAAATGCTACCCCTCAAACGCCCTGTCTATGTTTTTTTATACCCTCCACTCTAGTGATAGAGGGTATATATAAGTTTGTCATTCCGTTCGTAACTCATCGAAGTATCGGTCTGGGACCCCATAAAGTATATACAGTGACGAGCAAAAGTGTAACAGCCCAGGCAGAAACTGCCAACCGTTCCAAAGAAAAAGTCTCGGCAAAGCACTTTATTTTTTGTGTAGACGGTAGTATGAATTCGAAAAAGTGCTTTCCCAGCGCTTTGCCAATGTTTTCTATTTAAATCCGTTCAAAGTATAAATTTTTTATTAAAATTTATTAATTTTCATAACAATTGGAATTTTTTTTATTTCCCTGCAGGATAAGTAGCCGGTCCTTGATAGTTCTCATGATATGTCACTTATACACAATGACCTACATAGAGTCTCTGGACCTACATATTACAAACTTGACACCTTTTATATAAAAACACCTGTTTCTTTCGTGAGGAAGTGTCTTAAACTCCGGATACATCACCATTAAACTCCGGATACATACCCGTTTCCGTTCAATACACCACTTTTTTTCGGGACTTTTCCAATTTTTTTCCTAAAAGCATTTTTAATAAATTTTTTATTTCAAAACGCAAAGAAAACTGCAAACAAATTTTTTCCGGGACTTGGAAAATTGTTCAAAGTTTGTTCCAAATTTTTTTATCCTAATAAATGAGTCAATAAATTTTTTATCCTAATTTAATAAATTTCTTTATTCAAATGAACACCAAAAAAAAATTGTGTCTTATGGACTTATGTATACAATTTAGATACGTCCCATTTTTTTGTTCTAAAAGTGCTATAACAGTACCATATTTTTTGTTTTTAAAGCGCTTTCAAAGCGCTTTAAAATAGCAACGGCATACCGTTTACCGTGGTTATCATTTTGGACGCTGGGAGAGTACTAAACTGTGATGCTTTCCCAGCACACAAGCGACCATAAAAGGTACTTTGCCAGCGCTCTCCCGTTCGTATTTTTCTGCCTGGGAGGGTTCACATTGCTTAGATAATCTGCTCTATATTTTAAACTACACAAGATAAAGTATTGAAGTTTTTTGATAATTTTATTAGTTAATTGATCAGAATTTATAAACATTATCGAAATATGCTATAAAATTTTTTATAAAAAAAATATAGTAAAAATTCCATAAAAAGGCAAGTGTTTGTTACATTATTGCACTCATGATTTTTCTACATAAATCTTTAGGACAACTTTTATATTTCGCGCATATAGACCCGGATTTTGCAATTTTTTTATAAAACTTAATAAATAACATAAAAATAATTCATTTGTTGAAAAGAAATTTTGGCTAAACATTTTTTTTTTAACTCAAAAGTCCGTCCTTTTAACGATTTTAGGAGAGCCACACGTATTACTCAAGCTTAGAATATACAGATATTATTTTTTTGGAATGGCGTTTATATCCGGCGATAGTAGAGCCCATTTATAATCAAATTCATAAGTGGTTTGTTTATTTTGCAATTAATACAATTTTTTTATTGGGTACTCAATAGACTGCCCAGAAAAAAAGCGAAGTTTTTATTTTCTTGGGGGATACCTGCAAATTTTGTTCCTTTTTGTGCAAAAAAATTTCGGTTTTTTTTTGGGATTTTTAAAATAATATCTAGAGGTCGCGATCTCGCGTTTTATAACGATTTATTTTTTTTGAGATTTTTATTATTTTAAATTGTTAAATATGATTAATATGATAAAATATTAATAATTTCAGACAAAAAAAAAATTAAATTAAAAATTAAATATCGCCCATTCCATGAGATGTCTCCCAGCATCTAATCAAATGTTCCTTAATTTATTTGAAATTTTGCACACATGAACACTATGAAGCTATTAAAATAAATCATTTGTTAGTTCCGAGAAAATCCGTGAATTCGCGAATATATTCGCGTTCGCGAATTCGTGGATTTTCGCGAAACTAAAAACGAATTTATTTTCATTGCTCCATAGTGTACCTGTGTGCGAAATTTCAAATAAATTAAAGAACATTTGATTAGATGCTGGGAGACATCTCATGGAATGAGCGATATTTAATTTTTAATTTATTTTTTTTTTTGTCTGAAATTATTAATATTTTATCATATTAATCATATTTAACAATTTAAAATAATAAAAAACTCAAAAAAAATAAATCGTTATAAAACGCGAGATCGCGACCTCTAGATATTATGTTAAAAATCCCCAAAATCAACCGAAATTTTTTTGCACAAAAAGGAACAAAATTCGCAGGTATCCCCCAAGAAAATAACAACTTTGTTTTTTTCTGGGCAGTCTAGTACTCAATTTGGGTTTTTGGCGGAATTTCAAATATTTTTGCAGATATTCAACATTTTTCGGATGAATACGAGCCAATTCTGGCCGATGATGTTCGGTCTTAAATATATCGTCAATTAAAATCATCAGTAGATTGACAATATTGTTATAAAGAATGTAGTTATTATTAAATCCCTATTTAAAATTATTGTTTGGGGTACCTAAATTGAATTAGTGAATTTCGTCCAATGATAAGAGCAGCAAAAGACTTTTATTTATTAAACATTATTTATTTTTGTTCTTTCTGAAAAAATTAACTCCAAAGATTGCGTTCTGATTCGATAATTTGACACTATGGCACTACCCCGTGGATAATGTCCAAAACCACGAAATGTGATAGTGGTTTTAAACGGCATAAACCCATTCTTAACAAAATTTATTATCAACTGGTGATATAACTTGTTGATTTATTTACGGCTGAATTAAAAAACCACTTCTTGAGGCAAAATTGGCCTTTATTCAGCCGAAAAATGTCGAATTTCGGCAAAAATAATTGAAATTCCTCCAGAAACCCAACCCCAGTACACAATAACTTTTTTTTTACTAATTGCAAAAGCAACAATCCATTTACGAAATTTTTTATAAATGGTCTCTATTATCGCCTGATATAAACACCATTCAAAAAAAAATAATATCTGCAAATTCTTAGTTTGATAAATATGCGTGGTTCCCCAAAAAACGTAAAAAGGACGGACTTTTGAGTTAAAAATAATGTTTACCCAAAATTTCTTTTCAACAAATGAATTATTTTTATGTTATTTATTAAGTTTTATAAAAAAATTGCAAAATCCGGGTCTATATGCGCGAAATATAAAAGTTGTCCTAAAGATTTATGTAGAAAAATCATGAGTGCAATAATGTAACACTTGCCTTTTTATGGAATTTTTACTATATTTTTTTTATAAAAAATTTTACAGCATATTTCGATAATGTTTATAAATTCTGACCAATTAACTAATAAAATTATCAAAAAACTTCAATACTTTATCTTGTGTAGTTTAAAATATAGAGCAGATTATCTAAGCAATGTGAACCCTGTTACACTTTTGCTCGTCACTGTATATTCATGATCCCCGATCGATTTTAAGACATTCTAGCGATGTCCGTCTGTTCGTCGGTCTGTGGAAATGTTGATCACAGCCAAAATATTACACGGAGATGACTGAAACTTAACATGTTTATTGGAAGTTCTCAAGAGAAGTTTGGTATTGCATTTGAGCAATATCGGTTTAGTGGTTCAAAAGTTATAAACGAAAATGTAAGGACACCTCAAAAATTTTAGTACATTCAACATAACCTAAAAATACAAAACGCTTTAATTCGGCTGCTGGGTGACTTATGTGAACATAATTGAACACCAAATGGTATTTAAATAAGTACGAACATATTTTTTGACAAAAAAAGAAAAAAATCGCGGATTTTTTTTTACCAATTTTTTTTTTTTTTCGCGGAAATTTTTTTTGAAATTTTTTTTTTTTAAAGTAATTTCCTTTTAAATAAAGTTTTTTGCAATAATCTTTTAGCAATTGTGGAAGGTATCACTACATTCGGCAAGGCCGAATTTAACTTTTTTACTTGTTTTGGTTTATTTTTCTACATTTGGAGGATCGACCCCAGCCGAACTTAGCACTCTTATTTGTTACATTTATGAAATTTTAAGTGATTTCTTCGATTTTTATTAAAAACTGATATCCTTTATTGTAACACTTACTCTATTTTTGCCGTAATGGCTAAATATAATTGTATTTTAATTGGTGCTATTGTTGTTATTGTTATTTTATTCTAATTTGCTTTAATGTTAAATCATCAATAATATTCGTTCATATTCATTGATTTTTCTTAATATTTATTTTTTCACAAAATCATTAGTCATTTTCCCTGGTGTTTATTTAAATAGAAATTTTTTGTTTAATTGTAAATAAACGATTTTTAACAATTAAAACTAATTTTTTAAAGCGAAAAATCATAAAATTGTATTTTGCTAAGGTGTGAAAATTTCTAAGAAGTTTCCTTAAAAAAAGGTTAACTAATAAAATTATCAAAAAACTTCAATACTTTATCTTGTGTAGTTTAAAATATAGAGCAGATTATCTAAGCAATGTGAACCCTGTTACACTTTTGCTCGTCACTGTATATTCATGATCCCCGATCGATTTTAAGACATTCTAGCGATGTCCGTCTGTTCGTCGGTCTGTGGAAATGTTGATCACAGCCAAAATATTACACGGAGATGACTGAAACTTAACATGTTTATTGGAAGTTCTCAAGAGAAGTTTGGTATTGCATTTGAGCAATATCGGTTTAGTGGTTCAAAAGTTATAAACGAAAATGTAAGGACACCTCAAAAATTTTAGTACATTCAACATAACCTAAAAATACAAAACGCTTTAATTCGGCTGCTGGGTGACTTATGTGAACATAATTGAACACCAAATGGTATTTAAATAAGTACGAACATATTTTTTGACAAAAAAAGAAAAAAATCGCGGATTTTTTTTACCAATTTTTTTTTTTTTTCGCGGAAATTTTTTTTGAAATTTTTTTTTTTTAAAGTAATTTCCTTTTAAATAAAGTTTTTTGCAATAATCTTTTAGCAATTGTGGAAGGTATCACTACATTCGGCAAGGCCGAATTTAACTTTTTTACTTGTTTTGGTTTATTTTTCTACATTTGGAGGATCGACCCCAGCCGAACTTAGCACTCTTATTTGTTACATTTATGAAATTTTAAGTGATTTCTTCGATTTTTATTAAAAACTGATATCCTTTATTGTAACACTTACTCTATTTTTGCCGTAATGGCTAAATATAATTGTATTTTAATTGGTGCTATTGTTGTTATTGTTATTTTATTCTAATTTGCTTTAATGTTAAATCATCAATAATATTCGTTCATATTCATTGATTTTTCTTAATATTTATTTTTTCACAAAATCATTAGTCATTTTCCCTGGTGTTTATTTAAATAGAAATTTTTTGTTTAATTGTAAATAAACGATTTTTAACAATTAAAACTAATTTTTTAAAGCGAAAAATCATAAAATTGTATTTTGCTAAGGTGTGAAAATTTCTAAGAAGTTTCCTTAAAAAAAGGTAGTCAAATTATAAACAAATTAATTAGAAATTTTCCGAAAAATATTTGTTATACCCTCTACTCTAGTGATCGACAGTATATTTAAGTTTGTTTTTCCGTTTGTAACATCTCAAAAATATCGATCTATAACCAGAGAAGCTCTGGTTATAGATCTTTGAAGCGAAGGATTTCATTCCCTAAAACGATTTGGCATTCTGAATGAAAATTTTGTGATTACACTCCTCAATCACATTTTCGCGAATTGAATGAATTCACTTTAGACTCATTCGATTTATTTTTCATTCTAATTTCAAAAATCGAATGCATTCGATTTTTTTCCCTTAGATTTTTAAAAATCGAATGCATTCCATTGCGAATTCAATCGATTTTATTTATGTTTTTTTTCTGTAAGTAGTACAAATCGAGCTCGGGCTCTAATTATATTTGTTATAAGGGTTTAAGTTAAAAAAAAAACACAAGCAAAATTGAATAAAAATATTGGGAAATGGCTTTGGGTTCCTTTTTTGACTTGAAAATCGGAAAGTCCCGAACAAAGTAAAAAGAAAAATTTTTCGAACTTTTTTTTTTTGCTTAAAATATTAGTTTACATTTGAACATTATTGAAGAAGTGTTTTTATGATAAAAATTTTTTTTGGTCTGTAAAATGTTTTTTGTTTTTTTTTTAAATTTCTTTGAAAATGACTTAAAATTTTTTTATTAATTTCATTGCGGTAAAAAGGCCAACAACATAATACAGTAATTAAAAAAATATGGATGACCCGTTCAAAAGATATCGAATTTTTAAAAATTGGTAGTTCGTTCCTTTACTCAAACTTCTTTTACTCACAACTTCTTCAATAATAGTCCAAATTTTAAAATTTTTTTTTTTAAAAATTTTTGTTTTTTACGTACTTTTTAAAGAAAAATCCCAAAAAAATTCTTAAAAGCGCTCTAGTATGCGATTTTTAAGTTTTAAAATTTAAATCTCATTTTTGAAAATGTTTGTACTCTTCGATTTTTTTGAAATTTTTTTGTGTAAAACTTCTATCGATTGTAAAAATTTTTTTCCCAGGAGGATCGTGGGATAACGATTATTACTATTTTTTTGAATTTTTTGAAAAAATTTTATTGTAATTTTCAAATCTTAAAATCATTTCTACTGCTCTAAAAAGTTTTTAAAAAGTACTTAAAAAAACAAAAATTTTGAAAAAAAAAAATTGAAATTTGGACCATTATTGAAGAAGTTATGAGTAAAAGAAGTTTGAGTAAAGGAACAAACTAACAAATTTTAAAAATTCGATATCTTTTAAACGGGTCATCAAAAAAATCTGAAAATTTACCACGAAGGAGTTTTCGAAGGGTACTACAAACTGTAAACATATTGGGAAAATCTAAAAAATAAATTTTCAAAGTGTCCGATATAACGTATAATATTACGTTATATTTTCAGTTAAAAACTAATTAAAAATATTTTTTTTTGCAAACCAAGAAACAAAAAAATTTAAAAAAAAAATTTTACAAACAAAAAAAAAATGGTTTTACCATAAAAACACTTTTTCAGTAATTTCCAAACATAAACTAATATTTTAAGCAAAAAAAAAGTCCGAAATTTTTTTTTCATTTTGTTCGGGACTTTCCGATTTTCAAGTCAAAAAAACCCCCAAAGCCATTGCCCTACAGATCCCATATTTTCGTGCCAAAAGGCAACTTTCCCGACCCCGACGTTTTCGAAATTCAAAAAAAGCTATATTTGTCCACCCTGCTATATATTTACATATGACTGAAAACTGTTGGATTCATAAAATAGTCTTATTACTTTTTGTATTTTGTAACGAGGCAAAATAATTTTTTTTTAATTTTACCAGCCTGTTTTGCCTAAAGCTTTTTACAAATTTAGCATAAATTAATTTGCTAATATGTTTTAAGATTGACTCACTATACAAAAATTATATTTTAACATTAAAGGAATTTCAAAAATGTTCTTTTATCCGGAAATAATGATATCTGTTCGAAAGACAATTATTATAAGATGAATCAGTTTATCAAATTTTATCAATTCTCTTTTCAAATGTTGATTTGGTTGCTGTATGATTGATACATGAGTCATCATCAACTCTGCTATAATTTCAATTAATAAAATCTTTAAAAAAAAAAACGTTCCCACTGTGTTATGATTATTGACAATTCTAGATCAATTAGTTCCCATAGCGGTCCTTTTGTTATCCTCTAAACACATTCATAATTTATAATTTTTTGGAGGATATTTTTTTTCTTAATTTTTTTTTGGCTTTTGAAGTCCAAAATATTAAAATCCAGTTGTTTTTTTTATAGACCACAGAAGCTTCTGAAAAGTTTTTTTTAAGCATCTCGTTTATTGTTTTAATAATAACAAACACCGTTAATGTGCTTCTAAAAGACATATTTTGCTGTTGCTACCCATTGTTTTCTAAAGTCATAAAAAATGGTTTGCATGGGTTGAAATTAAAATTTAAAGGAATGAATTCCTTAAAAATTTAATAGTTTCGCAGAAACTTAAAACAGATGTGAAAAATTTTAAATTTAAGATCGAAAACTTAATACACAGAAAAATAAATTGGGAAAAAAATTTTAGTAATCACTTGGTTTAATTAAAAAAAAAAAATGAGTAATTTTTTAATTGACGCAATTAAAAATTTACTCAAAAATTAAAAAAAAAAATATTAAATCACTTAATAAAAATTTTATAGTTTTTTGAATTCCAGTGTAGTTTACACAGAAAATAATATCGTAATTTTGTTTTTAATTAAAAATGGATTTGATATTAAATTTAACTTCAATTAAACATTTTAATTTATACAATTAATGTTTTAATTGAATTCTTAACTTTACTGAAAACAAAAATAAAATAAACAAACGAAACCGGTTTTGCATGCATTAGTGTTAGTAGCCAATGAAAAAAAAATGCAAAAAACAACAAAACATTTTTTGAACTATTGTTTTCTACATTTTGTTAGAAGCAGCCAATGAATACATAAAAACGCAACAAAAAAATTTAGTTTTATTGTTTTCTTTAAGGCGAGTGGTCGTTGTGGATAAAGTGTTTTGCTAATAAAATGTGTACAGTTGAAACAAAAAAAAAATAATATGAGGCATTTGTCTTGTGTTTTGCACATGGAAATATAATACAATTTTTTTTTTTGTTTCAACTTTACTAAACCGACAAAAATGCATGCAATAACAAGATTTAAAAATAAAAATGTAATTTTAAATAGTTATTGATATTTTAAAATACTACTATAATGTTTCTATGCAAAACTATACCAACTGTTTATATTTAATAAAGAAAATAAATTTCTTAATAATATAAAAAAAAATTCTATGTTTATTTATTTTAGGGCATTTTTTTAAGTTTAACTTTTAAAATTAATTTGAGTTTTGGTCTTTTTTCAATCAAAAATTTTATATGAATCAACAAATCTATATTATTGATTTTCAATTTTATATTAATTTTTTTTAGTTTATTTAATTAAAATTTTAATTGGTTTTCCATTTTATTTTCAATTAAAACTTTAATTGATTCAATCAACAATTTTATTAAGTGTTGAAACTTTTTTCAAACAAAATGAGAAAATAATATGCGCATTTTCATGACAGGTCCGAAATCAATTAATTTTTTAATTGAATCAACGAATTTCGTAATTGAAATTCATTTTTATTTTTTTCTGTGTATACACTCAAAATAAATACTCTTTTCACTCAGCAGAAAAATCTGCTGAAAATACACCCATTTTGAGCCATATGAGAAATCTGCTGATTTTAGCAGACACGGTTTGCTGAAAATCTGTTATGATTATCTAGGTGAAATTAGCGAAAAAATTTGTCAAAACAACAGAGAAATCAGTTAAAACACTTTCTAGAAAATATTTGTTTTTAGAAAATTTGTTTTCATGAAAACTTTAATAGTCCTAAGTAGGCTCCCATACAAAATTACATTTTTATAAAATTTGCTCCAACTGTTATTTGTATGGGAGCCTACTTAGGGAGTGGAGATAGCGCGTAGGTATGTTTTAAAAAAATGTTGTAGAGTAAAAATAAATGGGGGTCGGTCTCAATAATGACCCCTCTCGGCCGCACCATTGGGCCGGTAGAAGCTGATTAAATAAAACAAATTAAAAAAAAATAAAAAAAATTGTATGGGGACCGCCTTAACAATTAGAGATAAAGGGTAGGTGTGTGCAGAGAAAATGTTTGGAGTAAAAAAATATTGTGGGTCAGTCATACATTTTGTTGCTCTAAAGGCACTATTAGGGCAGTTAGAGCGGTTGGAGCAGATTTTAAAAAATGTCGTTTTGTGTGCGAGCCCCCTTAGAAATTGGAGATAGGGTATTAAATGTTAAGACGTAAAAATTAATGGGGGTCGGTCTTATTAAGGACCCCTCTATGACGCACCATTGGAGCAATAGAAATGATTTTAAGATTGGAAAATTACAATAAAATTTTTTCAAAAAATTTTAAAAAATTGTAATAATCGTTATCCCACGATCCTCCTGGGAAAAAAATTTGTAGAATCGATAGATGTTTTACACAAAAAAATTTCAAAAAAATCGAAGAGTAAAAACATTTTCAAAAATGAGATTTAAATTTTAAAACTTAAAAATCGCATACTAGAGCGCTTTTAAGAATTTTTTGGGATTTTTTTTTTAAAAAGTATGTAAGAAAACAAAAATTTTGAAAAAAAAAAAATAAAATATTGAAATTTGGACCATTATTGAAGAAGTTATGATTAAAAGAAGTTTGAGTAAAGGAACAAACTACCAGTTTTTAAAAAATCGATATCTTTTGAACGGGTCATCAAAAAAATCTGAAAATTTTCCACGAAGGAGTTTTCGAAGGGTACTAAAAACTGTAAAAAAATTGGAAAAATCTAAAAAAAAAGTTTTTCAAAGTGTCCGATTTGACATGGAATGCCCCATATATATTCATGATCCTCGATAGATTTTAAGACAATCTAGCGATGTCCGTCCGTCTGACTACGGAGGCATATATGTTGCGCATTTACCTGGTCAGGTTGGTATTGCAATCCAGCGAAATCGATCCAGTGGTACAAAATTTATGAGCAAAAGACTGAATTTCGGCAATGGTTTTTCGCGAATTCACGAGATAAAAAACACGCTAACTTTCGAAAGGCAATTCTGAGAATTCCGACGCTTGGCATAGTTCATATTGCAGTTCAGCCAAATCGGTTCTGTGGTTTAAAAGTTATTAGCAAAACCGAGAATTTCAGATTAGGTTCACCTTAAATTCACGTGTTGAAAACCCGTTAAACATGTTTTAAAAACATTGGTAGGTCACAAAAATATTTTACAACGTATTTTTGACAATTCTCGTAAAATAGGTGGTAGCAAATAATATTGTAAAGTTGCGAAACCTCCTTGTAAGTTTTATCGCGTCAAACAAATTGTAAATTTACAATTTAATCGGTAAAAATCTTGTAAAATTACAAGGAATTCTTGTCAAATAGGAGGTAGCAAAAAAGTCATAAGTTTTTCTTGTTATTTTACAAGGTTTTTTTTTGCGTATAAGACTTGTAGATTGTGAAATTTTAATAGAATCTTTAAATCATACTTGGAACCAAAGCATTGAGGCATTAGTTTTTTTCATGTAAAATGCCAATGAAATAGCAGGCATTGGCATTGTTTTTTCATACAAAAGTAATGCCAGGTCCCAAGTATGCTTTAAATTTTATATGAAATATTTTTTATAAGTTTCCAAATATAACAAAGAGTTTTCTTACTATATTCGATATTTAAATAAACTTATTTATACATTTTAAATAATTCTTTTAAATCTCTGATCCTGGTATGTCAATGTTTTTTTTTTGGGATACTGGAATTTTTGGCCTATAAAAGGTACATGTCATCGACTAAAACGCATGCCCGTAAACATTGAAAAGTCCAAAATACGGTTTGTATATTGTGAAACATAAAATAGCGCGAGCCAAATCAAAATATTGTACTCATCCGATGGTCGGTTCCGTTGTAGGTACACAGAGAAAATTAAACAAGTGATCACGAATCATTTCCAGCCAGAAATTGTCAGCAATTCAAAAAATTTAGTACTGGCAAAGTAGGTTTTTTTTTGGGAAATATCGTCATTTGACAGTTTCTACTCTCTATTCACGTAAAAAGCTGTAGTGTTTCTCACGCTTGTTTCACGTGAATCGTATACTCATGACGATCCCATTTTTATTTTCGAAATTTCTGTTAGAAACAGTAAATTTTTTCTCTTGGTGTAAATGGGATGAAAACAAACTTGAAAAATTTGTATATTTTATATGTAAAACAACCAAAAAATGTTGATCATTTTATACGTGCTCTTTTCTTTTATATTTATAAATATTTTAATACGTTTTGTTATTGTAAGTTAAATCATGTTTAAACATGAAATTATGATCTACATTTAAATTTTGTTGTGAGGTCAGTTTTATGGCAACAAACAGAGGCGTCATTAAAGCCTTCTTTTAAAATTAAGATATAGCCACAAAGTGCTTTTGATGCCAGACAATCTGTTGATTTTTAAGTATATTAAGTCTGTCGTTCGCCGCCTCTGTTGTAGATTTATCATTTTCTCACACTCTGTATGTTGGCTGTATCAAAAAAAAAAAATAAACAAAAGAATAAAAAAAAAAAAATAAATGGTTTAGGAAAAAACATTCTTAAAACAAAACCTTAAATTTTATAAAATAATTTAAAATTTTACCTCCTCGAATTTTTTTTTTATCATTGATAATGTTAATAATAATGTTGATGATACTGATGATGATACTGATGATGATGACGACGACGGTGTTGCTGAAGCTGCTGCTGTGGTAATAATAATATTGCCTTGGCGGCTTAAAAAGTGTTGAATATTGTAAAAACCCGAAAAAAATTTTGCTGCCGTTTTCGTTTAAGGTATCGTCTCTTCAATACATTCAAATATATATGATACACTTAGAAAACTAATTGGTTAAATCTTAAAATGCTTTCAATTTGTTTATGAATTTGCTACATATTCAAATTAATGTTTAACCCTTCATGAACCAACATTTTTGAGGAGTTTAACACTGTGCTGGGGATATTAAACTACACTAAAAAAAAAAAAACCTTGTAAATTTACCAAAAAATCTCCTGATTTTACGAGGCTATTCTCGTAAAATAGGAGGTAGGTAAAATTCTCGTAAAATTACGAGGATTTCCTCGTAATTTTGAATACGCCAAAAATTGGTAAATTTATTGGTAAAAATATTGTTTTAAAACCGCAAAAAAAAAAAAAGAAATGGTAAACTTACAAGAAACAAGTAAAAAAGTTAAATTCGGCCTTGCCGAATGTAGTGATACCCTCCACAATAGTGTGGCCCAACAACATATGGAAAAATACCAAGTATAACTCACAACTGAACGTACCTCAAAATATGATAGATGGCATCGTAATGAACAATTTGCGCCAAATTTCAGCACCCTACAACGATTGGAAGGGGATGCTAACTCATCATAAGTGTTTGCAACCTCCAAAGAAATCTTGAAATTTTTTTTATTGGAATCTTAAAAATAACCATATGAAATGCTAGCGTAACAAGAGCACATAATTCACATGTGGCCATTTTGTCCTAAGTTTGTCCTTAAACAAAAAAAAATACATATTAAAAAAAGCGGAACCCTGCATTTCACTAAAACCGCTGTAACTCAAAAACTATGCGGACCATTAAGTTGCGATAAAGTTCATTTGAAAGGTAATACAAATATCTTTAATTTGAGTATAATATCCAAATTTTTTTTTTTTTGTTTTTTTCCTAATCGAAACTAAAATGTCCTTATTGTCCTTTGTAGGCAACCTTAGGGCAAAATGGCCATATGTGACTTATTTGCTCTTGTAGCGATACCATTCCATGTAGTAATTTTTAGGATTGCAAAAATTTTTTTTTTTAGATTTCTTCGGAGGTTGCAAACACATGTGATCAGTTAGCATCCCCTTCTAATCGTCGTAGGGTGCTGCAATTTGGCTCAAAATATTAGTTACGATACCATCTTTCATTTTTTAAGGTACGTTGACCTGTAGCGAAGCAAAAGGAATTTTGGGCCACCCTACTCCACAATTTCAAAAAGATTATTGCAAAAAACTTTATTTAAAAGAAAATTACTTTTGAAAAAAAAAAATTTTTTGAAAAAAAAATTTCCGCGAAAAAAAATTTTGTTAAAAAAAATCCGCGATTTTTTTCTTTTTTTGTCAAAAAATATGTTCGCACTTGTTTAAATACCATTTGGTGTTCAATTATGTTAACATATGTCAACCAGAAGCCGAATTTAAGCATTTTGTATTTTTAGGTTATGTTGAATCTACTGAAATTTTTGAGGTGTGCTTACATTTTCGTTCACAACTTTTGAACCGCTGAACCGATATCGCTCAAATGCAATACCAAACTTCTCGGGAGAACTTCCAATAAATATGTTAAGTTTCAGTCATCTCAGTGCAATATTTTGTCCGCGATAGCATTTTCCACAGACAGACAGACGGACAGACGGACTAGAATGTCTTAAAATCGATCGGGCATCATGAATATATATACTTTATGGGGTCCCAGACCGATATTTCGATGAGTTACAAACGGAATGACAAACTTATATATACCCTATATCACTAAGTGGAGGGTATAAAAAGCGACAGTGTTAAATATTTTATACAATCCAACATGTTACCAAATGAAAATAAAATTATAGCATTGACATTTTTAGGTGGGAAGAAGCGGCGAAAAATGGAAAAAATTAAAAAAATTTGAAAGTGTGATTCAAGGGAAAGAAAGTGTGGTTCAAGGGAAAGAAAGTGTGGTTCGGGGGAAATCGTAAAAGTTATATCGGAAGCTTATAAATTTTACTTCTTTTGACAAAAAGTGGTCCTTAAATTGGGTGTATGTTAAATAAAACCTAGCCTTTATTCACCCTGAACAATCATTCTAAATATTGGTGAAAACGATGAAACTAGAGATGTGCGCGTGACATGATCGTGAGTGAAATTTATTTTTACTCACGTGATCGTGAGTGCGCGTGATTAGAAAAAATTGTTTCGTGCGTGAGCGTGCGTGAGTAATTTTTGTTTCGTGAGTATGCGTGATTATTTTGTGCTGACAACAAGTAAGAAAGTCTTCATAATAATAATTTTAGATGGAAATTAATGCAAAATTGTAATTTTAATGAATTTTTAAGAATGTTTTTAGGAAGTTTTCTGCAAGAAATCGAAAAAAGGGAAATCAAAAAATTTATTTTTTATTTAGTGAGGGTACGTGAGCGTGATTATTTCGTGAGCGTGAGAACAATTTGTGTTACTCACGTGAGCGTGCGCGAACGTGAGCAGAAAAAAAATTCGTGCGTGATCGTGCGTGAGCAATATTTTTATTTCGTGAGCGTGCGTGAGTCAAAATTCACTCACGCGCCCATCTCTAGATGAAACCTAGGCTATGTCTACCCTAAAAAACCATTCTAAACATGTATTGGCGAAAATATTTTTGAAATCGGATGAGCTGTTTCATTATATTAAAATTTTATTTTTTTTTGCAAGTGGGCGTGGTCGATGAAACTTAGCAGACATGTGTCTAACCTGAAGGGGAATTCCAATTATTAGTGAAAACATTTTTGAAATCGGATAAAAAGATTTTGGAGATTTTTAAAGTTTACGTTTTTAAGATAAAAGTGGTTAAGATAGCGAGCGTGGTCAATGAAACCTAGCCTACGTCCACCCTGGGGAAACACTCTAAATATTCGTGAAAACGTTTTTGAAATCAGATTAGTAGTTCCGGAGATATTTAAATTTAAAGTTTTTTGCAAACAGTGGGCGTCAAAATGGGCGTGGCCGATAAAACCCAGCATTTTTTAATCTGAAGGACCATTCCAAGTATCTATTGGTGAAAATAATCGGATAAGTAGTTTGGAAATTTTTTTAATTTTAGTTTTTTTGTCCAAAATTGGGGTAGAATGGGGCGTGGTCGATGAAACCTAGCCTATGTCCACTCTGGAGGAACACTTACAATATTGGTAAAAACATTTTTGGAATCGGATTAGTAGCTCCGGAGATTACTTTCAACAAACAAACCAGATTCTGAGACATTTTTTATATAGAAAAGTCTGAGATTCTGCGATATTTTTCGTATAGAAAAAGTCTCAGATTCTTAGATATTTTTCGTACAGAAAAAGTCTCAGATTCTGAGACATTTTTCATAAAAAAAGTGTCAGATTCTGAGACGTTTTTCGAATAGAATATGCCCCAGCTTCTGCGATATTTTTCGTATAGAAAAAGTCTCAGATTATTTTTCGTATAGAGAAAGACTCTCCCAGACTCTGAGACATTTTTCGTATAGAAGAAGTCTCAGCTTCAGAGATATTATTCATATGGAAAAATGTTTCAGATTCCGAGAAGTTATTCGTAGAGAAAAAGTCCCAGATTCAGCGACATGTTTCGTGTAGAAAAAGTCTCAAGTTCTGAGATATTTTTCGCGATATTCTTTATGATAATGTTTTGCGGAAGATTTGGCTGTACTTGCCAAAGCAAAGTTTTTTTTAGAAAAAATAATGTTATATTACTTTGCTATTCTATGCAAAACGAATTGAAATATCAGTCGAGGACCCCATTAAAAAACCAAAAAAGCTGTACATTTCGTAAGTGAGTGCAAAAATAAGGGCCAAAAAATTGTTTTTACATTATGGAGAGTATTAAAGACTCGGCACCAAAGAATATACCACTCTCATTTGTTTTATGTACATTTGATAAACAAATGGAACATTTTTATGCGAAAAGCTTAGACTTGGTGAAAAAGTAGTTTTGGTAAAAAAAAAAATTATTTTTTTTTTTCACGAAAAACAAAATTATGTTAAAAAAAATTTAATGAACCCAAAATTTTTGGTGAAAAAAAATTTTGATGAAAAAAGTTTTTGATGAATTTTTTTGACGAAAAGAAAAAATTTTTGATGTAAAAAAAAATTATAAAAAAAATTTTTGTGTGAGAAAAAAATTGATAATAAAAAATTTGATAAAAAAATTTGATGAAAAAAAATTGATGAAAAAAATATGATAAAAAAAATTTATGAAAAAAAAAATTTGATGAAAAAAAAATTTTGATGAAAAAAAAAGATTTGATGAAAAAAAATTAATGAAAAAAAAAGTTGATGAAAAAAAAAATTTGATGAAAAAAAAAATTTGATGAAAAAAAATTGATGAAAAAAAAATTTAATAAAAAAATTGATGAAAAAAAAATTTAATAAAAAAAATTATGAAAAAAAAAAAAATTTATGAAACAAAAAAGTTTGATGAAAAAAAAAAAATTGATGAAAAAAAAAAAAATTTTTTTTTGTTGAAAAATAATTATGTTACTTTTTATTCACCAGCTGGTGAATAATTATCCAAGTTACAAACCCAAGTTACTAAAATTTTTGTTTTAAGAAAATGAAAATAGTAATTCTTGTTTTCTTTTTCGTTAATTGTTAGCTTATATAGTCAAACTGAGGTGGCGTCCTGCAACTTTTTTAAAATAAGACACCAGCCTAAAAACATTGTCATGTTAAAAAAGTCTCAGATTCAGAGGCATTTTTCATATAGAACTTTTTCTAAACGAAAATTGCCCAGCCTATGAAAAATGTGTCAGAATCTGAGACATTTTTTTGTTTAGAAAAAGTCCCAGATTTTGAGACATTTTTCGTGTAGAAAAAAATCTTAGATTCTTAAACATTTTTCGTGTAGAAAAATATTTCAGATTCTAAGATATTTTTCATATCTAAAAAGTCTTAGATTCAGAGACATTTTTCGTATAGAAAAGTCACAGTTCTGGGATATTTTTCGTTTAGAAAGATTTTTTTTTTGCTATTTTTTTTAACAAAATTTATGCAGAAATTAATTTTTTAACAACATTGTACCAACTTTTTTTTCTTTCAGTGTACAGTAGTGTTTAAAAGTTTTAGCTACTACGACTACTATTCAAACACATGCAGTACACTTTTTTTGGACAGACTACCGCTCTATGGCGGCATAACATCAACACTTTCATGAAGCGTGGCCTTTAATTTGTGTGTTCAGCCACACTTTTCAAAACTCAAACTTAACTGAACTTAAAAAATACACAAACACTGATTTTGAAAACTTATTTTGTATTTTTTTTTATGGAAGTTGAGGTTTTTAAAGTTAAGAAGAAATATTCAAAAAAAAAAAAATGCTACAATTTTATGTGTGTGGTCTGACTGAGCAGAGTAAAAAAAAAAATAAGTGAATTAATTTTTTATTTATTTTTTTTTGTAAAAAATAAATACAATAATAAAACAGTAATAATTTTGTAAAATATCTTGATTATAAATACTGGACAGAGTTTGAATGGTTTTTAAAAATAAATTTCTTTTATAACTTAATTTTCCTATAATAATTTTCCTTAAACCAACTCAAGTGATTGACGGTATGGAAACTCCTTTTGTAACACCTCGAAATATAGGACTAGGACCTCATAAAGTATACGTATTCATGATCCTCGATCAATTTTAAGTCATTCTAGCGATGTCCGTCTGTATGTTTATTGAAAATACCCTTACTTTAGGAAAAAAAAGTTTGAGGCTGCTGAAGCTTCGCATATAGATTTTTAATTTTGCTGGTCAGGGTGGTATTGAATTTCAGCGAAATCGGTCCAGTGGTTCAAAAGTTAGGAACCATCCGGTTAATTTCAGATTGGTTTCACATTGAATTCACGCGTTGAAAAAAATACCAAACAAGTTTTAAAAGGCATTGGTATCTCACTCAAAAAAGTTTTTTCGCTCAAAAAAAAATTTTTACACTCGAAAAAAATAGGCTTAATTTTTTTTTAAAAATTAATAAAACTTTTTTTTACTTAAATTGAAATATTTTTTGTTAAAATTTAATATAAAAATGACTGTCTCTAAAAAATATCATAGTGTAGGGTACTCATGAACTCGGGCAAATAGAATTTAAATTTTTTGCTAGTTTTTTTTTTGTAATTTTGAGTCCAATTTAATTTTTCATATTTCGTATCAAATCTTGATTATTGCTTTTTTTAAGGTAGATAGTTGTTGCTTTTGTGGCTGCTTTTAAAATGTCATAATTCATAAAAATTAAATCATAAATTACTTATATTGATTTTTATTTTTTTGTTATTCCATCATCATGATTATTGACTCTTTGGTCTGTCTGTTGTTGGTTGTTTGTGTCGTAAATGGCGGTAAATATCATGTCTTTTTAACTAAATTTTTGTTTTGAAATAGACCTTATGAACCTTTGTCGTTGTCGCAGTCGCTTAACTTTTTTTTGCAATTGCTTTATTTATTTGGTTTTCCATATCAACCTGTACCATTATTCGCATATTTACTCTTCGGTACTTGGAGTAGGTTATATGCGACCAATTCACATGATGATACTTGTCTTCTTAGAGCCTTGTAATGATGATGGTGATGGTAATCATGGTCTTTCTTTTTAGAAGTAGAACAGTTTAAAACAAAGCGTTGCTTGTTGTCTCAGAGTTCACAGATATTTTGACCGTTTCAACGCCATTAAGATTTTATGATTTTTGGTCGACAAGTTGTTTTCTTTTTAAAAAGAGAGGGAAGGATTCTAAGAAAACAGAGCAACATGTAATTATATTTGTTGTTTATTCGAAAGCTAATTTAATAATAAGTAATAGAACGCAAAACGAGTAATTGCCTCGGCATATCCTAACAATGTGGTGGCTGTGATGTATAGGGTGACGATCAGCCTGAGTTGTTAATAGTATGAATATCACCAAAAAAAAATATCCATGGTTCGATTCCAGATATAAATAAAAAAATCATGTTTATTAAAAACAATTACCTATCAACAAAACCAACCGACATGTCGCGACATTCAAAATCCTACTGATGATAATACTATAACTGGAGTGTTTGAAACCGGTATGTGAATACCAGAAATGTCTTTAATTTTTAGAAATTTAATTTTCCTCCACATTTTTCAATTTAAACCTTCTTTGTTCTAACAGAAGAAAACAATAATTTCAATTACGTTTTTAATTTATTCAGTAAATAAAATCTGTCATGCCCGCCCGGATAAGAGAGGGATCAAGATTAGAGTCCCCGTTTAAAATATTCTTCCCTACAGAATTATTATTTGATTTAACTGTGAACGAGGATAGGTCTTTTACAAAAACTGTTCAGAATAATTTAAGCAATAAAGAAATAAAAAAATATAGAATAACTTTTGGTAAAGTTTTACTCCTTTTTTACCTTAAAGATGTTAAATTTTAAAATATGTCCTTCTCTTCGATGTTAATTAAATTAGGGTTGCCAGATCCTAGAAGTCAAATAACTGGACAATGGAAAATTTTCAGATGGATTTTTAAAAAGTAACTGGACCCATACATATTTTTTGTTTTTAGTAATTTGCAAAAAAAAAATCAACCGATTTTCATATGTGAGATACATTCTTATTTTGGACAAAATGGCCGTTCTTTTTGCCAAGGCAAAATGTGCCTTTTTTAAGCATTTTTATTACTTTTTCGAGCATCTCGAAATGCTAATGTTTAGCTCGTCATTGGCCTGTGGATTGTTAGAGTATATTTTTCTTTTTAAATAATCCCACAAAAATAAGTTCAAAGTGGTCAAATCTGGAAATCAAGAAGGAGAGTTAAAATTTCCCGGACGTGCGAAGTTAAAAAGGGCGCCAACAATTGGCCATTATTTGCAGATTTGACCCATCCAGACATATTTTTGTGGGGTTATTTTAAAAGCAAAATGTACGCCAAGAATCCTTAAATCATCGACGAGCAAAATCAACTCTAGACTGGCCGAGATGCTCCAAAAAGTTGTAAAAAAATGCAGCAAAAAGAGCACATTTTCCGTATCCAAAAGAGGCATTTAGTTATATTTATGATTAATGTTTTATTCAAAAAGCAGTCCCAAAAAATTTTAAAAAATATTTAATAAAAAACAAGTAAAAAAGTTACAGTCGGTCAAGACCGACCATATGATACCAGTGTTATCCGGAAAATGGGTCCCAAGTCCGATCATGGACCGATTGAATTTGTCATTTGTTAAATCTTTATTTAGTGTAGAAAACACACACAGATCAAATTTTAGTGAAATTCGTTAATTTTTTTTCCAATAGACCGATATAACTGAACGTCGGTCGAAATTCCAAAGATGGTCGAAAAATGGTCCAATTATATTCCGATTTTATTAGGTTACTAAAGTACACGTTTAACACCTAAAAATAAAATTTTTATCAAATATTTAAATTTTTATGAATTTTGAGGGAGTTATGTGAATATCGGGAGGGTGGATCGTATGGGGACTACCAGAAGGACTGACCCGATTCTTTTGAAATTTGGAATGTTGATTTGTGCATACAAAATTTGAATACCTGTTAAATTTCAAAGCGATATCAACTATAAGACGGATATAAGAGTCATTTAGGCCTAATCCAAAGGGGGCGTTTGTATGGGGGCTAGGTCTTAACATGGACCGATTTTCTCCAATTTCAATACGCTTCGTTCTTGAGCCAAAATGGCAGCATGAAATAACCCCCCAGGAAACAAGTCCCCAAAACGAAAATGAAATAAGTCCCCAAAAATTTGTACAGAAAAAAACAACAACGATAATTGGGGATTTATTTCGTTTTTTGGGGGTTTAATTCATTTTTTATTTGGGGACTTATTTCATTACGAAATAGGTCCCCAAAAATACAAATGAAATAAGCCCCCAATTATTATTTTTGGGGACTTATTTCATTTTTTCTCAAATGAAGATAATAAATTTTGAAATTATTTCTGGACATAGAAGGAATGCTTGATTTTATTAGTATGTTGTGGTACACCCAAGCAATGAGACAAACAAATTATGAGGATACTGATCAGTGTTAAGGAGAGTATCTTTAGGCTCCCTTCAAGGTTTTGGGTTCTGGACTAATATAGCTTGGGAAACTTATTATATATTACCCGTAGTATTTGTAATTTAATGTGTTGCAATTATAATTAATTTTTTTTCCTCGATTGAACTCTATGTATGAATTTTTTTTTTCGATTTTACCAATTTATAACGATCTAACTGAGTACTAGTTTTTGGAGCAAAAATTTTATTTAAGTGTAAGTCGGTTGGAAATGAACAATTCGCGCGAATTTTTGCTCCAAAAACTAGTACTCAGTTAGATCGTTATAAATTGGTAAAGTAGGAACTATAGTTTGTAGTTAACGAAATATTAGTTTTGTTGTAGAAAAATATTGTTTGATTGTAAATCGGTTGGAAATGAAAAATTCGCGCGAATTTTTCATTTCCAACCGATTTACAATCAAACAATATTTTTCTACGACAAAACTAATAGTTCGTTTCCAAAACTGTTACCAAGAAATTATGTTCCCATAAACAATTAATTGCAACAACGGAAACAAAATAAATTCCAAAAAATTTTCTTCTACCATCTAAACGTCTCAAAAAAAAATAATGAATCTGAAAAATTTTAATCTTTTTTAAATCGGTTGAAAATGAAAAAAGCCAAAACTCTTACCAAGAAATAATTAATTTCAACAACGGAAACATGAAAAATTCCCAATAATTTTCTTCTACCATGAAAACATCTTAAGATATGTAATGGAACTAAAAAAAATTGAAAAAATTTTAATCTTCCAAATAAATTTTGTTCAAATTTTTTAAAGTTTTTCGTAGTTTGCTTGAATAAACCATCAGACAAGTTATGATTTCAACACCAAAATTTAAAAAAATGTTTTGAAATTCTTTAATTTGTTTCTTTTTTTGAGAGCGTTTAATGAATTTAAAATTGGGGACTTATTTCATTTTTCAAAATAGGGATTTATTTCATATGAAACAAAACCCCAAAATTGGGGTGTTATTTCATTTTATTTTGGGGTGTTTTTGCATTCCGATGGGGATTTATTTCATTTTTAAAATTGGGGGTTTATTTCATTATGAAATAAGTCCCCATTTTTGGGGGTTTGTTTCATTTTAATTTTGGGGATTTATTTCCTGGGGGGTTATTTCATGCAGCCGAACCAAAATATGCTTAAGGTTCAAATTTCAAGCCAATTGATTGAAAATTGCGACCTGTATCGTGCTTAAACCGATTATTGGACAGACGGAAGGACGGACATCGCTAAATCGACTCAAAAAGTAATTCTGAGTCGATCGGTATACTTGAAGGTAGGTCTAGGACCAATATTTCGGGTAGTTACAAACATCAGCACAAACTCATATCCGGTACCACAGAGTGGTGTAGGGTATACAAATAATTGTTAAAATAATGAAAATCCTTTTCAACTGGACAAATTATGTTTTAACTGGAAACTGAACCAGACCCCAAATAACTGGAAAATCCAGGCCGTCTGGCAACCCTAGCACAGTCATACACACAAAAAATTATTGGCTAAAAAATTTCAATTAAATCTATTGATCAACAAAATTTAAATGAGTCAAATATTATTTTGAACAACATTTTTGTTATTTTCATTAACTATTAAATTACAAATTTTCAAAATACCAGATTTTTTTTTCTATTCAATTTATTTAAATACATTAATTTAAAAAATATACTTTATACTCGGGTTTTACTTTTTTTACTGTCGGCAACATATTGGAAAGCAAAAAATATGAAATTCTTATAATTTTGTCATAAGCTTAAAATTCATTTGTTAAATCAATCATTATTTTAATTGACTTTAAATAAAAAATTGATAAAAATTTTTATTAAAATCAAAAAAGTGATTTATTGAAAAAAAAAATCAATTAATCACCTACAATTTGGTGATTGATATACAAATGTTATTTATCGGAGGAGTTTCAATTAAAAAAATTAATTGAATCCGCGTTTTTGTTGATTGAAATCCGTTTTCAATTCTTTCGGTGTAGTATGTATCACTTCACGAAAAAAAACAAAAAAGAACCACTGACATTAAACATTCTTCCCTTACAAATGGCATTGAAATTTAATGTGTTTTTCTACAGCAGGAGTCAAATCGCTTTAACCAGCACTATTTTAAACTTTTAAATAATCATAATCTATGGCATCTATTTCATTTACTTTTTTTTTTTTTTTTTTAACCAGAAAACGAGATAAATTGCTGCGAAATAAAAATCTATAAAATGAGACCTTTTTTTGACTGTAAGTATCTTCATGAGTCGCAGTTTAAATGTTGCTTCCTATCATAGTTTTATACATTACACTAAGTAAGGGTACATAAGTTGCTTATTCCGTTTGTAACACATCTAAATAACGGTCTATATACAGTTAAAATAACTTACCAGTCAGAAATTTCCAACCGTGCCAAAAATATTGTACTGGCAAAGCGCAGGCTTAAATGGAAATGCCAATGCTTATCCAGCATTGGCAATTAAAATTAGAAATGTATACTCCCAGTACAATTTGTTCAACATTTACTGCCGCTCCTTTTAAATTAATTTGATAAAGCAGTTTGATTTAAAATTAAAGTTTTTTATTTGACCTTGAAATAAAAGTCAAGGGTATTATATGGTCAAGACTGACTCACACAGCTGGTCTCAGGCATACCCATCAACTTTCGTTCTTCTCACACACACAAACTATTGGTGTCTATTGCACAAACTTAAGCCAATCTCCGGTACACCCATACAAATTTGAATTCCACACATCTACCCCCCTCGCCCTAGTGAGGCAAAAAGTGCTTGTCGATAGTCTCCGGCACACGCAACGTCAGACAACAAGTAGCATCATAAGCACCAACATATCACAAGGTGAACCCCCAGCTTAGCCATGACCTTAGCCAGTATTTTAGAAATACTGATCCCGGGGTGAAACACGTGGAGGATAACCGGAGGCATTTGTGTCAAGCATGGCTTTTTCATGACGATCAGTCGCTCCACAACAAATCGTCCGAGGACGAGATGTCAGAATATGCTATCCATTTTCCCCCACAGGTAATATAATTAGATATGGGCGAAACCGGTTTAGTGGATCAATAACAATGAGTGAAAAGAAATAGCAACTAATGTGGGGAGAACAAAAAACGAGCGTCATAGAGTTCTCGCCTCGCACAATACTTTAACCGAAATTTTACACTAGTTGTGATATTATGAGGCATGTCACAGACTCAATTTCGTTCGGATTTGGAAAAAGTGGTATACTCGTTAAACGAAACGCGACTACTTATTTCAGAATGAAACCACTTTTATGCAATTCAATTCCAATTTGTTTTTTGAAAGTGATTTCATTCCGAAAATTATAAAATTCGTTTTGTGTTTTACGAACAAACAACTTTTTCAAAATCCGAAAGGCATTGAGTCTGTGACATGCCCCTATTTCTTTTTTGATACCGTATATCAAATGTTGGTGGGATTGCACAATGGGACGTATTACTTTCAATATAACACGAAGCAAACAAAAAATGGTTTCACTCAACCCAGATTTCCTAAAAAACCTTTCTTTGCATTGTGTAGGTCATCCAAAGATTCGAAACAGCCGACTATTATCACTCTTACTTATTCAAAACTAGATGTGCGTATATCAAATAAAATAGTATTCATACTCAGTACAATATTGAAAATAAACTCGAACATTAAAGCTATTAAAATGGCACGATTTTTCAATAAATGTTGACAACAGTTTTTTTTTCTTTACGCCAAAAAAAAAAAAAAACGAATCCAACTCTAGCAAAAATATGTTTATTATATGTTCGTATGTATGCTGATGATGATGATGATGTCCTGAAGGAAGTGAAATGTGATACAATATTATGCACAATAAGTTATGAGACCAAGACTTTGTAAAGTTGACTCTACGACAAATCCACAAAAAACAAAAAAATCTTGAGTTGACTTGACTTCATGAGCAATTTGAATTGTATATTTTCTGTGGTTTTTAAATGGAATGTAATGTTAAACTTTAAACAGCCATTTGAGGTTTATTTTTTTTTCTTTGGTCTCGAATTCGGTTTTTTTTTGCCTTTTTTTTACTCCACTATTGCACTTGTTCACATGAAAATTTTTGTGTTGGTGTTTCTTTGATTTTTTTCTATATTTTATTTCTCCAGCGTACCTTTTTACAAGCAGCTGTTCTGTTTTTTGGAGTCTAGAGTAGTAAAAAGTTCTTGTGGTGTTTCTTTTTTTAAATATTCCATGGTAAAATGGTTATTGTTGTTGCTGGTGCCGTTTGTATCATTTGTTCACCTGTGGCGTTTAAATGTTGTTGTCAACGTTGTTAACATTTATACTATGTGGCTGGCTGGTTGTTAATAGTTGGTAGTACCAACCAACCAACTTACTAACTCATAAGATTGTTGCTGAGTTTACTGTCAGTATGTTTGTCTTTACCATAATGTTTAATGAATGTGTTAATGAGTTGAAAATTGAAAATATGTTCACTATTAGTTCATTTAGTGTATAAATTAGCATAATATTATTATGATTGCGATTATTTTGTAAGCAGGGATAGATCTACTACACTGACAAAACAGATTTTGTGTCAGGTAATGTTGTTGCGAGTAGAGTTTCTTAATAACTGACAAATTTGAAAACCGTTTTCGGTTGTAGTTCGGTTTTAACAATATAAAAAATAAACCCCAAATATATTTATTTGAACATTTTGACTTATATAGTTTTCAAGCAAATGGCGCCTGAACAGGTGCAGAATCGCAAAGCAGAAAAATAGACAGCAACTTTAATAAGGAAGAATCGGAACAAATAAACAGTAAGTACAACGATTCCTAAACTAATTAACAAAATTTTGAAGATCGACGCACTTATACCACCTGTTGCAATTAGTGCAGAAACCAACGCGCTAAATGGGTGTTGGGACAAAGCACCACATACTCTCGACCGTTTTCTTGTTTCATTTCCTGACAGTTATGAGCTATAAACATTTCCGCATATTGATAATTCGGATCACTGTGCCATTTCCGCATCCTTCTCGTACTCCAATTTTCATAACGTTTCGTCAACAGCTACGAAGCGTTCAGCTTTCTTATATGAGAAAGCACGTCATCGACTTTATCCTGCGTTTCAACTATAAACTCTGTTTCCTTGACGGCAACATTGACGCCAAGGCGAAAATTTTGAAAATTTTGTATAGCTATGCATGAAGGTATTCATTTCATCGAAACTCATTTCGGCTAAACCAAGAGATAAATGTTGATTTAACCAGTTATCGTGACAGCAAAAACGCTAATACTGATCTGCTACGAAAACAGCAGAGATCGAAGTGTGCAAGATTACTCACAATTAGTCAAACAGAGACTTTGTGCTAAAGTTCTTTCGGCTCCTCCGGACAATAAGAGCTTTTGGTCGTTCGCTAAAAGAGTTGGAAAAAACGTTTGTTATTCTATCCCGACCCTTTTAAAAGACCTCTAAGTGTTCACTAAATCGGTTGATAAAGCTATTCTTTTGAGGTCTTTGCCCACTACCCAAACTCGAGAGGGTATCCCATACTATGTCCAGAATATTTTTCCGAACTCGTGCAGTTAAATGGGTTCATGCGGATCTTAACGTAAATAAGGCACCGGAGCCAGATGGTGTACCAGAACTGTTGCTGAAATAGCGTTTTACGACGTTAGCTCGTTCACTAGTTAACCGTTTTATCTCGTCTTTCCGTGCGGGAGTCGTTTCCTCAAGCCAATCCCTAAAAAGTGTGCGGCTAAAACCCCTTATAACTACCGCCCAATCGCTCTTGAATGTAATGGAGATCATGGTGAATTGCTAGGAATCTGAAGACTAACTTACTTATAAACGATCGACGGTAGGGTTTTCGGAGATCTCATTTCTCGTTTCTTTCGAAACGTTAGAGTCGTTCAATCCACCATTTTGGTGAGAGTATGGTGGTTGCACTGGATATTCCTAAGGTGTTTGATTGTGTCATCTAAGCTTAATACCTTGTGTGTCAGTAATGAGTATTTCGAATTATTTCGGGCTTTCTCAAAAATCGTTCTATACGTGTTGTTGTAGATAGGTTCTCATCAAATGAGGTTATTTCACCTACTCTTTTCTTATTTTCCTTAATGACCTGCTAAGTCAAAATTCAAATCCTATTTTCTCCTTTGCAGATGACAGCAACATTTGTTATTCCATTTCATTTGATCGTAGGCCAAGCCTTGTTAAGTTTGAGGGTAAAAGGCAGATTATGAATGACACACTTAATCAAAACCTGTTGACATTCTCCGAGTGGGGTCTCGCAAACAGAGTCAAGTTTAATGCTCAATGTTGTACATTGACATACAAGAATGTTAACCAACACCGTCATCTGTACATCTGTATAAGTATCATGGAATCTAACACTCTTGATGTTCTGGGCATTAAAATTCAGTTTGATGTCCGTTGGAATAAGCGCGCTTTTAAGTGTCGAAGAACTGGTGTAAGAAGATCTCTATCTCATTCGATCTCCTTACTATTTATATTATCTACGTCCGACCGAAGATGGAATACAACTCCCATATATGGGCAGGGGCTTCAAAGTCTGTTTTGGAGCTTTTGGATCGTGTAAAAAGAAGAGCGCTGATATCTATCAATGGCCATAGGGTATCGAACTCTATTTACTCATTGGTGCATCGTTGAAATGTGGGTTGTGTGACTCTGTTCTGCCGATATTACCATGGAAAGTGTTCTGCTAAGATAAGTGAACTTCTCCCCAGAGCACGAGTTTTTGTCCGTAACACTCGGTTGTTTAGTAGATCACATCCGTTTGCTGTCGATTGTCCAGTTGATCACAAAGTGCATTAAAGAGAAGGTTCGTTTATCAGTCGATCTAGCCCTATGTGGACTATTCTTCCCGCAGAAGCTTCCTAGTTTCATTTAATGTAGAAAAATTCAAGTCAGATGTTCACAAATATATATAAATTTGGCGGTCGTGCATAGTGGGCACAAACCGCCATTTTTGCAAACTCCAAATAGAATATCGAAAAAAGTTCAACCGATTTAATTTTTTTTTTTTGTGTTTAGCGCATCAAACTTAATAAATATGATGTGTCTCAAGACAAATTTTTTAAAATTTTCGAAAATCCACAACTATTATTTATTTAGCGTATGGATTACAATACAAAATAAAGAACAATAAATCATAACTTTGAAAGGATTACAATTTTTTTTTTATAGATTTAATGAATTTAGCCAAGCAACTGCGTCTGGTGTTAAATTGTTGATGTTACTTAATGGCCCTTTGTAAGAAAAAATGGTGCATTCTCGAACAATGTGTCCTGTTGTTTGCAAAGGAGCACCACACTGACATGTAGGATCATCACCATAACCCCAGTTGTAGAGGGCTTCTAAGGTTCTACCGGTGCCAGTTCGTAATCTATTTAAGTTACACCATGCTTTCCTTGGTAGTTTAAGGTCGAGGTCGGTTTTGCTGCATCTTTCGTCAAAGATGGGACTCGATCGACCTGAATTTGACCAGTAACACGTCCAAGCTGTGTTAATTTCAAAGATTTCATTTGATAGATTTTTGGCAAGATCTAAAGGCGCTTTTCTTGATTCAAGTCTTCGTCTGGGAGGAAGACTTGAACAGTGCCTGTTTTCTTCTCAGCTGTGGAGGTGCGATGTTGCATAGTTTTGGGAGCCACTCTGTTGGAGTTGGACGCAGTGTTCCAGAGATCAACCTCATTGTTGTGTTAAGTTGAGCGTCAATTTTTTTTTTGTGTGGCGACTATTGACCCAAACTGGGCTACAATATTCAGCAGCAGAATAAACTAGTGACAGCGCGGAGGTGCGCAAGCAGTTTGAGTTTGCTCCCCATGTAGAGCCGGTCAATTTTTTGAATAAAGTTGTTTCTTGTTTTCAGTTTTTGTGAGGTTTTTGAGAGATGCGCGTTAAATGAGAGGGTCCTATCCAGTGTAATTCCAAGGTATTTTGGGTTTGTGTTGTGTAACAGCCGTGTGTTGTTAATGAAAACATTTAGTTCTCGATGTGGTTCAGTTTTGGAGGGGCTAGAGAAAAGTCGCCAGTTTTTACAATATGAGTATAGTCTGCTTAGGTCTGATGTTAGGACATTTTCCAACTCGGAGAAAGAAGAATGTTGGTAGGCGATCGCCATGTCATCGGCGTAGATAAATTTACGGGATATTGATGACGGTAGATCGCGAATGTAGAGGTTGAACAACGTTGGGGCTAGTACGAAACCTTGTGGAAGTCCGTTGTTTTGTTTACGAGTTCTACTACGTTTATCGCTCAGGTACACGTTAAACACACGGCCTCAAATTTGTACCACATTACTTGTAGATTTAGTGGAAAAAAAAAATTGCCCGAGCTCTTGGGAAAATCCAAAGGTGAAGAAAAAATTTCACTGTATGAAGGTACTTATTACCATATGGGGTCCTAAACCAATATGTGTTAGATACGGAATGATCGTTTTCACCCATCCAAAAGTTTTACGCC
This sequence comes from Pegoplata infirma, assembly GCA_963921195.1. NCBI lineage: Eukaryota > Metazoa > Arthropoda > Insecta > Diptera > Anthomyiidae > Pegoplata > Pegoplata infirma. The sequence goes on along the minus strand of OY992537.1, from coordinate 10,415,364 downwards.
ATTTATACAAAAAAAAAAAAAACTCATACCCAGAGCCCTTAAGTAGATCAGTTATGAAGACATAAATAACTTAAAGGCCACAACACTTTAAAATAACACTTCAAATAATAAAATCGAACATAACAAACCACCTGTAGGTCTTAAGAGAATGAAGATATTGAAGTCACTAGAAGAATTTACATTGTACCAAGTAGACAAGGAAAATATTAGTAAAGTTTTACCATAAACGTGAATTCATATGTGTGAAACTTAGAAATGGAAGTTACTACAGAAAATAGACATGTTAAGTTAAGAGTCTACAATGATGGCGAACACCTACCACGTTAAAGATGCAGTCAAAGAGTTGGAGAGTTCAAACGGAAAGTGTGAAATGGTTAAACTTGCAAGATTGTGATTATAATATAAATGTACACAGAAAGAAAAAGTTTTGTTAGATAAATAAAATTATATTTCTTAAATTTGTTTATGTCGTGTGTCAATCATTAAAGTGATTGATGTTTTTGGGGGATATCTTCTACTCGCAATTAATATTCTGGTTTTTGAAACCATCAATAGTATATCCCTATTTTGAAATTTACAATTTATATATTTGCAATTTACATAGCTTCTTTACTACTTGATTACTCAACTTGTTTTAACATTAAATTCATAAATTTAATTCATTGATTAAAAAAAGAGTCTGACTAAAAGAAAACTGTAACGATTTGTCTTTATAACATTATTAAATTAAAATGATCATTGATCATCATAATTTGTCGTCATCTCATTCACAACTACATATTGTCGAAGGAATTTATGTCAATGAAGTTAATATACCCACTTTAATAATCAGGTAGTCCAATGAATGATCAGAACTTTGGCTCCTTATGACTGGTTATTAACAACTTTTAGCGTTGATTGCATTAAATTTGTCATCGATTTAAAAATCACTTTTATAAGCTGACGGCTGATGAAGATGCAAAATATTGAACGACAGACAGACGGACACATTTCTTTCTTTTTTCGTTTGTTTTCTTCCTTCCAAAGCCAAAATGAAAACAAGAACTGTACGAAAAAAAACAAGAGATCAATGCTTCTAAGTATATTAAGTTTGGTGTCAGTTTATCAATTTTAAATATTATGTGGCAGTTTATTCAAGGCAAATTAGCAATATGTCAATTTTTGCGATTTTTTTTTTTAATTTTTTTTGTGTCGTTTGGTTTTTAGCAAAATAACATTCGTTATCATTAATGATTTCATTGAAGCGCGTCAATAAAATAAAACTAAAAGTGATTTTAAAATTCCAATGAAACAATTTTTTTTTGGTTAGCAAATATTGTAAACACTCTGAGAATTTCAACTAATCTTTAACCAAAAATCTGCAAATGTTTTTTATTTATTTTTGGTTTGTTAAGATCATGTGAACCGAATTTGCTTTTAAATTCAACAAATTAATGACATAAAACTGCTTGTATATATCATATGATGATATAATAAATATGTCCGTCTGTCTGTCTGATAATTATGACGAGAGTACATTTAAAATACACATTACTTGTCATTCAAAACCATTAGTTTAATCTTGATAATATCATCATACATATCTACATAACCCATAATATTTACATTCTTTGGAACAACATCTTTTTAATTTCATTTAATTCTGAAACATCTTTCATTCACCCAGCCATTCCCACAAATGATTCATTTTTATTTAAGATTGATAGAATTTGTTTAACTGTCACTTTATGTTCTATTATGCTTTTTATTTGTTTCTGTGCGAAAGCTTCTGCTTTTTTTTAAACAATCATACATTTAATATTTCATAAATCTTAAAAAAATATTTTATTGACATTTTTTTTTAAAAGTTAGGTAGTGAAATTACCTTTTCATACATATTTGATTCGTTACTAAAATAACCAAAAGAAAAAAATCCCTTTTTATAGGGTTTATTGTTTTGCCTAAAAGTTCGATGGTTATCTTAACGCTTAGTTAGGTTTAATTTTAATAATAACATTTCAAAAGGCATTTAATTTTAACCCAGCAAAATTTTCTGTTCCAAATAATCGGTTCCAGAACGCATCATATTACCCTGCAACCGATTCTACTTAATATTCCAGAATCAGTGATTTGAAACTGTCCCGAAAGCAATCGTTTTTTAGAGCAAGTAGTTTTTTTTTTTTGAAAAATAATTTTACATAGAAAATTTTGTTGTGATTACCGTAGAATATACTCAAGAATCCACTGATCCAGGAATTTGTCCAAACAATTTTTCCTGGGAATGTTTATATACAAAGCTTTTAATGGATTTAATGCTTTACTAAATTTGTCATGTATTCTTTATTTATGACAAATTAAAAATATCTGTTTCTTTGGGTAGTGAGCTATGAGAGTATTAATCGAAATTACAATTGAGCTTTTACGAATTTCAATTGTTCTTTTTTAAATTCCAAATTAAAGTCAATCTGTTTTTATTTTCCCTTTGGAATCTTTGAGTTTCATATCATCTTTTGCTTATTTAATTGGATCTCAATTGAATGTTCGAATTTCCATTGAATATTCAAATTTCGATAAATCTTTTTATACCCTTCAACCACAGTATGATTTAATGCATCAAAATATCAGTCTATGACTCCGTAAAATAAATATATTATTGGTCCTTGATCGATCTAAAACATTCTAGTGATGTCCGCCCGCCCTTCCGGCTGTGAAAGAAAATGTGCAGTCAAAAACAAGTAGAAAAGTTAAATTCGACTTGGCCGAATCTATGAATACCCTACACAATGCCCTTTTTAAAGGATAGTAAAATTTTTATCTTGAAAAAAAAGAAGAACAATTTTGATAAGAAAAACTTTATTTTGAGTTAAAAATTTTTTTTTTGTCATTTTAGTAAAAAAAAATATATTTTTTTTTTTGAGTGTAACATTTTTTTCGAGTGTAAATTTTTTTTAGTGCAAAAATTTTATGGAGTGACAAACATACTTTGTAAAGTCATTTTGTGGGTTACCAATGTATTTAAAGCATGTTTTTTTAAAGCTCGGTTTCACGATTTTGCTAATAACTTTTGAACCACTGAACCGATTTGGGTGAAATTCAACACGAACCAGGTGACGGGAACGGGAAATATATATGCCAAGGTTCAAAATCCGTAGAATTGTCTTTCGAGAGTTATCGTGTGATTTATCTCGCGAATTCGCTAAAAACCATTGCCGTAATTCACTCTTTTGCTTATATCTTTTGAACGGCTGCACTGATTTCGCTGGATTGCAAACCAACCTGACCAGGTAAATGACCAACATATATGCCAAACTTCAGGAGCCTCAAAAGTTAGCGTGTTTTCAACAGACAGACGGACGGACATCGCTAGATCGTCTTTATCGATCGAGGATCATGAATATATTGACTTTATGTGGTCTTACACCAATATTTTGAGGTGTTACAAACGGAATGGCAAACTTATATTATATACAGAAATACTCATTGGCTTGAATATTTTCTAAGGTCAAAGGCCGTCAAGTACATAAAAGGGAAAATTCGTACCAGGAGAAATGTTTCTCCTACTTCTGAAAAACGACATATTTTGCATGATTTTTTACTAAACAAATAAAACAGTTGTATAACAGAAGAATTTCAAAGCCCTGCACTTGGACCCAGGGGATTCGAAAATGATATTTTTAGTTTTTACCTATGATTAACAAACTAATGTAACATTGTGCGAGTTAGTCCTGCAAAACTGAATTCGTTTTGTTTGCAAAAAGGACTAAGAGGATCTTTCCAAATAAGATAGAACTACCATGGAAGTATATAAGAAGGCGAAATACCAGCTGTCATCCTAAACTCAAAGCTTTCTTGGAAAAGGAATGCAGAGGAAAGGATGAAAAAGGGATTGTCCAACAAAAATTAAATTAAGTCGTTAAACACGAACTGGATAGTATAAGTTTAAAACTAGAGACTAAATGTAGTAAAACTGCATTTACAGTTTTTCCTTTCGTGATCCTGTTTCCTTTAAACAGGACTTCAATGTCTTAGAGAAATAAATTTTATAAAATATTTTTTTAATATTTGTACTTGTCCTAGGATGCCACTAGTGATATAAAATTAAAGAGGAGGATCTCCCCTAATTTTCCTATTTTATTATTTTTACATATAAGGAAAAAAAGATAAGTTACGTCCTTTAAAAAATTTATCCTTCAATATCATTCAAAATTTTCAACAAAATATTTTAATTAAGTTTTCAAATGACTTTTTTCACAGCCTTTTATTCTGATATGGTAAATTAAAATATGGAAAAATTAGGGGAGATCCTCTTCTTTCAGAAAATATTTTACAAATGTGTCCTTTAGAAGTTTGAAGTCCTTTTAAAAGGAAACAGAATCACGAAATGAAAAACTGTAAATGCAGTTTTACTCTATTTGATCTCTACTTTCAGATGTTTATCACCGGTTCACGTTTAATATTGGCTGTCAGACGGTGTTATATATTTTCTTCACCTGCAGGCGAGCTTTCCAAAGACAGTAGGGTCTAATATGCAATACATCCATTGGATGTTTTTCTGACGATCAATGATAATGACTAGGGATGAGATTTTCATGCACTAAAAAATCAAAAATATGCGCTTAAAATATGCGCTAAAAAATTCAAAATATGCACTAAAAAACCTGAAAATATGCACTAAAAAATAAAATAAAAATCTTGTTGTCATAGGAAAACTTCTTAAAAAGCAAAAAGTAAAGCCGGGTTTAAATAGTAACATTTAAAACTTTATATAAGCAAGATTTTTTAGAAATTAACACAATCTATAAAAAAAAAATTAAAGAAAAAAAATAATTTTTCTTATTTCCAAAATAAATTTTTAAAATTTTAAATAGTTTTTGAAACAAATAAATTTTAACTTGGGTTTTTGCTAATTTATGCCAAAATATGCAAAAATATGCACTTAAAAGTTGGAAATATGCACAAAATATGCATTTAAAACCAAAATATGCAAAAATATGCATTTTCACCAAAATATGCAAAATATGCAAAAACAAATCGATGCCATTTTAACGCAAATTTCTTGATTCGGAAAGATAATTGGTCGATATCGTTTTTAGATTATTGACAAAAAGCATGCATTTGCATGGAAACCTCATCCTTAATAATGACGATTGATTCTTGTAAAAGAGACCATAAAAACAAAAGCATATGTAATCGGCGTTTTGAAAGATCACATCGGAATTTGATCTTAATTCTAAGATTGCAATTTGATTGAAAATTTATCTTTTTTCGAATTACAGTGGACCTTTAAATTACAATTGGAATGTTTGAATTACAAATGGAATATTCAAACTACAAGTTCACACAAAAAACTATTGGCTAAAAAATTTCAATTTAATCTATTGATCAACAAAATTTAAATGAGTCAATTATTATTTTGATCAACATTTTTGTTATTTTCTCTAATTATCAAATTACAAATTTTCAACATATCAGATTTTTTTCGCTTCAATTTATTTGAATACTCTAATTCAAAAATATACTTTATACTAGGGTTTTACTTTTTTTACTGTCGACAACATATTGGAAAGCAAAAAATATGAATTTCTTCATAATTTTTCCATAAGCTTAAAATTCATTTGTTAAATAAATCATTATTTTAATTGACTTTAAATGACAAATTGGTCAAAATCAAAAAAGTGATTAATTGAAAAAAAATCAATTAATCACCTACAATTTGATGATTGATATAACAATTTTCTTTATCGGAGGAGTTTCAATTATAAATTTAACTGAATCCGCGTTTTTGTTGATAGACTTTCGTTTTCAATTCTTTCTGTGTAGAATCTTCGAATTAAAAATAGAATCTTCAAATTACAAATGGAGTCTTCGAATTACAAATAGAAAATATCAAATTTCAAATGGAATCTTTCAATTATAAGCAGAATCTTCAATTTACATTCGATCATTTTAGAATTACATCAATAATTGTCCAGAAAAGGCTGAAGAACTGCCGATATGCTATTAAATACCTCCTAATTCATAGTTGTTGATATGTACCTATCTCTACCGGTTAACCGGTTTTTTTTTACTTTAACTGACAAACCCAAAAAAATACGTTAAAATAAAAAATCTTTTGAAAATAGCGGTATTTAAATACGGTGCTTTATTTCCCTATATTCACCGGAGCTTATTTTAATTTTTATTGGTTTTATTTAAAAAACAATTACATCAATTCGTTATAAATTGCAGTCCGTATTTTATATTAATGTTCTCTTATTGACATTTTCTCCATTAATAAGAATTTTAATACCTGGTTAACAGTCACTTATTAAGTTTTCAATGAAACTGTCCAAAAAACGCTCATAACGGGGATAATTCAAATATTTACCAGATTAAAATTCCTATTTGGAAAATTGTTTCTTGAAGACAAAACGTATTTTATGATTCCTTTCTCACGGATTTTCAAGGTCTTTTTAATGAAATTTTGAAAATATCATAAAAAAAAGTGCAAACCCTTAATATTTGCAAAATATTCCGTTTGAATGTATTTAAAAAAAAAACCGGTTAACCGACAGAAAAAAACCGGTTTTCGGTGCACCGGAATTTTTCAATTTCGGTTAACCGGTTTGCAAAAAAACCGAAATTTTGGGAAAAAACCGGTTTTTCGGTTAACCGGTTTATAAACACTAATTAAATATAAACAGCTTCAAGATTGAAAAAAAAAGCCAAACCAAAGCTTAACAAATTGAAATTGTTGATTTTTCGTTGTTCTTATTTAGTAATAAAAATGATTCAAAACATTTACACAAAACAACACAAAATTTGTTGAATAAGCATCATCAAACTTCCGCCTCTTCTGCTATTCATACCCTACACCACTCTGTGAAAAAGGGTATATTGAATTTATGTTGATGTTTGTAACTACATGAAATATTAGAATCAGAATATGTTTTTGAGTAGACTTAGCGATGTCCTTTTTTTGTTGAAATTGCGATCACGTCTAAAAAATTATATAGATATGATTGAAACTAAACTAACCTGATGTTGGGCCGAGTAGTTTGGTTTTAGCGATATCAGCGTTTAAGCGGTTTAAGCGGTTCTAAAGTTGTGAAAAAAATGTAAGGACCTCATTAAAACTCAAAATGCTTTAATTTGGCTGCTGGTTGATATAAGTGAACAGAATTGGATACCGAATGATATTACAATGAGTACAAAATTAAAAACAAAAATTGCGGAATTTTTTTTTGAACAAAAAATTTTTCTTGAGGATTTTTTTTTAATTTTTTTTCCGCAAAATTCATTTCGTTTAACCAATTTTATACAATTTTTTTAAATTTTGAATCTTTTTTACATTCGGAAAGGCCGAACTCAACTATTTTACTTGTTTTTATACCCTCCACTTAGTGATAGAGGGTATATACAAGTTTGTGATTCCGTTTGTAACTCATCGAAATATCGGTCTGGGACCGATATTGATCAGTGATCGATTCTAAGACATTCTAGCGATATCCGTCTGTCTGTCCGTCTGTGGAAATGGTGATCGCGGCCAAAGTATTAAACATATATGATTGAGACTTAACAAATTTACTTGTTGTTGTCCTAAGTAGTATGGTATTGCATTTGAGCAAATTCGGTTTAGCGGTTCAAAAGTTTTGAACGAAAATGTAAGAACACCTCAAAAATGTTGGTATATTCTAAATAACCTAAAAATACAAAATGCTTTAAATTGGCTGCTGGTTGGCATATGTGAACATTATTGGACACAGAATAGAATTTTTACAAGTACAAACCAATTTAAAAAAAAAAAAAAAAATTGCAGAATTTTTCATCAACATTTTTTTTCCGCGGAATTAAAAAAAAAAAAAAATTGTTTGCAAATAATCTTTTATTACATTTTGGAGGGTATCTATAAATTCGACAAAGCCGAGTTTAACTTGTTTACTTTAAGATAAAGACTTTTGAATTTTTGTATTTCTACAACGCGTAATTTACGGAATAAACCCAATATGAAACGGAATGGAATAGAACGGGGAGCAAAATGGAATGAAACAGGGAACGACAAGGAATGAATTTTTAGTTCATAAAATTTTTTACACCAAATTCTTAGTTCATCAAATTTTTTTAATCCAAAATTTTTCTCTTAAAACTTTCTTACTCAAAATCATAAATCTATTCTGTCCATGTTTGGGACAGGGCACTCATTTCCTGTCATAAACTGGTGTAGAGCATTATATGATCGGTCTTGATCTACCATTACTTTCTTAATTATTTGTTTTATAAAGAAGTTAAACAAGAGTTAAAGGAAGAGTTTCTTTCGGACCTCACTTCAAGTCACGATACAACGTCTTTATTCCTTTTGGACCTCCGGCTGAGTGTAAAGACTAAAACGCTACAGCAAGGATTTGCCAGAAAAAAAGGAAAAACAAAAAAAGAACTATTGCATGCAATAATGCTGTTACTGGACAAGATATCATCAACGGTAACAGCAGCAGCAACAGTTTCAGCCGAAAAAAAAATACAGGAGAGAAACAACAAGAAATATAATAAACATAAAATAAATATAAAAAAAAAAAACAAAACAGAAAAAAACCTTTAGTTAAACAAATGAAGATGTGAATGTTTTGAATGTTACAAATGTGTGGCAACAACGGCACCATTTTTGGCCTGAGGCGTTGATTGGCCATGGAACCGGCAGGGTGGCAATATGCAAACGCAACAAAATTCTTATTTCCTTAAACACATACATTACGACAATGATGCAAGCTTTTGAAGGTACCATGCTTATATGCGGGTATATAGATTTTTTTTGGGTTTCCTTTGGACTTTTTTGTTGTTGCAAAAACACTTTAAATGATAACTCTTGGTATTTGTGTGGCTGTGTGAATAGTGTGATGGTAGTATGTGGTGTGTGGAGTAGATCTTTCGTGGATCGTTTTCTTTTTTTGTTGTTGTTTTATATTGTGTGTTAAGATGGGGTACCAATTTAACACACTTCAGCGCGTGAATTAAGGGCAATTTAGGTAAATTAAGTAATCTTATGTTTAATTTTAAGTGTTTTTTTGTTTGCATTTTTTTCATTTTCAAAGTTTAATATTTTGTTCTGATCATTTGAAGTATCATACCTTCATTCTGGTCATCAAACAAAACCACAAAAGTGTGAGGTAGGTTTTGAAAACTAACATTTCAGTTTTGTTTTTATTTAACTTTTTTAATAGAAACAAGGGAACCCAATAAACACCAAAAAATTAAAATTCAAGTGCTTGAAATTTGACTTGAATTAAACTTTAATTTTAGTCTATTTTTCAAGCCTTAATCCAGTTCAAACAAAATGGGTTTGTTTGAATTTTATATTTTCCTTTTTTGTCAAAACTGGAAAATAACAAAAAAAAAATTTTAAAAAAACAATTGCTGAAAATGGAATATTACCAAAAGATTAATTAAATGTCGCGTGACTGGAAACAAATGGCTCGTTAACCAAAGGATTTTTGCTGTTCAATTTCAGAAAAATCATATAAAGGTAAGCAAACTTGAATTTTGCAAAAATAAAAATCTTAAAATTTCATTTTCATTTTAGTTATCCAAGGGCAAAATTTTCGCCAGCAAATCAATTACTAAAACCCTCTTCATTATCAAAATTTGGGCGTGGATGCTGAAAAACCAATGTTCTTCCAGTTTAATAGATTTATCAAAATATTTTTTTTTTATTGTCATTTAAACTTTGTATAAAATTCGCACTATCTACTTTTCAGCTAATAAATAATTATTTATGCATAATGTTGGTGTATTTTTTTATTAAACAATGATGCTGCATGATTTTTTTTGAACTGGATTTGTGCTTGAATTGCACTTGATTTAGGCTTGCATTAAACTGGAATAGGGCTTGATTTACACTATAAATCAAGCCATATTCAAGTAGTTTTTTTAAATTTTGTTTGGTTCGACTGGAATTACGCTTTTATTTGGGGCTTGAATTCAAGTGTTTTTACACTGTTTTGTTTGACTTGAATTCAAGTATCCGTTTAACTGGTATATGCTATTGAATTACAGTGTAATTCAAGTTGAATTCAAGGCTTGAAAATTGAAAATATGACTGGAATTACGCTTGAATTACACTTGAATTCCAGCAATTTGGCTTATTGGGAAAGTTTTTTTTTTTTTGCTTTGTTTAAAACATTTTGTTTTTTTATTTTTACAATTAAAAACCTCAATTTTATATTGATATACTCTTGGCAGGCAATATGTCTGTTTTATTTTTGTCATTTTGAAATTGTTTACCGAAGTGTTAAACAATTTTGACACTTTTTTATAATTGACACGAGTGTTTCAGATTTTTTTTTTTATTTTTTTAATTTTATTTTAAGTTCTGGCAATTTTTTTTTTCATAAACTTTTGGGATCAGTAGAGATCATTTTATTAAGTAAATTGCCTATGACACATCAAACTTTAAGTATTAAATTTCAATTTTAAATAAAATTTATATTAGGTTTTTTATCATCATTATTATTAAAATTTTTAATCATCATTATCATTAACTTTTATTTTATTATTTTTTTAAGATTTTGAATATTTGATTTTGAAGAGATTGTACAATTTTCATCTTCTAATTTTTAATGAATTTAGAATTTAATATGTTAATATTTTTGTTTGAACATTAACGATTTGTCATTTAAATTCCCTTTGCTACTTGTAGTATGTATAGGATTTTTATATTTGCTAAATAGGCTTGACAATGTAATCTGACAAATAACAAAACACGTGTCAAGTCAGTAAAACAGAAAATAATTTTCTTAAAACTTATTCTATGAATATATCATAGTTTTAAGTACTAAAAGAAATAATAACCTCGAGCTAGAATACTACTCAAAATATAATATTTTAAAGAACGAATAAAACAATTTGTATTTTTTAAAATTAATCAGATTTTGTATTTTTTTTACCCCCCACTTATCGTTACAAAAGAGACCTCTTCTGAGGCAAATGCCGTTCTTCATTATACCCTCTAACCACAGTATGGGGGTATACTCACTTTGTCATTCCGTTTGTAACGCATCGAAATATCGGTCGAGGACCCCATAAAGTATATATATTATTGATCCATGATCGATTCTAAGACATTCTATGAATGTCCGTCTGTCCGTCCGTCTGTCTGTAGATAACTTAATGCAGTCGAAAATAAAATAGCTAGATTCCTGAAGTTTAACACAAATATGTCTTATGTTCATAGTCAGGTTAAGTTCGTGAATGGGCAAAATCGGGCCAGGGGGAAAAAAGTTCTCCCTTAAAGAACTGAACCAACCTGTGAAAAAATACACTTCTTTTACATGTTTTTTTGTATTTTTGTTAAATAAATGAAACATTTGGAATATCCCAGGAAAATATTTTGGAACAGATTCTATTAAAATAGATTCTTGAATATATTCTACGGTAATCACAACAAAATTTTCTATGTAAAATTATTTTTCAAAAAAAAATACTTGCTCTAAAAAACGATTGCTTTCGGGACAATTTCAAACAAAAATCATTGATTCTGGAATGTTAGGTAGAACCGGTTGCAGGGTAATATGATGCGTTCTGGAACCGATTATTTGGAACGGAAAATTTTGCTGGGATTTATCGTGATGGGAAGGTGCTCTCAACGACCCCATCAACTGACCTCATCACCCCCCCCCCTCCTCCCCCAAAAAAACGACCATGACAAAATTTGTTTTTTTTTTACTTTTTTATATATTTTGGAGGGTATAAAAGATTCGGCACAGCCGAATTTAACACTTGCATATTCACATAACAAGTGCTTTACGAATACCCAAGTACTGTGATTGGAGGGTATAAAAACTATTAAATTTTTATTAAATTATTTGCTTAATTTTTTTTTGTTAACTTTTGAGTAAATTTTTAATTGCGTCAATTAAAAAACTATTCCAATTCTTTTTTGAAATTTAAACAAGTGATAACTCAAAATACTTTACCCCATATTTTTTTCTGTGTATAGAATAACCTTTTCAGAATCAGAGAAAATATCTTAGAATCTCAAAAAATTTCTCAGAATCTGGGAAAATGTATCAGAATCTAAGAATTTTTCTATAAGAAAAATGTTTCAGAATCTGAAACTGTCTCAGAATCTAATATGTCTAAGAATCTGAGACATTTTCTGTAGGAAAAATGTTTTAAAATCTGAGATTATTTCTACACAAAAAAAAAACCTTGTCAAATTACTAGGAAAAGTCTCGTAATCCCATTTTATCAGTATTTGACAGTTTTCCTTGTTTTTTAACAAACAAATTTGGATCGAAATTCAATTTTTTTTTTTGTAATTCGTCATTTTTTTTTCAAAAAAGAAATCTAGTAAATTCACGAGAATTCCTTGTAATTTTTATTACGCCAAAAAACTGTAAATTTACAATTTTATTGGTAAAAAGCTTGTGAAATTACAAAATTATTGGTACAAAGCTTGTAAAATTTAAAAATTATTGCTAAAAAACTTGTAAAATTACAAGGAATTCTCGTAAAATTGAAGGTAGCAAAAAATTTAGTAAAGTTACGAAAACTCCTTGTATATTTTATAGGGTTAAAAAGTTTGTAAATTTACAATTTTATTGGTAAAAACGTTGTTAAATTACAAAATGATTGGTAAAAAGCTTGTAAGATTACAAGGAATTATTGTGAAAATAGAGGTAGCAAAAAGAAAAAGTTACAAATTTTTCTTGTCATTTTACAAGGTTTTTTTTTGAGTGTATAGGGAAAATGTCTCAGAAGCTGATTAAATTTCTATAGGAAAAACGTGTCAGAATCTAAAACTCTTTACAAAAAAAAAAAACTTTTCAAACTACTAGGAAAGTCTCGGTATCCCATTTTACCAATATTTGACAGTTTTCCTTGTTTTTTAACAAATAATTTTCGATAGAAATTTACATTTTTTTTTTGTAATTTTACAGTTTTTCTTGTAGTTTTACAAATTTCCAAGATTTTTTACAAAAAATCTAGTTTTCCTATTTTATTATTTTTACATATCAGAAAAAAAGGAGGTAAGTAACAACCTTTCAAAACTTTATCCTTCAATATCATTAAACATTTTCAACAAAATATTTTGATAATTTTTTCAAAGGACTTTGTTTATTCACATTCTGTTATGATATGGCAAAATACAAAATGGAAAAATTAGGGGAGATTCTCCTCTTTCATTTGGCATCACCAGTAGCATCATAGGACAAGTACAAATATTTCCGAAATATTTTACAAAATGTATCCCTTAAAACTTTGAAGTCCTTTTAAACGGAAAGAGGATCTTGTAATGAAAAACTGTAAGTGCAGTTTTACTCAATTTAATATCTACTTTCAGACGTATATCACCCGGTTCATGTTTAATATTGGCTGTCAGACGGTGTTATAATTGTCCTGCTGGTCAAAAATCCGGTCTCTAAACTTTTCCATCACATCAGGTTTTTAAGAAACCCTAGTAAAAATGTTTAAATATATTCTTACATATCACATCTTATCCGAGATTTGAAAGATCAGTAGTGATCCCAGTAAGATCAGTACTGATCCGAGATTTGAAAGATCAGTACTGATCCGAGATTTAAAAGATCAGTACTGATCCGAAAAATGGATCGCTAAAATTAGATCAGTTTTAATCGGACGGATACAATATCATCCGAAAAATGGGTTTATATAAATATATAAATATATAAACCCATTTTCGGATGACATTGTATCCGTCCGATTGAAACTAATCTAATATTAGCGATCCATTTTTCGGATCAGTACTGATACTTCACATTTTTACTTGTGAAATTAAAGTCAAAGTTTAAAAAAATCGCCATTTTATTCATATTAGGCAGCTCATATCGGATGAACCTGATGTGTTGGCGACTTAAAAATGCGTCGAGTATAAAGCCTCAGCGTTACTCTTAAATATGCATATCTCATTTGGTCAGTCGCCTTAATCCTTAGGTCTTATTCCTCAGTATCAGAAAAAAAGTTTTTGGGAGAAAATAACTTATTACAAGACAATTGGTGCTCCAATGGTTAAATCGACTGATCAAAGAAGTTATGCATCTTCAATAGCAATGTTTTAAATTTTTCCTTGACTTATTGACTTATAAGCCGTCAGCACATCAGATTGAGTTGTCAAATAAATAATTAAATTTATTTCATGGAATTTAAATGTTTTTTATCATTTTCAAACACGTTGTCCTGTAGCGAATGACACAAAAATGTTAGCCATCCTATTGTGTAGGGTATCAAAATGTTCGCAAAGATTAAATTTAAATTTTTAAAAAAATTATTTTAAATCAGATTTATTTTAAACAATTGTCATTTTGAATTGTGCCAAATATTTTATTGAATTGACTCTTGTTTTTGCGGTCATCATTTTCAAAGTATTAAATTACAATAATGAATTATTGCTTGCATAAGTCATATAGATTGAAAACACACGTGTTAACTTATTACGAAATATTTTATAAAACATATCATACATAGATAAATATTTGAGGTTTCTTGGGCTTTAAACAGATATATGTAATAGCTTGTCCCGAAATCGCGAAATTTTGGAATTTCTTTAGGGCATACCCCTAGAACGATGCTTATTGAAGAGCGGGGGATAAAATTAAAAAAAAAATTTGAGGTCATCTTCATCTTTCAAGATTTTAAAACAATACGCTGGATCAAAAATTCCCCAGTAAAACTTTGTAAATCTTTTTTCCTTAATATAATTTGCATAACGAAACTTTTGGCATTAATTTTAAAAATAAAAAAAAAAATTTTGACCAAATGCACTACGGATTTAAACTTTAAGCCCTGGTTGCGCCCTGAAGATGACTTTCAAAAATGTTTTAAGCATCGTTTTAGGTGTATGTCCTAAAATTTTTCATATTCGGGACACGCTAATATGTAAATAACTATAAAATGATTTGTATCAAAGTAAAGAAATAGAAAGGTTTAATTCGACTTGGCCAAATTAAAGAACACCCTCCACAATGGACAAGAAATTGTTTCCATATTTTAGACCACTTTTTACCTTTTTGAATGTAGAAAAGCTCTTAATTTTTGTAACGCTAATAAAATTGAATACAAATTTTGACTACACCGAAAAAAATTCCTGCCTTATATGTACGAAAACGTTCGTACATTGTACGAAAAATTTCGTTGTTTCGCACCACGAAATTCTTGCGTACAATGTACGAAATGCACGAAATTGTTTTTGTATTTTACAAAAAAATTTCGTAAAATAAACGCAATAAATTTTTGTGATTTCCGAAAATTTTCGTAAAATAAACGAAATATTTTTTTTGTTTTACGAAATTATTTCGTAAAATAAACGAAATATTTTTATTTTTACGAAAATTTTTTGGTAAATAAAAAAAAATCGTTAAATTAACGAAATTACATGTAAAAATTCCTTCTTGAGAATAAGAACAACGTTTTCAACGTTTTGAGAGCAACATTTCCAAGCA
Source organism: Pegoplata infirma (assembly GCA_963921195.1). Taxonomy (NCBI): domain Eukaryota; kingdom Metazoa; phylum Arthropoda; class Insecta; order Diptera; family Anthomyiidae; genus Pegoplata; species Pegoplata infirma. The sequence continues at coordinate 10,399,954 of OY992537.1, read as the reverse complement.
ATTAATTGTTTCTTCTTAACAGAGACTTATAAGATTTCATTCATTATTTACAGTGATTTTGTTTAAGGCTACGTTCACACTACAAGAACTTATGATGATATGTTGAGATGATTTTTTTGGAGGACCGAAAAAAAACTTATATCATCAAGCCTCAAATTTTATTTGATCCGATTAGCCTCAAATTTTAATTGATCCGTAAAATAAATAAAAACCAAGAGAGAGCTTTTAAGTCGGCTGTGCCGAATTGTTATTACCCCAAATATGTAAAAAAATATCAGAGTTATCATTATTGAAATTAATTCTTTATACCCACGACCACAAGACATTTTCTAATCCCCTGGGTATCTGTGTTTTATATAGACGGACATTAATAGAATGCCTTAGAATTTATCATGAATCAATAATACATATACTTTATGGGGTCCCCGACCGATATTTTTTTATTATACCCCAATACTGTAGTTGAAGGGCATAAAAACACCATTTAAGCATGCATTTAAAGATTTTTTCTTTTTTCATTAGTTTCGTAATATTACAAAATTCTTGATTATTTTTTTTTTCGTAATATAAAGTCCACTTTCGTATATTTTACGAAAGAAGTTTTTACGAAATATTTTCGTAAAAATACGAAAGTCTGTACACTTTTTTGTAATATGCAGTCAACATTCGTATATTTTACGAAAGAATCATTTACATTCTTTTTTTCGTTACTTTCGTAAAATTACAAAAGTTTTTACAACATTTTTTTCGTAATATGTAGTCAACATTCGTAAATATTACGAAAAAAATATTTACTAATCATTTTCGTTACTTTCGTAAAAATACGAAATTCAGTACTAAAGTTTTTCGTAATATGTAGTCAACTTTCGTGTATTTTACGAAAATAAAAAGTACGAAACTTTTTTTCGTAAAATGTTGCATGGATTTTTTTCGGTGTAGATATATTTTATTTGTAGTAAAAAACATTTTTGTATAACAAAAAAATAATAAAATTTTTTTTTGAGTGTAAAATTTTGATATCTTTTTTTGAACAAAAATTTTTATTTTTGAGTGCAAAAAATTTAGCGAATTTCAAATGGCGATATCTCAAAAATCCTTTGACCAAATTCAAAATTTGTTCAAAACTTAAATTTTTTTTTGAAAATTTTTCAAAAATTTTTCAAAAATCCAAAATTATGATACCAAATTGTCATGGGATATTGAAATATTTCACAAATTTTACTTACAAGGGAAGTATCCCTAGTGTCACCCGCGGATCTTTATGGAATTGGTTTTATTTTGTAGAGCAGAAAAAATAAAGGGACACGTATTTTTTTTAGCGGTCCAAATACATATTTAGAGGGTAAAAAGGAGAGGGGAAGACAAGGCCATTTTTCAGTTTTTTTCGTTTATCTCCTAAATTATGCAAAGAAACCTAGTCATGTTACATACCAAATGAAAAGTCTTTGGAAAACCTATCTACGTGTGCTAAGAACGTGTACAAACATGGACAACTTTTCGCCATATTGAGTAAAATACCAAAATTTTAGGACATTTTTGTTAATAAATCGAAAAATATTAACTTCTTCGGTATAAATAGGCGTAAATCGTAAAAAACTGAAAAACGTCAATTTTCCCCCATACAAATCGACCACCTCCCCCTAAAAATGAGTTTGGGCCGCTAAAATAAAATACGTGTCGAATTTTTTTTCGTTCTTAACAACATATCCAAATTTCATAAAGATCGGAGGGTGACACTAGGGAGACTTCCCTTGTTAGCCTAAAATTAAAAGGTCAAGGAAAAAAAATTGATTATTTAATCTTAACACAAAAACATTTTAGTAAAATACGTATGTGAAAAACAACTACCAGCTGATCTCTTTTCTGCCACTCAAGAAGTTGAGTGGATTTAAATCGTAGCATGTCCATAATTTGAAAATTAAAATAAACTACTCCATTACTGGTGTTTAAAAATAAAACACTGCCCAGCGTCGATTGTGGTAAAAATTTAATAAATAAACTTTAAAAATTAATTTAAACGTATAAAAACTTATTTATAAATACAATTTGTAACTTAATTATCTTGCATGGACCACCCATGAAGATTCATACATGAGAAATATCTAAAGTTAACCTTTTTTTAAAATAAAACAAAATAATAATTTTCCCCTACCCTTTAGATTCCCTTATTTCAAAAAATCAGTAGTCTATTCAATTCATTTACACTTCTCTACACCATTTACAGATAAAATTCGAAAAATATCATTTGAAATTCAAAGATTTTTCTTGTAATTCGAAGATTTCATTTGTAATTCGAAGATTCCATTTGTAAGTCGAAGATTCTAATTGTAATTCGAAAAAGATCAATTGTTATTCGTAAAAGATCAATTGTTATTCGAAAAAAAATTTAATTCGAAAAAGATCAATTGTAATTGTTTCAATTGTTGTTCGAAGATTTCAATTATAATTCGAAAAATATCAACTGAATTTGCATTGATCTTTTCGAATTATAATTGATTTTGTACGAATTACAATTAATATTTTGCGATTGACAATTAATCTATTTGGAATAACATATGATCTACTTCAAGAAAGCATTGAGGTTTTTCGAACTACCATTTTTTTTCGAATTACAAATGAAATCTTCGAATCATAAATACTATCTTCGAAGAAAAACTGAAATTTTTCGAATTACATCTGTAAATGGTGTAGTAGTCACTGTGGTTCCAGCCGTAATATAAGTACAAACTACTGTAGTTACAGCTGTGTAGTTTTTAGATTGTGTAAATTACATTGTATTACCAAAAATGGCAATAAAACCTTTAAACTTTTTTTATTATTTATTTTTTTTTAATGTTAAAATAAAAAAACCATTGTAATGGTTCAAACAACTTTTTGCGTGTTGTTAATTACATTCACATTACATCTGAATCATAGATGGGAATTTTTCATTACCATTGAAATTTAATTACCATTGGTTGATATCAATGGTAATGAAAAAAATTGCATTACCATTTAATGGTAATTAAATTTTTTTAATTGAAAAAATAATTACTAATTGTAATGAAATGCACCAATTGTTGAAAAACACCAATTATAATTGGTTTCAAAACCATTGGTTTGCACATTTTTGTTTTTTTGAAAAGTTAAAAGTTTAAACATCAAAGTATGTTTTTACAAAAAAAATATGAAAATTTTAAAGACAAAAAACAAAACGCAAATAAAAATTTCAAATATTGTGTTATACAAAGGCAAGCAACGTGTGTTTGGTTTATAAAATGTGAAAAACTAAAACACCATATAACAAAAAACAACAGATATTTCCAAGAATTAACGATTTTGACAATATTGTGACGACTTTTACCAATGGTAATTATTTTTTTTAATTGATGCCATACCAATGGTAATTATTTTTTTTTAATTTTAATTAGTAATTAAATTGATAAGTAATTTAATTGGTACAATTGATACAACCAATGGTAATGAAAAAAATTTAATTACCATTGACATCAATTAAATGGTAATTAAACCATCAATTAATTGGTCCCTTTAATTAATTAGTCCCATCTATGATCTGAATGATATATAAAAAGTATTTCACATTGGTTGTGTACTTGGATAGTGTAGAGTTGTATAAAAAAGGGCCACACACGTACCGCAACACGTCTCGCATAACTTCAGGTAATGTCGCAAGTGTTGTTTTGCTTGTTAAGAGATTTTTTTTCTTCATGTTTTTAATGTTGTTGTCATTGTTGTTTGTAACAAACAACAACTATTAAAAAAAAGTATTTTTAGTAACAATAAAAGTGTTTTATTGGAATGATGATTGATTACTTGAAAATTGCTAAGAAAATACGAGACCTTTTTTGTGTTGCTGTTTATGTCCCCAAAGTAACATGATCGAACATGTCGTCTTTCGTTACAGGCGCATAAAACTGAAATCTAAATTAAAATCAATGAGAGAATTGTGGAATTAAAGTGCTGTTTAAGAGATAGTACGTATATAATCTGTAAAGTGTTTAAAACTTTATATTTGTATGAAATCTAGAATGGAGGCATGAGTCGTTTTTCGACTGAAACGTAAATCTTTTAATCTACCCATAACCAAACATTCCATGGACTTTCATTCTACATAATTTAAACATACAAAATGATTTTATTTGGCTGCTTGTTGACTCTGCAAAAAGAATTTGTTACGGAAAAAAGTTTCGTCAAAAATATTTTCACAAAAAATAACAAAAAAAAAAATTAATATGGGCAGGTTCAGAGCTTCAGAGACTATTCTGAAACTTCTGAACCATGTTTAGAGAAGCACTGGTAACTTAGCATTGACAGTAGTGAATCCAGATCTATTGATTTATTGAATCTTCACCGCAATATGTGTCGTGTGAATTTTTTTTTTATACCCTCCACTCTAGTGATAGAGGGTATATATAAGTTTGTCATTCCGTTTGTAACACATCGAAATATTGGTCTAGGACCCCATAAAGTATATATATTCATGATCCTTGATCGATTTTAAGTCGATCTAGCGATGTCCGTCCGTCCGTCCGTCTGTCTGTCTGTCCGTTGAAAACACGCTAACTTTCGAAAGACTTTACGGAGGCTCCTGAAGTTTGACATATATGTTCTCCATTTACCGGGTCAGGTTGGTATTGCAATCCAGCGAAATCGGTACAGTGGTTCAAAAGTTATGAGCAAAAGAGTAAATTACGGCAAGGGTATTTTTCGAATTTACAAGATTAAAACCACTATAACTTTCGAAAGACAATTCTGAGGGGGCTGAAGCATAGCATATATATTTGTTGTTCCCCAAGGCTGTTTGGTTTTGAATTTCAGCGAAATCGGTTCAGTAGTTCAAAAGTTATAAGCAAAGCACTGAATTTCAGATTTGTTTCACCTTAAACTGTTGAAAACTCGTTAAACAAGTTTTAAAAGCATGGTGAAATACCAGTTTTGTAAAACTTGTTGTTGTTTGTTTTCTTGTCGTGGGGTGCAGTTTAGTTGTTAGACAAGTAAATATTTGTTATTGTTTTGTTATTGTTAGTGTAACTCTATGTAACGGGAAAAAAATCAAATAAAGTATGTGTATGATTGAATGTTAATTTGTTTTTGGTTTCATAAGAAGAGGATGGTAATATAAAAAGAGGAAAATATGTGAAATAGTTTTTTTTTGTATTACTATTGTATTGGTATAAAACAACAAAAATATTTTACAAAGAAATTGTACACTAAAAAAATATTTACACTCAAAAAAAAATGTTACACTCAAAAAAAAATGTACACATTATTATTTTTTTTTTAATGAAATGGCAGACTCAAAAAAATGTTGACAGAAAAAAAAATTTACACTCAAAAAAATTTGATATTTCTAATAAAAAAAAAAAATTACACTCAAAAAAATTTGATATTTCTAATAAAAAATTTGTAATGCAATTTTTTTAAATTTTTTGTAGAAAATTACTATTAGATTACATTGTGGAGGGTATTCATAAATTCGACCAAGTCGAATTTAATTTTTCTACTTGTTTAATATTATCATGGTATGTGTTCATCTGAAGCAAGTGAACTTATATATTTTTCATGACACAGTATCGTTCAATCGAAAAATTAAAATCAAATATCCACAAACACTACTCCATTCTTATTCTATCCCATACCCTATTTTTCCTACCAATACGATGGGCAGCATCTTTTTATGTAATTAAATGAAATACATTTAATTACATTCTGTAAATTTACAGAGTTTTTTTCTGTAAAATTTTGGTTATATCAGATGAATTTGACAAATATATGTAAATTTATAGAGTTTTTTCTGCAAAATGGTGAACGCACTTAAATAAATTATTGCTAGAAACTCTGAAGAGATGATGGGTTGAAAATGTGGCAGCATCTAGCAGTTAATGTCAATCATATGCACCTTTGCACAATATTATGTGGCCTATGGGGCGTATGATGATTTAAAATTAAATTTATATATTTCTCTATATTCACAAACACAAATGGCGAATAAAAATTTTTAAGTTCCTTAACAAAAGTACAAAAAATCCTATAAAAATTGGGGTTTTCAGTAGGCTGTTTAAGTTCTTCTACACTAAAAAAAAGACATAACTAAAATTAAGGAAAAAATTTCTTTGAAAATTTATCATGAATTTTCCTAAAATTTAGTTAAATTTAACTAAAAAATGAGAAATTTTCTTAACCATGAGGAAAAAAGTTAGTTTATTTACTTATAATTAGTCAATAGTTTTCTTTAACGAAATTTTCCAGAAATCTAAGAAACGTATCTTTATTTTTAACACATATTTCTTAAAAAACAATTTAGTTCAATGAAATTTTCAAAAGAAAGACCTGAAAGAAAAATATCTGCATATCTTTCGGGTTCTCAAGACCCTAATTTTAGATCTTAAATTTGAAATTCCCGAGATTTTATATATGCACATATCTCGGTAAATAATGCCAACACGAGAAAAAATCCCACGGCATATTTGTAGCTCTTGACTCGTAGAACCCTTTCGCAAAATACCCGAAAGCCCTCCGATTAATAGTTTTTGAGTTATACAGTTTTTAAGATTCTCAAGACCCTATCAGACCCCTTATTACCGTATCTCAAAAACTATGCAAGGTAGCGCGAAACGGACACAAGTTTTGGGTCAAACTCTATGGGGACCCTTAAAGAACCCAACGGGGTTTCGAGTTAACAGGGGCTGGACCCATGGGGTCCGAACCCATGGGTCCAGGGTCTAGACCCAATCTAGTTCTAAACTGTGAATGAACTAAAGTGTAATATAATTTTTCCCAATTTCTAGTTAAAATTGGCTTAAAATTAAATAACTTTGTTTTCCTTATTTTTGAGAAAATTATGAACTAAAACCAAGAAAAATGATCTTTGGAGCCAAATCATTTCCTCTTTTTCTCAAAATTTAGTTAATTTTCCCAGATTTTAGTTCACTTTTTTTTAAGTGTAAGGAAAATATTTCGAGCCTCAAAGGATTTCTTAAGTTAAAGTTTTTCAGAAACTAAATGAAGTTTTTCAAGGTGAAAAAATTCATCAGTATTTTAAGCTTTTTATCTGTCGTATTTTCTAAAAAAAAAATATTTCCATGAGACAGTTTTTTTTTCCTAGTAGAGCTTTGGAAGAGCTTCACGAATTTATTTTGTAATTTTTTTTAGACTTTTTATACGAAGCTTGAAATGAAATATAATTGAATAATTATATATTTACTTAAATTCGCGTTGTTTTATATTATTTTGTTGTTTTACTTATGAATGTATTAAAATTTAAGAATATGGTATAATTGTGTATATGAAAACTGAGTGAAATCTAAAAATTAAAAGTGAGTGTATTTCGCGACCTTGGAACAACAAGGTTCTATTTGCACCAACACTACGTTTGAGAAAACTAAGGTTGAATATTGTTAATCGCTTTACTAAGTAAGTTTTGACTGAATTTAAAAACGGTTTTTGGATAATTTGAAATTATTCCCTAAATTTTATTATGTATTTGAAAATATTCGCGCTACTATATTAGTTTTTGCACAATTTGAGTCTCAAAAAGCAGATAGAACTCTGTTGCTCAACGATAAGGCACATGAATTTGGACAACATGGTTCTAACTGCCAGATAGAACCTTGTGTTTCTGTAAGAAATAGTTTTTTGCAGATAGAACCTTGTGTTAGTTGGATTTATATATAATGATACAGCATTTGTTATTCAAAAATAAACCGACTTACAAGGTAAGTCTCTCTAGCGTCCACCTGGGATCTTCATAATATTTTTTTATTTTGTAGAGCAGGAAAAATAATAAGGTGAAGAGAACGGTCAGTTTTTAGTCCCGGCAATGAGTATTTCATTGTAATGCTTTCATCATCGGGATTAGTTTTAATAAAATACTTCATTGCTAAGGCCAAAATGGAATTTTTGCTTTTTAGTAGCACAAGAATCGCTCAATGTTAACAGTTTTGTGATATTCTTGTCTTCGAATACTTTTTAGACAGTTTTTTTGGAAGGCTGATGCTATATCGTTCACACTTCTTCCGCCAGTACTCAGTCCACAAAGCACAGTATATTTTTTTTGTTGTTGACAAGTGTGCTGTTGGAGTACCTGAAGTTTTATCGAAATCCTTTTAGTTCATGTGTTTTTACTTCAAAAACCTTGCTTCAGGAATTCGTTTTGCGGATTTTTACTCGCATTTTTTACCTACCCCAATTACATTATTTTTCTTCTCGTGTGCTTTGAAACTGTTTTTTTGGAGTCGCAAAAGCTCCAAGCTACGCCACTAGGGAGGAAACTCTTTATTTTGAAAAAGTTTCAAGACAATACTGTGCTCACGTGACTTTAAACACATATTTCTCATTACAGTTCGTTCTACACTCAAAAAAACCTTGTCAAATTACTAGAAAAAAACCCCTAATCCCATTTTACAAATATGTGACAGTTTTCCTTGTTTTTTAACAAAAAAAATTTAATCGATATTTAACTTTTTCTTTGTAATTTTAAATTTTTTTGTAAATGTACAAATTTCCAAGGTATTTTTACAAAAAAAAAAATTAAGTTAAGGCACGAGAATTCCTTGTAATCATTATCGTATCAAAAAAGTTGTAAATTTCCAATTTTATTGGGTAAAAAATTTGTAAACTACAAAAAAGCTAGTAATTTTTACTACCAATTCTCATAAAAAGGAGGTAGCACAAAATCTAGTTAAGTTACGAAAAGTCCTTGTAATTTTCATCGCTTCAAAAAGTTGTAAATTTACAATTTTATTGGTGAAAACCTTGTAAATTGTTTGTAATTTTACAAGCATATTACCAAAAAATTTTAATTTTTACTAGGAACTCTCTTAAAATAGGAGGTACTCGTAGCGAACAATCATTTTACGAGACTTTTTGTAACTTTACAAGATTTATTTTCTAAGTCTGCACTCAAAAAAAACCTCGTCAAATTACTAGAAAAAATCTCGTAATCCTATTTGTGTTTTGTTTGATAGCAATTTATATTTTTTTTGTAAATTTACAATTTCATTGGTAAAACGTCAGTTAGCCGCAGCCAAAATTTACGAACAAATTTTAAATTTACCAGAAAAAATTAGTGTCCACAAGGAATTCTAGTAATTTTATAAAAAAAATATAAATCTCGTAATTTTTACAAGGAATTTTTGTGAAATAGGATGTAGCAAAAAACCTAGTTGAGTCACGAGAATTCCCTTTAAGTTTTATCGCGTCAAAAAAGCTGTAAATTTACAATTCTATTGGTAAAAGCTTGTAAAATTACAAAAAATGTTTGTAGTTTTTACTACGAATTCTCGTAAAATAGGAGGTAGAAAAAAAAAATACAAGCTTTTCTTATCTTCATTTTTCTTCATTGGTAAACAAGGTTCTATCTGCCAGTTAGAACCTTGTTAACTGAATCTCAAACCAAAAACACGTAGATAGAACCTTGTTGCATTGAATATATCAGAAGCTGTAAGAGATAGAAAAAAACCGAGAGCGTCAATCGAAAGAGGGTAGTCGCTTTAGTGCGATGCTATATATAACTCATTTTTGGAAAAAATGTCAGTTAGAACCTTGTTGTCCCAAGGTCGCGATTTTTCTAACTTGGTTTTGATTTTTTTTCAAACTATTTATACGAAATTTAAAATAAAAAGAAAATTATTAATTTTATATTTGTTAAAACCATCTTTTTTATATTATTTCGTAGTTTTGCTAATGTCCTTGCAGGAAAAGTGTATCTCTCGATCCGAAATCACCTATCCCGTGACTGTGAAAACGGGAGATATCACTAAAATGCCTTTCAAAGGACAAACCCAAATATTTACCAAGTCCCAAACAAAATTTAAAAATTTTCCAAGTCCCAGATACATTTCTTTGCGTGTAGTAAAAAATATCATCAAAAATGATTTACAAAAAACATTTCTTAAATTTGGAAAAATTTTCCGGAAGTTCAGAATTTTTTTTTTAAATTTTCGAAGTCCCGGACATAAAATTTTCTTGACAATTTTTTTGCGTTTTGGAATTACAAATATTTTAAGGCAGAAAAAATTTTTTGAAAATTTTTCTAAGTTTCGAAAATTTTTGAAAATTGTGTTAGTCCCGTTCACAAAAATGTTTGTAAATTTTTTTGGCTTTTTGAAGTAAAAATATCATAAAAAATTCTTTTATGAATTTTTTTTACAAAATTTCTACGTTCCTAAAAGTGGGTAACCCGATACGGGTTGTTTTCCTAGGGTGCATGTCCAGTGACATGGCACCTATTGATATATCCGGGGCTGAGACATTCCCTAACAAAAGTGATTGATATTTGTATATGAACGGTGTCGACTTTGTGCTAGGTGTCTGGGGTCCGGGTAATGGGTCACGTGACTTATCATGTACCTCTTACTTTTATTGCAGGGTATTAGAATTTTAGGTTGGAGTAAAATTTTGTGTAAGAAAACTAAGTGAAACAAGTAAGAAAATTATAGTCGGTCAAGACCGATCATATAATACCCTTCACCAGAGTTTCCCGGACCATGGGTCCCAAGTTCAAACATGGACTGATTAGATCTATATTTTGTCAAATCTTTAATAAGTGTAAAAAGCAATCACTAATCAAATTTGAGTGGAATAGGCTTCTTTTTGAACTGAATATCGGGCGAAATTTCCACATGGGACCTAAGTCCAAAATGGTCCGATGGTAATTAGATTTGATAAGGTTATTAAAGTACGCGTTTAACATACACAAACAGAATTTTAATTAAATATTTTCTATTTTCATGAAAATTGAGAGATTTATGTGAAAATCGGGAAGGTTGTTTGTATGGGGGCTACAAGAAGAACTGGTTCGATTTCTTTAAAATTCGGAATGGTGATTTGTGTGTATAAAACATTAATTCCTGCCAAATTGAAAAGATACCTATTAAAATGCGACTATTAGAGTCATTTGAGCCAAAACTAAAGAGGACCTTTGTATGGGGGCTAGGTCTAAATATGGACCGATTTTTTCCAATTTCAATAGGCTTCGTCCTTTGGCCAAAAGAGGCTTAAGTTTTAAATTTCAAGTCAATTGATCGAGAATTGCGACCTGTATCGTGTTTACACCGTTTACATGGACAGACAGACGGACAGACGGACGGACGGACGGACGGACGGACGGACATCGCTAAATCGACTCAAAAAGTGATTCTAAGTCGATCGGTATACTTAAAAGTGGGTCTAGGACCAATATTTCGGGTAGTTACAAACATCAGCACAAACTCATTATACCCTGTACCACAGTGTGGTGTAGGGTATAAAAAAATAAAAAGTAGTGAAAGTGTATTTTTTCTACCATGTATACTACAATCAGGTACATTAAATAAAATTTTAGTGACTGTTACGCGTGACTTACCAATAATTGTTATTAATGAACGTTTTCATTAATTTTAATTTAAGCTTGCAATTTTATTTCACTTACCCACTGCTATTCCACATTTACTTAATGAATACTTTCATTCATTTCATGAAAAACTTTAGAAAACTTTTTAAGCCAGTTATCCGAATATTTTCATTATTTCCAGGTAAGTGTTAATTGGAAGGAACTTTAATGACACCAGTTTCATTGATCAAATAAAACCTGTCTTCGGTTGAAATTGTGATCATTTTCATTAAGCTTATGTCAATTTTCATTATTTTCACGAAGACTTTCTTTTCAATGTATATTAAAAGGAGTTTAAAAGTTTGTCGCCCATTTTACGTTTTTATCAGAAAATTTAAAATCATTTGTGAAATATTTTTTTTTTAGAAATTTTGCCCGCATTATTTTACTATCTATAGTTCTGCTGCTTAGCCGAAGGCTTTGACAAATTAAAAGTTTTGCTATATTTATAAATTTAGAATATGAATTTTATTTTTAAGCGAAATCCATATTTTTATAGCACGCAATAATTTTTGTAATTTTACCCCACACATACGAGTTACACGCCAACAATCCTGATCTTTAATGTTGTTGGCCTGTTAACGTCATGATATTAAATATCCTTTGTTTACAACATAATTAATAAACGACACTGTTGCTGCTGATGGTGCTGTTGTTGGTGGTGGTGGTGCTAGTTGTTGGTGCATTCATATCAACATACAACAGACACACACAGACTCTTATACAGGGAACATGGTACCAAACTTTGAGTTAATAAACTCAACTTTAATAAAATCATTTGTCAACTTACAGGAATATAGCCAATCTTCGGCTAGCTACTCTTTCATAATCGTCGTATGTGTATGTGTGTGTATGTTATGGTCTATTATGAAGTTACAAGAATTATTTTTCCGATACTAGAAAATCGCGTGACTAAGACAAGAATAATGTTGAAGATTTTGAAGAAGAAGACCATAAATGAAAATATGTAGTTTAGTGGTAGATATGAAAGAATGAAATAAGTTTTATTTTAAGTTTTGTGGCTGTTTGCTGGAGTTGTAGTTGTTGTTGCAAATATTTCCAATAACTAAATCAGAAAGAGCAACAACGTAAAAAAAACGGATTAAAACAACAAACTGAGGTCAACAAATTGAAACTAAATACTTGAGTCTAAGTTATGTTTGCAACATCCTGATGATAAGCAGCAGCAGCAGCAAACAACATATAACCAACATAGACAGAAATTCAGTTGGGGACAGACAAAAAAAATATTGGAAAATCACTGAAGAAGATTATAAAGTAACAACAACATTACGAAAAGGAAGTTTCTTTCTGGCTGCTGCTGCTGGTACATTTTGGTGCAGATTGTGTTTTAGAGATTGCAACATGTAGCATCAGTGTTATTGCATCAATGTGTTGGTTATTGTTTGTTTGGTCACATTTAGCATGACGTTCAGTTGCAACACTGACTCTCACACACCAAGTTAACTTAACAAAAAAAACCTGGAAGACTAAATTTCAAAAAGCATGTAACGTAGTGGCTAAAGGATTTTTTAATTGCTGACCATGTTGTTCGATCTTTAAGAGATCTTGGTATGATCAGCAACAAAAAAAAAAACTAATAACGCAACACACAAGTGGAAATGATCAGTCGGTTGACTGGTTGGCTGGCTGGATGGTTTGTTGGGTTGTCTTGCGTTTTACGCTATGTGAACTGCAAACTATAAACACAGACACATATTATGGGCATACAATCGCTTGTTTAATCATTCATTTGGAATGGCATTTTAAAAATGCACCGCTTTTGTACAGCGGCTCTCTTAGCAGCAGCCACTAACAGCGGTATTTGTATTATCAGTACAATACTAACAACAACAAAAACAAATGCAACAAATTTTCGCAACAGATGTGCTTTTTATACCCTACAGTAGACAACAATAGGAATAGTGTTGCTGGCATTAAGTAAGCTCAAGGACCGATGGGGAGTTTTGCTGCTACTGCTGGGGCTTTAATCGTAAAACAGATGCCACAAACGTAAATTTCAACCTCATTTTTGAGGTTGTTGCTACTCGCCATTCGGTTGTCACAACCACATTAAAGTATTCGCAACATTAGTTCGGTTGAAATAAGCACAATGTAACTGTATCGCCCACAATGTAATTACGTAGTCTTACGGATCTCAACGTAAACAAGTCACCAGGGTCCGATGGCATATCAGCACTGGTGCTGAAGCAGTGCACTTCTACGTTAGCACTCCCATTGAAAAAACTTTTTAGCTCTTCGTACCGTGCGGGAGGGTTCCCCTCATGCTGGAAGGTGGCCAATGTCCAGCCAATCCCTTAAACAGCCAATCCCTAACCACCCTGAAAACTACCGGCCAATCGCAATTTGCTCTTCAAATGATGGAGAGCATGGTTAACTACTATCTCGTGAAGTGTTTAGAGACCAATTCTCTTTTGAATGATCGACAGTATGGCTAGGGTAAACATTTTTTTCTGAACCTTAATCAGTACGCCAAAGTTTTTATGTTTTTTTTTTCTAGAAATAACTCTCTACAAAATTTTTCTATGAGAAACACTGATGTTTTTTCAACACTCAAAAAATGCCGGTTACACTAACTTGACCCCAAGCATTTCGAGTAAAAACCACTGTTAAAAACAACTGTCGTGATTTTGCAGAAAATTTAGTTGACTTTAAACGACTTCATTTGAATGTTTTGATCGTTTCAGTGCAGATATAACAAAATTCCACATGTTTCGAGAATAAGAAAATCCCGAAGATTTTTAAGACTTTTTCCGTTTTGACAACTTTTCCTGTAAGAAAACTGTACAGCTAATAAGCACGTGTTTTTTTTTTTAAGTCCCTGATTTTTGAGCGCTTTTTTGAATAAGCTCTGATGACATTACCTTATCTAAGATCTCAGAATCATTTGGATTCATGCAATTTACATCATCTTTCTAAAAATATAAAAAATCCAACGGCCCATTGAACTTTTCGTTATAGAAAACCTCAAAGATTCTGTGGGCATTTTCATATAAATTCAGGAAGATCAAAAGAACCTCATGCTCAGATTCATTTTTGCGTTAAGGAACCTCTTGATTCACGAACTCTAATCTCCTTAGAATAAATTCATTATAAATTATCTCATTTTTAGACTTAAGTTTTAAAAAACAACTCTGACGACTTATATTATGGAAATTCAAGTTTTTGTACAGAATTTTCGAATAAAATTATTTTTTATTGAAATGTTCAAAAATCAATACAATCAGTACATATTTTAAAAAATCAGTACAAATCAGTACAACAACGTTTTTTGACCAGTACACGAGATCAAAAATCAGTACATGTACTGATCAAAGCAGTACGAATAGTCAGCCTAAGTATGGCTTCCGTAGCGGTCGATCTACGGGAGACCTGTTGGCGTTTCTATCTGAACGTTGGAGTCGATCCCTCCACCATTTTGGTAAAGTAGTTTATTTACATATTTCCAAGGTGCTCGATCGTTTTCTCAGAGACGGCACTATACGTGTTGTTTTAGATGGGGTCTCATCAAACGAGTTTCAGCTCAATTCAGGGGTACCACAAGGTTTGGTTCTTTTTCCTATCCTTTTTCTATTTTTAATAAATTACCTTTTTGGTCTGACCTCCAATCCTATCTACTCTTCTTCAGATGACAGCAACATTTGTCATTCATTTTTATTCGATCACGGACGAAGCTCTTTTGAGATAGAGGGCGTGTGGCAGAACATAAATGGGAAAGCTACTAGAAACCTTCAGTTAAAAATAAATTTTCATGTTTTTTTTTGTGTATTTTCTTGAATAACCTACAAAAATAATTTCAATGAAAGAGCGAGTGTATCAGTTTGTGATCAAATGTAGCTTAATTTTTTAATGCCACTTAAGTATAGAAGCGCTCACTCAACATGTTGACGGAAATATAAAAAAAAAACGCTCAGCAGAATGTTGCCTCTCAACAGCTGAGTAGAAGCTTTATCTGCTGAACGTCATCAATGACACACTCCATCAAGACCATTCTACAACCTCCAAGTAAGGTCGAGCGAATAAGGTTGATTTTGATGCACGCAAGACCCAATGTTGTATGTGAGGTGTCGATGGTGTCGAAAGAGGCATTCAAGTATCTTGGTTTGCGGAAACGGTGCAAGACTTACTTCAATACATCCGATCTCCTGACTATTTATATCAGCTCCTTTGTGCCCGTTTTTTTTTTTTGAAGAAGTTTTAAATTCTACAGTTTGCTAAAATCAAAATTCGGGAATTCTCAACAAAGGAGAACGCTAGCAAAAGGTTGTCACTAAGAACAGGACTAATGGCTCACTAAAAAAAAATTTCTGCCGTTAAACCAATGTTTGCTCCTTATAAAACTCCTACGATATTCAATTTTTACATCCGGCAAATCAGAAATATCGTGTTGCTCCCTAGATCCCAGTGAAACTACTCTCTGACCACAAAGTTACGTGCAATGGCAAAATAAGTGTTCAGTAGTGTCCAACTCCTCCTTATCCGGTAATAACAGCAACCATCGTCAAAATATTTCCTCTTGGACGGGATAGCGCACAAGTAAGCGCTTTTAATTAAGAGAAGGTCAAATATATTGTACAGTTTCATCTATGTGCTCATCTCTGAATGGTCTCTGTCGCGGAACGAAACTATCGTCAAAATGTTTCCTCTTGGACGTGATAGTAGCTCACTTGTGCGCATTTGATTAAGAGAAGGTCAAATATATTGTGCAGTTTCACACGTCTATCTATGTGCTCATTTCTGAATGTTTTCTGTCACGGAAGAAAGCCGTGGATTTTGCCTTCAAGTTTTTAGAGGTATACCAACACATTCCAATTCCGTTGGAACCTCTAAGGTGGTTCTCAGTCTTGAAACCACATCGGGTCTGCCATGGGACAGAGTTGTTTGTCAAACTTCCTAGCTCTCTCATTCAAAGGTATGCTGCAATTAAGGGCAGATCTTGTTTTCATAAACATTAACTGCCTCATTTGATCACAGCTTGACTGTCGGAATAGATGACTGTGGGTGTAGACAGGAGATTGCATCTCAACCAGTCAGTCACTTCCTTTATTTCCAGCATCGCTGCCCGGTAAACACTGGAATAGTTTGGCAGTCTTCGAACCAGGCTAAATCCAAGCTTTTCTGAATAGGCTCCAAAGGCCATTTGTTCTGGTAGCCTCATTCCATCGTTGTAAAATTTTATAGAAGTGGAAAAGTCTCCTTCGAAATACATTACTTTTTAGTGCTTTTCTGTGAATTGTCCCAATTTAAAAGAATGCCCAATAATTTTCCAAAAGTGTAGGGGGTCAGAAGACCGTTTCTAACAGTTTTAAAATTTACTCACTTGTTTTATTGTTTGTGTGGTGTGGTGTTTTGCGTTGTTTTTAAAAATGTGTGTATTTGGAAGTGGCATTATCTTTTCAGCAGCAACACATATTAATCGTACAAAAAAAAAAAAAAAAAAAAAAACTAAGTTTTATTGAAAATACCTCAAATGTCAAAGCAAAACGTTTAAAAATCTCATAAAATGATTATAGCAGCATTTAAAACTATACATACGAGCAACATTCATCCATCCATTTGTGCACAAAAAAAGCTCCTTCATACAATATTGCACATCTGTCTGTCCGTCCGTCCGTCTGTCTTTCTTGGTTTGTTACGGAAATCTCAGTTTGTTGTTGCTCATTTCTTTACAAATGAAAGGAAATGCTTTATATCAATTAGTTGAGCACTAATTGCTGCAATACCTTGTAGCAATTTTTTTTTTGTTGGTTTAACTTTTTCCCATCTTCTTCTACTTCTTTGGCGAAGACGACAACGAAAAGTTCTCTCCTTGGAGCTCCTGCTGCAAGTGCACATTATTCACACACATATGAATTTTGGTTGCAATTTTGTGTGTAGTATATTGAGTTTTTGCATTACAGAAACAGAGCTTGCATATTTTGTTTTAGCAAATTTTACATTATTTGTTCGCATAGTGATTTCATATCTTTCTCACAATCTTCTAAATACTCAAGTGGCTATTTGTTAGTAATTATTGGCTAACTAAATGGTTTTTTTGTGGGGGTGTAATGTTTGATATGGAATTAAATGAAAGAAAAAACTAAAATAGTCGATGCGCTTATGAGTGAGAGAAGGCCAAATCTGTCGTGAAGTCTCACACGTCCATCCATGTGCCCATATCTGATTAGTCTCCGTCGCGGAGAAAAGCTGTATATTTTGCTTGCAATTTTCTAGAGGCAATATCAACATATTGCAATTTCGTTGGAACCTGTCATGTAGTTCCCAGTCTTGCAAGCTCATCGGCTTTACTATTCCCTGGAATGTCCCTGTGCACTGGGACCTATATGAGTCTTATGTCAAACAGCTTGGCCATCTCATTAAAAGGCTTGCGGCAGTTAAGGGCATATATTGGTTCCAGAAACATGGACTTAGGTTGTAAGTGGCTGCTAATGTTTTACGTCAGCTAACATAGACTCTAAGATCCGTTGTGATACCAGCTCCCTAGATCCCAGTGATGCAAGTCTCTGACAAGAAAGTGCCGGGCAAAGACGGATAAAGTCTTCAATAGTTTCCAACTCCTCCTTAACCGCTCTGCGTGCTTTTCTATAATACAGTGTGCGGTAATTACAGCAACCGTCGTTGAAAACACTCCTCTTAGAAGCGATATCAGTTAACTTGTGATTAACAGGAGGGCAAATCTGTCGTGTAGTCTCACACGTCTATCCATGTGCCCATCTTTAATTAGTCTTCGTTGCGGAACAAAACCTTGGATTTGGCTTGCAAATTTCTAGGGGCATACCAACACATTTTAATTCTTTTGGAACCTGTAAGGTAGTTCCCAGTCTAGCAAGCTCATCGGCTTTGCAATGCCCTGGAATTTCCCTGAGACCCATATGAGGCGTATGTAAAACTGCTCGGCCATCTCATATAGGCAGATTTTGTTTTCAGAAATATTGACTCCATGGACTTAAGTTTACGTCAGCACACATAGACTCTAAGGTCCGTTGTGATACTATGGGACCGTAAAAGTTTCCCCTACTATTTCCTGTTGTTTACCCAATTTGAGCCCCTTATAAAACTCCTAAGATATTGAATTTTTACATCCGACAAATCAGGAAGATGCAGCTCCCTAAATCCCAGTGAAGCAAGTCTCTGACCAGAAAGTGCAGGGCAATGACAGATAAAGTTTTCGATAGTTTCCAACTCCTCCTCATCTATGCAACCCCGACAAATTTAACGGCACGTTTCACCACTCTTCGTGTTTTCCTATTAGACAGTGTCCGGTAATTCCAGCAACCAATTTCGAAAACTCTCCTCTTAAATGCGATATCAGCTCACTTGTGCGCTTACGATTAGTAGAAGACCAAATCTGTCGTGCTGTCTCACACGTCTATTCATGTGCCCATCTCTGATTAGTCTTCGCCGAAGAACAAAGCCTTAGGTTTAGATTGGAAGTTTCTAGAGGCATGCAAACATATTCCAATTCTGTTCGAAACTGTAAGGTAGTTCCCAGTCTTGCAAGTTCATCGGGTTTACAACGCCCTAAAATGTCTCTATGCCCTTAAACCCATATAAGTCGTTTATCAAACTGCTTGGTCATCTGATTTAAAGAAGAGCGGCAATTAAGGGCAGATATTATTTTCAGAAACATTGACTCCAGAGACTTGACCGCGGCTTGACTGTTTGAATAGATTATTGACTGCGGTTGTAGACAAGACATTACAACTCAACCAGTCAGCAACCTTCTTTATTGCCAGCATCTCTGCCTGGTATCATCTCTGATCTGGTCATCTTCGAGCCAGGCTCAATGTTAGCTCTTCTGCATAGACTTTGAAGTCCACTTGTTTGTGTAGCTTCTGTCAATCAGTGCGAAAATTTGTGGAGGCTCCACTACCCAGAATGACCTCATCCGAGACCCTCCGGATAATATCATAGTAGTAAAGTGGCTCTCAAAAAGGTTCAACACTACACCTCTTACCTAGCAATACTCCACGATACTTGGTTCCATCTGAGAAGGAGATTTTAGTGCCGTCCAGAGAAATAGGATCAAAAGCAGGAATCTTTTTTTTTTTTTTTGTAAACAAGGCGAGCTCTGTTTAACTTGGATTAACTCCCAGACCATAGTCTCTTGCCCATTTCGACAAATGTTTTAGATAACCCTACCGAATGTTCCTCAGCGTTGGCTGGCGCTTTCTCTTTACCGCTATCACGATATCGTCAGCATAAGCGACAACATGACAACCAAGTGCTTCTAGAGAGAGCACCATTAAATTCAGTACCAGGTTCCAAAGAAAGAACATCTCCCTGTGGTGGGCCCCTATAGATTATCCAACGCTTCACTCCCAGACTAGACAACTATCGAGTCTGGAATGTCATTATAAAAAGCCCCTCTCTATCAAGAAAGGCCACTATCGTGTACTCCTTTACCAACAACGATCTCTCGATGGTACCAACGAGTTCATGAAGAGCAGTTTTCGTTGATATACACTTGATAAATGAATGTTGCCTAGTCAAAAGCAACCTCTGATCAACCACTCTACGCAAATATGAGTCTACTAAAAAGAAGACATACTAATTAGTCTGAAATCTTTTGGAGCTGTGTGGAAAATTTTCCCAGCCATCGAGATAAAAACGACTGTGGTATCCCTACATTTTTAAGGAATACACTACCAGTTTATGCGTTCCTTGTAGATGCGACTATACCATCAGGTCCAGGGGATTTTTAGGGCCTTATGCTTTTAATCACGCAGATAAATGTTGGCATATTTATAATTTCAGAAGCAATTCCAGATGCTTGTGCATTTAAAAGCTTAAAACGGCGTCATAGAATTGCGAGTTTAGAAGTATATCCAGCGACTCCCCACTGGAGGAAGACCACACCCAGTAGGATCCTTCCGGTATCCAATGGTGCTTGGAGAAGAATCCTGAACTTTGCTCCAGACTTATTGCCTACTTGACTGTTGGAATAGATGGCGACTGCGGTCGCCATCAGCAATGATCTGGCAATCTTCGAGCCATGCTCAACCCTAGCTATTCTGAAGTCCATTTGCTCGTGAAGCTTCGATCCATATGTGAAAAATATTGTAGAGGCTCCACTTCCCGGAATGCCTCTTATCCAAGATTACCTGGCTGGTATCATAGTGGTAAAGTGGCACTATAAAAGGTTCATAGAGCGAGCAAAGTCCACATTTTCTGGTATTGTTATATTTTCAATATCGTGAAATGGCCACAATCGGTGCTCTTCCATTTCAGTGTGCTACTGCCTAACTAATGTTTGTCAAAGAAAGATTTCCAACTAAAATCAATTTATTGTTTTTTACACAGAGGAAAACAGTAGTTGTGCTTACCATATTTGAAACAAGTAAATAATTTTATTGGAACAATAAAATTTGTTGATTGTAAGAAAATAACATAAGTTAAGACAAAAGAAATTTGTTTATGAAAACTTTACTTATGTTGGTTCAGAAAAATGTCGATAAATGCAATCGAAGTTATCGGTTGCTGCACCCGAACTATTCTGTTGGCTCATAATTCGTCTGCCACTACTTATCTGCATTCTCTGTGTTATCTGTCAAATTTCGTTCGTTAAACATGAAATGTTTTTCTATCTACCTTCAACTACAATTAACATATTTCTAACTAAAATATAATACAAATATTTTGCTCTGTTGACCAATATATTCAATTATCAATTACTCTAGGCAATTATTTCTTAATAATCATCTTCTAATCGCTTCTTCCGCATAACATTAAACTATAAAGTACTGTAAACAACATACGACAACCTTCAGGCATGTCATGGCAAGTATCAACAATGAAATCAACATCTACAGCAACATCAACAGCAGCAGCAGCAATAAGTTACAAAAGTAGAAGAGACTTCATGGGAAATTGTCTCACCGATATGGTGTGATGACAAAAGTTTACAAAGTTTTGTGATTCTCGAAATGCACGTGTACTGCATAATTAATGTTTTTTTGGACAATGAGCCAACTCAAGAGACAAGACAAGACAAACATAAAACAACAGAAGTAATGTCACACTATACAGTACAATAAACCATAATAAGCTAAAGAAACATATCATCTCATCACCACCACCAGCAACAGCAGCATCTCATCCAAACCATTCGACCATCCATGCGTGTATTTTAAACATTTTTGAAGAAACAGTAAAAAAAACCTACAAATACAAGAGAAAACGTGTGGCGTCTGCAATTATCTAACCTTTATTGGATTTTTGTTCATTTGTAAATGTAGAACGACGGAGAGTAGTAAAAGAGATCTAAAGACGCGGAGTGCGAGAAGAAACAACATACTAACAAAACATGCTAAAACATGACATGTAACAACAATTGTCTTTTAGCACATCAATTGTGTAGATGAAACAAAACTGATCATTATATTGCAATATTGGCACTATGGGCCAGTTTTTAATGAATATAATTGCAAAATAATGTAGTGTGTTAAGTGACATACATTTCAATAATTTGCGTTTAAGCAGAATCCGTTTTGGAATCGCCGTGTACATTAACAGACTTGAATTAAGACTGGGTTTAAGTTATAGAACAAAAACAAAGCTGCACTAAACGTCTGGTCTTATAGTTATACTTCGTTCAAATCCGCGGCAACAAGTGGCTGCTGATGCTTTACGTCAGCACACATATACTCTGAGGTTCCCTGCCGTTAAACCAATTTGAGATCCTTATGAAATTTCTAAGATATTGAATTTTGACATCCAACAAATTAGAAAGATCGTGCAGATTCCTAGATCCTAATAAAGTCTCTGACCAGAAAGTGACGGGCAATGGCAGGTAAAGTATTCTATAGTTTCCAACTCCTCCTCATACATGTAATTCCAGATAAAGTCTTTTGGCGGGACATTTAACCACTCAGCTTAATTTTCAATAATGGAAGTGTCCAGTACTAACATCAACCACCGCCGAAGTCTCTCCTCTCGGAACCGATATCAGCTCACTTGTGCGCTTCTGATTAAGAGAATGCAAATTCTGTCGTGAAGTCTCACAAGTCCATCCATGTGTCAATCTCTGATTAGCCTCCATTGCGGGACGATGTTTCTTGACGCATACCAACACATTCCAATTCCGTTGAAACCCGTAAGGTAGTTCCCAGTCTTGCAAGCTCATGGGCTTTGCAATTCCCTAGAATAACTATGTGCCCTAGGACCCATATGACTGCTTGACCATCTCATTGAAGGACGTACAGATTGACCGCGTCTTGACTGTCAGAATAGATGTTGACTGCAGTTGCAGTACAAGACATTGCAACTCAACCAGTCAGCCACTTCCGTTATTTCCAGCATATCTTACTGGTAAACACAATGATTTGGCAATCTTTGAGCCAGGCTCTACCCAAGCTTTTTTAAGAATCTGCACTACCCGGAATGGCTTTCATCCAAGACTCCCTAGATAGCTCAAAAAAATTCATAGAGGGAGAATAGTCCGCATTTTGTGATCGCGCTATTGCCATAATCGCTGATTTTCAATTACAGTGTGCTTTTAAGTCCATAAGCTTAGTTCAGGATTGAAGTGGCTGTTAAAGCTTTGCGCCGTCATACATCCACTCCGAGATTCTTTGTAATTCCATGGGACGATTACGTATTAACATTAAATCCTGCCATATACCGGATTAAAGCTTTTAATTCAGCAAATGAGATATTGTACTTCAACATCTGTCAAATCAGAAAGATCCCAGTGAAGAAAATATTTATTATCAAAGAGCTGATTCTTTACATTTTGTTGGCTCCTTGGAATTTCCCTGTTTCCATGTAAGCTAAAATTTATTGCATATGACATTTTCCTTGAATGACGAATGGCAGACAAGGATAACAAGTGCCTGACTGCAGCTCGACTGTTTAAATAGAGTAATCTATATAAATAAAAATCAATTGTCGTTCGTTGGTAACAGCATCAGTTGAGAACGGCTGGACCGATTTGGACAATTTTTTTTTTGAAATGTTCGTCATAGTCCAACTTAGGTTTTTACGTAAAGAAAATTTGGCCACACCCACTTTTACGCCCACTTTTTTCGATTTATCTAAAATCAGAAAACGGCTGCACCGATTTGGGCAATTTTTTATTAAAATGATCGTAGTAATCCAATTTCAGTTTTTACTAAAAGAAAAATCGACCACGCCAACTTTTACGCCCACTTTTTTCAATTTATGTAAAATCTGAAAAGGGCTGGACCGATTAGACTATTTTTTTTAATGAATATTCATCATATTCCAACTTTGGTTTTTCGAAAAAAGAAATTGACCACTGCCACTAACTTTTGTTGAAAATATCCCTCATAATTTAACTAAGGTTTTTACGGATAGTAAAATTTACCACGCCCACTTTTTTCTATGTATGGAAGGAACTATAAGGGCTATACCGATTTTTAAGAAAAAAAAAAATTCCATGCCTTCTTTGACGCTCACTTTTCCCGATATATATATTTTAAATCATGGAATGGCTAGATAAATTTAACTAATTTTGTTTTTAATGTTCGTTATAGTCCAACTAAGGTTTTTCGAAAAGAACAATTTTCCATTTCTACGCCCACTTTTGAATGGATGGACCGAGTTGGTTAAATTCAAATAACGTGTTTACGGTAAGAAAAGTTGTCCACCCACTCTTTTTTTCAATATTTTTAAAATTTTCTCTATAGAAAAATAAAATATAGAATAATAAAATATAAATAAAAATCAAATGTTCGCATCAATTGCGAACTGACCGATTTGGATAATATGTTTTTTAAATGTTCGTCTTTGGTTTTTTGTTTTGGAAAACAAATTAATCACGCCCACTTTTGTGCCCCTTTTTTCGTATATAAAAAATCGGAGAACGGCTGGATCGATTTGACTATTTTTTTTAAAATGTTCGTCATAGGTTTAAACGGAAATACAAATTTTTCACGCCCGCTTTTATTTCGATATATCTATAATAGAAGAACGGTAAGATAGTAGTATTTGCTGATGTTCGTGATAGTACAACTAAGGTTTTTACGGAAAGAAAAATTGTCCACTCCCACTTTTTTCAATACATCTAAAATCGGAGAACGACCAAGTGGACGATCATTATAATCCAAGTAAGGCTGTTACGGAAATAATTATGGTCCTCCCCCACTTCAAAGCCCACATTTATCAATATCCTTAAAAATTGCAACACTTGAGTACGCCTGGACCGATTTGGCAATTTTTTTGTTTTAAGTGTTCGTATTAGTCCATATAATTGTTCGGAAAGAAAAACTGTCCTCGCCCACTTTTTTCAATGTATCTAAAATTAATTTTTACTCTAATTCGCTATATTAAAAAATATATTTTTAGGGCGGATTACTTAATGAAAAGTTAGCTGCTAACTGCCGATTTAACAAAGCCTTATGTCAAAATTTGTATGAAAAAGTTAAATTTAACGGATAGTAATTTTATAACGGAGCATTGAGTAATCCAGCATTTAAAGATTCCGCTTAAACTTGGTACAAACGATTTAAACCTTTGGGCACAGACTAAATACAGACTCGACAGTAGAGTTTTATAAGAAAAAATGGGGAAAAACTAAGCGATTTTAGGAGAAAACACAGCGGTTTTTAGTCCGTTTTACGCTAACATGGTAACACTTTCTACGACTTAGGAGTGAGTGAAACAACAAAAACCGATCTGGCATCCATTTTTCTAATGGCGCGTTATATTAGCTTTCTCTTTCTAACCTAATTCGTAGAATATTTTGAAAATATTAACCATATGGTTAAAGAATACTTTTTTGACACCTGTCACTTATGTCGAGTCTGTATTAGTCTGTGCTTTGGGTATTGTTAACATATGTACAAGTTTAACTTACCACACAAATTTTACCGCCCTCTTTTGTCTAAATAAGTCGACTACACAGTGCAACACCCAAAATCGGAATGGGATGAAACCAAAAGCAAATGAAAGTTGACATATTCCATAACAAACCCCTCAAGGCTTTTTTCTAGTTCAGAGCTAGATTTTGTTTTACACGCATTTGAAGTTAATGCACTTTTATTATAATTACAATAATAAATGCTTGAAAACTGTATTAGTGGCGAATGATTAATATTGTAATTGCCTTTAAATAACAATCATACGCAACGGTGTCCACTGATTTATATTAATAATTGCCTTTAAATAACAATCATACGCAACGGTGTACATGGTTTATTTTAATAATTTGGCTATTCAGTAAATAGGTACTAGACCGATTGCAGCAAAATTCATACCAGTCATAGCTGAAGTAATTTTGAGCTTAAGTTTGGAAACTGGACCCTACATGTCCAATAAGGGCACCACCAAGGGTCTTTAAAGTTGGACACGTTTAGTACACAAAAACTTTAAATGCTTTAAAATCACCAAATTTAAATGCGTGTAAAATAAAATCTAGCTCTGAACTAAAAAAAGGCCTTGAGGGTTTTGTTATGGAAAACGTCAGCTTTCATTTGCTTTTGGTTTCATCCCATTCCGATTCCGAAAGTTCGATTTTGTATCACTGTGCTATTAATGACCAGACCGATTTTTTATGTTAATTATAGTTCTAATTAGCTATTTAAGAAAATAGAAAAGAAAATAGATAAGTGCCCCTGAAAAATGGAAAATTCGGGAAAACTTTATTAAAAGTGTCCCGGAAAAATGGAAAAATTCGGGAAAAAAATTTGTTTTTGAACTCCACAAGAGCTCACGATAACAACGAAGGATATGCGTAATTTATTTTTGTGTTGTTCGTAATGATACTAAAGATGTTTAAAATTTGTTCAGTTCGCAAAGTCGAAGACATTGTATTTTTTAGTTCCTAAAATATAATTTTAAGATGATTATCTGCCTAATCGGTTTTTTAATACCACGCCCACAAATTTTTCTAAGCCAAGAAATTCATTACATTTTTTGCAGGGCTATATATTTGAAGCGAGACGAAATATAACACTGATCTTATATTTGGGCCAGCAACGCGGACCGGGCCAGCTAGTACACCATATATTCCGTCCCAACCAGTCAGCTTTTAACCTTATTGGCAGAACCTTACCATTAAAACAATGAAATGATCCGAATATATTTGCTAATCTGAATTTAATCTTAAACCATCATGATCGTAGGTTTCGTTCCATCTTTGTTAAAATGGATTGGGAGTTTACAACCCACACGGAAAACCTCCATAGATGGCAGAATGACCGTAGACCACATTCTGTGAAATGGGGAAAATGTTTAAGGCTACGTTCACACTACAAGAACTTACCATGGTAAGTTGAGATGATTTTATGATTTTGCTCTATGCTAGTACAATTTGAGATGATTTTGAAAGTCACGCAAGTCTGAATAAAGTATAAGACAGGGATTTGGCTAAAGTTCTCGTACGGTGTTCTATAAGAGTTTCAAATGTGAAAAAAGGTTAACCAGTGGAAAAATTTATTTTAAATGGTCTAATCGATCTGTTGAGATCTAATTAGATAAATTATATCTAAAAAGATTTATAAGATACGAGACTTATCCCCATTTTCGAGATATAGTTAGATGGGATCCGTAATTGTATCTGATCAGATCCCAAAATTAGGGACAAATCTCGGATCAAATTGATCTGACCGGATACAATTATATACAATCTATTTTTTGACGAAAAAAAGTTTAGCTTCTCCAAAGCGGATCCCCAGGCAATGAATATATACGGTAGTATTGCACATATCAGTAAACTTCACTGCATTGCTTCTCGACTAAATCTCAGCTGAAAAGAATCTGTTCTCTCAATTAAATATCTATTGTTACAACCGAAAAATTCGATGTATGCAATAAAATCCATGCATTGACAAACAAATTTGATCATGGATTTCTGAAATGTTAAGAACTGCCCCCCAATGTGCCTATTGAATAAAGTATAATTGACAAATGCATTCAAAATGACTACAAGGATTTGTGTGTATTTGTATTAAAGTGCAACAAATATGAGGAAACATGAAATTTTCCAAATGACAACACACACAGTCACAAAATACAAAAGAAGAAGAAGTTGAAGCTTAACATAATGGTTTTATGTGTTTTAATTCATTTGGTTTTGACCATAAAAAGCTTCTTATTCTTTTTTTGTTTTTGTACGCTCATGTAACAAATACAACTTGTACGCGTGCGCATCATTTTTGTTCCAAATATGGCAACATTGGTTAGTTTGCTATGGTTCCAATAAATGTTAAACACTAGACTCTTCAACAATTCCTCAAACATACATACCATTCTTTCATTCTTCTATTGGTGGTAACTTTTAATCTTTAATCCACATTTCTTTTAAGATTTCATATAGATCTTGTTTACAATGCCAGAAAACTTGATCGTCTGAACGAATGAACGAACAATCGATCTTGAGAGTCTCTTATGGCACAGTCGCGACCAAAGGTATAGACGAAACATTTTTTGACGCCGTCTCTTGTCTACAAAGAAGACAACAATTGTCGCCTTGGTGTGCCATATTTGTTGTTATTGGCATTTGTGTCACATGCTTTTCTTTTTCATTTTCCACCTCATCTCATCTCTCAAATTGCTACCGTTGATGGTGGCATTGTTCGTTCGTGTCGTTTTGGCCAAAGTTAGTGACCAAAGTGTTGATTTTTTAATATTATAAATCCCAAATGTACAACATGGAAACTATTGAGCTTTTGTTGTTTTGTTGCTGCTGATGTCGTTGTCTATTGTACTTAGGTGGTTCAGTGTAGTTTGTTAAGTTTCCATTAACTTTCAACACTTATTATGGTTATTGGTTATGGGTTATTCTTTTGTCCCAAAAGTGTATAGAAACGAAGAAGAAGAAAAATTCTTTTGGTGTTTTCTTTTGCAATTAATTGTTAAAATGTTGTTACATGTCTTTTGGTTTAACACAGAAAAAAATGTGTATTCACAATAAGAAAATAATATTCAATTACTTCGGTAATTGATTTAATTAAAAAAAATCAATATAAAAAATCAATTGGAAGTGGCCACAGGATTCACGATATCCTGCACCCAGTCAATGATAACCACATATCCTTCATTACTTTCTCTGATATCCTATAAATTTCATTCATCAATTCCACTATAGGAACCGAGATGTCAGATTTCAGCCGTTTCCGCACTCAGAGCCATTTTTCGGAAATTCAGCGACCCCACTATGTATAGGGACCCAGATTAGCTTCACTGTGTGTTGTCAAATTCTTTGAAGGTGTTGTTTACAATTCCTAACGACTCCCGATTTTACAGTGTTTAATTTAAAGGCCTTCAGAGCTGCAAGACTATACACGAAAATGTTAATGGCTCAAGGGCAAAGGTTCCTTGATTGTCATAATCATCTGCGCGGCTTTATCAATGGCAAGCATATCATCCTGGAAAACACTACACTTGTCCACAAGTCTCAATAAGGCCCCGATTTCGACACATTCAGAGTAAACTTCAAAACCCGTACCCATTTACATTTTTTATCCGTCCCTAAAGATTGGTATCGCATTCTCTGTTATAACAAAGTTTTCTGCCCATTGATCAAATTATCGCACTACACATCCAGTGGATAATATACGGTTTTAGATGCCACCTTCTTCCGAAAGTTTTCCTGCAGGTGCAAAAGGCATTTCCTCTGTATTCCTTTTCCAAGAAAGCTTTGAGTCAATGAGTTCCAGAGAGATTCCATTAAATTTGCAAAGAAGACCCCTGCCTATCTAAATCCTTTTTGTAAGCAAGACAAGGTCGGTTTTGGCGGAATTATCTCCCAGACCGTTGTCCTTTGCCCACGACGATCGTTGGTAACAACTTTCGTTGGTAACAACTTTCCGTTGACTAGAATCACAACGAAATCAGCGTAAGCAACTACCTAGATACCCATTCCGATTAGAGACTCGTAGATCTTATTTATTACAATATTCTACGAACGGGAAGAGATCACTCCACGTTGTGGAGTGCCCCTTGTAACGACTTTCCTCTCGTCACCATCACCTATCTTCGAATTAAGTGCCCTGCTTTTAAGCATGTTGCTCGTTTTGGGTGTAATCTGTGTGTCCCTACATTAGAAAGATGCCAAAACATACTCCGTTTGTAAAGAGTAGCCCCTATCAGCCCGACAACATCGCCCAAGGCCGTCTTATCAGACCTACGCTCGCTGATTTAAGACAATTCTTACCTCCCTCTATTCAGAGGATATATACTACGATGCCAGGCTGACCATAAAGATATACAGCCGCCATGAAATGATTGTTCCGAGGGACTCCTGCAAGAGTTTCGGAATAATCCCATCAGGCCCTGCCGATATTTTACTTTCGTCCACCGTTGTGTTGATGAGTATCCATCAGAAATTCAGTTTCCTGACTGCGTTCGGCGAAAGATCCATTGGGCTTACAAAGATAACTTGGCAAACTGGGATCTTTGGAAAGAAATGTACGGAGCCTTGCCGCCTGCGTAGTTCCCTCTAATTATCCACACAAGATGTATCAATAATTCATGTTCTCCTTTCTGGTTTCTCTCTTGAAGGCATTCAAGCTGAGACGATAATTCTTCCAGTCTTCCGTCATATTTCTTTCTTTGCCTTAGTGAAGAGTTTTACGGTTGACGGATCTTCTTTGGAGGCTATAAGGATATAAGATAAGCTTCACTAAGGATATTCGTAACATAGCTAACAGATTTCTCCAAATCTTGTATGCTGGCGGGTTTCTACATTTTTGGACTCGGCAGTGCTTTCACAAGACTTTGAAATTTAAACCAGTTCGTTTTGTTGGGCTTCCGAGAAAAACCAGAGAAGGTTGAGTTAACATTAGTACTTGTTATACGATTTTGTAATGGGAAACATCACTGACCTCGAACTTGAGTTAACTTCTTTTTTTTTGTAAATTTTCATCCAGAAAATCTGCTTTATTTTTTTCTGTGTAAATTTAAGTGGTTAAGTGTTTGTGTGTGTTAATTAGATTTAAGGTTAACATGGCCTCGTCATGTTTTATAGGTTGCAGTTGTTGTATCTAGGGAGAAATTAAAAACGGTTTTTGTTAATTTATTAGCTTTTTCCGGGATGAATAACATCATGAGTGTTGATTTAACCAACAGTAACATACTTACATTGTTGTTATTATTAATTCATGATTTGTATCTATGCGATAGATTGAATCTCTGAATGTATTTGGCTCTAAGGATTTTTTTTTATGATAGAAATATATTGTGGCATGTTTTTACTTAACTGACATCTAAATATTAAATGCATTTATTTGTATAACTGGATTGTGAAGATATCAAATAGAAAATTATCAAAGAATAGAGATGGGAGTACAGGCTTGTTTGCGCAGATCTTTCAAAGCCATGGTTTTCCAATTAGTATACAATTTACATATAATTCTTACTTTAAGTGTTTGTGATGCGTGATGTCGGAAAAGTTTTAAGTCGAAAAACTGATTTTTCGAAAATTCGTTGTGCAAAATACTGACAAAGATGCTGGCAATAAAGAAGGTGGCAGACTGGTTGAGATGTATTGTCTTGTCTACAAACATCTATTCTGATGAACATCTATTCCGCGGTCAAGTTCCTAGAATCAATGATTCAATAAGTCAATGAAATGGCAAAGCAGTTTGAAATACGACTCGTATGGGTCCCAGGGTACGGGTACATTCCGATGAGCTTGTAAGACGGCAAATAACCTTACAGGTTCTAACGAAATCGGAATGTATTGGTATGCATCTAGAAACGCGACGGAGACTAATCAGAAATGGTCAAATGGACGTGTGAGACTACTCTACAGATTAGGCCTTTCTTAATCAAAAGCTCGCAATTGAGATGGTATCGCTTCCAAGAAGAGAGATTTTAACGATGCATCGCTATGGTTGCGGTAATTACCGGATGAGAACGTGTGCAGCGATACTGCACTTTTTGGTATCTAGGGAGCTGCACGATCTTTCTGATTTTTAAGGAGTTCATATTGATTGAATAACAGAAACTAGTAGGAGAACCCTATTGCCTTGCCGTGGTATCACAACGGACATCAGTCTCTTTGTGCTGACGTAAAGCGTCTGCAACCACTTACAACCTACCTTAAGTAATCGCTAATACAGAACGATCCAACGATTATCAACTTCTATGTTATGTGGATTCGCAATTATCGATCTTCCATAGACAGCACTGCCTTACAGGAAAGCACACTAAACGGTTAAATGTGTCGTTAAATGACTCTTGCCGGAGTTTCTTGGATGAGTTGGAAACTATCGAACACTTTATCTAAAACTGCCCGGCACTTACTGGTCAGTGACTTGCTTCACCAGGATCTAGGTTGATGATTTACTGGATTTCAAAATTCAATATCTTAGCGGACTATATGCAACCTTCATTCCCCTGGGCCAATTAGAAGACAAAAAGAATCCTCAATGATTACCTCAGTGGACATTGTTATATTCGCAACTATATAAATAGGTTTTGTGATTCACTTAAATATATAAGGGGTGGTCCAATGACAAGTAACTTTTTAAAAATGCAATAAAATGATCAATACTCAACTTTTTTGGAATGTTATGGCTTTATTTGAAAGAGCAAACATTCCCGTTTTTTATGGCAAACGACTTCATTGATGCGTCCTCGGCTTGCTCCGCTGTATCGCGTTGTAGCGCAATACTGCGCTGCCAAACTGCACGTTTTTCGAAAACAAATTTTTAACCGAAATAAAGCACTCAAATGAGGTTATGTTAACAAACAAATTGATACATCCTGGGATCGTAAAACTCGCACGGTATTATAAAGAATCCAATTCATCTATAGGAAGCAACAGATTTGAGTATCAGCATCGTTACACAATATTTTCAAAAATACAGCTGAAAACCCCATTTTCGTCAAAGATGAGCGCTACAGAGCCATGATTACCGACTTTTTGTTGGCCGTAATAGAATATATCAACTTGGATGCCATTTATTTTCAGAAGGATGTATATGTCTCACAGTCCATCAAACAATCGATATTTTGCGCACTTAGTTCGGAAATCGTGTTTTTAGCCATATTCGCGGTGACAATTGATCACTTCAGAGCTGCCGATTAAAACCTTTAGAAATTTTTTTGAAGGGTCTCGTTAAAGATTCATGCAACATGGGAAATCCAGAAATGTTCTAGGCCCTTTCGACGAATATCGTTCAAGCCATTCGTGAGATAGAAACAGAAACATTAGAAAAATCGGTGCCGAGCATGACCTACTGCGGAGCTAACACAGGCAACCGCATGAATGAAGTCGTTTGCCATAAATAGTGGGAATATTTGCTCTTTCAAATAAAGCCATAAGGTTCCAAAACTATTGAGTATTGTTCATTTCATTGCATGTTTTAAAAAGATACTTATTATTGGACCACCCTGTAGATTCCGTGAATTCAAGTAAGGGCACCAGAACACATTTTTATCGGTTTTCATAATGGCAAACGAACACGACAAGAGAAGTATTTAAGCAACAAGTATTCAGTAGTGATGGGATCGGGTAAATACCGGGTAAATAAAAGATCAGTACCTTTTTTGAGAATTTATTTGGGTATTTATAAAAAGCATTTGAGATCGAACATATGGCAAGCTCTGGTTGTTATTTGAAATGAGTATTTTGCAATGATGGGTACCAATACCTTTTCGATACCAATACCCGTTAATACCAATTCAAATTGAAAACCAATACCAATTAAAAACCAATACCTTTATTTGTGCGATACCAATACCGATAAAAAACCAATACTGATTCCCCACTACCAATACCAATTAAAAACCAATACTTTTATTCTTCAAAACCAATACCAATAAAAAACCAATACCAATTCATTTTTTTCTACTTTCGTATCGGTTTTGTTTCGGTTTTTTTGTATTCTTATTTTCGTTTGTTTTAATTGTGACGTCAAACATTTTCTTTCCATCACATTATTAGGTTTTACCTGACTAACGAATTGCTACAGATGTTTACAACGATCAGTAATCGTTTGCATGCGAAGTCATATAACAAAAAGGAGTTAGCTACTTGAATTTTAAAAGCCATAAAAACATAAAACAAATATTTTTTTGTCACGTTACGTGATTTTTATGACCCCTAATAAAAGTATATCTTAAAAATTTTTGACCTTTTCTGTAATGAAATTTTTTCTTTTGCAAACATTATTAATATGTGATGCACATATATTGAATGTCACTGCACTGTTCTTTGCGTTGTAAAAAAAATACTAATGTCCTTTTTTGGAAATCCCAAAATTTTAATCAAGCAGCCGTTACAAAATTATATGTCACAACACCAGAATCCAGAAAAAAATTTTTGTTTGTTTTATTAGAGGCACAGTCATATTATAAAAGAATTTAAGAATGCATAATGTGCGGTTCACACTTGCTATTTTTGAGAGTTTAAGAGCTACGTGTTTAAAAAATTATTTGTTCTGTATCCATTACGTTTTTATTCAGTTACTGGTGTTTTGTTAAACAACTTGTTGTGTGAACTCCATATAAGAAAAAAAATTTGCCCGTGTAATTACAAAAAGATCTAAAATCGAAAAAGGGGCCCCTGCACGATAACTCATTTCAATCACTTAAAAAAAAATGTATGAAAGGATGAATTTCAGGTATATTTTGTTACAAATGTTAAGTGTCATCTTTCTGCAATTAAAAAATATCTCCCCTTACCACCGCAATTTATATGGCTTTTCTGGAATAACGGAATATTAAACATTTTTTTTTGACAAGATTTTTAAGATCTGCCGGTGCTAATTTCACTAAAAAAGTACCTTTTTCCAAAAAAGGAAAAATAAAATTGAATCTTATACCCAATTCACACCTGAGGTGAAATCTTGTTCGAACGAGATTTCGATCATATGGTTGTGTATAAAATGATACAGACCATATGATCAAAATCTCGTTCGAACGAGATTTCACCTCAGGTGTGAATAGGCCTTTAGTTTTATAAAATTTCCTTTTTTTAATTTTTCTCAAAAGAGATAAAATTAAAACGCCTTAAAATATATATTTTTGTAAACCACTTTTGATTTAGTTGGCTTTAACTTTAATTTTATCATTATTATTTAAAAAAGAATCGAAAAATAAGTTCTTCTCGCATTGGTACAGTGGACATAAATGGAGTAAAAACTGACCAATAAAAATAAGGTAATTTGTTACGCATTTGAGATTATCGAAAATCAAGGAAATTTTTATTTTTTATACCCTCCAAAATATAAATATATAAAAAAATGTTAGGGATTTTTATAATTTTTCCTCCGCGCGATGAATGCTGTCAAATATATTTATTGTGATTTTTGCACTTCTTCTCCTTCTTCTTTTATATTGATAGTGTGTGGGTAAGATTGACGATTGTACAATGGTCAATCTAACCCATACGTAGGAATTTTTAATTGGCATTGCATTTTCATTGGCATTAGTTGGAACTAATGCCACTGCCAAAAAAGCATTAGCATTTATTGCCAATGAAATTTTTTGGCATTGGCATTATTTGTACTAATGCCAATGAAAAGGCACAAATGCCTAAAAAAACTATTTACAATTGATAAAAAAAATTTAGAAAATTAGAAAAGTGAATGCTCTATTGTATTAAGTATGACTTGATGCACCTTGTCTGTAATTTTTGTAAAAATAGGTACAGCCATTCTCTTGGAATGATCAATCAAAAATAAAATATTTTTGTTTAAATCTCCATATACCATTATCAAAAAAGCTAAGAAATTTATACATTATTAAGGCGGGACCTTGTTTTTATTTGTTGATTAATTTATTTGACAAAAGGATGTACAACTTGTAAATGGGTATGGACAGTTCTTGATTCTGTTTTTTGTGATTTTTTATATTTTTTTATTTAAATTTTTTAAAATTGTTCCATTTTAAATAGTTTTTCCAAAATGTTCCGCGACATAATCCAAAACTTAGGACGCCAAAATCTGCGTTGGTTTACTAGCATTAAGACTGACCTGCCCCTTTTGCCCGTTTTTTGTCTGCGTTTAAAATATTAATAGAAAGGGAGATGAACAAATCTAAAGTTGTTAAAATGAGCATTTTATAATTGAATAAATTAAATTTATGAATTAAAAATTTTTAAGTTTTTCCAAAAGTACAAACATATTTATTTCTATATTAATACTGGATAAAATGAAACCCGAATACACAAAAAACCCAAAACCGGTTAGATGAAAATAGTTTTTTATCGTATTAAAAATTGTTTTCAATACATTGAAAAAAAAAAGAAATACCCGGTTAGGCGGTCCAGACAGTTTTTTGAAGTAGTGTGGTACTTTTGATTACGACGAGTTTAAAAAAGAGGGTATCACAAAATTTTTTTTATTTATTTTTTTTAATTTTTGGCATTTCAATTTGTGTTGACTGGCACAAGCGGGCAAGTTTTTTGTAAAGTATGGATAAAAAGGATTATTCTGGTCCAAATAGTTTTTCGAAAGGGCGTGGAACTTTCTATAACGATGAGTTTTTAAAAGGGAGTTTTCAAAAAAAAAAGAAAAAAAATGGAATTTTTTTATAAATTTTATTTTTTTATAAAATTTATTTTTATTCCATTTTTGAAAACGGACACAAGCGGGCAAATTT
Source organism: Pegoplata infirma (assembly GCA_963921195.1). Lineage (NCBI taxonomy): Eukaryota > Metazoa > Arthropoda > Insecta > Diptera > Anthomyiidae > Pegoplata > Pegoplata infirma. The sequence goes on along the minus strand of OY992537.1, from coordinate 10,364,046 downwards.
TTCGGAAAGTTGGGATAGAAAGGATAATTCTGGCCCAGACAGTTTTTTGAAAGGGCGTAGAACTTTTGATAACGATGAGTTTAAAAATGAGGTTTCCACAATTTTTTTTTATTTATTTTTTAAAAAGGGGTTTAAAAAAAAAAAATCCTTCACGCAAAAATTCGACCCACTCTCTAGACACTCACTTAGAATTTTTCAACTCAACATCACGTGATTTAAATGAAAATCACTTTTTTGAGTCACGCAAATTACGGGACCAGCGACCATCTCCAATTCAAATACATAAACAAGAGACAAGTGTCTCTTCATTTGTTTAATCTATAACATCTGTAAATTTTAATTAAAATGAAGTGTCCACCCTTGAAAAAATTTCATTGTAGGTCTGAATCCAAAAAGTTTCAAGGCACTTAATTATTACCCTAGGTTACGTTAGGTTAACCTACCCTAATATAGTCACTTAATTTAAATGAAAATCGCTCAATAATCACGTGATTTAAATAAAAATCGCTCACGCCTGAATCACGTGGTTTTTTGAGTCACGCAAATAACGGGTCCACAGACCAACTCTAATTCAAATACATAAACAAACGACAAGTGTCTCTTCATTTGATTCATCTATAACATCTGTGAATTTCTTTAAAAATGAAGTGTCCACCCTGAAATAGTTTCCTTGTAGGTCCGATTTCAAAAACTTTCAAGGCACTTATTAATTACCTTAATATAGGCTTAATTTCTGAATTTCAAAAAGATCGGTTAACATTTACGACCTGTAGAGACTTTTGGCCAAAAAACCTGCCATCACGCCCCAGTGTGCACTGTGGGGCGGACAGAAGGACGACGTACGTTAAATAAATTAATATTAACGACAAAACCTTTTGCATACAAATACAAAAACCGATATAAGATAAATACCAATACTTATTAAAAACCGATACCAATTCGAGGCTAAAACCAATACCAATACCCAATACCTAAATAATTCAAAACCAATACCGAAACCTATACCAATTCAACAAAAAATGAAAACCAATACCTATACCAATACTAATATAATTTTAAAAACCAATACCAATACCAATACTTTTATCGAATTGGTACCCATCCTTGGTATTTTGTTTTATATAGCATGTCAAATCGAGCACTTTAATCGGCACCTTTAAGTAAAAACGTACTTTTTTCAGGAAAAAAGCACATATTTAAAAAAAAATTTACTTTTTTCCTAAAAAGTATTAAATATTATTAAAAAAAAAAACACCTTGGAAAAAAGAACTTTTTTGAAAAAAATTTACTTTTTGACAAAAAAAAGTAATTTTTTCAGGAAAAAAGTGCTTTTTTTCTAAAAAAGTTATATTTTCTAACAAAACACATATTATAAAAAAGTACTTTTTTACTTTTTTTTTGAAAAAAGTACTTCATTCTAAAATAAGTACTTTTTTCTAAAAAAAATTACAGTTTTTGTAAATAAGTAGTATTAAAGTAATTTTTTTAGAAAAGTATTTTTTTTTTAAAAAAAGTACCTTTTTTGGAAAAAAGTACTTTCTTAGAAAAAGTACCTTTTTTTAGAATAAAATACTTTTTTTTAGAAAAAGTACCTTTTTATTAGAAAAAAGTACTTTTTTTTGAAAAAGTTCCTTTTTTAAGAAAAAATGCTTTTTTTTTAGAAAAATATACATTTTTTAGAACAAAGTACTTTTTTTTCAAAAAAGTAGTCAAAAAAGTAGTTGTTTTTCCTTAAGCGTTTTTAAGGATTGTTTGCACAACGAAAAGTTAATTTAGCAAACTATTTATTTTTTTAAAAATGGTGGACGGTTTTGCTTTTAATGCAGTTGTAAAAATTCCGACACAAAAAAATATGTACACACTCGGTTAATGGTTATAACAAGAGTGATTTATTCAAAATTAAAATGGATCCTTAACTAAGCTTACAATATAAGAGATTTTTTTTAAATTTCCCAAGCATTTTGACAATTAAACCCTTCATTAGGATGGCAATTCAGTTACGTTAAAATTAATTTATTAGTTGGGAAAAATAGTATTAACGTTAAAAAGGAATTCAGTAGAAGACTGTTAACTTTAAAATTAAATGAAAATAAAAAATATAAAAAAAAAAAAAAATAAAAATTAGAACCAAACAAATATGACCTGGCTAAACACCGGCCCCATTGAAGGACCTAAGGTCTTCAATCTATTGGAAGTAGAGCCAACTTATGGATTGGCCTTTTAAAAACTCCATTCTTCGTCTTCACTTCCGCTACCCTGACTTTGCCGTCTTGGCCTTGAGTAACGGCCTGTATACGACCGGTCAGCCATTGCAGGGGCGGAAGGTTGTCCTCGTGGACGACGACGAGCTTGCCGACGTCGAGATCGGGCTCTTCTGTTGCCCACTTGGTTCTGGCTTGCAGGCTGCGGACGTAATCTCTCTCCCAAGATCGCCAGAACATCCGCTTGAGATTGGAGATAAGCCGCCATCTCTTGGAGTACGTCGGCTTGACCAGATCTTCGCGAGGCAATTCTTGCGGTAGCGCTAGAAGGCTCTCGCCTATTAGAAGGTGACCTGGAGTCAGTGCTTCGCCGTCGCTCGGGTCGTTGCTGACAGGGGCGATTGGCCTGGAGTTGAGTACTGCCTCTACCTCGATGAGAACCGTTTGTAGTTCCTCTACGGTTAGTAACACCTTGCCTACGGTTCGGATTAGCAACCCTTTGGCAGACTTGACTGCCGCTTCCCACAGTCCTCCGAAGTGCGGAGCTCGAGGCGGAATGAATGTGAAGCTGACCCCCTTGCTGGCAGCGTACGACACCATCTCGTTGGCATGGCTGATCATTGCCTCTTGGACCTCTAGCAGCTCGCGATTGGCGCCGACGAAGTTGGTTGCGTTGTCGCAGTAAATCCGTTCTGGAAGGCCTCTCCTGCCGACGAACCTTGAAAGACAAAGAATAAAAGAATTCGAAGACAAATCAGTTACCAATTCAATATGTATAGCTTTAGACGTAAAACACACAAATATTGCTATATACATTTTTACGGGTGGACGGCCACGAATCTTAAGAGTAATATTAACTGGGCCGCAAAAGTCTACCCCACATATTTTAAATGGGCGTAGAGCTCTCACCCTATCAGCGGGCAGATTTCCCATTATTTGACCCATTAGTTTAGGTTTATAACGAAAACAATGCAGACATTTTCGAACCACTTTCGTACATTCCTCTCTGGCGTTAATAAGCCAAATTCTATCTCGCAAGAGAGCTACTAGCGCCTTCGCTCCTGCATGACAGTTATTAAAATGTAGGTGCCGCAAATACAAATTCACAAAATGTGAATTTTTTGCCATCAAAAGGGGAAATTTAGCATCATATGCAATGGGTGCATTAAGCAACCGCCCGCCTACCCTAATTAGTGAAAACGAGCGATGTCCGTCTTTAAATTGATGGACAAATGGATTCAGCCGTTGTAGGTTCGAAGGCAAAACTTGGGATTTACTCAATTTTTTAAGTTCATCCGCGTATTCTTGCTTCTGGATTAATTCAACGAATTTAAGAAACGTCCAATTCATCTCTTTCGCTGTAGGAACACCCAAATGGCGACTTTTGTGTCCTCGAGCAATGTCAAGAAAACGAAAGACATAAGAAAAAACTCGTATCATCCTAGTATACACCGAGTAATTTTCCATCAACTTCACAATATAGTTGACTTCTTTTTCCTCTACAGCGAAAAACACACAAGTTTTCCTTTTTTCCAATGACTCTTCTTCGGCGGTTAGCCTGAAATGTTCATTAACTGGCCAGGCGTTACTCTCTTTGAGTAGAAAATTTGGGCCATTGAACCAAATTGAGTCAACTAGCTCATCTACATTACAACCCCTTGAAACTATATCAGCCGGGTTCTCCTTAGTCGGAACGTGTCGCCACGCGACTTGGCCTGATAGTTCTTGGATTTCAGAAACTCGATTTGAAACAAAAGTAGCCAGCGTAGAAGAATGAGTCTGAATCCAGTGTAAGGTGATTTCTGAATCAGTCCAAAACGTTACAGTTTCGATTTCACATGAAATCATGGATTTAATTTTAGACCACAATTTAGCTAATAAATGGGCTGCGCATAATTCAAGCCTCGGAAGAGACTTGGTCTTCAGAGGAGCAACTTTCGATTTTGCCGTCAAAAGGCGGCAAGAAGTATCACCCGAAGCTCGACTCCGGATGTAAATGCAGCAGCCATATGCTCGCATGGAGGCATCAGAAAACCCATGAATTTGACATTTGGTCCTTGAAGTTGTTAAAACATATCTTGGAATTTCTATTACGTCAATTTTTAATAAATTGGACTTAAAATTCTCCCAAGAACTGTCAAGGCGCGTGGGGATTGATTCATCCCAATCTAACTTCAGCAGCCAAAGTTCTTGAAGTAAAACTTTGGCTTTTACAACCAAGGGGCACAAAAGTCCGAGTGGATCAAAAAGCCGAGCCGAAACAGATAAAATGTTACGTTTCGTGGCTTTCAGATTCTGAAAAGAATCGTCTAAATGATATTTAAAAACATCACTCTTCGGACGCCAATATGTGCCTAAAGTTTTAGTGAAATCTGGATCTATTTGTACAGGTTTCTCTACAATAGCTGCGTCAGCTCGATTGTAGTGGTTTGAAAACCATTTTGTTAAATTAAAACCTGCGGATTCCAATATCTGAGTAACTTGAGCTCTTATCACGTTAAGTTCCTCAACTGAATCTGCACCAGTTAGCAGATCGTCGACATAAAAGTCCTTTCGCACGACCTGAGATCCGATCGGTAACGATTTTGCGAACAATTCGCTCAAATACGTTAGACAACGTATTGCCAAAAATGGAGCCGAAGACGTGCCATAAGTAACTGTATTCAGTCTAAAGATTTCAATATTATCAGACTGCTTTTCGCGCCATAAAATCAATTGAAAATTTCTATCGGCCTCATCAATTAGAACTTGACGGTACATTTTTTCAATGTCAGCCGTCATTGCGTATTTATGCAGCCGAAAACGAATCAACGTAGAATACAACTCCTCCTGAACAGTAGGGCCGATCATTAGTAGATCATTTAGAGAACGTTGCGTAGACGTTTTACAAGAGGCATCGAAAACCACCCGAAGTTTTGTCGTAGAACTTTGCGGGCGTAATACACACTGATGTGGTATGAAATAATGAGGAAAATCAGGCACTTTATTGTCTGCAATAGACATATGTCCCAGATTAATGTATTCTTTCATGAAAGAATTATACATCTCTTTCATTTGTGGTTCTTTTGACAGCCGACGTTCCAACGATAGGAATCGCCGCTTGGCTGTTTCAAAAGAGAAACCCAACGTTTTTGGATCCGCTTTGAAAGGTAGCGCCACTTCAAATTTACCCGACGGCAATTGTCGAATAGATTTTGTGAAATGTTCCTCACATTGTTGATGTTCTAAAGATAGAACATTTGCCTCCTGGGGAATTTCTTCTAATTCCCAAAATTTTTGAACTATTGAATCCAAAGATGATTCGTTTTCATTTAGAGTACTTAAATGGCATGAATTATTAATTAAATTCTTCGACTCTTTGTATTTGCCCGAAACAATCCAACCCAGAAGCGTTTTCCGTAGAGTTGGAATGTTTGGACTCTTTTTAATTTGACCAACACAAAGCAATTCAAAGAAGATCTCAGCGCCGATCAACATATCAATTTTCTGAGGTTTGAAAAAGCATGGATCAGCTAAGTCTATATTGCCAGGCAAATTCCAATCAGAAGTTGAAATAACTTGATCTGGTTGGTACGAAGAAATTGATCGAAGAACCCAATAATCCGAAGAAAATTCGTGGGAGTTCATTCGAGACTTTACCGTGGCTTGCAATTTAAATTTGGCGGAAGAATTCGTTTTTCCAATTCCAACTAGACTGAGATTTCGTTCCTCTTTTCGTAGTTGAAGTCGCTGAGCTAGTTCCTCAGTTACAAAATTTATTTGTGAACCGGAGTCCAACAAAGCTCTAGCCAGAATATACTGACCAGATTTATCCTTGATTTTAACCAAAGCCGTTGCCAATATCACATTGTCTTTAGAAGACGAAAGATGTGTAAACGCCGTCGAAGTTGACGGCTGATTGGGGTCAGAACTAGTAGCACTTTGTACTTGTGTATCATTTACTGCATAAATGTGTAACAAAGTGTTATGTGAGCAACTACAAACTCGACACTTTGAAGATTTGCACTTTGTCACTGTGTGTCCTTTTTTCAAACAATTAATACAGGCAGGAACGCCTTTTACAAAATCAAATCTCTGCTGCACAGGCATTGCAGAGAAAGACGGACAAGTGTTTACAAAATGTTGTGTCGATTTACAAAATATACATTTTGAGGAAACTTGTTGGGTTCCCGTTTGAACCGAAAAGGATTTAGCTTTCTTCTTTGAAAAGTTATCGCTCTTTTTTGACACGGGGGCATTTTGAGTAGAAGCCTGTGAACGGTGATTTGGTTTGGTATTAGAGGCTTCCTCAGCAGAGATATGCTGGAAACGTTTATTTAATGCGGCCTCACAATCACTCCACAATGGCAACTTTTGATAATCAAGCTGCTCCTCCCATTTTGTCCGAGTAACTGTATCAACCTTAGACATAACCAGATGAATTATCATGGCGTTGACAATGTCCTTCTCGTTACCAATAGACAAAAGAGAACCGTAAATCGCCGACACCGTGTCAATCATACTCCTCAAGGCTGAAGACGAGGCCCTAGACATTTCCGAAAGATCAAACAATTTTCTAATGTTGTCAAAAAAGATCAAACACGGATTGTCGTAAACTTTCTTCAAACTTTCTAAAGCCTTGGAATAATTTTGCTCAGTCACTTGGTACGCCTTTACCGTACCAAGCGCTTCATCTGAGAGACATGATATGAGATGATTGAATTTTTCAATATCAGTCAAAGAAGTATCGGTATGAACCAAACTATTGAACAAACTAATAAAATTTTTGTAGTCCGAATATTTGCCACTGAATTTAGGCAATTTCATAAGTGGGAGTCTGCTTTTGTGACCCTGAAAGGCAAATGAAGTTTCACCCACGCTTGGGTTTCTCGGAGTTAAGTAACTCAAAAAAAGACTCTTTGTGTCAATGCACAAATCTTCCACTTCGGCCCGATCACCATTTGTGGGATCCAGGACCTCAATCTCGGACTGAATGTCCATCGCATCATCTATGTAGCAATTTAAAATTTCAAGGCGACACTGTAGATTATTCTGAGAGAATGAAATAGTTTTTTCTTCAATAGAGGTTTTCATCCTCGTTATGTTGGTCATCACTGTGTTCTTTTGTGCATATAAGCTTTCGATTGGGATCGCACCTTTATGTTTTCTTGGAGCCATTTTGAAATAAAATTTCTCACAAAAATGAAGGGATCACAGAAAGTATTTAGGAAACCAATTAGCGATTATAAATTTCCTTAGAAATATTTATTTCCGTAAGGATCTCAAAGAAATTTTATGGATTCTGTCGTTTAGACAAATAAAACTGAATTTAAATAATTTCTGAAATCAACTTACGGTTTCAAATCACTTTAAAACACACTTTTAGAAATTTTCTGGAAGGATCTCAAGGAAATTGAAATGATTTTGTCGTTTAGACAAATAAAAACGAATTTGACTAATGTCCGAGATCAACTTTCGGTTTTGAATCAATTTCAGAAACCACTTTTGTAAAAAGTTCAGAAACTATTGTTGGTTTCGACTATTTTTCTTATCACAAATCGAACAAATTTATCAAAATGAAGATTAAATTCTTTGCCTGAAGTGAAATCTCCAGTATCAATTTTAATTATTGCACTAAAATCACAAATTTTTTACACAAATTTAACGAAAAATCAAATTCACTTATTTTTTCGAACAGTAAAAAAATTGTTTGCTGGGTTAGCAATTGTAATTTTCCAAATTTTAACTAATTATAATCAATTTTATAAAAAATTAGCAAAAAATTTCACACACATATATTGCTTCTTAATTTCACTGAAAATTGTTCGCTGGGTTATATAGCAAAACAACCACAAATACGGCAAAAAAAAAACAAAAAGAAATTTTTTCCAAATTACTGATAATTTTACCCTATTTTGACAATTATTTTTCCAAAATGTATAATTATTGATCACTTTATAACCACAGCCTCTTGTAATTATCTTACTCGCACACACTTTTATGTCCGTCCGATTACTTTAATTTTACCTCAAATCTTCCTGTTCACTAATTATTTTCCAGTATTAATTATCCACAATAGTTGTATAGAAAAATTACACGGTATTCACCTCTATTTAATTTCTCAATTCTACTTTCGTATTAATTTCACAATTATTTTTATTTATTTCACAAATCTATCATTTATTTTCTGTTTTTTCGTTTGTTTACATGTACCATATGATCAGTGGTGTTGCCAACTATGATCAGTACACTCTAAAAAAAACAGTGTTGGTAAACGTTAAAAGTACCAACAGTAACGAGTAGAATATAAATTAAGAAAATAAACACAAAACAAACGTCAAATAATAATGACAAATGCAATTGTGGGATAAATAAGAAAAACACGAAAAAGGTAGCAAATTGGAAAATTGTAAATATTTTACAATTTTATAAAATTAATTATTTCCCGAAGGAAAAATAACGAGAGATACCGAAAAAAGAGAAAACGAACGGCAAGTAAAAACAGAATGAAGCGAGGAGGCGACACTTATCAACGTTAGTGGTTTTATAATTAACACGATATGCAGATAATGAAGTTTTATGTGTTTTAATGATAATTAAGTTTGAACAATAAAGCAATTTTCTATTTTTTGTGTGTTTCACTATTAGGGTGGTTTTTGAATTAAAAATTTGATTAAAAGAACGAATAATTTCAGGTGTGGAATAATAACTTTGGCAAAAAACTAAATTTTGTAATTTAAATTTTAATTTAAGTTTTATTAAAATCGAATGCAAAGTCTCACACTAATTATTTGTTCTTGAATACCTGATTAGGGGTTTGTTGATGTTCGGCACTTTCCTTTTGGCACAAGATGCAGTTGCACTTCGGCATTTGTATAGCACTGCAACAAGATGATGAAAACGACTTCCTTCCTTCAATAGGTTTTGGGATGATGATTTTTGTTGTGGTTGTAGCAATTACAGACACACAAATTTTGTTGATATTATCACTGTTGGTTATAATATACCACGAAAATTGTTTTATACCACGGGGATTTATTATCGCACACACGGCAGATTCTTGTATAATTGTTCGATAAAATTACGAATGTGGTAACAACGAAATTTTTTACAATTTTTTGAATTATTTTTTCACAAACACAGTCCCTGCTCGGGCGCCAAAATGTTTTTCCTTAAGCGTTTTTAAGGATTGTTTGCACAACGAAAAGTTAATTTAGCAAACTATTTATTTTTTTAAAAATGGTGGACGGTTTTGCTTTTAATGCAGTTGTAAAAATTCCGACACAAAAAAATATGTACACACTCGGTTTATGGTTATAACAAGAGTGATTTATTCAAAATTAAAATGGATCCTTAACTAAGCTTACAATATAAGAGATTTTTTTTAAATTTCCCAAGCATTTTGACAATTAAACCCTTCATTAGGATGGCAATTCAGTTACGTTAAAATTAATTTATTAGTTGGGAAAAATAGTATTAACGTTAAAAAGGAATTCAGTAGAAGACTGTTAACTTTAAAATTAAATGAAAATAAAAAATATAAAAAAAATAAAAAATAAAAATTAGAACCAAACAAATATGACCTGGCTAAACAGTAGTAAATAATACTTTTTACGTTTTTGTCTTAGAGGTGATATAGTACTTTTCTATAATAGTACTATTTTACCAAAAAAGTGCTACTTTTTGAAAAAAAACACTTTCTCTCTAAAAAAACCTAATTTTTTTTCTATTTTTCCTAAAAAAGCACAATTTTTGTAAAAAAGTAGTTTTTTTCTAAGAAACTACTATTTTTTAGTATAAAATTCATTAAATTTAGCTGCAAAATGTTTTTGTTCACCAAATTTTCTACAACATAGTTTATACCCACCTTTTTGAAAAATACCCGGGTATTTACCAATTTCTACCCAATTTACCTATTAAACCGGGTATTTACCATTTGGGTATTTACCCTTTGCCCATCTCTAGTATTCAGTAATTCCCTAATTGGATACAGTAACCTAATGAAAGTAATCTGAGTTTGTGAACTTAAGTATAATCTCTATTTTAGGAACAATAGGATTTTACCACAGTGATACAAAATCTAACTTTCCGAATCGGAATGGGATGAAACCAAAAGCAAATGAAAGTTGACATTTTCTATAACAAAACCCTCAAGGCGTTTTTCTAGTTCAGAGCTAGATTTCGGTGCAATCGGTCATGTACTTATTTACAAAATAGCTAAATTGTAAAAAAAAACTAGTAGAAAAGTTAAATTCGACTTGGCCGAATCTATGAATACCCTCCACAATGCCCTTTTAAGTGATAGTAAATTTTCTAACGTGAAAAAAATAAAATTTTTGATTTGAAATATTTTGTTTTGTGTAAAAAAACTTTTTTTAAAGTAATTTTTTTAAAATAAATAATTTACTAATTTATTTTTTAGTGTAAAATTTTTTTTGAGTGTAAAATTTTTTTTGAGTGTATTTTTTTTTGTAGTGTAAAAATATTTTTGATTGCCAAAAATACGTTGTAAAATATTTTTGTGACTTACCAATGTTTTTAAATCATTTTTAATGGGTTTTCAACATGCGAATTTAGGGTGAAACTAAAATGAAATTCACGGTTTTGCTAATAACGTTTGAACCACTAAACCGATTAGGCTGAAATTCAATACGAACCAGACTGGGGAACGACTAATATATATGCCAAACTTCAGAATCATCAGAATTGTCCTTCGAAAGTTAGCGTGTTTTTTATTTCATAAATTCATGAAAAATCCTTGCCGACATTCAGTCTTTTGCTCATAACTTTTGAACCACTAAACCGATTTTGCTGGATTGCAATACCAACCTGACCAGGTAAATGCCCAACATGTGTGCCAAACTTCAGGAGCCTCCGTAAAGTCTTTATAAAGTTAGCGTGTTTTAATTAGGCAGACGGACAGACGGCTAGATCGTCTTAAAATCGATCGAGGATCATGAATATATATTCTTTATGGGGTCCTAGACCAATTTTTCGAGGTGTTACAAACGGAATGACAAACTTATACTCTCTATCACTAGAGTGGAGAGTATAATAATCCACCGTGCACCGTTGCGTATGATTGTTATTTAAAGGCAATTACAAAATTAATCATACGCCTTATACAGTTTTCAATTATGATTATAATTAAAGTTCACTAACTTCAAATGCGTGTAAAAAGAAATCTAGCGCTGAACTAAAAAAAGCCTTGTTATGTTATATGTCGCCTTTCAGTTGCTTTTGGTTTCATCCCATTACTAATTTGGTTGTTGCACTGTGTAATCAAAGATATATCCATACAGCTTTGGCCAAAACAGCTTAATCTTCAAAGCACTGATCAAAACGTGAGAAAAGGAGGGAGGGTAAGAGCTCCTGCTTTTTGTGGCATAACTAGTCGACAAGGGAATAACATTAATTTCTATTGTCATCACCGAATAATTCGATTGTGAAAAAACTCAGTTTTCCCGGTATATTGGTCCATTTGTTATCTTTAACAAGCATATGAAAATCAGTGTCAACAAAATTTAGGGCACCTTCCAGACTGCTGTGGACCTCCCGAACAGCGCAAAAAAATCCATCGGTTGGGCTACATTGGGCTTTTTTTATCTTACGCCCAGTCGACAAAAAAAAATCATCCCTGACATACTGCTGACTCTCCCCTTTAAAAAATATCTGACATTTTAATACAATTTTGCAAAATGTCCCCAATGATATGTCAGCAGTTGGTCAGCGGTTGTTTGGGGGCCACACAAACTGTTGGAAACTGCTGACCAACTGCTGACATGTCATTGGGGACATTTGGAAAAATTTTATGAATATGTCAGACATTTTAAAAAAGGCGAGTCAGCAGTATGTCAGCGGTGATTTTATTTTACCAACTGAGCAGCAATAACAATCACCGATTCTTTATAAATTTTAATGAAATCTTCATCTTAGAAATATTTTTTTAAACCAACCTTTGCCTAATTATATTTTAATCTTCGGTCTTTCCTGTACAACTCATTTTTGACTATTCGGTCGGTCTCAACTTGTAAAGATAATCGATCATTTTAACTTTCATTACTAGAGATCTGTTACACAAAAAAAAACAAAAGTTAACTACTTACAACTACAATAGCTACCTTCTTTTAATCTTTGTCTTCATCCGTTCATCTTTTGTGCAAGTTTTTTTGCTGTTTGTTCTTCTTCTTCATCTTTACGCATTCCACCATTAATTTAACATCACTTCAACATAAGTGACTGTCTTGTACGAATGTCATTTGTATGGTAACGCTTGACAGGACAACGACAAAATGATACTCATTGTCAACACAGACATTTACACAAAAGGTACAAAACAACAACAACAACAAAAAGGCAAGCACCCAACAACAACAACATCGAGCAAACGAATGAGAAAAATCGCTAAGAAATCAAAAATATATAAAAAAAAAGCTTAAGGAGTCGTAGGAATTCAAAATTAACAACAAACAGAACGAAAGACTAAGAATTGTAACAATATCAAACTTAAAATATCAGCCACTGCATACCATTGTCCTCATCCTGTTGATACTCATTGCATATTTTTCTTGTAAACCAGAAGGGAGAAATAAAAATTAATTTAAGTTTTTCTTCTGTTTTTTTTTTGTTATTTTTTAAGATAGAGTTTAAGCAAAAGCGAATTAAGCGAGTCATACGTTATTATATTTGACAATACGAGAAGACAAGAAGATATTTTTTCTGTTTGTTTGGATATTTTTGTTTCTTGGTTTTTACATAACCCTAGTAAAAATATAAATACAACTAACTGAAGTAACCAATGTTTCCCGGGTTGACTAAACATTTTTGACAATTCATTATAATTCGAGATTAATTTTTACTTCAACGCCATCTATCGGATCTAAAAATACAATTTTTTGATGAACAAGCATTATAAATTACTAGCAGGCCCGCCCGGAACTTTGTTACCGGTAATATTAAATGCCGTATTAAAGAAGGATCAGTATTAGAGTCTCATTTCTTAAATTCTCCCCTACATTATTACTTTTTTATTATAAAATGAAAACAGCCCCGTTTAGCTCGGAATCATGTTCGTTTCGGTAAAAAAATTATCTGGAAAATTTTCAAACACTTATATCGTAATTATTGAAATCATTTTATTCCCCATTTCATTCTATTTCGTTCCCCGTTCTAATCCATTTTGTTCCCTGTTTTATTCATTTAAATTCATTGAATTTCAATTTCGTTCCATGTAGGCTTCATTCCTTTCTGTATAACATGTGTTAATGAAATAAAAACATTTTAGGGTCGTTATCTCAATTGATATAAAAAGTACCATATTACCCTATCTTAACCAATATTTACTCCTTTCAACCCTTAAAAATTTTAATTTCAAAATATGTTCTTCTCTTCATTGTTCTTTCTGCTGGAGGATTTCAGGAGATAGTAAAAGAACCACAGTACAATAATTTACCTTTAAAATCTATATTTCCGGAAGGTACTTTTTTAGAATGATTTTTGGGCACATATAAAGTTTCAAGCTTCTATGACCAATATTTCAGGAGATAGAAAAGGTTACAAAATTCGATACTTTGCACCTATTTGCTTGAAATTTCCAAAAAGAGCATTTATCAAAATGTTTTGAAATCGGATGAGTAGTGTCGGAGTTTTTTAAATTGTACGTCTTTTGACCCAAAGTGATCTTAAAAATGGTTGCGGTAATGAAACTTACCCTAACTGAAGGAGAATTCTAAATATTGGTGAAATCATTTTTGAAACCTAATAAAAAGTTCCGTATATTTTAAAACTTTACGTCTATAAACCCTAGCCTATGTCGAAGGACCATTCTTAATATTGGAAGAACCATTCTTAATATTGGAGAAACATTTGTTAAAATCGAATGAGCAGTTTCGGAGATTTTGAAATTTTACGTTTTTCTGACCATAACTGGAAGTAGAAGGGGTGTGGTCGATAAAAGCTAGCCCATGTCCACTCTGAAGGATCATTTCTTAATATATATTGCTAATGAAATTTTTTAAATCGGATAAGTAGTTTCATCATATTTAAATTTTAAGTTTTTCTTGCCAAACGTGGGCGTAGAAATAGGCGTGGTCAATGAACCCCAGCATATTTCGACTCTGAATAACCATCCCAGCAAAATTTTCTGTTCCAAATAATCGGTTCCAGAACGCATCAAATTACCCTGCAACCGATTCTAATTAACATTCCAGAATCAATGATTTTTGTTTGAAATTGTCCCGAAAGCAATCGTTTTTAGAGGAAGTAGTTTTTTTGAAAAATAATTTTACATAGAAAATATTGTTGTGGTTACCGTAGAATAAATTCAAGAATCTATTGAACCAGTAATTTCAATAGATTCTTGGTCAATGAACCCAAGCATATTTCCATCATGAAGGACCATTTCAAGTATATATTGGTGAAACAATTTTTGAAATCGGTTAAGTAGTTTTGGAGATTTTTAAATTTTACGTTTTTGGCAAAAATTGGGCGTAGAAGTGGGCGTGGTCGATTAATCCTGGACTATATCCACCCTGGAGGAACACTCTAAATATTGGTGAAAACATTTTTGAAATCGGATGAGTAGTTTCATAGATATTTAAATTTTAAGTTTTTTGCCAAAAGTGGGCGTGGTCGATGAAACCAACCATATTTCCATCATGAAGGACCATTCCAAGTATATATTGGAGAAAACATTTTTGAAATCGGTTTAGTAGTTTTGGAGATTTTTAAATTTTACGTTTTTTGGGAAAAAGTGGGCGTAAAAGTGGGCGTGGTCGATGAAACCTAGCCTATGTCCGTCAGGGAGGAACACTCTAAATATTGGTGAACATTTTTTTGAAATCGGATGAGTAGTTGCGGAGCTTACTTTCTACAAACAAACAAACATTACCTCTTTATAATATTAGTATAGATATCGACTATTTAATATTTGAAAAAAAAAAAACTTTTAATTTTGTAAATAACTTATATCCAGAGCCATCTATAGGCGAACCTCAGATGTAAATTTTGAATCAATTGATCTTATGGTTTGGTTACAGACCACAGTACATAAGTAACATGCAAACAGGGTGGGTTATAAGGTTTGAATTGAGAAAAGTGTAAAAGAAAAATTTTAATGTATTCTAAAAATTTGAAAACATCCTGGTTTGTTTTTACTAGTTTCATATAATCCAGTTATTATTATAATACTCAGAAAACTTTTAGTGGCAAATTTATTCAGTTAATAGCCTATTGAACTCTATATGTGAAAGTTTTTAACAGATCGCAGCCGCCACTGTCTGAAGCATATTTGCCACCATATTAAAAAATATCTCGAAAATATCCCTGTTTGTATACTTCTGTACTGTATTACAAACATATGCACAAAAAGTTATACTATAAGACATTATGGCAAACCATATCTAAGCTTTTTTACTTGGGAACAGAGATCAACGAGTAAAATCCAACAATTTAACATAAATATGAGTTAAAAATAATGAGATTTCAAAGAATTTATTCATTAAACCCTTAACTCTAGTGAGGGTTTCGTTTGTAGCACCTCGAAATATTGGTCTAGGCCTCCCATAAAGTATATGGGACATTCCATGTCAAATCGGACACTTACATTTTTTTTTTTTCGATTTTCCCATTTTGTTTACAGTTTTTAGTACCCTTCTAAAATTTCCTCGTGTTAAATTTTCAGATTTTTTTGATGACCCATTCAAAAGATATCGAATTTTTTAAAATTGGTAGTTTGTTCCTTTACTCAAACTTCTTTTACTAATAACTTCTTCAATAATGGTCCAAATTTATTTTTTTTTTTTCAAAATTTTTGTTTTTTTTACGTACTTTAAAAAAACATCCAAAAAAAAATCTTAAAAGCGCTGTATTATGCGATTTTTAAGTTTTAAAATTTAAATCTCATTTTTGAAAATGTTTATACTGTTCGATTTTTTAGAATTTTTTTTGTGTAAAACTTCTATCGATTCTACAACTATTTTGCCCAGGAGGATCGTGGAATAACGATTAATACTATTTTTTTAAATTTTTTGAGAAAAAATTATTGTAATTTTCCAATCTTAAAATCATTTCTACTGCTCCAAGGGTGCGTCATAGATTGGTCATTTATTAGACAGACCCCATTAATTTTTACGTCTTAACATTTCTTTGGAACAAGCTAATACCCTATCTCCAATTTCTAAGGGGGCTCCCACACAAAACGACATATTTTAAAATTTGCTCCAACCGCTCTAACTGCCCTAAAAGTGCCCCTAGAGTAACAAAATGTATGACCGACCCACAATATTTTTTTAGTCCAAAGATTTTCTCTGAACACACCTACCCTCTATCTCTAATTGTTAAGGCAATCTCCATACATTTTTTTTTTTTTGTAAATTTGTTGTATTTAATCAGCTTCTACCGGTCCAATGGTGCGTCCGAGAGGGGTCATTAGTGAGACCGACCACCATTTATTTTTACCCTACAACATTTTTTTCAAACATACCTACGTCCTATATCCACTCTCTAAGTAGGCTCCCATATAAATAACAGTTTGAGAACATTTTATAAAAATGTGATTTTGAATGGAAGCCTACTTAAGGTGTTGAGATAGGGCTGTGGTATGTTTTACAAAAATGTTGGAGGGTAAAAATAAATGGAGGTCGGTCTCACTAATGACCCCTCTCGGGCGCACCATTCGACCGTTAGAAGCTGATTTTTTTTTTTTTTTTTTGACTTAACCAACACTCAGGGGATGTCCCCTATAAATGCAGTGCATTGTGTTGGTAATTAGGAAAATAGGTTATGGGAAGGAGGAAAGAGGGAGTAGTGTTTGTGGATATTAGATTTGAATTTTTCTAGATTGTAGTTAACAGGGAAGACGTCTGCAGGAAGTATATTCCACATACGGATTGTTCGACTTATAAATTAATTTTCTCTGTAATGCGTTGTGCGGTACACTGGGCAATCGACAACAAATGGATGAGACCTACTAGACAAGCGAGTACTCCGAACAAAAACTCGTGCTCGCGGAATCAATTCGCTTATCTCAGCAGAACACTTACCGTGGTAATATCGATAGAACAGTGTTACACAACCCACATTCCGACGATGCTCTAAAGAGTCAATAGAGTTGGATACCCTACTGTCATTGATTAACTTCGACGCCCTCCTTTGAACACGGTCCAGAAACTTCAAAATAGACTCTGAAGCCCCTGCCCATATATGGGAGTTGTACTCCATCTTCGGCCGGATATAAGTGGTATAAATATTAAGGAGATCGAGAGGAGTGAAGTAATTCTTGCACCGTTTTAAGAAACCGAGACAGTTGAATGCTTCTTTCGACACTTGAAAAACATGTTTATTCCAACGTACATCACCCTGAATTTTCATGCCCAGAACATCAAGAGTTTCCGATTCCTCAATACCAATACCACCCATAGATACAGACGACAATGTTGGTTCCACAACTCGTCTGTGGGTCAACATACAACAAGTGTTTGGACTAAAAAAATACTGTGGGTCGGTTACACATTTTGTTGCTCTAAGGGCACTATTAGGGCAGTTAGAGCGGTTGGAGCAAATTTTAAAAAATGTCGTTTTGTGTGGGACCCCCTTAGAAATTGGAGATAGGGTATTACTTTGTTCCAAAGAAATGTTTAGACGTAAAAATTAATAGGGGTCGGTCTTATAAATGACCCGTCTATGACGCACCATTGGAGCAGTATAAATGATTTAAAGACTGAAAAATTACAATAAAATTTCTTAAAAAAATTTTAAAAAATAGTTATAATCGTTATCCCACGATCGTCCTGGGCAAAAAATTTGAAGAATTTATAGAAGTTTTACACAAAAAATTTCAAAAAAAATCTAAGAGTACAAACATTTTCAAAAATGAGATTTAAATTTTAAAACTTAAAAATCTCAAGCTAGAGCACTTTTAAGAATTTTTTGGGATTTTTTTTTTTTAAAAGTACGTAAAAAAACAAAAAATTTGAAAAATTTTAATTTTATTTAAGCTAAATGTTAAATGTTTGCCAGCAGAATGTTAGTTTAGTCTTAAGCTCTTTAGTCTAAAGCTCTTAAAAATTTGTATGATAGAAATTTAAATTTTAATTAACTGATTCTTTTAAAGTTCTATAAAGGACTGATACACTGTGAATAAGGTTCGATAAAAGCAAACGAATATATTTAAAAGAACCTTGTTGTTGCTGCTGCTGAGATGATTACCTTCGCAAAACATAAGCGCGATCATCCGCAATGTCAAACAGATTTCAGATGACATTGTTGACATTTATAGCAGAGTTGAAAAAAAAAAATAAAAAGAAGGCAGTAGTAGTTAGGATCAATGATCACCACATACTTGTATAAACTGAAAAATACTACATATGCAGATGATGATGACGACAATGATGTGTACAACCTTTTTACCATAATCGCCAAACTCTTCTTAAATGTACTTAAGAACATAGATGTGAGAGATGTACTCACTCTGCCAAAGGGATATCATCTATATGGTGATCAGTATTCATTGATCGCCACGAAACAAAACTGTCATCATCTTAAGTTGATTGTTGTCGTCATCATCATCATCAGCAGCATCTTCATGATGTTAAACTTCTACATCGTCTTCTTAAAAATTTTTAATACCGCAATTGCAAACACGGTTACTGCTTACAATGATGATTTTTCTGCTGCTTAAGCTTTTCTGACTTGGTTTTGTTATTGATCATGAGAATTTTTTATTTTTTTTTTTTAACAAAATCAGAGAAAAATATTCAGCATTTGGGTGATGATCGCTTAGTAAAGGACAAAATCAAAAAAAATCAACTAAGAGAAAAGAAACCAAAGTCAAACAGAACAGCCATGCAACAGCAACAGCAGAAAAAATGTTGTCTTCTAGATCAGTTGCTGTCAACATTGTTGAATGCGACTGGAATCTGTAGCAATTGTTGACAGTTTGAATTGTGAATTGTCCATATGAACAATGTAAACAAAAAAAAAATAAAAAAAAAATTGCAGTGACATTAAAAAGGAGATGATTTAACTGACAACCCCAATACTCAATACAACCATCCAGCAAAAATATAAGTAGCAACAGCAACAAGTAACAATGTTGCTGCTGCTGACTGTATGAAGCAGCATTATAATTCCACATAATTTTAAAATCTTCACGTATAATTTTCATTGATTCAATTACATATTTAAAAAACAATTAATTAATAAATTGTTAAAAATTCAAAGACCGAGATGGGGAACAGCAAAACAAACTATTTTTTAATAAAAAAGATTGATGACTTCTTTCAAAATTGCTCATACATATTTATTTACAAGAAAAATTGCAAACTATTAAACATAATTAAATTTACACCCAAAGAATAATATCGAAAAAAAATTGAAATTAAATTATGACTAAAAGAAGTTGGAATTGTGGCAACCGGCAGCGAACTGCATACTGATAAATTGTACATTCACAATTATATTTTTTAAAAATTATGCTACTTTCATTAACTGTTTGTTGTTAGTTTTTAAAAGAAAAAACATGTGTTTAACAAACAAATTTTTTTATTAACCACTCAAATGATTATTCGTTTAATTTTTAATGATTTTTGTGTGTAATTTTTTTCACTGCATAGCATTCGTACTTGTTTTTTAGTTAAATGCTAGATAAACTATGCTACCATTTGTTTATTTTTTTAAACATCTCAGCTCAAAGCTATAATTATTTGTAATTGAAAATTATAATTTGCCATTCATATATGACTTATGAGATTAATAAATTGCTCATGCAGATTGTCACTGGTGGCTTTGCTTTTTGTTTTTATTTATACATTCATTCATCATTTATCGTATTACAACTTCTCATCGTTGTAATTATCATTTAATGACAATTGACAACACGAATAAATCATTAAAATATTTAAACAAACAACAGACACAATTGTAATTTAATTAAGTAAATGTTGTTGTGATCATTCATAATGCTTAAGGAGATTTATTTTTTGTAATGAAATGAATAACAAATGGAATTTAAAATATACATATGTACGTCTTTTGAATTTGTACTTTTTTTTTAAATTATGAGATTTCACTATTTACAAAAAGCAAAAATATAATTTGAAATTGAAATAATTGGAAAAGCAAAAATATAATTTGAATTGTAAATTTTCCAAAATTATTACATTCAAACATTACTTTCGTGCAATGATAAATGCCTTTAAGGATAGCGAAACAAAGAAAAACAAACAGCAATTGTAAATATCTTAAGCTGATATCAAACAAACATTTAGTAAAAATAGTACACATATGACGAATTCAGTAGTTTTATTAATTGTAATTAGAGGTTGCTGTTTTCTATCACTTTATAGGTACACTAAAAATAAAAATAAAAACTTGTAAAATGACAAGAAAAATTTTTAACTTTTATTTTGCTACCTCCTATTTGACAATAATTCCTTGTAATTTTACAAGCTTATTACTAATAATTTTGTAATTTTACAAGCTTTTTACCAATTTTGTAAATTTAAATTTTTTTTGACGCGTCACAACTTACAAGAAGGTTTCGTGTTTTTACTAGATATTTTGCTACCTTCTGTTTTACGAGAGTTCCTAGTAAAAATTACTAGTCATTTTTTGTAATTTTACAAGATTTTTACCAATGAAATTGTAAATTTACAACTTTTTGGGCGAAATAAAAATTACAAGGAATTCTCGTAAATTTACTAGATTTTTTTATAAGAAACCTCAAAAATTTGTAAAATAACAAGAAAAACTGTAAAATTAAAATTAAAAAAAAAAAATTAAATTTCAATCGAAAATTATTTGTTAAAAAACAAGGAAAACTGTAAAATATTGGTAAAATAAGATTACAAGACTTTTCTGGTAATTTGACAAGGTTTTTTTTTAGTGTATGGCTCCCAAATTCATATATAATAAGCGCTACTAAGTTTAAGTTGACACATATTTTTGCTTTTGGAGAAATTCCAGTTAGTTCGACTTTTATTAATATTTTTCCGAATGGCCATAATTTTTCTCATGCTTGCAACCTGTTTTTAAACCACAGAGTTCGCCCCCAAAAAATATCAGGTTAAACTTACAATTAGGTTTTGGTACTCATTAAACAGTGGCGGGAACAGCTTTTGAGTCTGGGGGGGAAATTTTTTTTTTCACTTTGAATAAAAAAAATCATCAATTTTCGGACAAGCAAAAATAGGGATACTTTTTTTCAAAAAAAGTGATGGAAAAGCTATAAAATCGTATAATTTAGCAGTTTTTGCTGATCGTAAAGAATTGCTTTTTCTATAGGAAAAATGTTTCAGAATCTGGATCTTTATTCTAAATTTTTTTTTCACAGAAAATGTCTCGGATTACACTGCACAACACAAAAAAAAAATTACAAGGTCAGACCAACAAATTTTGATAGAAGAGACAAAAAAAATACACGTTTATCGGCGTTTTGAAAGTTTACATCTGGGTTTCATTTTAGGGGGAGGTAAAGTTTCCCACAAATGCAAATGTTGTATTGTCAATCGTCATTGAATATCGAGTAAAGTTTACGTTTGAAATATATGATATGTTCAGCTAATTTATGTAAAATATTACGGGGAACATTTTTGTGGAATATGTTAACCCTATAACTCCTCAAGATAATGGTCTTTTTTGTCCTTCTTTTTTATAAAAGCAAAAAACACCATTAAAACGGGGATAAAAGGGGTTTAAATGTTCCGCAAAAATATTCGCCGTGAAATTTTTTTATAAGTCCCTGAATACATCAAAACGGAAAACTCAACCAGAAATTCAGAAATAAGACGCAACAAAAGAGAGCTGAGGGTTAATTTCGCATTTATTAAGAAATTCGATTAAAGACTTTCTGGTTGAGTTTTCCGTTTTGATGTATTCTGGGACTTATAGTAAAATTTCACGGCGAATATTTTTGCGGAACATTTTAATCCCTTAAATCCCCGTCTTAATGGTGTTCTTTACTCTTTTTTAAAAGAAGGACAAAAAAGACCATTATTTTGAGGAGTTAGAGGGTTAACATATTGCACAAAAATGTTCTCCGTAACATCTTACATAAATTTGCTGAACACACCATATACTTTAAACGTAAACTTTACTCGATATTCAATGACAATTGACAATACAACATTTGCATTTGGGGGAAAATTTGCCTCCCCCTAAAATGAATCCCAGATGTAAACTTTCAAAACGCCGATACACGTGTATTTTTTTTTTGTCTCTTCTATCAACATTTTTTTGTCTGACCTTGTAATTTTGGAAAAAATTTGATTTTGTTGTACAGTGTTATTAAACCTTATACATACTATAGAAAAAGTTTTATACTCTAAAACCTTTTTTGTTTCGTATAGAAAAACTTTTTTCTTTAAAAAAGTCTTAGATTCTGAAACATTTTTTCTATAGAAAAAGTCTCAGATTCTTCGACCTTTTTCTTATAGAAAGAGTTTCAGATTCTAAGATCTTTTTTCGATAGAAAAAGACTATGACTCTGAGGCCTTTTTCCTATAAAAAAAGAGTCTGAGATGCTGAGACCCTTTCCTATAGAAAAAGTCTCAGATTCTGAGACGTTGTTAAAAATAGAAAATGTCTCAAGTTCTAAGATCCGTTACTCATACAGAAGATGTCTAAGATTCTGTCACTTTTTGTAAAAAAGTCTCAAATTCTGAGACCTTCTTGAAATAGAATAAGTTTCAACTTCTGAGACTTTTTTTTAACAGAAAAAGTTTCAGATTTTGATAATTTTTCCTTTCAAAAAAGTCTTACAAGGAAGTATCTCAACCCTTATGAACCGATTTGCCCGAAACTTAAAATATATATAAAAGGAACTATTTTAAGGTTTGGGGTGTCTCGGCGTATAGACCATATCAGTGTTTCAAAATTTCGTTGTCCCTTATGAAATAATGTGGACCTCCGGGAAAATTTCGATAACTCCCGAACTAACCGGAATATCCTCTAGAGCAAAAACACGTGTCGACTTAAATTTAATAAAGATTATTTCGTATTCATATGGACATCGTAGGTCTAAGTCTTCATATAAATACACATTTTCTTGAAAAAAGTATTTAACGCTAAAATACTACTATGGCACCGTTGGATAGGCATTAAAAAAACCTTTCTTCTCATGCACTCTAAAAAACCCATGTAAACTTACTATTATAAATTGGGTAAATTTTTGTTGAATAGTACGCATTATGTGTTAAAATAAACACTAAATGCGTATAATAAAATCAAACCAATTAAACACAGCAAATTAAAAATGTTATCCGTTAATTCAAATATTTTACACACAAATGCGTAAATAAAATTGTCGAACAACATACATCCACACATGTTAAATAACTAAAACGCCAGATAAAAGTATAAGCTTCCGTAGCGTAGTGGTTAAGAAGTTTACTTTCAAATCACAAGGTGGCGAGTTCGATGCTGGCTGGCGCCGCATGTTTTTTTTTTTTTTTTTTGTTATATTTTATTCACCTCTTTTTTATTTAAATTGACCACATGTGGTCAATTTACTCAATTTACACATTCAGAGTAAAATTACTCAATTTATAGTAGGAGTCCAGTTTCCTACTATAAATTGGGTAAATTTCAACAAATTTTGATTAGAGTGTATGTAAACATCGGGGAATATTACAGACTCAATTCCGTTCGGAAGTGGAATAAGTGGTTTACTCGTAAAACGAAAAGAAAATATTTTTTTCGGAATGAAACCACTTTTATGTATTTCAATCCCACTTTGGTTTTTGAAAGTGATTTTATTCCGAAAAAAAATAACATTCGTTTTGTGTTTTACGAGTAAACCACTTTTTTCAATCCGAACGGAATTGAGTCTGTGACATTCCCCATCATATAGTTCCATTGAACGGAATGGCTGAAAATCCAAAAAACGATTTTTCGATTTTCGCCATTTTTTTACCCATGTTTTGAACCCCTAAATCCCCGATATGGCCGATAAGCCGAGACACCCCAACCTAAGAATAACCTCTTTTATATACATTTTACGTTTCATGCAAATCGGTTCATAAGGGTTGAGATACTTCCCTTGTAAGCTTAAAAAAAAATAAAAAAAACAAAAGTGGCCGGATTTTTTATCAATTGACTTTTTTAAAAAATTGAAAATTTCAGAACGGGTTCTGAAAATTTTCAAAAAAAATAATTTATTCGATACTCCATACAAAACTATACAAGAATGTAAATTTTTGGGATTGTTGTGCATTCCGTTTTAATTTGATAAATATATAAACAAGGCAACTTGATACAAATTTGACAATTTTTCCAATATTTGACCACGCCTCCTAAGTCTAGTTTTTGAAAAATTGAAAAACTAAAAACGCAATTTTCTTAGTTTCATATAGGGCTGTTCATAAAACCTATTCAGAAATTAACGGGACACATGTTTTTCTGTAGCGGGACATTTGGTGTGGAATGCCTTATATTATAGATTTTTTTATTTGTTTTTAAATAGCGTTGTTATTCTAGATAATGCTGAAAACTTAAATAATATTTACATTAAAGGTATGAAAAAGTGTTCATACAATATTCCGTTGCAGGTTTTCATTAATTTCATGGAACTTTAAATAGTTTTTTACTCTGATGATATATATTTCATTAATTCAATGAAAGTCGACATAGGATCCTTCTTAACGTCATTTTTCGTAACACTAATGCAGATTTTTATAATTGTCATGTACAAATTTCTATCAGTGAATATTACGAAATAAATAGCTACGAAAGTTAATTTCGTAAAATTTTACATGTATTTTTGCGGCACAGGAATAATGTATTTTCTTGTGTTTCATTCGAAACACAAGAAAATGTTTCATTCTGTAGGAAACATTTGGATAAGGGGGTATTGGCGGCGGTGACACCCACATGGGGAGGTCCAAAGGAATTACACTTGCAAATAATTTGAAAATTTTTCTGGCATAAAAGATTTTCATTAGTTTAACAAAAGGAGAGAAAATGAACGATTGCACACAAAAAAAAAAAATTTCAATTTCAATAAAAAAATTCACGAATTCAATAAATAAATTAACTAAAAAAGCCGCGGTGAAGATTTTCACGAATTCAATAAACGCATTTGTAAGTCGTTTGCTGAAAATAATTTCAATAAACAAATTTCAAGATTCAATAAAAAAGTTTATTGATTTATATTTTTTTTAATATTTTTTTTAGAACTAAAGAAAAAAAAAAAATTTTTTTTATTTGTTTTTTTTTTATTTATTTATTTTTATTTTATTATTTAATTGTTTTCTTTATTTCTTACTTTTTCTCAATTTACTGTTTCCATTGAGCTTTGAACAGCATACCTCCTGTTTAGAATGCCGGCCGTCTAACTAACTGAGCTACAGCATGACAACAAGTTTTAACGCATAAAATCAATTTGGTTTTAAATAAAAGTAAACAAGAATTCTGAAACACTCACATAATTTTGTCAGTAATGGTAACAGAAAAAATTCTCAATTGAAATTAACAATACACTCTAAACAAATGAGTCCAGTTTCCTACTATAAATTGGGTAAATTTCAACATATTCAAATAATATACTGCTATAAATGTGTAAATTTCCAATAATTTTTTGGTAAAACTACACATTTTGTGTAAATTTACCCAATTTATAGTAGGAAACTAAAATCATTTTAATTAGAGTGTAGAAAAAAATACTGACAAATTTAGTTGAGTGCATCACTTTCATTCTCTAACTTATAACAGTAAAAATATATAACACACAACTATACAAACACACACGCATTCACAAATAAATTGTGTTTTTATTTCTATTTTGTTCTTGCTTGTAAGTAGATGACAGAATTTAGCCGACAAAACTATAACACTGTTTTGGCGTTATGCGCTAAGCGGTGGATAAACTTATTACTTTTTTTGGGGGTCGTTGGTTCGAATCCCCATCAGACCCAACTTTTTTTTTTTTTTTTTAATATTTTTTGTTTTTTTTTAAGTTATTACTTTATTTGAAATTACTATGTGTGAAAAAAAGAAACACTACAAAACTTGCCGACGGAATGAGTTGAACATAGTTTTTTTTTAATTTCAATAAATTTTTTTATTGATACAATAAAAAATTTTATTAAAAATATTTTTATTTTTAATAAACGTGTTTATTAAAATTTTCTTAAATATTTTTTTTTTCTGTGTGGGTTTCAGAGGCTGCTAGAGTGTCTTCGAAAATATATCAGAAACTAAGTATTTTTTTACGCGTTTTAAAAAAATAAAATGATACACACTATTTTTTAGTTTTTTTCAATATAAAATTTTATTTTTCATATGTTTTATGATTTTTTTTTAAGGATTTCTTTTTTATATATTTTTATTGTTTTGTTTTTAATTTAATATTTCAATAATTTTCTTTCTTTCACTTACTAAACAAAATATAATTTTGAACTTAAATCTGTAGAAAAAAAAATACTATACAACCAATTAGAAATTAAATTTAAATCGACATGATATTTAAGCAATAAATTAATTATAAATATAAAAAAATATATAAATCAGCAATAATAATACAAAAAAAAAAACTATATGCTACAATATTTTATGGAAAAATATACTTAAATAATTACAATATAAATTAAATTAAGCTTAATAATTACAAAAAAGAAAATAATATTTAAAAAATAATATGTACAATTAAAAACTAAAAATAAACTAAACTTAAAAAAAAATACTTCTACTTTACTACCTCCTCGTTTTTCTTACATACAGGCATTTATTTTATATCAAAAATCTGGACAAATAATATTAATAAAATTTTGCATCCTTTCCAACAATTTCAGTCTTTAAAAACAATTACAATTATTTTGTTAAATTAGATTATTTTTATTATTTTTTTAATAATAAATTTTTTAAAGTTTTGTAACTTTAATAAATGTTTTTTATTTATTTTAATATTCATTCATCTGGTGATTAAACTTAATTAACTTATTTAACTAATAAACTGGGCTTTAAGGTTGATCTCTCTTTAACATTTAGAGATATTAACTCATGTTTATATTTTTAATACTGCTAGTTTAAAAAAAAAAAGTTTTATTATTTATTTAAGAGAAGAGAAAAAATTTCAAATAATTCGATAGTTTTTAAAAAATTCAATTTTAAGTTAAAAAAATATACAAAAAAAATTTAAGTACCCGAGTAGAAAGGATTAACTGAGTGAAAAAGTTTATATATAATTACATAAGATTATATATGGAGGTTTCACTATTCAGAAAATTGGATATTATTATATAAAATTATATAAAATTGTATAAAATTATATAAAATTATATAAAATTATAGAAAAATTATATAAAATTATAAAAAATTATATAAAATTATATAAAATTATATAAAATTATAAAAAATTATATAAAATTATATAAAATTATATAAAAATTATATAAAATTATATAAAAATAAATAAAAATTATATAAAATTATATATTTTTTTATAGAATTTGATTACATTGTATTAAATTTGATACAATTTAATCTGAACTCGAAAATAATATATATAAATTGATAAAACTGTATATAATATTATCCAAAAAATTTTATAAAAAATTTAAAAATTTTTATTAAATTATATCAAATAATATCTAATTGTATAAAATTTTATAAAACTTTGTCAAATTAGATATAATTTGAAATAAACATTTTATTAAATTTTATAAAAAAAAAAAATTATTTAATTAGATCTAATTATACGTAATTATATAAAATTTTATAAAACTGTATCAAATCAGATATAATATGATATAGTTTTATAAAATTTGATATACAAAAATTCGGACATAATTTTTTACAATTTTATCTAACGTTGTCGAATTTTCTAAAAACTGAAACCTCTGGATATAATCTTATATAAAAATATATAATTTTATCAAACAATATATAATTATATATAAACTATTTTACTCGCGACATACGCATTTTTAGATAACAAATATAATTAGATCTAATTATATATAGTCCTATATATATAACACTGTGCTGCAGTGAAAAAATACTTCTGATGTGCCATGGTATAGGTTGTTGGTTTTGCCGAGTAGATCACAAAAATGCCCATTAAACTTGCCAAACACCCTCAAATTTTAGAGTTATTCTCAAAAATCTCTTTTTTTCGAACTTTGCTCACTAAACCTTGCGTAATTCAGAAAATTTTCAACCGATTTTAAGTTTTTAAACTGTTTTGGATAGAACAAGGATAGGGCTTTCTATGTGTGTGAATGGGTCTACACTAGAGTGTCCCTTATTTTGGAAATGTTGGAAATCTTGAGACGGTACCCGCTCATTTTTTTCCTTTTGACTTAAAAATAACTCAGGAAAAATTTTACGCCCCTAGGACCACGCCTTCCCTACGCGACGGGCCCTTAAAGAGCGGGGCCTAAAAAATCATTTTTCCATACAAACCAAAAAATTTTTTTTTTGATTTTTAATTTTTTTGTTATTATTTATTATATTACTTGGTTTGCTTATTCACAACAAAAAATTTGATTTTGGTGGGATAAGTCTTTCAGCGCTAAAAAATTTTTCGCAAAAAAAAATTTTGAGCCGCCGGGGTCCTACAGTAAAAAATTTTTAAAAAATATTTTTTTTTAGTTTTGACCAGCAACGGTTTTAGCTGCTATGTTGCTTTAAATGATATATATTCATAAAAAAATATTTTTTGTATCTGTGACATCTTAATCGTGTTCTAAAAAAGGGTAAAAAATGCATTGATGATTTTTTTCGATACACGATAAAAATGTCACAAATATGAATAATATTTTTTTTGGAATATATATCATTAAAAACAACATAAAAACTAAAACCATTGCTTTTCAAAACTAAAAAAAAATATTTTTTAAAAATTTTTTACCGTAGGATTCCTACGGCTCAAAATTTTTTTTTTCGAAAAAGATAAAGATGTCACAGATATGAATAATTTTTTTTTTGGAATATATATCATTTAAAGCAACATAGCAGCTAAAACCGTTGCTGGTCAAAACTAAAAAAAAATATTTTTTAAAAATTTTTTACTGTAGGACCCCGGCCGCCCAAATTTTTTTTTTGCGAAAAATTTTTTAGCGCTGAAAGACTTATCCCTCCAAAATCAAATTTTTTGTCGTGAATAAGCAAACCAAGTAATATAATAATTAATAACAAAAAAATTAAAAATCAAAAAAAAAATTTTTTGGTTTGTATGGAAAAATGATTTTTTAGGCCCCGCTCTTTAAGGCCCCGTCGCGTAGGGAAGGCGTGGTCCTAGGGGCGTAAAATTTTTCCTGAGTTATTTTTAAGTCAAAAGGAAAAAAATGAGCGGGTACCGTCTCAAGATTTCCAACATTTCCAAAATAAGGGACACTCTAGTCTACACATATAAAAAAGATATCTATTGATTTTTTCTATAATATCTAATTTTTTTTGTTATTTTTTGAAAATTTTTCGAGTTTATCGATTTTTTTTTTGCTATAGTTCGTTTAACAACCTTTATATTTATGCACGTACTTTTAAAGAAAATTTAATTCCGAATACGATGAGCTTTGTCCTGAAAAAATCGGATTACAATTGACAGAGTTGTGATAATTTTTCTAAAAAAGAAAATTAAGATTTTGCAGGAAATCGCTGTCCAGATAACCCAGGCAAAAAAATAAATTTATCATAAGAGGTCATGTACAATATTTATAAAGGTTTTTGGTGCGCTGAATCCGATTCTGGCCTTTAAATTGCTCTATCGCATCAGGTTTTTGAGATATTTAACATATATTGATATATCAAAAACTTAATAAGATAGCACAATTTCTAGGACAAATTCGAATTCAGGAGGTCAAAAACCTTTAAAATAATAATACGCGACCTCTCAGTATCTTCGTTTATTTTTTTATTTTTTTTTTTGCCTGGGTTGTCGGAACGGCAATTTCATGCAAAATCTTAATTTTCTTTTCAGAAAAATTATCACAGCTCTGTCAATTGTTATCCAATTTTTTCGGCATAAAGCTCATCGTATTCACAACTAAATTTTCTTTAAGAATACGTTTATCAATGTAAATGTTGTTAAACGAACTATAGCAGAAAAAAATCGATAAACTCTAAAAATTTTAAAAAAATAACAAAAAAATTAGATATTGTTGATAATAAAATCAATACATAACTTTCTTATATGTAAATACCAATTCACATACATAAAAAGCCCTATCCTTCTTCTATCTAAAACAGTTATAAAATTGAAAATCGGTTGAAAAATTTTTAAGTTACACGTGGTTTAGTGAGAAAAGTCGCAAAAAAACGTTTTTTTACAATAACTTTAAAATTTGAGGGTGTCTGGCAAGTTTGATGGGCATTTTTGTAATCTTTTCGACGAGACCTACAACCTTAACTACCTCATTTGAAAAGCATATTCGATTTTGTGTTTTTTGTAGCACAGTGTAATTATATATAGCCCCATATCAGTTTTACTCAGATAGTTTAAGTTTAACCAAAGTGAAAAAAAAGAGGACGGTTTTGGTTTTGTTTTTTTTTTTTTGTAAGTAAAAATAAATATTAGATCCAGCGCTTTTTTACTTAAAGAAGACAAGCGTTCATATTTTTCTTTATATTTTTTTTTTTTTTGTTATAAATTAGACCACACAAATAGCAAAATTATGCTTGAAGTTTTTCTTTTTTACTTATTTCGATGCTTAAGAGTTTTTTATTTTTTACAATAAATTCATTATGACATTTACAAAGTATGGCAAATTAATTTTTTGTCAAATTCATTGATTGTACTCTTGTTTGCAGCATTTGTGTGGTTTTGCATAGTTTTTTTTTTTTCTTTTTCTTCATAATTTTTTTCTTACGGCAAGCCAAGGGTTTTTCATTTCATAAATACATTGTACAAGAAAATATAAAAAAAAAATATTTTTAAATAAAAAAAAAACTAAAACAAATAACAAGCCTTATTCTAGGACAAGGTCTACTTTAATCATTGTGTGTACTCTTTATTGTACGTTTTTTTTTTGTAACGAGACGACAAATTGGATGTACAACATCATCATCATGCCCAGCGCCAGCTGCTTTACAGACACGTGTGTATCGTTTTCTTCGTTCGACATAATTTACACTTGACTTCACAACACCAATGGAATGTGCAGGCACAACGTTCGACTACCACTACCTCTTGGGTACGATAGCCACGGCCACAGCACATTAGATCACAACCATCTACGCCAATGGAGGTATCATTACACTGGCGCCCGTGAGTACCTTGAATGCCCAAACGTAAATTCTTTTCACAGAAGGAGGGTGATGGTTCCAAATAGACAATATCCTTGGTACCGGGTGGTTTATGATCAGGATTATGAGGTTTTAATTGGAAGGAATATCTAAAAAGAGAAATTAAAAAACAGAGAAAGAAAATTAGTTGTGAATTTGAGAAAAAACAAACAGTCATAGTAAAGAATTATCATAGAAACATCATAGATATATCACAGATGTGTATTTTGAAATTGTTTATAACAAAATTTTATAAAATTTGTTTATTTGGTGCGAAATTAAGTTAAGTAGTATCAGTGATATATTATCAAAAGTTTCAACAATTTTTGAAATTTATCTTTTTTTTATACAATGTACATTTTTACAGAAAACTTGTTTTTATAAGTAAAAACATTTATAAAACAAATTGTCACAGTGATATTTATCTCAAATGTAAAATTATTTGCAATTTTGAAATTATCACAAGAGAAATAAGATTTGTTGAATAATTTTTTGAACAAAAAGCACCAAAACTTAAAAAATATCACAGTGATATGTATCACAAATTTAAAATATTATAAATTTGAGAATCATCATTTGAGAAATTATTAATATGGTGAACAATTTGTTACAAAAGTAAGAAATGTTTAAAAGCAACAAAAAATCTGAATAGTGATATTTTATCACAAGCTCATTTAATGATGAGTTATTGTTTTTTTATATTTGACAAGTTTTTCATATACATACTATATTATTTAATATTAAATTATCATTTCTGAAAAAATATCACAGTGATATTTAATCAGATATGTTAAAATTTATAGATTTTTAGAAATATCACAAAAAAAAACAAAAAAGTTTTACTCTGCCGGTCAGTGCATGAAAACTCTTTACAATGTCAATTTTGACTGCACTTGCTTTATTTTGAGTAAAATCTATAGTAGTTTTTTTTGAGTACAAAAATTTTTTTTAATTGTATTTTTTTTTTTTTTGAGTGAAAATGTTTACACTTTGTGAGAAAAATACTTTAGGGGTTTTTTTTTTGGAATAGAGCCAAAAATACCGTTATCCGGGCGAGTTAGAGGGTTAATAAGTTCCACAAAAATATTTGGCATAATATTTTTTACAAAGTGTCTGAACACACCCTACACCTCAGATGTAAAGAAAACATAGTTTTATATACCGATATGCTGCAAGAACATGCCAAAGCTGGGAAACTTTAACCGCCCCTAAAATTAAATTCCGATGTGATCTTTCACGTCTATTTTTTTTGTCTCCTCTACCAGAATCAATCGACGGAACCCCGCAATTTTGGAAAAACGTTTCAAATTGTTGTACAGTGTAGTGTATTAATTTTCCAAAATTTAAAATGTTGATGAAATTTTTTCAAGTTCCACAGAAATATTTGTCATAATATTTTTTACAAAGTGTCTGAATACACCCTTCACCTCAGATGTAAAGAAAACATAGTTTATATACCGATATGCTGCTAGAACATGCCAAAGCTGGGAAACTTTAACCGCCTCTAAAATGAAATTCCGATGTGATTTTTCAAAACGCCGTCACACGTCTATTTTTTTTTTGTCTCCTCTACTAGAATCAGTCGACGGAACCCCGCAATTTTGGAAAAAGTTTCAAATTGTTGTACAGTGTAGTGTATTTATTTTCCAAAATTTAAAATTTTGATGAAATTTTTTCAAAAATCCAAAACTTTGATCGAAAGGTACTATGGGTTAAAATTATTGGATTTGGATCTAATTAAATTTTAATGAAATTTTATGAAAGGTCGAAGGAGATTCTTTTCAAAAATTCTTATATTTTATAGGAAAAACCGTAATTTTTTTAAAGCGCGATACCCCGAAAACCGTTCTAGCGTTTTTATTTTTTTTTTTATATTTATGCTCAGCGCATCAAACTTAAAAAAAAATTATGTATCGCAAAAAAATTTCAAAAATCCAAAACTTTTAGCTTTTTTTGTCATACAAAATAAAGCCGCTCTAATGTACAGTGCCGGTCAAAAAAATAGCACCAATGACAAACTCTCTATTCATCCAATTAAAACAAAATATTATGTGTGTATTCGTTTAAAGTAAATATGTAATACTCTTATACTAAGTATATACCCCTTAAATGTTTTTACTTTTTCCAAAAATTGTGGACGGTTCTTTTTTAATGATCGATATTTTAAGAAAACTCTGAATCAGTGCAGTCAATAAAATAGCACCGAATGACAAAATTTCATTAAAAAAATTAATATTGTTTAAATTATTAAAATAAAAGTGTTAAATATTAAAGGAAGATAGTTTTTATTTATAAAAAAATTAATTCATTACAAAATTTGATGTTTATTTTCATAAAAATAGGACGTGGAAAGCATTACACTCCTCAAAAACGTGCTTTTGTAAAAAATATAATTTCTGAACATAAACCATATTCTGAAACAGGAAAATTGGTTGGATGCGCTTAGAAAATGATTGAAAATTCAACAAAATTAACTTTAGAGCTTGAAAAACTTAGTCACAAGTGACGTCAGTTACCATTAATGGTTAGGTGTTTGTAAAGACAATGCAAGAAGGCCCCATTTACGGCAGCTCCAGAGCTAAAAAAGGACTGCAAATGCCGAAAAAGTTCATCGAAGATTACAAAACAACAAAATTAACGCTTGTAGATTCGAAAAAGTGCGTCTACTCTCACTTAAGCATGCTGCAAGTCGTTTGAAGTTTGCTAACAGTGACTCAGAATTACCAGCTTAAAAGTGGATCAATGTTCTATGGACAAATGAATCCATTGTTGTTTTATTTGGAGACATGGGAACACAAACCTATGTCAGAAGACCCTATAACGCGGAATTCAGTCCAAAATTCGAAATAAAAATATCTTAAAATGGTGCTTATGGTGTGGAGGATATTTTACTACTGTGGAGTGGGGTTCATATATTGGACCATGGCTCACATATTGGACTAGGACAATCGTGGATAAACACTTAACGTTTATATCATCCAGAAAGTAATGTTACTAAAAGTTTCTGAGCAAATGCCACTAATTTAGGTCTCTTAGCACGTCATTTACCCAAAGCATGACGGGAAATTGGCAAAAAATTGGTTCTGGACAATAATGTAAACGTGATGGAATGGACTGGTCAGTCCCCAGATCTAGATCAAATCGAAAGTTAATGGACAGATATAGAGAAGGGAGTATCTTGAATACAACCAACTTGTAATGAAGCCCTTTGGGTGGCTGTTTGGTAAATCTGGAACTCAATTTCGAATTAAAGATGCCAAAATCTCTTGAATTCGGTACAATAACGTTGTACATAGGTAATTGTCAACAATGAGCACTCGACAAATTTTTTTTTTAATATTTAAAGATATCACAACAATACTGAATTTATAATCCATTCGTTTTTCAAATTTAAGAAGTTAATTTAAATACAAAAAGTACTGTGGTGCTATTTTTTTGACTGAGTCTTTTTGAAGTTTTTTTAAAAACTCTGAAAATTTTGAATAAAATAAAAAACCAAATTAGCCTTTTCTTATGTAATATTGTTGCACACTCTTGAAAGTAACTTATGACACGTTTTCAGTGACATAAGTTTAAATTGTTTAAAAAAACCCAACGAAGAAAATTTTGTTTTATCCTGGTGCTATTTTTTTGACCGCAGCTGTATATGGGTTCACTTTGCTTATATGATCATATACGATTCGCAGTGATATTTTACAAGAAATATATAAAATAAATTGGAACTTAAAACTTAAGAAATTTTCACTTATAAAAACTAAAAAAAAATATTATATTTAACAACAGCAATGTTTTTAGTTTATATCACTATTCCTGAACAAATTTCACAGTGATATTTTGTCACAACTGTGAAAAAGTGTCTACAATTTAAGGACTGTTACAAAAGAAATGAACCAATATTGTAGTGATGTTTTTTCACAACTCCGAAAAAGTGTATAAAATTTGAGGACTGTTACAAAAAAAATTAAAAAATATCACAGTGATATTTTGCAGGAAATATGAAAAAGTGGTTACAATTTGAGGACTGTCACAAATGAAATGTAAAATTTAACAAAAAAAGTAAAAAATCTTTTAATTCATATATCATAGAGATATTTTTTCACAACTCTGAAAAAGTGTATAAAATTTGAGGACTGCCACAAAAGAAATGAACAAATATCACAGTGATATTTTTCCGGAAATATGAAAAAGTGGTTATAATTGGAGGACTGTCGCAAAAGAAATAAAAAATTTAACAAAAAAAGTTAAATATCTTTTAATTCAATGGTATGCATAAATTATCACAGTGATATATTAGCACAAGTTGTTTTAATAATGAATTCCAAAGTTTTTTGGTTTAACGAAAGGTTTTTCTCGGTAATTTTTTGGTTTAAGAGATCATAAATTGCATAATTATCACAGTGATATTTTATCACAAATATAAAAATGTATAAAATTTATAAATTTAAGAAATAAAAAACAATGAATTTGTGTTTAATAATGATTTAAATAAATAAAGAAATTAATTTAAAAAAAATATCCCCAACAAATGTAAAAAATTTAATAAAATTTGAGGACTATCACAAGAGAAAATGTTTATATCAAACAAAAAATCATACAACTTTTATTTAAATCGAATTCAACCTAAAAACTATAATTTATTTCGGTTCACTTAATGATGTATTTCGAAGCTTTTTAGTTTTTCGAAAGCTTTTAGTTATGGAAAATATCACACTGATATTTTATCACAATTGGGGAAAATAAAATTTTTTGAACTGTCACAAAAGAAAAAGTTTAAATGTAACAAAAAGTCGAATATATTTTAATTCAATGTTATACAACCCAAAAATTATCACAGTGATATATATATTACACCGTCCGACAAAAAAAAATTGTTAAACACGAACTGGATAATATACGTTTGTAAAATATTTCTTATATATTTGTACTTGTCCTAGGATGCCACAATGGCAACAAAAAGAAAAGAATCCCCGCTAATTTTCCCATTTTATTATTTTGACATTTCAAGAAAAAGAGAGGTTGGTAATGCATCTTCAAATCGTTATCCTTCAATTTAATTTAAAATTTTTAACAAAATATTTTGATATGGTTTTAGTCACATAATTTTTCCGGCTATGGCAAAATAAAAACAATGGAAAAATTATCGGAGATTCTTAACTATCGTTTTCCATCAATAGCGACATTATAAGACATGTACAAATATTAAAAAAATATTTTAAAAAATTAATCCTTTACAACTTTGAAGTCCTTTTAAAAGGAAACAGGATCACGAAATAAAAAACTGTAAATGCGGTTGTACTCCATTTGATCTCTGCATTCATGCTGAATATTGGCTGTCGAACGGTGTTGTATATTATCAAAACTTCGTTAATCGATAAATTATGGAAGATGTTTATGCATTTCAGTCGAATTTCGATAACACCGCTCAACAAATCAAAAGTTTTTGGCTCCGGTTTGAAGTTTCAATTTCAAAGATTTTGACTCGCTGATTCCAAATCCGTGCTCCAAATTTTTCCATCACGTCTAGAATTTGAATTATTCGCGGTTGAAAATGCGAAAAAACGCAATGTTTGCTTTTTTGAAAGCCTGCACAGCAGCCGGTGGGTGGAATGAAAATCTGGTATAAAGCGTGAGAATAGAATTGAACTATGATCTCAAAAATATGATCAAAAAAATGTTAATTTGTTGAACTATTATTGGCCAAACATGCATTTTAAAAAAACACTGTCAAAAAAATTAGAAAAAGCACAATTTTTATGATGAGCTCAAAATTTAGGGAAATGTTCATTCTTTCTTATAGACTTTTAAATCTATTCAAGATATCTTCCGGTTTATAAAAAAAATAACACAGAAAGCTTAATTTTGTAATATATTTATTTTTTTGAAGCTTTTCTTTGAAAAATATCAAAAAACTAAGGTAAATTTTACAAAAATGGTAATTTTAAAACGCAATTAAAGCCCAACCAAACGTAATAATTTGAAAACAATTGTGTTCTATGTTGGAGACCATAGACAAATTATACTTTTGCGCTTTACACCAGATTTGTATTGCACTGAATGGCTGATGTGCAGGCTTTCAAATAATGCAAAAATCGTAATTTTTCGCATTTTCAACAGTGAATAACTAAAAATCTGAACGTGATGGGAAAATTTGGAGAACAGATTTGAAATCAGGAGATCAAAGTCTACTAAAATTGATCATCAGAATTCAAACTAGAAAATGAGTGTTGAGCGGTGTAATTTTTGGTTTCAATCACCATTTATACAAAAATTATCACAGTGATATTATAAAACAAGTATAGAAAAATATTCTAAATTTATAATTTAAACACCATTTTCACAAAAATTATCACAGTGATATTTTATACTGATAAAGAAAAATTTCCTAAATTTACACAAAAATTATCACAGTGATACTTTAAAACTTATATACAAAAATTTCCTAAATCTACAAAAAAACGAAATAAAATTTAATATATTTGATGTTATATTTGAAATAAATAGCATCTTTTCTGCAAAATGTATCACAGTGATGTTTAAGCACAAATGTGTATAAATTACTTAATTAAAATTTTGTGTTTTTAAATATGCTGTTAAAATTTGTAATTAAAGTAAATTGCATATTCCTATTTTGATTTCAATTTATTAAAAATGTTATCATTGTGATATTTTATCACAGATCGTAATTTTATTTTGTATACACACATAGAAAAAACGTGTTTGGAACATGATTGCAGCACACCAAATCATTCATACTGGAGGGCAACATAGTATGGTTGATCCTTTTGATCATATATATGATTGTGATAATCATGCTATGATCATTAAGAATTGTAAAGAATTTTGTATCATACCTTGATCAGCAAAGATCATTTTATGATCGCTACAAATAAAGTTATCATTCATACTATGTTGCCCCTCTATTATGTTTGTCGTAATCATGTTTCTTCTATGTGTGTAGAGAAAATTTGTCAAAAACAACAACTTGTAATTGCTTTATGTGTTATATTTTAATTTCCCTCAATTTATTATGTTTGTAATATTTATTTTATGTTATGTCTGTGATATTTTGTCTTATTGTTAGTTATTAAATATCATAAAATTCTTCTCTTTTTTCTTTAAACTTACCTATTATTCTTTTTGCCTTGTCTCTGACGTCCTCTCACTGAATTACGTGATACAGCATTTGGACTGGGCAAACTATTTGGTGATGGCATATTTGGATGATGTTTCACCACATGTTCATCATTAAGCATTCTATCCTCATCATAAGCATTCGGACTGGCAGCATTTGGCGATAAAACATTAGCAACACCTACAGCATTGGGACTAATAACACCAACAGCATTAGCACTACCGCTAGGCCGTAAACTATTGCTCATCATAACGCGTGAGGCACCATCAAAACGATCTTTAAGATTATCACCAATAACACGGAAATTGGCCAAACGCATCCAACAGGTTTTAACCGTACAGGAACCAGACATGCCATGACATTTACATTCTTGGCGCATTTCAGCTTGAACATGCTAAAAATAGATAATGGAAGAAAAGCAAAAATTAGTTTTTTTGTAAGAAAAAAGTAAATTGTTTGTAAAACTTAAAATGACTTCATTAGTAAATCTCTTTGAGGTAAAATATAATTTATGTGCTGCTCATTTTTGACATTTTATGGCGTATTAAGAGCCACCCTTCTGTGCATTAATATGTTTTCCACTTAATTATTTTGGCTTAAAAAAAAAAATACAAAAAACGCAAAAACGATCAGGTAGGTTGGATTTTTTTTTTTAACTTTATGTATTGTTGTATGGTTATGAAGTCCATGTAGTTGTTAGTTATTTAAGACGCGTGCAATAGTCGTTGTCTCTGGGGAGGAGGTATGGTTGGAGTAGTATGTAACACAGAGCACAAACATGATCATCATGATTGCAACGTTTTTTTTTTTATTCGTTGAACATTTGCAACATTATTAAAAAGCAATAAATGTATTTTTTTTTGTATTTGGAAATCTTATACAGAACAATAATAATCAACATACTACTCCTAAGTCCATAGTGGACTAAAGCTGCTGCTGACTGCTGCATATGGCCAAAAACACAGCATGAGGTCAATTTTTTTTTTATATCGATGTTGTTGATATTATTACAACGCACTATACAACATATTTAAGCTTTACTTTAAATAAAAAAATCAGCAGAAAAAAACTGCTGAAAAAAACCTTAAGAGGAGGTCGTTCAATATAACACGATAACCAAAAAAAAAATCGAAAACTTTAACAAAACGACTTAATATTATTTATTTTTTCTTTGCTGTTTTTTGGTGGGTTTCATGCAATTGCAGATTTTCTGTAACGCATATAAAATAAAAAAACTACATACACAGGCTCAATGGCATATTAATTGCTGAACAACAGCAACAACAACAACATGTACGATAACAGCAACAAAATAAAGTCGTAAGCTTAAGATAATGAACAATTTAAAACAAACTGTTTAACCCTGTTGGGATTACAAATGCAAAAATTGTTTTTAATTATTTTTGATTAATTTTTTTTTACAAATTTTTAAATATTTTGTAGCCTTGTCGCTTTCATTATGTTTAGCTTTTTAAAGTCTAGAAGTTAGCTGACAATTTTTTTTTTCTAACAACTCAAAATCTTTGTGATTACTAGGGATGAGATTTTCATGCACTTAAAAATCGAAAATATGCGCTAAAAAATCCAGAATATGCACAATAAAAGCTAAAAATATGCACTAAAAAACAAAATGTGTACAAAAAAATTTTTTTTTTCATACGGAAAAAATTTTTAAAAGCAAAAAATATCGACGGGCTTAAATATTAAGATTTAAAAATTTATATAAGCAAGATTTTTTTTGAAAATTTAGACAATATATAAAAAAATTAAAAAGAAATAAAAAATTAATTTTTATTATTTAAAATAGTTTTTGAAAAAAACTAATTTCAATTTGTATTTTTGCTAATTTATACTAAAATATTCACAAATATGCACTTAAAAGTTGGAAAAATGCACAAAATATGCACTTAAAACCAAAATATACAAAAATATGCATTTTCACCAAAATATGCAAAAACAAATCGATGCCATTTTAACGTAAAGTTCTTCATTCGGAAAGATAATTGGTCGATATTGTTTTTAGACTATCGACAAAAAATATGCATTTTCATGGAAGTTTACAGCCTTCGCCGTCTGTTTTAATTTGCAGCCTTCGCGGTCTATTCTAATTTACAGCCCTCGCTGTCTGTTCGATAGTAGGATTTGCCCCTCCGCCACCTAGGAAAATGCTAACCCGAGGATACAAAATTCCCGAAGGTACCCAAGTTATACGCCGAAGATACCCGAATTATACACTCATAATAATAACTCTGTAAAATACTCTGTAAAATGACTGAAATCTCAATTCAATAGATATTTGACAGAGTTTTCTGTCAAAATACAGATTTAAAGAAAAAACTTTGTATTTTGTTGTGACAAAAAAACAAAGTTTCCTCTGTTATATTACTTTTTACTTTGTAATCTTAATTTTACAGATAATTAACAGAGTTTTCTGCTAAAATACAGATCTAAGCAAAATACTTCGTATTTTTTTATAACCGAAAAAGTTTTCTGTTTTGAGTAGTTTTTGTTACCAAACATCAAAATTTTATCTGTAGTTTTTTTTTTTTGAGAATAAGTTGAAAAAGTAGCAAAATAAGTTATCAAAATTTATTTTTCAGAAATCTTATAAAAATTTTACAAAATAACTTGCATTTAACTAAACTCTGTAAATTTACAGAGTTTTTTCTGTATTTTTTTTTTTGCATCAAATATATGTAAATTTACATAGTTTTCTTTGCTAAATGGTGGTTTATTTAACCAATATTTTACTAGAAACTCAGTAAAATAACAGTTTTTTGTCCAAATCATTTTACAGAGTTTAAAAGTAAAATTACAGAGTTTTCTCTGTCAAAAAGCTTTCATATTTAACCAATATTTTACTATAAACTTTGTAAATTAACAGTTTTTTTGTCCAAATCATTTTACAGAGTTTTAAAGTAAAATTACCAAGAAATGTTGTTAGCTGGAAAAGTATGGCGTACTCTGTTAAATTAGCAGAGTTTTTCTGTAATTTAACATAGTTGTTATTTTGAGTGTAGAAATTTGGATTGCAGTTTTGGAATCAGGAGGTTCATTTTATATAACATCAAGTCCTATTTTGTGAAAGCAACGTAAGATACGTAACTGTGGACCCCCAAAAGTGCTAAAAAATTTATTTTTTAACAGCGAATACTATCTCAAAAACGGTACGTGCTAGAAAAATTTGGATGACAGATTTGGAATCAGGAGACAAGGACAAGTTAGAGATTTCACTGGGAGGTTTTTGGTGTCGAACAGTGTTATTTAAAAGAGCTTTAGACAATCTTTAACTTAATTTGAACCAAATCGAACCATTTTAACCCATGACGCCCTTCGATCAAAGTTTAGAGTTTTTGTTTAAAAATGTTCTTAAAAAAACTTTGATCTTAGGCGCCGCTGGTTACAATGTTCCGATGTGGCTCAAATTAAGCTTATCTTCAGCTCTATCAAAAAAGCTTGAGGAAAAAAAATATAGATTTTTTTTATACCCTCCACTAAGTGATAGAGGGTATATATAAGTTTGTCATTCCGTTTGTAACTAATCGAAATATCGGTCTGGGGACCCCATAAAGTATAAATATTCATGATGCCCGATCGATTTTAAGACATTCTAGCGATGTCCGTCTGTCTGTCTGTCTGTGGAAAATGTTATCACGGACAAAATATTGCACACAGATGACTGAAACTTAACATATTTATTGGAAGTTCTCTCGAGAAGTTTGGTATTGCATTTGAGCAATATTGGTTCAGCGGTTCAGAAGTTATGAATGAAAATGTAAGCACAACTCAAAAATTTCAGTACATTCAACATAACCTAAACATACAAAATGATTTAATTCGGCTTCTGTTTGACATATGTGAACATAATTGAACACCAAATGGTATTTAAATAAGTATAAACATATTTTTTGACAGAAAAAGAAAAAAATCGCGGATTTTTTTTTTACCAAATTTTTTTTTCGTGGAAATTTTTTTTTCAAAATTTTTTTTTTTCAAAAGTAATTTCCTTTTACATAAATTTTTTTTGCAATAATGTTTTTGAAATTGTGGAGGGTATCACTACAGTCGGC
Organism: Pegoplata infirma; assembly: GCA_963921195.1. Taxonomy (NCBI): domain Eukaryota; kingdom Metazoa; phylum Arthropoda; class Insecta; order Diptera; family Anthomyiidae; genus Pegoplata; species Pegoplata infirma. The sequence continues at coordinate 10,321,447 of OY992537.1, read as the reverse complement.
AAGGCCGAATTTAACTTTTTTACTTTTTTTTAATAAATTTCTTGACCGCAATTATTTTAACCTGTGGCGCCCTTTGATAAAAGTTTTGGATTTTTGAAAAATTTTGGATTTTTAAAATTTAAAAAAAAAATTGCCATGCATTATTTATTATTATATATCATTTTCGCATGCTAAATACAAATACAAAAAAAAATCTGAAGTCGGTCAAGCGGTTTTCAAGACATTGCCATTTGAAACTTGTCAACAATTTCCAAAAATGGATATTTTTCGCTAAATTTAAGAAATCTTATAAAATAAACTCAAAAATTGTTTTCCTTTACTATGTCATAGAGCTTTAGCCAAACTTTAACTTAAACTTAATTTGAGCCTAATTAGACCATTTACACCCATGGCGCCCTACGAATAAGGTTTTGAGTTTTTTTGTGAAAATTTTCTAAGAAACGAAAAATTGTCTTGAAGATGTTTGGAAACCACCAACGAAACGTCGGATAGAAAATGAAAAATAATGTCTTTTATTTACATTTAGCAGGAAAAACTGACATAATCATCCTGTTTTTGAGATAATTTCTATAAAAATCAATTAAGAGAAAAGGTCAAATCAAAATATGAAAAAAAAATTTCTTGACCACAGAAAAAAACCAGCATTTTTGGCAAATTTAAAAAAGCGATATCTTGAAAACCGTTCGACCAATTTTAAAACTTTCTTGATAATCGTATGCAATGGATTATGAATTTTTAGAAAAATGCAATTTGAGATTATTACTAGTCTTAAAACGGCTAAACACAATAGAAGCGACAAGGCGATAAAATATTCAAAAATTTTAAATGTTTAAAAAAAATAAAAAATAAAATTACAAAAACTCCAGCATTCCAAAGAGATATCTTCTCCTTAAAATCTTCATCAATGTCCCCAACTCTTAATTTCAAATTTAATTTTCAATTAACTTTTAAAGGTTAATGTGCAAGCTTTGTTGTTACTGTCTTTATGCCATGTTGTTGCTTGAAAATGAAATAAAAAAAAAAACATGTGAGAATGTTGCATGCTTTGTAATAAAAATTGAAATTTGTGTTTTTAGAGCATAGAGGATTAGTAGCAAATTTATAGGCAATTTTAATAAAAAAAAAACTAGGAACTCCAAAAGGATTGTTTTAGTGTAAGTTGATTTTTTTTTCTCTGTCTTATTTTTTATGTATGTATTAATTGTAAAAACAAGAAGGCCTGTTAATCTTTTTATATCGTTATGGCGGTATGAGTTTGTGTGTGTGTCTGTACGATGAAAACGATGAAATGTTATATCAACATTTTTAAAAAAGCTGTCAACAATTTTAATATATGATCCTCTGAATCTTTGGACAAAAACAGCATGTAATTCTTAATACATTTCTTAAGACTCCTTAATATGTTTTACGAACGTACATACGACGTACTCGTTTTAACTAAGAAATTTACAAAAAACAAAAAAAAAGTGTAAGACTATACTATAATAGGGCGTTGGTAATATATCGTCAAGTAGTTTTTGTTTAATGATTAGAAATGAAACGGAAAAAAAAATACTCCATACCACTACTACTCAAATGACGGTAATAGACCTCAGCATGTGGTCCATTTACAGGAATAAATACCAAGATATTGGTTTGGTCTTGAAGCTGGTTAATGGTTGGGAGTTCTGTTTTTTTTTTTTCTGTTAGTGTTTTGTATTGCGTTAAAAAAGAAAATCTCAAGTATTATGGAAGAGGAAGCTTTTTTAAGTTTAGTTTATAGTTGTTTGCACAATTAATGAGAAGGATCACACACATTGCATAGACAATTTGCCAATATTAGATACATTTTTATGTACTAATAATAATGATGATGACGATAATGATGACTATTTGATTAGTTAAAGTCATAAAATAAAGAAATAATTTCAAGTAACTGAGAAAAAAAAATATTATTGCTTTATTTTAAACAAGACAAGATGTGTAATACCATTAAAGCGTAGAAATTACAAAACTCAATTAAACTTTTATTGTTTAAATTAATCTGAAAAGGAGGAAAACTTTTATAAATTTTAAGAAAAATCATAATATTTTAAACAGGTTAAAATTTTTAAAAGTAAAAAATAACAAAATTTCAATACTCAAAATCTCTTTGTTGCCTCAAGCTTTCATTGTGTTTTGCAGTTAAATTGTATAATTCATTGACTCTAATAGATTTTGATTTAAAAATTTTTTGTTTTCAATTATTTTTTTTACATTTATCGAGTTATTGATTTGTTGTAGCCTTGTCGCTTTTATTGTGTTTTGTATTTAAAAGGTTAATTATGAAACTTTTGAATACATTTTATTTGCATATGGCTATTTTCACATATTTTTTTTTTTTTTATATATTAATATTTTTACCGTTCCGTATTGTCGCTATCATTGTGTTTAACATGTTAAACACGTAATTAATAGTTTTAAACTGATTTTTATTATAAATATCGATTATTTTAAATTGTTTGTTATATGTATATAAAATTTGTGAAAATTGTTTTTGGAAAAATTTTTTTATTTAAAAAAAATTACCAATCTTTTTTTGGACATTTTGGAGGGTATCAATGCATTCTGCTAGTCCAAATTTAACTTTTGGAGGGTATCAACTAGCTTGTTAGCAGTTTGGTATTGAATTTGAGCGATATCAATTCAGCGGTTTAAAAATTATAAACGAAAATGTTAGCACAACACAAAAATTTTAGTACGCTCAAAAAAATAAACTGGTAAAACGCCTGGTAAAATGCCTTGTAATCCCGTTCTACCAATATTTAACAATTTTCCTTGTTTTTTAACAAAAAATCTTGTACTTTGCTCAAACGAGAACTACAGTTTTATTGGTAAATTTACAAGTTTATTTTCGTAATTGTATTCTACCATTTTGAAAGGTTATTTTACAAAAAAAAACTGTAATTTTACAACGAAGTTTTTATTACGAGGATTCTAGTTGAATTACAAAAAAACTTTATTTTACAAAAATTATGTTATACGACAATTTATGTTGTTTAACAAAAAAACTTTTTTTTTTTATTTTTTATTTTTTTTTTTATTGAAAAATATTTAAAAAAAAAGTTGACAAAATTTTGAAAAATTTATTACGAGGATTAATTTAAGGAGAAGTAGTTAATTTACAAAAAAAACAGTTACAAAAAATGATTTTATTACGAGGATTTATGTTGATAACAAAAATTTTTTTTTTGTAAATTTACCATTTTGGTTTGTAAATTTACCATTTTTTTAAACATATTTACCATTTTTTCTTGTAAGTTTACCATTTTTTTTTTTTGGATTTTTCCGGTTTTAAAACAATAATTTTACCAATAAAATTGGTTATTTTACCAATTTTTGGTGCATTCAAAATTACGAGGAAATCCTCGTAATTTTACGAGAATTTTACCTACGTCATATTTTACGAGAATAGCCTCGTAAAATCATGAGATTTATTGGTAACTTTACAAGTTTTTTTTTTTGAGTGTACATTCGACATAACCTAAAAATACAAAATTCTTGAATTCGACTGGAAGTTGACATATTTAAACAGAATTGGATACCGAATGGTATTTAAACAAGTACAAACATATTTTTGTACAAAAAAAAAAAAATCGCGGATTTTTTTTTTTTCACCAAAAGTTTTTTTCCGCGGATTATTTTTTTATTTTTTTTTGATAAATAATTTTTTTATACCCTCCACTTATTGTTAGTGGTAGAGGTATTTGTCAATGCGTTTGTAACTCATGGAAATATCGGTCTGATAAAGTGTACATTAGTGATCAGTGATCGATTCTAAGGCATTCTAGCGATGTCCGGCCGTCCTTCCATCTGAATGTTGAAATGGCCAACACACAAATATGACTGAAACTTTATATATTTACTTGTTATTGCCCCAAAGAGTTTGGTATTGCATTTGAGCGATATCGATTTAGCGGTTTTATTCTTTTTTTAAACAAATTTTATTATTTTCACTTTAAAATCTTAAATTTTTCGATATTCTTATTGTTTCTTTATCGCTTTTATTGTGTTTGACATTTTAAAGCTCTATTTATACCCCCAAAGGCAGAGCTTCGAAGAATGACATCCTTTTCGAATGAATTCTTAAAAAAATCCATTCCATTTTCATCGTCAGTGAATGCATTCGATTTCATGAATCAACATGGAATGCAGTCCTTGGAATTCATTCGATCGAATGGAAAAAAATGAATGCATTCGATTTCTTGTTCATTCGATTTAGAAAAATCGAATGAATTCGATTTTTTATCATTCCACTGCGAATGCAATCGATTTTTTAAATAGATAGACCAAAACGAAGACAAATTTTGGTCCATATTATCGCTTACTCCCTTTACATACGATGACCTTAATGGGCTCTAATTTGGAATCCAAAAAAATTGGTATTCCCGAAAATTTTATAAATGCACATATTAACTGCCTACACGACGAAAAGTGTAAAGTGTGTTGGCGATACTATGGACAACAAATTGGCTCCATTTTGCTCTATCTTGGTTAGTTTTTTTAAGTTTTTTATGCAATAAATGAATTCGATTTTTCAAATTGAATGAAAAGAAAATCGATTGCATTCGCAAGTGAATGCATTCGATATTTAAAAGTCGAATAAAAAAAAAAATCAAATGCATTCGATTTTTGAAAGTCAAATGAAAAATAAATCGAATGCATTCGATATTTATAAATCGAATGAGTCTAAAGTGAATTCATTCAATTCGCTAAAATGTGATTGGGGAATGCAATCACTAAATTTTCATTCAGAATGCCAAATCGAATAAAGGAATGAAATCCTTTGAAGCTCTGCTCAAAGGTTTCTAAAAGACTATTTCTCTTACTATTTTTCTTTCTTTGAACATTTTTAAACTTTTTCTTTTTTATAGCCCTGTCGCTTTTATTGTGTATAGCAGCTTATTGTTAAAATTAGTAACTTTTGGCACATTTTTATTATTTTTAATATTAAATCTTTTACTTTTTTACATTTTCTTTTTGTTGCCTTATCGCTTTTATTGTGTTAAACTCTTATAATTTTTTTTATTTAAACCTAAAAGTTTTTAAACTTTGCTCTTTTCCCCTGTGGTTTTTATTGTGTTTAGCAGCATTTTGATAAATTAGGTGACTCTTCGCACATTTTCATTGTTTGTAATATAAAATCTTTTATTTTTTTTACATTTTCTTTATGTCGCCCTATCGCTTTTATTGTGTTTAACCTTTTTTGGCAGTTCGTTTTCCCCAAAAAGCTTCTTAATACATTGTTCCCCACATTATAAACCGGTTAAAAAAAAAATTATTACTTTTGATTTCAAATCTTGACTTTTTTGTTTCCTTTTGTTGCCTTATCGCTTTTATTGTGTTTAACCTTTTAAAGCTTTGTATATACCTCCAACGGCTTCTTTATAGGTTATTTTTTATATTTTTTATTTTTTTTAAACATTTTTAAACTTTGTTCTTTTTTGTAGCCCTGTCGCTTTCATTGTGTTTATCAGCATATTGTTAAAATTAGCGATTCTAAGCATATTTTTATTTTTTTTCAATCTAAAATCTTTAAAATTTTTTACATTTTCCCTTAGTCGCCTTCATGTTTTAAATAATTTAAAGCACTTTATGTACCCCAAATTTTTTTTTTTTATTTTCAGAAATATAATAGATTTTAAAAATAATATGTACTTACAGCTCTTCCTGCTTCATTATTATGTAAATTCATTTTTTCTCTCAAATTACGGCCACGTTCACCAGTATCGACGAATTCGCGGGAGAATTTGAAACCAAAACCAATATTATCCGAACAGCCACCCCATTCCCAATCTCTGACACCGGCTACACTACCCGCTTGGGCATTAGCCTGGGGAGATCTAGACTGATGGCTGTAGTCACAAGTACAGGATTCAATGGAACCCTCACTGCAAGCTCGAGCAATAGAATGTGTTACAGCCGCACTGGTGATGGAATATATAAAACCAGTTTCACGGCAGCCTAAAATTTTAAAAAAAGAAAAGAAGAAAAATTAAATTTATGTTTTATTATTCAAAAAGATATCGAAAAAACTAAAAGGTGGTCTTTTTATAAAAAAGTTTAAATCTAGTTAAAGTTTTTTTTTTCTTCTATTTTTAAAAAAGCATTTTTTTGACTTTTTTGACAAGATAACTACTTTTGCCACCCATATTGTAGAGATTTCTTCTTCTGAAGATTTACACTTTTTTTTTTTTTAAATGTGTGTAGTTTTAATATTTTGTTTTTTTATATAATTTATGAGTATTATTTCTTATAAATAATCTTTATCATGTTTATGAATAATAGCACTTGTCTTTAAAATCATTCATTTTTTTTTTCGTCTTCATGTTTTACATTGTTGGTCAATTATGACACTTCAAGTAATCACTGCCACCAAATGTTGTTTATTCATATTTTATGACAATGAAGATGAGATGATCTTGATCATCAAGTGGTATTGTGGAGTTTTGTGTCTGTGTTGCTTATAATGGAAATGGAAAGGATTAAACAATGGAAATTGAATTTTTATGTTTTTCGTTTTTTTTATGTTATTTGTGTGTTTTCTCAAGTGGTTTGTAGTTGGTAGCTGATGTTGCTGCTACTATTTTCAATGTTTATCAGATGTGGTAAACAAAAATTGTATAAAAAAGCAACAAATGCCAGGAGTTACTAGATATTTTGATATTTTATGACAAATGTTTGGGAACAAAACATATTACAGAGGAATGTAGTAATAAATTTTTAAATTTATATGAAAATTGTATTAAATGTCAAAAGGATTTTTTTTGGTAAGATTAGAATTTCGAGTACTTAAGCAAATTGTTTAAGGCAGTGTTAGGCGACGGAATAAAATTAATAAAATTTCATAAAATTTTTGAACAAGTTAAAAAAAATTGTAGTCCCCATACAAGTCACCCTCCCGATATCCTCATTAATCTCTTAAAATTCATGAAAATTGGAAATATTTGATTAAAATTTTGTTCGTAGGTGTAAAATTTTGTTCGTAGGTGGCCTTATTAATTCTGAATATAATTGGACAATTTTTGGACTTAGACCCCATATAAAAATTTGGTCCGATATTCTGTAAAAATCGGTTTATTGGCAACAAAAATAATCCAATTGCACTCAAATTTTGTTTGCGTAGGTTTTCTACACTAATTAAAGATCTAACGAAAGATACCGTTTTCCGGAAAACACTAGTGTAGGGTATCATATAGTCGGTCATATTCGACTACGATTTTCTTACTTGTTTTTTCTACATGTGTTCTTTGTGTAATTAGAATTCGTTTTTTAAACATAAAACCTGGTTTAATAAGCCGAAGTAAAGGTTAATATTTTAAAACTTAATGATCTTGTTCTGTTTTTTTTTCTTAAACACCCTCAATATTATTTGAGTTATTTTCACTTTGAGTTATGAATGACATGCATTGTTTTGATATGTTTTGCATGGCCACAAAAAAAAAAGAAAAAGGCAAAAAAAAACACAATTCATGTTTACAATTTTCTTGATATTTTTTTATACCCTACACTTAGTGGTAGAGGTTATATAAAATTTTGTCATACTGTTTGTAACTAATCGAGATATCAGTCTGGGGTCACATTAAGTATATACCGTTATGATCTCGAGGCTATATCACCTAATTATCACATATTATATGACTAAAAAATCGCCATTTACCACAGTTTATCGAAAAACTATCGTTAATCCAGGCGATAACGATATCGTTTCGATATGATAATGTGATTTCGTTTTCGCTATCAAAATTTCCATGAATGACTATAGCGAAATCGCGTAAAATTCGAAAATAGTATCATAATTTTAATTGAAGGTGATACCGTAATCAGTACCATTCAGGTGATGCCATTTTCGCTATCATTTATCGTTATTTGCTCTATTGGGTCGAGTTAATGATAAATGTGCTACGAGGGTCGAACTGAACAAATTTTAATTTTCATAGACACTTTTGTAAAATTTTTTTAAAAATTTATTTAAATCGATTTTTTACAAATTGGATCTGTACACAGGAAAACAATTAATTGTTATATTGACCCTCATATTTGTAAATACAATTAACTTTTCCACTGAAAGTGCACCTAAACGGAAATGTGTAATATCAACAAACGTGTGTAAATTTTGATTGTTGAAAAAAGAATTTTGTTTTTTTTTTTCAACAAAGAAATTCAACAAACACAATTTGTTGATCTGACAAAAGTAAAAAATCTTAATTTTTTTTTTTAACAAAGAAATTCAACAAACACAAACATTTGTTGATCTGACAAATGCAATTATTTTTCCAGAAAGAAATTTAACAAACACAAACACTATTTATTGACATTATAAAAGAATTTTGAAATAAAATTACTTGACTTAGTTTGTTGAAAACAAAATCGAAGTTTTGTATTATGGACTAACAGGTGGCCGTTTTTAGTAAATGTTTGGTTGATTTACAATTCATGTTTGTTGATTTAAATTTGACGATTTTATTTTCTGTGTAAAAATGTTAAAAATAGTCAAAGCATTTAGTTACACCACCCGACAACCAATATTAAACATGAACCAGATGATATAAGTCTAAAAGTAGAAATCAAATGCTGTAAAACTGCATTTACGGTTTTTATTTCGTGAACCCGTTTCCTTTTAAAGGGAGTATAAAGTTTAAAAGGATACATTTTGTAAAATATTTTTGAAATATTTGACCTAGGATGATGAAAAATTAAAGAGCAGGATCTCCCCTAATTTCTCCATATTTTTATTTTGCCATATCAGGATAAAAGGATGTAATAAAGTCATTTGAAAACTTAATCAAAACATGTTGTTGAAAATTTTGAATGATATTGAAGTATAAATTTTTGAAAGGACGTAACATACGTCCTTTCTCCTGATATGTAAAAACGATAACATAAGAAAATTAGGGGAGATCCCCCTCTTTCATTTGCTGTCACTAGTGGCATCCTAGGACAAGTATAAATACAAAATTTTATAAAATTTAATCTTCTGAAACTTCAAAGTCATTTAAAAGAAAACAGGATCACTTAAAGAAAAACTGTAAATGCCGTTTTACTACCTTAAGTATCTAGTTTCAAACGTATATTATTATTATCCAGTTCGTGTTTAACGATTTTTTTTTTCATTTTTGTTGGACGGTGTTATCAACAAATTTATAAAACGATTCAAACAAAAATTAAAATTTGGAAATACGGTTGAAGAAATCCGCGTTTTTCAACCACTTACTTTATTCCAACCAAAGAAAAATTTAAATTATTTAATTTTCATCTCATTACTATACACTAGGGTGGCTCGTTTTTGGACTTTTCTCTCTGATCAAATTCTAATACCCGCCAAAAGTGTCGGTCCCCTAAGGATAACTCACGTGCAAAATATCACTCCGATCGGAGTTTATCTTCTGTCTCCACTTTGAGCCTCAAAATTGGGGTTTTTGGAAAAAAGGACTTTTTTTAAAAAAAAAAAAAAAAGTTAAGTTTTTTTATTAAAATAATGAAAAAAAATTTTTTTGTATAATATTTGATCATAAATACTCAAATATGAAATTTTAAGATTTTACGGTAGCATTAACCCGTTCAAACTTGATACCAAAAAAATGGCATGATTTTGGGGGCGTTCTCAAAACACCTTTTTTCAAAATTTGAAAATTTTATTAAAAAAAAAATTTAAATATACAATTTTTTCTTTCTGAATTCATTAAGAACACCTTGGAGAAGAAAAATGTGAAATATGGTGGATATCCGTCGAGCCACTTTTTGGGAATCGCGGGGGGAAGTTAGCGGATTTCAAGGAAATGTTGGTTTTATCAATAATTTGGATTAATAAAATCTTATAAATTTAATTTTTGGGCAAATTAACTGTTTTTTGGTGTCATGGCATTCTATTAGATAACTTTAAGTCTGTCATGAAATCTTACCGATCTAGGACGTCTTTAACCCACATTGGCTGGGGGTCAAAAATGACCCCCTCAAGAAATTTGAAGTTTAGAGCTTAAATTATGTGCTATAAACAAGTATAAAACGGCTTTTGTGTGTTTTACCTCAACTATTATTTCATATTAATATATTATCTTTAAAAAAATCGTTAACCCTTCTTGGTAGGGGGTCAAAAATGACCCATTCAATAAAAAATATAAATGTTGTTGATATCAAAAAATTCAAGCACTATGCCGAAAAGTTTTTGCCGGGGTCATTTTTGACCCCTGGCCAATGTGGGTTAAAGATATCTTAAACAGGTGAAATTTCAGGGCTGATTTAAAGTTATCTAATAGACTGCCACAAATTAATTTTCTATAAAAAATATATACTTTTAATTAAATGGGCCATTTTTGACCCCCTACCAAGAAGGGTTAACGATTTTTTTAAAGATAATATATTAATACGAAATAATAGTTAGGGTAGAAAACACAAAAGCCGTTTTATACTTGTTAATAGCACAAAATTTAAGCTCTAAACTTCAAATTTCCTGCGGGGGTCATTTTTGACCCCCCGCCAATGTGGGTTAAAGACGTCCTAGATCGGTAAGATTTTATGACAGACTTAAAGTTATCTTATTGAATGCCGCGACACCAAAAAACAGTTCATTTGCCTAAAAATTAAATTTATAAGATTTTATTAATCCAAATTATTAATAAAACCAACATTTCCTTGAAATCCGCTAACTTCCCCCCGCGATTCCCAAAAAGTGGCTCGACGGATATCCGCCATATTTCACATTTTTCTTCTCCAAAGTGTTCTTAATGAATTCAGAAAGAAAAAATGGTATATTTAAAATTTTTTTTTAATAAAATTTTCAAATTTTGAAAAAAGGTGTTTTGAGAACGCCCCCAAAATCATGCCATTTTTTTGGTATCAAGTTTGAACGGGTTAATGATACCGTAAAATCTTTAAATTTCATATTTAAGTATTTATGATCAAATATTATACAAAAAATTTTTTTTCATTATTTTAATAAAAAAACTTAAATTTTTTTTTTTTTTTTTTTAAAACGTCCTTTTTTCCAAAAACCCCAATTTTGAGGCTCAAAGTGGAGACAGAAGATAAACTCCGATCGGAGTGATATTTTGCATGTGAGTTACCCTTAGGGGACCGACACTTTTGGCGGGTATTAGAATTTGATCAGAGAGAAAAGCCCAAAAACGAGCCACCCTACTATACACTCAGGTGTTTTTAAATTAAAAAAACTATAAAATCATTTCTTTGTTAAAGAATATTTATGGTCAAAAGAATTGGAGGTTATAAAAGCGTATAACAATCTTCTTGTCTATTTATAAAAAAAAAACAATATGTTTGTTTGGATTTTTAAGCAAATTAGTTGATAACTGAATACACACAAAAAATTATTGGCTAAAAATTTTCAATTAAATCTATTGATCAACAAAATTTAAATGAGTTAATCAATGTTTTGATTAAAAATTTTGTTATTTTCTTTAACAGTCGCATTACAAATTTTCAACATAGAGCTAAAACACCTCAATTCAACCGAGGAGTTGACCGCACCCCCTCCAAATTTAATGAAATTAAGTACTGGAGTTTACTTTAATAAAAAAGAGATTTTGCCAATTTTTCGGGCTTCTGGTCATTCCAGTATTCGAGATATTCGGTCTTGATAATTAACAAAATTGTATATATTTGACAAAAGTGTTTTGAGATAAATAAAGATAACTCGAAGAGTAATAACAATACAGGTCTCAGTCAGGTTGCGAATAATAGGTAATGAGACAGCCTTTACAATGACATTCCCCAAGATTTTTTTTGAAAAAGGTCAAAGTTCATTGGTTTTAACCTTAATTTTTGGAGAGCTATATCTCAAAAAACGATATTTTTAAAATTTTGGAAAAAATATATATTGTTAAGAATCACCTATACTACTTAAGTTTAAATTTTCAGGATGGAGTCTTCATTGGAACTTTTTATATTAATATAAACATTGTGATAGGAAAGAAAAAGCGGTGTAATTTCCCTTAGAAAAAAAAAATATTTTTTTTCTCTTTGAAATTCTGGTACCAAAATTCATTTTCTGAATGTTTTTGACGTGCTGAGTTCAAATATGACCTTTGAACTGGCCTATCGCTATTACTTTTCAAGATATATGCACCTAAATGTTCAAAAAAACACAGCAATAGCGTTTTAGCAATTTTCACACATTTATGTGCAGATATCTCGAAAACTAATAGCGATAGGCCAGTTCAAAGGTCATATTTGGACTCAGCACGTCAAAAACATTCGGAAAAACGAATTTTGGTACCAGAATTTCAAAGAGAAAAAAAAATATTTTTTTTTTCTAAGGGAAATAACACCGCTTTTTCTTTCCTGTCACAATGTTTCTATTAATATAAAAAGTTCCAATGAAGACTCCATCCTGAAAATTTAAACTTGAGTAGTATGGGTGATTCTTAACAACATATATTTTTTCCAAAATTTTAAAAATATCGGTTTTTGAGATATAGCTCTCCAAAAATTAAGGTTAAAACCAATGACCTTTGAACTTTTTCAAAAAAAATCTTGTGGAATACCATTTTAAAGGCTGTCTCATTACCTATTATTTGCAACCTGACTGAGACCTATATTGTTATAACTTTTCGAGTTATCTTTATTTATCTCAAAACACTTTTGTCAAATATATACGATTTTGCCAATTTTCAAGATCCCATATCTCGGGAAGGAAAACTACCAGAAATCCAAAATTTTGGCACTACGATTTTTTTGTAAGGGCCCAACTATATTTCAAGTTTCATCAAATTCGAAAGGGGTGAGGTCAAATATGCTACTTTTTTCGGTTGAATTGAGGTGTTTTAACTCCATACCAGATATTTTCGCTTTTATTTATTTGAATAGATTAATTCAAAAATATACAAAATAATCGGGTTTTACTTTTTTTATTGTTGGCAACATATTAAAAAGCAAAAAAGATGAATTTTTTCATCATTTTTGTCATAAGCTTACAATCCATTTGTTAAATCAATCATTATTTTGATTGACTATAAATAAAAAGATGATCAAATTTTGGATCAAAATCGAAAAAATGTTTGATAGAAAAAATTTTCAATCAATCACCTACAATTTGATGATTGGTATAACATTTTTTTTAATTGGAGAAATTTCAATTAAAAAATTTATTGAATCCGCGTTTTTGTTGATTGAAATTCGTTTAAAATTTTTTCTGTGTATAAATTACTGGATTGTTTTTTTTTTAATTTGTTATGTTCGAACTTGTAAAAAATCTACTTATAAATGTTTTTAGAAAACTTCCAGTTCGACTCTCATAGCAAATTTGTTATTAACTCAATCTGGCCGCTACTAAGCTTAAATTAAAGCTTATTAAATAACCTACAAAACACTATTTAAAAAAAATACTCGTTTGATATAGTTTTTAAAGGATATCGTTTCCGTGGTTAAAAAGTTATTAATGAATATATCCCACATAACCTAAAAATGGAAAATGGTTTAATTTGGCTGCTGGTTGAAATATTGAAATATGTAAATAAGTAATTGAGTACCGCAAAGTAATTTAAAAAAGTACAAACATCATTATCTAACAAAAAAATTTTTGCGGAACTTTTTTTTTACAAAATTTTTTTTTAAGGAAATTTTTTTATTTATTAAATTTTTTCGGCGTAAGTGTATTTAATTTGGTGTTTGTGTTTTTTTTTGCAATTTTTTTTTTTAAATCATTTTTTTTACATTGTGTAGGGTATGAATACATTCGGCAAGGCCGAAGTTATTTTTTTACTTGTTTTTTGCATATTATTGAATTTTGTGGTGTTGTTTGTTCATATATTAATTTTTTTTGCAGTATTTTTTTTTGTAACCATATTGACATAATGACAGCTTGTCAAGTGTATGTTAATTAAATAAGACATTTGTGAATTTCTTTTTTTTTTTTATTTCCCTTTTTTTAAACTTTAGCACACACTTAACGAAAAGTGAGTGTACAATTTTTGTTTTCTTCAAGAAAATATAACAATCAATCAATATTTCTTTAACGGTATTTGAATAATATAATTTTTGAGTGAGTATTGAAAAAAAAGGTTAAGAAATATTAAATCATATTTCAAATATTATCATTGTTTGCATATAACAATTGTTTTGTTTAAATTCTTCTAAAAGTTATTGTTTAATTTTTTTTTTTGCTACTTTACAATAAATCTCCCACTGTGTCATTATTATATTGTTTGTTTTGTTGTTGATTTCTTAAAGAAATGTCACTCGGTTGGCAATAGAGTTTTATATACCAAAAAAATTTATGACATTTGTTGAAAGATATCTTAGGCGTGAGCTAATACAATTGAATTTGTTGAACTGCTGGCTACCTGTATGTATAAGAAAATTTTGAAATTAAATTTTTTGAACCTTAAAATAAGTAATAAAACTGAATTTTGAACAATTAACGCCTTATGAAAATTTTCATTTTAAAATTAAGACAATTTAATGAATGAATCTATCACGAGTTGTATCATTAAGGAATGTGTAGATAAATTAAATCTTTAAAAAAACATAAAAAATCCATAAACTCTATATTTATGGTATGTCAAGTACGACAATCTCATAAAAAGTCTTATCTGGCCTGTCTTTTTTTACCCTTTTTCTGTAAAAAGAAATAAATTCCTTTAAGTGCTAAAGTACTAAAAATTTTGAAAAAAAAAATTATTTTCCAAAATTTATAAAAACAAAATTTTTTTTATAGTTTTTTATTCTGTTTAGTGTCACTTGTAGTTTTAAAATAATTTTTTTTTATTAGAAAATAATTAACACCTTTTAAAAAACAATTAACACTAGAGAGACACATAAAATACCAAAAAAAGTCTTTAAGATTTTTTTTTAAATTTCCCACCTTTTTTTTTGTTTTAAAAATAGTGCAACTTTTTTATTAACAAACTATTTCTACAGAAAAACTTCTGTTGCATTGTTTGAGTAAAATAAGTCTCTCTATTAAATTTTAGCAGCAGGGCATTTTAAAACCTTTTTGTAAATGTTAATTTGTTACGCCTTGATTGTTAGGAAATATTTTATTTTTTTTTGCAAATCTATTTGTAATTTTTGTAGTCAAGGATTTTCCTATGATAAATCAATTTATGTTAAAAGATTTGCTAAAGACATTAATTTCAAAAAAGGATGAAAAAAGTAACAAATCATGTTATATTATGGTTTGGTAATGGAAAAAATAGTAGTAAGAGGCGTTGATTTTGTGGTAAATTTAGTTTTGGAAAAAATAGAAAATTTGTTAGAAAAAAATAGTTAGCAGAACTAATTGGTTTAAGAGATTACACAAAATAGTTTTCAATAAATGTACAAAAAACATCCTAATCTTATAAAATTCAGAGAATTTTTTTTATAATTAAAAATGACAGTTTAAATCTTTTCAAAGATTTTGAAAAATTGGATTTGGTTATTTAATAAAAAAAAATAACTTGGCAAACAGAAATTATAGTGCTTGTCATACTAGCACGATGGCTTCTAGATTTAGCATTTTAACGTTTAGAATGCAAAATTTAAAAACAAAACATGTAATATTTTATATAAAGATGATGATTTTATATAAAGATGATTTTAAGATGATAATGTTTTTAGGCAGATGTCTAATTTTAAAAGTGATGCAGAATGAAATCTTAGTTTGATAATTTTCTTAAAACCAAATAGGTTTGTAACTTGGATAATAGCCACAGTACATTAGTAGTAGGTTCACAGAGTTGCATTTTATGTGTGTAAGTATTAGTGACAGCACACGGTGTAACTTTTGACGTTTCATACAAAACGTAAACAAACAATATAAATACCTACACAAAAGATCACACGTACAGGCACACATACACTAGGCAGCGATGATAATTCTGTACTAAAAACCATACCACCATATTGGAAAGTACGCAATTAGCACCATTGTTTGCATACTAGTCTGTACTGTGATAGTAACTCACCTGCTGGTGAACAAAAAAGTTGTTCACCAGGTGGTGAAAAACATAATTATTATAAAAATAATTATTTTTCATTAATTTTTTTTTATTAATTTTTTTTATCAATTTTTTCGATCAATTTCTTTTTATCAAAAAATTGTTCATCAAGTTTTTTCATAAATTTTTTTCAACAATTCAAAAAAAAATTAATTAAATTAAATAAGATTTTCTATTTCGATGAATTTTTCAAAAGGTTTTTAAAAGATCTCTAGAAGTTCGAAGAAATGTCAGCTTAAGGTTGAAAAAGTCTAATTGCTATTCAATAAAAAAAAATCGTTTTTGATTGAAATTTATTGAATGATATTTTTCAAAACTTTGTTGAATTGCAATAAACTCGAATTGTTTTTAATTTATTCACTTACAAAAAGTGAATAATCACAAAAGATAAAATGTAATAAGAAAGAAGACATCAAAAGGTTTTTAATACTCCCTTTGTTGTTGTTGTTGTTTTTATGCAATAGATCAGTGGTCGGCAGGAAGAGGGAACAGTTTTACATTTTTCTAAAACATAGCATCATCTACCCGCTTTTTTAAATGCTACCATGACACTAAATAAAATATTTGTATTTTTAATGCTCTCAGTTGCGAGTTTCGTTGACATTCGCGTTGTCTACGTGCAAATAGCCAATTTCATTATGCACCTGGGTGCAATGGGTGCCGACCACTGCAATAGATACATACAATATTCCATTGCAAGTGTTCAAGACAAAACCTTTTTGTAAAGCTTTACTCATATTAAGAGAGATTGTATACACTCAAGATAATAACTCTGTTAAATTACGAAAAATTCTGCTAATTTAACAGAGTATACCATACATTTCCAGCTACAACATTTCTTGGTAATTTAACTATAAAACTCTCTAAATGGTTTTGAAAAAAACTATTAATTTACAGAGTTTATAGTAAAATATTGATTAAATAAGTATCAGCGCCTTTTGACAAAAAGCTCTGTAATTTTACTTTAAAATGGTACTAAATGATTTGGACAAAAAAACTGTTAATTTACAGAGTCTTTAGTAAAATATTGGTTAAATAAACCGCCATTTAGCAAAGAAAAAGTCTCTAAATTTACATATATTTGTAAAATGATTTTGATGTAACTAAAATTTTACAGATAAAAACTTAGTAAATTTACAGAGTTTAGTTATATGAATGTTATTTTGTAAAATTTTTATAAGATTCTTGAAATTTTTTTTTTTTTTGTTTTTTATATAACTTTTTTTGGTACTTTTACAACTTTTTCTCAAAAAAAAAAGAACGTAGAAAAAATTTTATGTTTGGTTCAAAACACTCTGTTTTAAACCATGCAATTAAGATTACATACACTCAAAATAAATTCTCTGTCCAATCAGCAGAAAAATCTGCTGAAAATACACCCATTTTGAGCCATATGAGAAATCTGCTGATTTTAGCAGACACGGTTTGCTAAATATCTGTCATAAGAGGTGAATAAATATAACAAGAAAAAAAAAAAAAAAACATACGCTGCCAGCCAGCACCTTCCGATTTGAAAGTACACTTCTTAACCACTACGCTACGGAAGCTTATACTTTTATCTGGCGTTTTAGCTATTAAACATGTGTGTTGTTCGACAGCAGAGAAATCTGATTTTAGCAGAAATATCTGCTGATTTTAGCAGAAAAATCTGCTGATTTTAGCAGAACAATCTGCTGATTTCAGCAGAATAATCTGCTAATTTCAGCAGAACAATCTGCTGATTTCAGCAGAGCAATCTGTTGATTTCAGCAGAGCAATCTGCTGACAATCTGTTCTGCTTTTTTTTATATAAAAAAATTTCTTGAAAAAATAATGAAATTCAGCAAACAAAATCAGTATAAACATAGTAAAATGTCTGTTATTTTCTTAAACTGAATGACAGAGATTTTAGTAAATATATCCTTCTCAGCAGAACAATCTGCTAAAACAGCGGTTACCAACCTATGGTACGCGTACCACTAGGGGGTACGCGAAACTACCCACGGGGGTACGCGGAATTTTAGTTATTTTTTCGCATTTTTTTGTTTAGTAATAACACTAAATAATATCAACGTGCTACACCAAAAAAAATGCGAAAGTTCTCATATAAGAATTCGAGCTGGTTGAAGTCCATATTCTCATATTTTTTCTCGACCACTTTCAGTACTTTTTATACCCACCGACCACAGCATTGGGGTATTCTCACTTTGATATTCCGTGTGTAACGCGTCGAAATCTCGGTCTAAGGACCCAGAAAGGATATATAATTAATCTGTGATGTCTAGACTCCTGACGCTCGTCAAGAATATATCTCAAGGTCATAGGTAGTTTAAGTTCGTAAAAGGGCAAAATCGGACCAGGGGGAAAAAATGTCTTCTCGAAGAACTTATCCAACCTCTGAAAAACTCCATTTTTTACATGTAATCCTGCAGGATTTCTTTTTTTATTTTTGGTAAGCAAATAAAACAATTTGATCTCGAAAAAAGTTCAAGGTTATGCTGGGGATACAAAACAATTCGTTTTGTTTCGCCCCCTTTTGTGGGCGTGGATATTAAAAACTTATTTAAATAATGATGAAATTGTATTACTTAAGTGCAAATAATAATTCAGTTTCGCGGATTTTAATTTTATAGCAATATTTTTTTAATGTCTCACGATGAACTTTGAGAAAAATAAGAGTGAAATTTTTTTGAGAAAAAAATGTGTTTTTTTAACTTAAAGGAACAAAAACTCGGTGTGCGTTTTTAAGCTGATAACGGAAAAAATATTAAAAAGTTCGAGGTTTTTGGAAAAAAAATTTTTCGTATTCTTAAGTTGCTGGACCGCCTGATTCCGAAACTGCAATCCAAATTTTTCTAGCATGTTCCATTTTCGAGATATTCTCATTTGAAAATTTTAGAATGATTTATAAAGAACAGTTGATTTTGGGTTTTTCAAACGCCAATGTTTCAAAAACAGTACGCGTTTGAAAAATTTGGATGCCAGATTTGGAATCACGAGGTCTCATTTTTACTAAATGTAGTCCTATTTTGTGTGAGCAACTTAAGAATACGTTACAGGGGAAACCCAAAAGGTATCAAATTACCGTTTTTCAATATTCAAATGCGAATATCTTAAAAATCTTACGTGATAGAAAAATTTGGAAGGCAGATTTGGAATAAGGAGTTCAAAAATTTTTTACTTGATGTATTTTTATTTATGGGAGTGCGATTTTCTATGAATTCGTTCAACAGGGTCATTATAAACTTTTTTTAAGTTTTCATTAATTTTGAGTTTTTGTGTTTTTTTATATAAAAGTAAAACTACTACAATTAATTAAACTTTACAATAAAATTTGTTTTAAATTTCTAACCATATTTATATGCGAAGTGTTTAATAAAAAAAAAAAAACTCGTTAGGGGGTAGTCGTTTTACAGATTTTTTGACAGAGTTTTTCTTTTGAGTGTAGTAATAAGTAAAAATACAGATAAAACTTAGTTTTTTGGGTAGAAAAAAATACAAAGTATTTTTTCAAATCTGTATTTTAACAGAAAACTCTGCTAATTATTTGTAAAATAATTATTACAAAGTTAAAAGAATTATAACAGATGAAACTTTTTTTTTGTCACACAAAATACAAAAAAATTTCTTTAAATCTGTATTTTGACAGAAAACTCTCTCAAATATCTGTTGAATTGAGATTACAGTAATTTTACTTAATTTAATTTTAATGATCTATATGATAAAGTAAATACTCTACACTCATTTTGAATGGTAATAGAATAATGAGCTAACGATATATTGAAATTCGAAAAGAACAAATGAAATTTGAAAAAGATATTCTGAAAAAAATATGGAATTTAAGATGATCTTTTTTGAGTTTCAAATATTTTTTTGAATTTTCATAGAGGCTCTCGAGTACTTATTAAACTTTTTTAGAATTCCAAACGATTTTAAATTGCGAGTTTTATTTGATCTATTAGAAATTTTTAATTTATCTTTCATTTATTTATTTCAATAAGTTGAGTTTTCATTGATCTTTTCGGAATCTGATTGATAATTTTTGAATTCCAAAAGATCTTGTGGACATTTTCAATGAACTTTTACGAATTTCAGTTGATATTAATTAATTTTTAATTTCAATTGATCTTATGCGAATTTTGAAATGAGGTTTTTCAACGACCTCTTTAAATGGAATTACGAATTTTAACTGGAATTTTCAAGATGATATCGAGGCATATGTATTTCTAAGATACGTTGTTTGAAATAAAATTTTTCTGGAACCAAATTGAATGAGTTATTTAAAATTTCAAAATATATTTTGAATATTTTCAACTTAAGTTTGTACAAAAATTTTATTTTTTTTCTGTGCACCAATAACAAAAAAATTAAGAAAAATGTGAACATATGCATAAAAGATTAATTTAAATCCCTGAGAAAACTAAATCACTTTGTTAGCAGCAACTACCAAAAAAAAATTTAAATATAATCTAAATCATATACATACATACGTACTTACTTAAACAAAAAGAAAGAAAAGGGTCACTTGTTTAAAACATAAAAAAAATAAATAAAACACAAACCAACAATTGTTTTTACAAAAATGTGGAACAATTGGGTTTTGGGCAAAGGACTGGTGTTTAACAACAAAAAACATCCTACTCAACTCAAGGGTGCTCCGTATTAAGGATTTAATACAGCACAAAAAGGATCACTTACTTACTTGTTGTATGTAGTATACAACACACACAATTGTCGAAAGAGACGAGAAAAATATCAATTTCAATTGCACAATTCAACAAATATTAAACAAAAAAAACATAAAGATTTAAATAAAACTGACCACGCCTCTTGAAAAAATATTTTGAAAAAAAAAAAAATGTTTAATAAAAACCTAAAGAATTTAGAACGGAAATCCGTTTAAAGATTTAAAAAAAAAGTAAATCAAAAAATTAAATACTACGACTACTGTTGCTGTGCTGCTGCTGATGCCATGAAATTAAATATATCATATTTCAGATTAAAAAGGAAGAGGTGTTTTAATTATAAATTGTTTTGAGTGTAATAGATTCAAAACAATTTATTTTTTTATGTTTTACAAATTTTTTATATAAAAATTTCTTTTTTTGTTAAATGTTTTTTTTTTTTCTTCTTATCATGATCTTGTTTAAATTAGTTTCTTTTTTATTTTGTAAATTTTTATTTATTTAACAACACAACCGCGCCCTTTAAAATATATATTTCTTCGTTTTTTTTTTTTTGTTTTTAGCAATATAACGCCTTTTTTAACAAATTTTATTTTAACAAAAAAAAAAAAAAAAGATAACATGAGTCACTTTGTGTTAAACAAGTAATAATTTTTATGTCATTCATTAAATTTTTTGTTTTTATTTTTGGGTAATTTTAATGGTAACGTGCAGGTATTTCTTATAGGGTTTGTACCTGTTAACTTTATTTACTTACAAAAAAAAATTAAAAAAAAATTGTTAAATTTCATATAACATTTCTTCAGTTCTGGGTGTTCTGAACTGATAAATATATTTTTGTGGTTATTATTCAACCTTTAAATAAATATTTATTTGGGTTTGATTTCTTAAGAATTTTACTGCTTTCAGTTCGGTTCTTTTTTTTTTGAGTAGACTAATAAAGTTGCACTACATATATAGGAAAAAAATCTAATATTTGTTTGTGAAATGTGTGTTTTTTTTTTTGGTAAACCCTGTTTACAAGTAAATTAGTAAACAATTAACTGGAATTTGTTACAATTATATTGAGAGCCCTACATTTATATCTAATATCTCAAATTCATTGAAGAAAAATTTCCTAGAATTAAGTCATGTAATGTTTTAAAATTAAAACCAAATAAAACAAAAATAATCTATACGAAATTAATTTCCTGTGATTTTAAAATCTAATAGTGTTAATTGACATTAAACTCGTCAAAGTAGCAAATGACATTTCATCTGTCAACACTTGATAAATAAATTTAAAGTTCAATGATTTCTTAATTTATATCTAAAATTTTATTATAAAAAGAAGTAGGAAATTATAACAGAAAAGTATTTTTTTTGTGTAAAACCAGGGTTGCCAGTCTACTTGGGTAAAAATTATTAAACAAAATTAAGTTTTGATTAAATAAACAGTCTCAAAAATGCATAACAAAAAGTACAACGAAAAATAAAATTGATTAAAATTTTTGTTGAAAAAAAAAAAAATATTCAATAAACTTTTAAATTGTTTCAAATGCAAAGTTAATTGCAGACATGTGCAAGAATGCATTTTAAAGTCGTTTATAGACATTCTAAAAAATTTAGAATGAAAAACACTATTCTACTCTTGCAACGAAAAAAATCAAAAAATTCTGTACTCTGAAGCGAATAAATAAAATAATTTTTCAATAAAAAATAATTTTTTTGGACAAAAATTTTTTTTGCGAAATTTTTTTTTTTTATTTTTTTTTTTGACAAATTTTTTTTTGATCTCATGTTTTTACTCACTCACCGAATGAAAATTTTCATTTTCAAAAACTTCGTTCGTTCACTCACGGCATAACGAAAATTTAAAATATTAAAATTTAATATTCTAATATCTCAAAAACTAAGCAAGATAGAGCAAACCGGAGCAAAAATTCGGATCAAAATCGATAGCGTTCATTAAGAATTTTTTTTTATTTTATCAAGTTTGTTTAATTTTAATTAATAATAAAAATTAGTTATTTATTCGACCTTTAATTGTGCAATGAAATAATGTTTATTTCAGTTCGAAGCCAATTTCCCCATTATGAAATAACATAACAAGTACTTACCCAGCAAAAAATAATCGAGATTGTGAAAGCAGTTCATAATTTTCTGGCATACACAAGCGCTTCGTCTTCAGCACGTAGATATTTCTGCCTTACAGTAGTGCATACTAGATGCACTACTGTAAAGGTAGAAACAGAACAAGCACGGCACGGGGGACGGTTGCCGTTGCCGGAGAATATAGTCCCAAAACAATGACGGGGGACGGCGACGGCAAAAAATGTCATTTGTTTGTTCAGTGGTGCCAACTTTTAAAAAAATTAGAGTAATTGTACGGAAAAAAATCGCTTATCACATAGTCAATGTGATTAAGTTGGCACTACTGTACGTTTGTTACACCATTGTGAATGAAAAAATTAAAAATTGTTGTGAAAATGCGGCAACCCTGGAGTGTGAGAGGTAGGGAGATTGAGAGAATCCGGAGAACAAATAAAATAAGTTTTAATTTTTTGCCGTGCCGGTCACGGTTTTTAACTGTCAAATCGTATGGAAAAAGTCGTGCCGGGCTTGTTCTGTTCCTACCTTAAGGCAGAGATAGAAATATAAATTTTTCGATAAATTACGAATGTAAACAGACATTTTTAAATACATTCGCTTACAGTAGTGCACAGGGTTGTCAGATATGGCGATTTCTCGCCAAACGTGGCGATTTTCTAACTTGTTTGGCGTCTTAATTTTTGATTTGGCGATATGGCGATTTTTTGGCGATTTATGAAATGGTGGGCGATTTGGTTGGCTATTTTTGAACAAAATCCGATTTTTTTTTTCTATAAAAGTGAGTGTAGATTTATAAATCTGGCAACCTTTTTAGCGGTAAACAGAAAATATTTTCTTAAGGTGCGTTCACACGAGAAATAAATCTCGATAGAAAAATCGAAAATTTGTCAACTCTAGCATTTTTAAATATCATCTCTAAAAAAAAAAATTTTTGTTTACGTTATAATTTTTTTATTAAACAAAATACAGACTTCAAATCAAAAATAATATCAATATCTTCAAAAATCTGTAACAGTATCAAAAAAAAGGTAAGACATAATACGTTTTAGAGGAATTTGATTTGACACAATTATTGAAAAAGTCAAATTCACAGGTACACAGAGTCGGTTTTTGGTCTTTGTCTAGCAGTTTTCTCTCCCGTGTAAACGCGCCTTTATTTAATTTTGTAAAAAAAAAATTTTTTTGAAGGTCCAAATAAAAAAAGTATAAAAACTAAGAAAATAATGGTTTTGGCGACTTTTGGCGATTTTTGACATTGCATTTGGCGACAGAGCTCAAAATAATCTGACAACCCTGGTAGTGCATCTAGTAAGGCAGAGAGAAAAAACTATGAATTATACGACGACTTACGAGCATCAAACAGAAAAACGAAAATTTGGATGACGCACATTGGGTTCAAATGGTACCAAAGTGGCGATTAATTGAAATTTATAAATTAAGTTTTTGTTATAAAATTTGGTATGGGGTAAAAGTAGATAAAATTCTGCAACACTAGTTATCAAAATCAATCAACTAAGTTGTTTACTTTTTTTTTGGTGAGCTGTCAAAGTTAGCAAATTATTGCAGTCTTTGAAAAAAGTAAAAAAAATGAAATTATTTACAATTGAAGCGATTATTAGTAGTATTAAGTCTTTTAAAAGAAAATCTTTTATAATGGAACCTTAAACACCGGGTATTTAACTAAATTTTAAAATTTTTGTTGTTTATAAAAATTGTGTTTTAACATTTTTAATAATTTTTTTAAAAAGGGTCCGAAATTGGGTTATTTTCCACATTTAATGGGCCACACATATTAAGTTAGTAATAGTTGGAATTAGTTTTGTGGATTTTAAAAAAGTATAGGATATCAGCTTTTATTTAAAAGAAAAAAAAGTACAGACAATGCCCGGCCCTTTTTTTTATTCCCATTTTTGTGTAAAAAGTCTGGGTATCATTTATTAAACAAGACCATTATATATGTGTTTATACCCTTCAATTACAGTATGGGCTTACACTCACTTTGTCATTCCGTATGTAACGCATCGAAATATGGGTCTAGAACCCCTTATAGTGTATATTATTGATCACTGATCGATTCTAAGACATTCTGTGACTAACCGTGTGTCCGTCCGTCCGTCTGTTGTTGAGCACACAATAAAGTACATAAAACAAGAGCTAGAATCCTGAAGTTTGTCACAAATATGTATAATGATCATAGGCTGGTTAAGTTCTTGAACGAGCAAAATCGGACCAGAGGGGAAAAAGTTCCCCCTTGAAGAACTAAAACTACCCCAGGAAAATATTTTTTTTACAAGTTTTATTTGTATATTTGTTCAATAAATGAAACATTTTAATGCCATATGAAGTTCATCGACCTGAATTTGAACCAAGGGGGATCAGGAATGCCAATTTTTTCGGTCCGCCCCTTTTTGGGGGCGTGTATAGAAAAAATAATCCAAATAATGGTAAATTTTTATTAATAAGGTTCAAAAACTGACATCTATTTTTTTGGCAACGTTTATCGCGAGGGGAAGGTGTCCCCCATAGTCTCCCGGTAAACCCTACCCCCCTAAGACAATAAAACGTCCCCTCCAGTTGTTTCTTGTAGCTTTATTAGTGTTTCGTGTTTTTTTCCAAAAACATAAAAAACGACTAAAAGATTAAAAAAAAAAATGTTGTTAATTTTTTTTTTTCTAAAATGCTGTGTTTTTATGTATTTATGATAATTCGTTAATAAAAAACTATAATATTCCCTTAAATTACTTTTTTCAGATAAATTTGTACATTTATGAGATTTTGTGAAAAACAAAAATTGGATTTCAAATAAAATTTAAAATAATATAAATTCATATTATGCGTTCTTTCTTTGATTACTTTGATAGCACATTATGTACACTTTAATTTCCATTTTTTTTTTATTAATTTATCGCTTTTCATTCCAAAGTTACAGCAAAAATTGTGAACTATAACCCTTTTTTCCGAAAAACAAAAAACGCCTAACAGGTTAAAAAAAAATTTTTTTCCAATTTTTTTTTTTCCAAAATGTGTATTTTTACGTGTTTATATTAGTTCATTAATAAAAAAATATAATATTCTAAAACTACTGCTTATCTGAATTAATCGCCATTTTGGGTACCATCGAACCCACTGTGTGACGCAATAAAAAAATACAATTTTAATTCAGTTGATATTTTGTGTTTTTGTGAACGGACGTGTACGCATG
This sequence comes from Pegoplata infirma, assembly GCA_963921195.1. NCBI lineage: Eukaryota > Metazoa > Arthropoda > Insecta > Diptera > Anthomyiidae > Pegoplata > Pegoplata infirma. Next base: position 10,295,537 of record OY992537.1, on the reverse strand, counting down.
TGCAAAGGTGAAAACAAAAGTTTCGACTACACACTATTCAGACATTAAAACTGTAGTGTTATTTGTGTGCCTACGAGGAGCACTTCCTTCATACAAACTTTTCAGGCATGAAGACTTTAGTGATGGTAACACATTATTTTTGTGCTTTATTGGAGCAATGATTTCTGAGCATCCAATATGCTTGCAAAAATGCACCTAGTAAGCTTCTAAGAAGGTATGATTTCATTACATTTTTATTGCGCTGAAATAAGCGCTCGGATGAAATGCTCTAAAGTGGGACATTGCGACCAAATATCATGACATACGTAAGCAGGTTTGTAAGGGAATGTCAACTTAACATTCCCTTACAAACCTGCTTACGGCGAAGCAGTAGTTTTTGGTGGGTATGTTAACCCTACTTTCTTTATTAGGATATTCTTCCATTAAATACTCGATAGAGTTTCTTGTTTTCACAGAATTTGGCAATTTTCAGGAATGAATTGACGATCGTTTCGGGGGATTTCAGATCAACATGCTTTCAATTGTATTTGGTTTGGTATACTGGTCCAATTACGAAATCATTGTTCTTCTTTATTTCTTTCTCATTAGGTTGAAATAAATACGAATATGAATATTTGATGTTTGTACACTAACAGTATTACCTAATTTTCTAAAGAATTCTGATGATAGGGGAACTGGAAATCCCCCGAAACGATCGCCAATTCAAGAAACTCTATCGAGTATTTAATGGGAGAATATCCTAATGAAGAAAGTAAAGTTAACATAAGTACTTGTTATGTTAATTCATAATGGGGAAATTGGCCTCGAACTGAAATAAACATTATTTCATTTTTTTATTTTTCTACATGTGTGTGCCCTATTGGGTCCTAACTTGGAATCAAAAAATTCGAATTCCCGGAAATGCTCATATCTTGGTAACTACCGCCCACACGACAAAAAATTGCGCAAATTTGTAGCGCTTGGATTCACCACCGAACACCCGAAAGCAATTCGAGCAATTGGTTTTGAGTTATTTCAGTTTTTAGGACCGAATAGGTTAAACACATTTAAAACTAAAATAACCCAAAAACAATTACTCGGATTGCCATCGGGTATTCGGTAGTTTTATTCTACGATCCAAGAGCTACGAAATGGTTTCACAACTTTTTGTCGTGTCGGCGGTTATTGTTTGCAACAAATTGGAAAGCAAAAATAAAAGCCTACAATTCATGTGTTTAATCAATCATTATTTTGATTGGCTATAAATAAAAAAATTAATAAATTTTTGGTCAAAATCGAAAAAATGTTTGATTGAAAAAGTTTTCATTGGTATAACAATTTTCTTAATTGGAGGAATTTCAATCAAAAAATGGATTGAATCCGCGTTTTTGTTGATTGAAATTCGTTTAAAAATGTTTCTGTGTCTATCACTAGAGAAAAGGGTATAAAAAAATGCCTACGAATTTTGTACTCTTGCCCAAAACATTAAATCACGATAATGTTTTGCGGAAAATTTGGGTGTACTTGCCAAAGCAAAGTTTTTTTAGAAAAAATAATGTTATATTACTTTGGTATTCCATGCAAAACGAATTGAAATTTCAGCCGAGGGCCCCATTAAACAACCAAAAGAGCTGTACATTTCATAAGTGAGAGCAAAAGTGTTTTTACATATTGGAGAGTATAAAAGATTCGGCAATATACCACTCTCACTTGTTTTACATTTGATAAACAAATGGAAAATTTTTATGCCAAAAGCTTAGACTTGGTGAAAAATGATTTTTTTTTCACGAAAAACAAAATTATTTTTAAAAGAAATTTAATGAACCCAAAATTTTTGGTGAAAAAAAATGTTGATGAAAAATAGTTTTTGATGAAAAAAAAAAAAAAATTGGTGAGAAAAAAACTGATAATAAAAAATTTGATAAAAAAATTTTGTGAAAAAATAGATGAAAAAAAAAAATTTATGAAAAAAAATTTAGATGAAAAAAAAAATTGATGAAAAAAAAATGAATAAAAAAAAAAATTGATGAAAAAAAAAAAATTATGAAAAAAAAAAAATTTTGATAAAAAAAAGTTTGATGAAAAAAAAAATTTATGAAAAAAAAAAAAGTTTGATGAAAAAAAAAATTGATAAAAAAAATTTGATGGAAAAAAAATTGATGACAAAAAAAAAATAGATGAAAAAAAATTTTTTTTTTGTTGAAAAATAATTATGTTACTTTTTATTCACCAGGTGGTGAAAAACGGTTTTATTCACCACGAGGTAAATTATTATCCAAGTTACAAACCCAAATTATTAAAATTTTTGGTTTTTATAAAATATTTTTTTTATTAAAAACATTTTAAGTGCTCAGTGAATATTAAAAATACTCTGGAACAAGGTGTAATTTCTAGAATCCCTACGATGTTTGTCATTCTAGAAACGAATGTTTTTTACATTCTTAACAAAAAAAGTTTTCATTTCGTTATTACTCTTCATTCTAACATTCTAATTCGCAAACACTGTACTCTAAAAGTGGTGTATTCTGAAGCGAATGATTCGGTGTAAGCGAAGAAACGAATATATCCGAGCACATGTCTGGTTAATTGATATTTGGAACTAAAACACAGTCCAACAAAAAAAAAAAAAAATCGTTGAACACGAACTGAATAATATGCGTTTGAAACTAGAGATTAAATGTAGTAAAACTGCATTTACAGTTTTCCATTTCGTGATCCAGTATCCTTTTTATAGGACTTCTTAGGATGCCACTAGTGAAGTCAAATGAAAGAGGAGCATCTCCACTAATTTTCCCATTTTGATGTATTAGGAAAAAAATGAGGTAAGTAATGTCATTTCTAAACTTTATCCTTCAATATAATTTGACATTTTTAACAAAATATTTTGATAAAGTTTTGAAAGGACGCAGGCGCGGATCCAGCTCTTGGATTTGGGGGGGGAAAATTTTTTTTTTTTTTCAGGGAATTGCAGGTCGAATTTGAATCATTGGTTAAGGTTTTTTTAGTGTTCAACTCTTTTTTATTATGTTTTTTCTATAGAAACATTTTCAAATTTTAAAAATTTATTCCTATAATAAAAAAACTTAAATGTTTGATATTTTGAAAAATGTCTCTTCAAGAAATTTAAAGCATTTTTCTGATAGCAAAAGACCCAGATTCTGACATTATTTTTAATAGAAAATAAGTCAGGTTTGAGATATGTTTATTCACACAAATTTTTCTGATTTGGAAATTTTTCAGAGTCATTTTCTTAAAGAGAAAGTTTATAATTTTGAGACGGTATCCAAATAGGAAAATTTTGAGGCTCTGAGGCATTTTGATACAGAAAAGGCTTTAAAATTTATACAAAAATATTTGGAGCAGGTTTATTCCAGCTCGAGGTCATTATTTTCATTACTTTTTAAAACTGTGATATTCTCACAGAATAATTTTTAAAAAATTATTCTATGGGAATATCATAGTCTAAAGAAGTAAAGGAAATTATGACCTCGAGCTTGAATAAACCTACTAAAAATATAATATTTTAAAGGTCAAATGTAACGTCAAAGGTCAAATTTTTAAATAAAATTAATAAGAATTAATACAAAAAATTTTAAATTCTGATATACCTTTATATAGAAAATTCTCAGATACCTTTGGAATTCTCACACCAAAAAATTTCTGTATTAAGATACAATTTGCGTAAAGAAAAATTCTCAGATTAAGTGATTTTCACATTGAAAACTTAAAACGTCCTTAATATTTTTTTTTATTCTATTTTTCTACAAAAAAGGTTTAAGATAAAAAGTCTCAGAGTCTGAGTCTCCCAAATTTTTTCTACAAAAAAAATCTTGGATTCTCAGACATTTTTCAAATTAAAAACAAATTTGGAATCTAATGTCTTTTTTATATTCTGGAATCTAATATCTTTTTTATATTCTTTTCTCTAAAATTCTCAGAATCTAAGGCATATTTTAGAGAAAAATGCTTAGATTCTGAGTTATTTTTTCTATCGAAAAAGTCATAGATTTTAGAATATTTTTTAATATTAAAACTCAAAAATTCAGAGATATTTCTTCTTTAGAAAAAATCTGAAATTTTTATTCTTGTATTCTAGGAATTTTTTCTATAGAAAAGGTCTCAGCTTTTCCTAACTAAAAAGTCTTAGATTCTGAGACATCTTTCTAATAAAAATAATCTCAGATTCTGATACATTTTTCGAAAGGAAAATACTTAGATTCCGAGAAATTTTTCCTATAAAAGTCCCAGATGCTGTATAATTTTTCCTTTAGAAAAAGTCAAAGTTCTATTGCATTTTTTGTATAAAAAATTCTCAAATTTTCCCTGAATAAAATTCTTATTTTTCCTACAGAAAAATTTTATTTTTTTTTTTTTCTGTAAAAAAATTTAAGATATAAAAACATTTTTTCTAAAGAAAACTTATGATTCTTGAAAATTCTAGAAAAAATTCTCACTCATTGCATTTCCTCTATTCTTTTTACCCAGAAGAATTGTCAAATTTTCCATATAGAAAATTCTCAGATTTTTCCTATAAAAAACTATCAGATTTTTCCTATAGAAAACTGTTAAATTTTTTATATAAAAATTGTCAAATTTTTAAGATTTTTACTATAAAAAAAATTCTAAGAAAAATTATCAATTTTTTTCTATAGAAAAATTCCCCAATTTTTTATTTAGAAAAATTAAAAAAAATTTCGTCTAGAAAAATTCCGAAATATTTCGTCTTTAAAATTTTTTGTATTTTTTATAAAGAAAAGTTTAATCACGTAGACAAAGTTTAACAGTCAGAAACATTTTAGGATTCTTAGACATTTTTCATAGAAGAATTTCCATAGAAAAATATTGTCCTATAGAAAAATTTCTAGATTTTTCCAATAGAAAACATTTAGGGATTTTTTCAGATCGTTGGACATTTTTCATAGAAAATTTTTTTTTTTCAGATTATTTCCTTTTCACATCCTTTTTCTCTCTTCTCTTCTTTTCTTTCTTTTATTTTCTTTCCTTTCTTTTTCTTTCTTTTTTCCTTTTTCGTTTTTTTTTTCTTTTGAATTCGGTTTGGGGGGGGAAATTTCCTTTTTTCCCCCCCCGTGGATCCGCGCCTGAAAGGACGTTATAAGCATATTATTCCTGATATGGCAAAATTAAAAAATTAAACAAGATAGCGGAGATCGTCCTCTTTCATTTGAAAAAAAAAGACATTATTAGATAAGTACAAATATTTTAAAAGTATTTTACAAAATGTAATCCTTAAAAATTTTGGAGTCCTTTTAAAATGAAAGAGGATCACAAAATGAAGAACTGTAAATGCAGTTTTACTTCATTTAATCTCTAGTTTTAAACGTATATTATCCAGTTGGTGTTCAACGATTTTTTTATTTTTGTCAGACGGTGTTTAAGATCCAAATGAGCTATTCAGAAGCTAATGTGATTAACTCCAACAAAACTAGTACATATTGAGAAAATGAGTGATAAAGTTTTTAGCTTTTCCATAATTCCCAGTCAAATGTTACTTCATTTAATCTCTACATTCCGACGTATATCAAACGGTTCATGTTTAATATTAGCTGTCGGATGGTGTTACCGATAAACAAAACAAATCGACTCAAAATCCCAGAGTTAGCTAAATTAATTTTATAATTTAAGAACTTTTTCGATATTTTTTAATAAAATATTATTTAAAACCCCTTATTTCCCTACTTCCCGTATTTCTTTTTTTTTCATTTTCACGAGGAGTTTAATGTGTTGAATTTTTTTTTTTTCATAAACCACATTTTTAGGTAAATTACCAAACCACTCAAGGATATCTTTTTTTTGTTGTTGTTAAATATTTTGAAATTATTTTTTTTTAACTAAAACTAAAATGAAATATGATTGAGGTTTTTTGTTTTTCTGGAAAAAAAAAAAACACGTACTTCATCATAACCTCATTAAAAAAAGTTACATGATCTCAAAAGATGTCTTACTTTAACAAAATCAACAACAACAGAAAAAAAGGGGAATATTTATGATAAAAATATTTTATTTTTATAAAATAAAAATGTATGTTACATATGCAATAATGTATCTTCTGTTGCTTGTTGTTATTTTTTTTAAATTTCATCAAGATGTTTTTAAAATATCATATTACAAAACAAGCTAATGTACTTGACCAAGAAAAATAATAAAAAAATATATATTGGAAAACATATAAAAAACAATAACAAATAAGAGACACAGGACAACCCACAAAATATGTTTTTTAAAAAAAAGAAATAAAAAAAAACACACAAAAACAATTTCAAGCGCCACTTTAGGTTAAGCATCATATTACCAAGTGTGGGAATTTTTTGAAAAAAAAAAAATTCATTAAAGAAATTAAAAAAAATAATTTTAGCTCACCTCTATCTACAATTTTTCCAAATAAATTTTTTCCTCTTAGAAAATTACGCGTTGAACAATTCCAACGACGATTTCTAAATTGATGTTGACATTCGCTGATCGCCAAATTGGCACCTTTCACCAATGCTCCCAATACTCCTGGATTATCACGTACCAGACGTCGTTGCTTTCTTCTTAATGTTGTGTGTATGGCGGGATCAACATACATTATACCCGCACTAACGGGTGATATATTATTTGGTTCACCTACTTTAGCTATGCCCCTGTAAGAAATAACAAATAAAGAGAAAATTATTTTTTTTTTTTGATATATTAATTAATGTTTAAGATTTTTATGCTTGAGTGGAATTATGAAGAAAGAGTATTTAATTATATTGTGGTTAAATGAAAATATAAAGAAATTATGTTTTTTTTTTTTTAAATAAAGGGTAGAGAAAGTTTATTAGAAAGATTATTAAATTTAAGAAATTTTAAAAAATACAGGGCAATGTATTAAAAAATATTTTTCAATGAAAAAGAGTTTATTACACCGTCCGACATAAATGAAAAAAGTCGTTGAACATGAACTGGTTCGAAACTAGAGGCCAAATGTAGTAAAACTGCATTTACAGTTTTTCATTTTGTGATCCTGTTTCCTTTTAAAAGGACTTTAAAGTTTTAGAGGATTAAATTTTATAAAATATTTTTTTAATATTTGTACTTGTCCTAGGATGCAACTAGTGATAGCAAATGATAGAGGAGGATCTCCCCTAATTTTTCTATTTTATTATTTTAACATATCAGGAAAAAGGAGGTAAGTTACGTCCTTTCCAAACTTTATCTTTCAATATCATTCAAAATTTTTAACAAAATATTTTGATAAAGTTTTCTAATGATTTTATTCACATCCTCTTATCCTGGTATAGCAAAATAAAAAATGGAAAAATTAGGAGAGATCCTCCACTTTCATTTGCCATCACCAGTGGCATCCTAGGACAAGTACAAATATTTCAGAAATATTTTACAAAATGTATCCTTTAAAACTTTGAAGTCCTTTTAAAAGGAAACAGGATCACGAAATGAAAAACTGTTAATGCAGTTTTACTCCATTTGATATCTACTTGCAGACGTATATCATCCGGTTCATGTTTAATATTGACCGTCGGATAGTTTGAATTAACATTATAAGTACTGCTTTCAAATTAGGTTTGGTGTAATGCTGGTGAAACTTGGAAATCATATCTGCTTTCTCACTAACAATTAGTTGAGATAATTCAGAATATGAATCTTTGATGTTTGCATGCTAACAGTATTACCTAATTTTCTAAAGAATTCTGATGATGGGGGAATTGGAACCACCCCGAAACGATCGTCAATTCATTCCTGAAAATTTCCGAATTTTTTGAAAGCAAGAAACTCTATGAGTATTTAATGGGAGAATATCCTAATAAAGAAAGTAGAGTTAACATAAGTACCTGTTATGTTAATTTATAATGGGGAGCAAGAAAAGGCCTCGAATCAGAATAAACTTTTTTTCATTTAAAAGAAATTTGATAAAAAAATATTTTTCTTAAAATTAGAAAATAAATCATTTGAATTTAAGCATAAAACAAATTCAAAACAAGTAAGAAAGTTATAGTCGGTCAAGACCGACTATATGATACCCTACACCAGTGTTTTCCGGAAAATGGGTCCCATGGCCAAACATGGACCGATTGGATCTGTCTTTTGTTAGATCTTTATTTAGTGTAGAAAACACACACAGATCAAATTTTAGTGGAATTGGTTTACCGATTTAACTGAATATCGGTCGAAATTTTTATATGGGGGACTAAGTCCAAAAATGGTATAATTATATTCCGATTTGATTAGGTTACTAAAGTACACGTTTAACACCTAAAAATACAATTTTTATCAAATATTTCCATTTTCATGAATTTTGAGGGAATTATGTTAATATCGGGAGGGTGGTTTGTATGGAGACTACCAGAAGGACTGACCTGATTCCTTTGAAATTTGGAATGATGATTCGTGCATACAAAATTTAATTACCTGCTAAATTTCAAAGCGATAGAGTAATTTAAGCCGAATCCAAAGGGGGCGTTTGTATGGGGGCTAGGTCTAAATATGGACCGATTTTCTCCAATTTCAATAGACTTCGTCCTTGGTGCCAAAAGATGTTTAAGTTTCAAATTTCAGGTTAATTGATTGAAAATTGCGACCTGTATCGTGCTTAAACCGATAGCACTGCGGAACACTAAAAAATAAACAAGAATTACGACCATCATTTCTATATATTTCGGACATTCTGATTCGAATGGCGTACTCCGTTTTTCGATGTATGGTACAGTTTTCTTGCAAAATGTCGTTAAAGATTTGCTGATTTCGAGCCAGTTTTTTAACAAAAAAATTTGCAAAGTAAATGGTTTATAAATTTTATGACATGGAAAACAAAGATATGACTTGTAGCAACATTTCTTATGCAAATTTGGTTTAAAGCTTTTCAATTTAAGCCCTTAAATTCGCGAATTTCTTCATTTTTTAAGGTTTTCGCGAAATTAACAGCCAAATTGGTCTTTCATAAAAAACTTGCTTTTAATGAATCAAAAATGCATCCCTAACAATACGAATAGTGGACAAAAAACCGCTATGTTATATGGATCATCATGATGAAAATCGCGAAAAACCGTTTTTTTGTATATGCCAGCATCACTTTACGAGATGATTTAAGGTTCCATCTTTTAGTATATAATGTGGAAACCTTAAACAACTAACTGACCAAAAATTCGGCCAAAAAAGTTTTCATTTGCAAAAGTTATCTTAACAAAAACTATTATTTCAGTGTTTGCGATACAATAATTATAGTTTTTGTTAAGATAACTAATTTTGGGTCAGTTCATTGTTTGAGGTTCCCGCATTATATACTAAACGATGAAGCCTCAAATCATCTCCTAAAGTGATGTTGCCATATACAAAAAAACGGGTTTTCGCGATTTTCATCATGATGGTCCATATAACATAGATGTTTTTTGTCCATTATTCGTAGTGTCATGGACGCCTTTATGATCCACAAAATGCAAGTTTTTTATCAGAGACCAATTTTAATATCGGGACGGTCGAGAATAAACAGAACAACTATGGGCAGTTGTTTACTTCACTTTTCATACGAAATGACCGTTAAACACTATGACCGGTGCGCAATAAGTTAAAATTTATTTTGAGAAAGATTACACTAAGAAAATTATGTCATTAACTGTTTGTAGGTTATTTTAAAAAGTAATCAGTAAAGTCATTTTAAAAGAAAAATCACTTATTTTATAAAGGATTTAATTTTTTTACTGTTTCTGTAGTTTAAAAAAAATAATTTACTGTATTAAAAACGAATTTTCTGTTACATTTAATTTCGGCAGTAAAAAATTTCTTCTATAATTTTACTGTTTTTCAATACAAAATAACTGATTATTCACTTGTTTTTTAATGTTTTGGTTAGTCATTAAATTAACATTTAAAATTGACTGTAATGTGTTTTTATTTTAAATAAAAAAACAGTGGAATGGTTTTTAAATAAAATTTCATTTGTTTTAAGTGAATATTCACTGGAATTTACCTACATAATTCTTTGAGTGTATTCTAGCTCGGGGTCATATTTACTAATCATGACGATGATATTGTCAAAGTAAAAGTTTTCAAGAAACTATTTATAATGTTATTTGTAAAATGTTTTGGTCATTTTGAAAAATTTACAAGACACGTGTTTCGATTTTGTCGGGATCTAGTCAAAAGTATTTAGCAAGTTGACAATCATCTGTGGCAAAACTGACAAGATCCCAACACGTGTCGATTTAGTCTTGCAAAATGATAAAACCAATCAATTTAAAACAAACAACTTTAATGATAAAGGAATATGACCTCGAGCTAGAGTAATCTTTCTCAAAATCAAATTTATATTATTTTTAGATATGTTGTAGTATGTATTGAGCGCCAATCAGACGACAGACAAATCTTTTGGCTAACGACCGAATGCAAATGGCGTCAATAATAGTATGTGTTCAGATGTGTGTTCGCAAATATTTTTAGAAAAAAAATGAGCAGTTGGAAGACAAATTGTAAGATTTGTCTGTCGTCTGATTGGCGCTTTAAATGCAACTTGCACACTAGTTTTCAGCCTTTTATTCTAAGTTGGTGTTGAGTAATCAATTTTTCAAAATGGCGATTTTTTTCAAAAAAAAATTAAGAAATTGAAATTTTCAATTAATTTTGACCAGTAAAAATATCGATATCTTAAAAAAGGTGGACAACATTTTGTTGGTATTTAAATGTAGTTTTAGAAAAAAAATATGAAAAAATTTTTGGAAGTAAATATTACTTATTTTTTAACGTTTAAAAATTAAAATCGACTTTTTGAAAAAGTCCGAAACCTTAAATTTTTCTTTTAAAAACTCTAAAAAATGTACTCTTAATTACGCAACTTTAAAGCCATAATTTGAGATGTGAACACAATTGGTTCTATTTGTCTTTTTTTTTCAAATATTGAAAATTGTACCTTTGTTTATTTATTTAATATATTAAATAAAATTTGTAATTTTAATTTTTTTAATGGATTAGCTAATATAATTAAATCTAAAATTTATTTTTTATTTAGGAAATTGTTAAAATAATAAATATTTACAAGATTTTTCTGTTTTTATTTTCAAAAAAAAAATTGTAATTCATTTTATTTTTAATCCCTTTATTTTAATTAAAAACATTTTTCTTTCATCAACAATATACACTAACTGCCTTTAAGTCTTATATTTTTTTATTTATATTTTGAATTCTGCTGATTATTTTTTATTTGCGTTTATTTATTTTTTTTTCTTCTTTCTGCTATATTAATCCCCTCGAGTATTAAAAACCATTGTTGCAATTGTAAACTAAAAAAAAACCATTGAATTTAAAATAAAACTACTACGTGTAACTCTTTAATATTATTTTGCAATAGCAATCATTACAATTTTGAAAATAAAGACAGGTAGACCCAGATTAATGCGATTATAGGGGTTAAAAATCGGGTAATATCAAAATCGTCTTGGGAGGTTTAACAAATGCTTCAAATTTTAATAATCTTTAATTAAGTTTGAAGTTCAGAAAACAAAAGTTAAATTAGGAATCCACGAACTAGGGATTTGAAATCACACAAAAAGGATTTGAAATCACACAAAAATGAAACCGTCCCAATTATTGGTGTTCTTAATATCACTTCTGAGAGAAAAATTTACAGAATTGAGGCTTTTAATTGTTTTTAAATTTCACAAAATTTTCTCAAAATCAAATTGTAAAATTTTTTGGCACATTTAAAAATTGTTTATCAAAAACAGCGTTTATAAAGAGTTTTCTGTATGTTTATCCAATTTTTTTTTTTTGTATTTATTTTTGTTTTTCAACAACATGTTTGTTGTTTTATTGTTATTTATGCTTAAATAATAAAATGTTGCAAACGTGTCAACTGAATACTCATAGTATTGAGTTTTTTTTTGTTGTTGTTTAATATTGAAACGTTTTATTGGTTTGGAATAGCTTAACCAGCTACAGCAGCAGCAGTAACAACAAACAGCATCAACAACTAGTAGTAATAGCATCGAGCAACATCAACAGCAGACAATAATAATAAAGTAAAAATCTTTTAACTTTAAGTCTGGCGGGCATATATTACAATTTAAAATAATAAATTTAAAATGCAAAAAATAAGAAAAAACTATAATAAATGTAAGCAAGATTTATAATTTGAAACAACGTGTGAGGTTTTGTTTGGTTTCATTTTTAAATTAATAACAAGACAATAATAATGTTTATAAAAAGCACCACAACAAGAACAATTAATTAACTTCAAATATAATTACTAAAAAGAAAAGTTAATTACTTGATTTACGAAATTTTTATTACTAAAACGGATTTGTATTAAAATAAACAACGTCCTGTTCATTTAAAAAACAGCTGTTCCAAATAGAAAAAGCTTAAAAAAAGCTTTAAAGAGCAAATAATAAATAGAAAGTTTTAAGAATAAAAATAATAATATTATTTATTGGTTTAAGATAAATTAACTGAATTTATTTAGTTCGGCTTAAGAGTTTTTTTGCCGTTTTTGTTTGGAAGTGGAACTAAACGGTTTTCGAGATTATTGATATTTGAAATTTGGTCTACGTTCCAAAATTTTTTGTTAAAAAAAACCTACATTTTTTTCCTTGACCTTTCTATTTTATTTAAACTTAAATTGAGCCAAATCCGAGCATTTAAGCCCGTGGCGTTTTTCGGATCAAAGTTTGGGATTTTTAGAAAATATCCACCAATATTCTTGGTTTTTAAAAAATTAAAAAAAAATTTTAATTTGAAATTTATCAAAAAATTTCTAAATATTCCGATTTTTGCAACGTTCAAGAAATTCTAACAAAAAAATGGTACCATTTTTTTCACTCACTATTTCAAAAAGCTTAAGTGAAACTTTTATTTAAACTTACGGGGCTATTCATAGATATGACTGGTTATGACTAATTTAATTTATTTAAACTTCATATTCGCTGTGTATGTTGTAAACACAATCATAAAAAGTCTTAAGATTCTAAATTATTTGTAAATTTTAAGACCGAAATTTAAAAATTTGATTTTTTTTTGATTGTTTACAACAGGCACTCTTAAAATAAATTCTCTGTCCAATCAGCAGAAAAATCTGCTGAAATAAAACCATTTTGAGCTATATGAGAAATCTGCTGATTTTAGCAGACGCGGTTTACTAAATATCTGTTTTGAGTATCTAGGTGAATTCAGCAGAGAAATCTGTCGAGACAGCAAAAAAATCTGCTGGTCACAAATAAATACAAGAAAATTTTCTATTTTTTTTGTAAAGCGTTAGTTTTTGAATTAAACGAGTAAAATTAAAGGCATAAAATTTTAAATTTTTTTTTAAGATCAAACAATACATTTTTCTTTAAAAGAAATAACTAAATATTTCTCTAATACGGGATCAAGTTGAAAAAATGCAGAAGAAAAATTCAATTTCTAAAAATTATAGACATTTATGGTATTCCTATACCGGTTTCAAACACCCGAGTTAGTGTTATCATCAGTGGGATTTTAAATGTCGGTTTGTCTTGTTAATGGAAATAGTTTTTTATATATGTATGTGAATATTCATATTTTCTACAGAATAAATTTAAACAGTTTCCAACACTACAATTCTATTTCTAGCAATCTCAACCTCACTTCATACTTTCTCTCAACTTTTTTGTTTCTTACATTATTTTGCAAGGGTTACCAACATGATCTGGAATTGCAGACACAAATAACGAAATTAGCATCTTCTGTTTCGGAGACGTTTTGTTTGTAAAATTAACAAAAAAAATGTTATACCCTCCAACCACAGTATGGGGGTATACTCACTTTATCATTCCGTTTGTAACGCATCAAAATATCGGTCGCGGACCCCATAAAGTATATATATTATTGATCTATGATCGATTCTATGACATTCTGTGAATGTCCGTCTGTCTGTAGATAATACAATGCAGTCCAAAATAAAACAGCTAGACTTCTGAAGTTTGGCACAAATATGTCTCATGTTTATAGGCAGGTTAAGTTCATGAGTGGGCAAAATCGAGCCAGGGGGAAAAAAGTTCCCCCTTGAAGAATTGAACCAACATCTGAAAATACACTTTTTTACATGTTTTTTTGTATTTTTGTTAAATAAATGAAACATTTGCTATATTTATCGCGATGGGAAGGTGCTCTCCACGTCCCCAACTGACCCCCATCACCCGCCTCCCCCCCAAAAAAAACGCACCTGACAATATTTTTTTACATTTTGGAGGGTATAAAAGATTCGGCACAGCCGAACTTAACACTCTCACTTGTTTTTTTTTAGTTTCAAGATTTTAAATTTTTGAAAAATTAAAAAAAAAAAATCAACAGACTTTTTCTGTAAAATAACAAAATAATCTGCTCAAAATCTGCATAAAAAAATTTTGAAATTCAGCAAACAGAATCAGTAAATTTCAGAAAATTTTCTAAAACTGAATGACAGAGAATTTATATTTTTATATATTTTTTTTATTTTTTAATTTAAAAATCCAAATTTTGATCGGGTTAATTTAATTCAACTGAACTCAAATTTGTAACACATTTTTTATGTCTACTTTCAGATCTAGTAGAATAAAAAATTGCACGAAAACTTGGAAATACTAAAAATGCTTTAATTCGTCTGCTGGTTGACACATGTGAACAAAATTGGATACTAAATAGTATTTAAACTAGTACAAACTTATTTATAACAAAAAGCAAAAAAAAATTTCGAATTTTTTTTTCACCAAAATTTTCGGATTTTTTTTTTTTCACCAACAATTTTTTTTTTCAGCAAAAAATTTTTTTTAAAAAAAAAATTTTTTGTTTGCAATTTTGCAAATAATCTTTTTGACATTGTGGAGGGTATCAATTCATTCGACAAGGCCGATTTATATTTTTTACTTGATTAAATTGTGTTTTTTCTGCTTTATGAAATTCCGGTTGTTACACCTTAAAATATCGGTCTAGGACCCCATGATTCTCTATCGATTTTAAGACGATCTAGCAGTGTACGTCCGTTTATATTTTGAAAACACAACTTTTGAAAGAAACCTCTAATGCTACAGACACTAAGCATATATATTTGTAATTTCTTGGTCAGGCGAAATAGGTCCAGACTTCATTTCGGCGAAATATGTTCAGGGACTTAGAAGCTATTTAATGACTAAAAAAATTCACATTATGAATTATTGTGCTATTTAATTAACAGTACGTTAACATAACAAATAAAATGCTAACACACTGACTAAGTAGGCAATAGAAGAAAGTGAAGTTATTTAAGTTTAAAAAAATAGTATCACTCGTTAAAGTATTGAAAAAAAAGTTCAACCAAAATATCTCTTTTAAATGTTCTTAAAAACTTAATCTTAAATGTCAATTTTATTTATTATTCAAATATTTTAGTTAATTTTTCATTTCCAGTTTCTTTACTTGTATATTTATGAACTTTTACCTTAATTTTAAACTAATTGTCTTAGTTCATTTGTCTTCATTTTTTTCATGGAATTTTTCAAAAAAAAAAAGAAAGCTTTTTCTTGTTTCAGACAAAACGTTAATAGAATTTTTAATTAAATTTTGTTTTTTTATAACATTTCATAACATTTCCAAATAAAAACAGCTTCCGTACATTTTAAAACAATTTTTGAAAATAAAAAAAACAGCATAAAAAAAAGTCACACGTTTTTCTTCTTCAACTAAGTTTTTTTTTTTTTGCTTTTTTTAACGATCATGTTTCATGGCATGTGCTTACAGATGTTTCTTAACATTGTTACTTTTTTTTTAATGTTTTCTTTATTTTTATGACGTTTTTTGTTATTGTTTTTCTTTTAGTGTTGTTGATATATTTTTTGTTTTTTTGTTGTTTCTTAAACTTTTGTTTGTTTTTTTAATACTTTGAAATTGTGAACTTAAGTCATTTAAGCGGAAGTGCTAATTTTTAAAGGAAATATAAATCAATTTTTTCTTTTATTAAAGTTTACTATATTTTATATTTGAATTTGGTTAGTTAAAGCTTATTTTTATTATTTTGTTAATAAAAATTAAAGATTATAAAAAAATATTTTAATATCTTAAGTTTTGAGTGAAAATGTTGAATTAAAAAAAAAAATTAATATATAAAAAAAAATTATCAAAATAAGATAGAAATAGCGATTAAACCAAAAGACTTAAGACACAAACTCGGTAGTTTATGTTACGAATGTTGTATGAAAACAAAAGACTTAGAACACATGCGTGAATTTAGAGAAACGAGTAAAAGCAAATAAATAAACGAAAATATTATGAAACTTCACAAATAAAACTAAAAAATTAAAATTGTTTAATAAAATTTTAAGAATTTTTAAAATTAAAAAAATTTCAGATATTTAAAAAAAAAATAAGAATTAACACTCATTGTCAGACAATATTTCTTGTCAATTAATAATGTAACCGTGATGCTTCTTTCGGAAAGGGAATCGAAGAAAGATGAACGATTTTAAAGATAGAAGGGCTTAAGTATGGCAACATTGTAATTGCGCGGGATGTCATAATCACCCGGCAACATTTCGTTGAATATAGGTTTTGAGACCAAAAGTGTTTTTTAAAATTGGAGAAGTGCAATATTTGGAAAATTCATGAATTGAAGAAGGCATAGACAAAAATTGAAGAAAAGTTATAACATTTTAGAAATTACGCATAATTAACGAAGTTGTTTAAACAATAAGTGCAGAGTAACAAAATATGAAGTTTCGTTAAACTCTTTAATTGAATCAATTAAAATATTAATTATATTTACTAATGTTCTTCAAAATTTCCATATTTTTTTTTATGAATACAAACCCGGATAGAAATATAAATCAAAAAAATCAACCGAATTACAATTTCGGTTGATTTTTTAATTGAGTCAATTAAAAAACAAGTAAGAAAGTTACAGTCGGTCAAGACCGACCATATGATACCCTACACCAGTGTTTTCCGGAAAATGGGTCCGAAGTCCAAAGATGGACAGATTGGATCTGTCCTTTGTTAGATCCTTATTTAGTGTAGAGAACACTTACAGATCAAATTTTAGTGGAATTGGTTTATTTTTTCAATAGACCGATTTAACTGAATATCGGTCAAAATTTTTATACGGGGGACTAAGTCCAAATATGGTCCAATTAAATTTCGATTTCATTAGGTTACCAAAGTACACGTTTAACACCTAAAAATAACATTTTTATCAAATATTTCCATTTTTATGAATTTTGAGGGAAATATGTGAATATCGTGAGGGTGGTTTGTATGGGGACTACCAGAAGGACTGCTCCGATCCCTTTGAAATTTTTAACGGTGATTGGTGCATACAAAATTTGACTACCTGCTAAATTTCAATGCAATATCTATTATAATACGGTTATTAGAGTCATTTAAGCCGAATCAAAAGGGGGCCTTTGTATGGGGGCTAGGTCTTAACATGGAACGATCTTCTCCAATTTCAATAGGCTTCGTCCTTGGGCGAAAATATGATTAAGTTTCAAATTTCAAGTCAATTGATTGAAAATTGCGACCTGTATCGTGCTTAAACCGATAGATGGACAGACGGACGACTCAAAAAGTAATTCTGAGTCGATCGGTATACTTAAAGGTAGGTCTAGGACCAATATTTCGGGTAGTTACAAACATCAGCACAAACTCATTATACCCTGTACCACAGAGTAGAATTTTAAAATTATTTTAAAATTCGGATAATTGGACAGACATAATTATGTTTATTACAGCAGAAAATTTTCAGCAATCACGATTTGATAATTTAAGTCAAATGTCCTGAAAGTACATAGATTTGAAGCCATACACAGAAAATAATATCGTAATTTTTTTTTTAATTAAAAATGGATTTGATATTAAATTTAACTTCAATTAAACATTTTAATTGATTCAATTAATGTTTTAATTGAATTCTTAACTTTACTGAAAACAAAAATAAAATAAACAAACGAAACCGGTTTTGTATGCATTAGTGTTAGTAGCCAATAAAAAAATAATAATGCAAAAAACAACAAAAAAACTTTTGAACTATTGTTTTGTATATTTTGGTCACTGTTGCCAACTATTTTTAACCAAAAACCTCTAGATTTCACGAAAAAAGCGCTAGAAACCGCCAAAAATTAATTTAGCGGGGAAAATTTAAAATTTTCCCGCTAAATTACAGAAAAAAGCGCTGAAAACCGAAAAACTTGGTATTTTTGATTAACAAAAAAGAAAAATTTAAAAAAAAACCTCCAAATTATTTTTACTACAAAAATTTAGTTTCCATTAAAAACGTGCAAGAAACGGTCGAAAAAATTTTAGCGGGAAAATACAAAATTCTCCCGCTAAATTACAAAAAAAGCGCTAATATTCGACAAACTTGGCGTTTTCGATTGAAAAAAAAAGAAAAATTGGAAAAAAAAACTCTAAATTTGTCCCACTAAATCCAAATAAAAAGCGCTAGATTTTCCCGCTAAAGCACCGTTCCCGCTAAAACCAATTTCCCCCCGCTAAATCCAAACAAAAAGCGCTAGATTTAGCGGGAAAACCTCCAACTTGGCAACAGTGATTTTGGTGGTAGCAGTCAATGAGCGTGTTCAGCAGAGAAACCTGCTACTCAACAGTTGAGATGTAGCATGTTTTGATTAGTTGATTCTGCTGAACGCAATTTTTTATGAATGTTTTGAAATATTGGAATAAATGATTGTTTTTTTTTATATTTTCATTTATTTTATCTGTGGAAATTACTTTTTTATAATATTTTTATTTATTTCCTTAAAAAACGTCAAAAAAAAAAGAAATAATTTCCATAAAACAGCTTATTTAGCAGTTTGTGATCAAATGTAGCATAATTTTTTAACGCTACCAGTGATGAGAAGCGCTCACTCAACATGTTGACTGAAATGTCAAAAATTAAACCGTTCAGCAGAATGTTGAGGAGCAGCTGGGTAGCAGCTTTCTCTGCTGAACTTACCCAATGAATACATAAAACGCAACAAAAAAATTTAGTTTCATTGTTTTCTTTAAGGCGAGTGGTCGTTGCGGATAAAGTGTTTTGTTTATGAAATTTGTACAGTTGAAACAAAAAAAAAATAATATTGTTTTGCACATTGAAATATAATACAATTTTTTTTGTTTCAACTTTACTAAAGCGACAAAAATGCATGCAATAACAAGATTTAAAAATAAAAATGTAGTTTTAAATAGTTATTGATATTTTAAAATACTACTATAATGTTTCTATTCAAAGCTATACCAACTGTTTATATTTAATATAGAAAATAAATTTCTTAATAATATAAAACAAAAAAATTCTATGTTTATTTATTTTAGGGCATTTTTTGAAGTTTAGCTTTTAAAATTGAATTGTGTTTTGCTCTTTTTTTTTCAATTAAGCATTTTATGTGAATCAATAAATCTATATTATTGATTTTCAATTTTATATTAATTTTTTTAGTTTATTTAATTACAATTTTAATTGGTTTTCTATTTTATTTTCAATTAAAACTTTAATTGATTCAATTAACAATTTAATTAAGTTTTAAAACTTTTTTCAAACAAAATGAGTAATTAATATGCGCATTTTCGTGATACGTCCGAAATCAATTAATTTTTTAATTGAATCAACGAATTTCGTAATTGAAATTCATTTTTATTTTTTTCTGTGTACTTGTCAATTTAAATGTAATTTTACACATTTATTTTAAGTGAAACTTCCGCATTAACAAAACATTTATTTGTCGGGCTGCTTAACTTACATTAACTTATCCAGCCGTTCGACAGCCAAACAGCATAAATGTGGCTGAAATTCTGCTTCGCCTTTAAAATTGACACAAATATAATAATTTGATCCCATGATCAAGTGGATCTATTTTTTTTTCTATTTATGTACAAATCATAATTTTGAATCTAACCGAGAACTGATAACAATGACCGCCGTAACGTTGTACAGAAATTGATGGTTTTGGTGGGAATCGAACCAACGACCTCCTGTTTCATGGGCTAGCACGCTACTAACTAATCTAATTTTTAAAAATAATTAAAAACTTGTAAAAAAATTATTTTTAATGTTATTCGAATCGAATAGTTTTTTTTAACGGTAATTTTTTTTGTAAAAAAAACAAAATTTTGTAAAAAAAAAATTTGAGTGTAATTTTTTTTTTTAATGTAAACATTTTTTTAATGACAAAATTTTTTTTAATTTTTCGCCAATGACTTTGAAGCCGTGTTTAACTTTTTTATGAACACGTGAATTCAAGAAGAAACCAATACGAAATTACCGTGTTTGCTCATATTTTCTGAACAACTGGACAGCTGAATTTCAATACCTTGGCTAGGAAAATAAGGAAATATATGCCAAGCCTCAGATTTTTCTTTCGAATGTTTTCAACAGACGGACGGACATCTCTAGAACGTCTTAAAATTGATCGAGGATCAAGAATGAAAAATCTTATACACTTTATCACTTACAATTAGTGAAGGATATACAAATAAATACATAAGTAATATTAACTAAAAAAAAATAGTTAAGCTAACTAAAAAGCATTTGATTTTAAATCTTCTAAAGAATACGGCTACACTAAAAAACCCTTGTCAAATAACTAAAAAAAAAGTCCCGTAATCCCATTTTACCAATATTTGACAGTTTTCCTTGTTTTTTAACAAAAAAATTTCGATTAAAATTTTAATTTTTCTTTGTAATTTTACATTTTTTTTTTTCGTAAATGGGAGGCAGCAAAAAATTTAGTAAAGGTACGAGAAGTCGTTGTAATTTTTATCGCGTTAAAATAGTTGTAAATTCACAATTTTATTGGTAAAAAGCTTCTTAATTGTTAGTAATTTTACAATTTTTTTACTTATAAATTTGTAATTTTTACTAGCAACTCTCGTAAAATAGGAGGTAGCAAAGAATTATTTTACGAGGTCTTTTTTGGTAATTTAACAATATTTTTTTATATAATTGTATCATTTGAAATTACTTTTCTTGAAAATATCGTTTTGGAAATGGGTAGACCCCAACAAATATATTTTACTTAAATTAACTAAAAAATATGTTAATTTAACAAACAAAAACAGTAGTTTTAACAAAAATTTCATTTTACTAATGCTGTTGTTACATTTTCACGCTATTCGTTTTAGCAAAAAAATTAGTTAAATTTATCAATAATTTATTTACAAAATTAATTCGTCGTTTTTAATTACAAATTAGATAAATAGCAAAAAAATCAAAACTTGTGCAAAGTAAAACTTTTGTAAAATGACTTTTAGTAAATATTTTGTTAAAATAGTGATTTAAACTAAAAGTTTGCTGAATAAACTACACACCAAAAAAATTTGTCAAATTACTAGAAATAGTTTAGTAATACCATTTTACAAATATTTGACAGTTTTCCTTGTTTTTTAACAAAACAATTTTAATCGAAATTTACATTTTTGTTTGTAATTTTACAATTTTTTTTTGTAATTTTACAAATTTCCAAAATAATTTTACAAAAAAAAACTAGTAAATTCACTAGAATTTCTTGTAAGTTTTATTGCGCCAAAAAAGTTGTAAATTAACAATTTTATCTTTAAAAAGCTTGTAAAATTACAAAAAAAAACTCGTAATTTTAATAGGAATTCTAGTAAAATAGGAGGTAGCAAAAAATCTAGTAAAGTTACGAAATCTCCTTGTAAATTTTATCGTTGAAAAAAATTTCAAATTTACAATATTATTGGTAAAAAACTTGTAAAATTACAAAATTATTGATAGAAAGCTTGTAGAATTACTTGGAATTCTTGTCAAATAGGAGGTAGTAGAGATGGGCGCGTGAGTGCATTTTGACTCACACTCACTCACGCTCACGCAAAAAATAATCGAATCACTCACGCAATTTTTTTTTTACTCACGCTCACTCACTATTCACGTGAGTAATAAAAAACTTACTCACACTCACGCGTGACTCACGCCAGATTAAATCACGCTCACGCGTGAGTCACGCAAAATCTACTCACGCAATAAAATTTTCTTACCAAAAAAAAAAAAAAACTCAAAAAAAAATTTTTTTACAAAAATTAAAAAAATATTGGGCAAATCAAAAAAGTCTAATCACGCAAACTCACGCAAAATATAAATGACTCACTCACTAATCACTCACTCAGAGTTTTTTTCAACTCACACTCAATCACGTGATAGAAATGAAAATCACTCACACTCACGCGTGATTCACGTGAATCACGCAAATCACGTGACCAGCGCCCATCTCTAGGAGGTAGCAAAAAAAAAAAAAGTAATAAACTTTTCTTGCAATTTTACAAAGTTTTTTTTTAGTGTAATTAACTCGAAGTGTAAAAAAACATCTGAAAATTAACCAATTTTGTGTATAGTTTATATTACTGGATTGTATAAATATTTCATAACTTGTTTAATTTCACAATATTGCGAAATTTTTTTTTATATTTAAAAAAATCAAAATTTAGCAATTGAGATAAATTAAAAAAAAAATACCGCAAAAAACATTATTTAAACAAAAAACGTGAAAAAATATTGTTCAAATTGATAAAAAAAAATCAAAGAAAAAATTTAAAAAAAAAATCCACGATTTTGTTTTTTTTTTGTAAAAAAATATTTTTGTATTTATTTAAATACCATTCGGTATCCAATTCTGTTCACATATATTATTCAACAACATAATTAAAGCTTTTCGCATTTTTTAGGTTATGTGGAATGTACCAAAATTTCATAACTTTTTAATCGCAGAACCTATTATGCTTTAATGCAATACCAAACATTTTGAACCAATAATAAGTAGATATGTTAAGTTTCAGTCATATCTGTGTAATATTTTGGCCGTGATCGTCATTTCAACAGACGGATATCGCCAGAATGTCTTACAATTGATCACTGATCAGAATATATTTCCCAGACCGATATGTCAATGAGTTACAAACGGAATGTTAAAGCATTATTAAGTGTAGTTTTTTTACAATATTTAATTATTTTATTTTTTAAAAAAATCAAATTTAATAGAAATTTAAAATCTGGGAATCAGAAAGTTTTTCGAAAAACATATAGATCTGCACTCAAAAAAACAAACCTTGTAAAATGACAAGAAAAACTTGTAACTTTTATTTTTTGCTAACTCCTTTTTACCGATAATTTTGTAATTTTTCAAGATTTTTAACAATAAAATTCTAAATTTACAATTTTTTTGACGCGAAACTTACAAGGAAGTCTTGTGATTTTAATAGATTTTTTGCTACCTCCTGTTTTACGAAAATTCCTAGTAAAAATTACGAGCTTTTTCGTAAATTTACAAGATTTTTACCAATTAAATTGTTAATTTACAACTTTTTTGGCACAATAAAAATTAAATGGATATCTCGTGAAGTTACTAGATTTTTTTTGTAAAAAAAAAGTTGTCAATTTGTAAAATTACAAAAAAATATTAAAATATTACAAAAAAATGGAAATTTTGAACGAAAATTTTTTGTTAAAAAACAAGAAAAACTGTAAAATATTGGTAAAATGGGATTACTAGACTTTTTCTAGTAATTTGACAAGGTTTTTTTTTTTGTGTGTGAAAAACATTGAACTTTCGTTTTCTAATTTGTGCTTCCAAAATCTTAAATTAATAATTTTTCCAATTGCTTAAATAATTAAAAAAAATTTTAAATCTGCTACAATTTTTATTTAAAGATTTTTCTCTCAACTTACCACCACATTGAACCTCTCCCCCGACCCGGTTTATGTTTAGCTTCTGCATTTATTAATAAAAAACTTGCTACCATTACGGTAATTATTCTTAATATAGTGATTAAATCCATTGTGTATTTTTGTTTATTATTTATTTAAATTAAATTTAAACTTTTTTTGTTGTGTATTTTTTATATTTAACAGGCTTTTTTTAAATTTTGCTAGCACTTATGCAGCAAAATTAGCCTAAAGTTGTGGTTTTTCTACAAATATATTTTTTTTCTGTTGTACGTATGTTTATATTAACAATCAAATTGTTTGTTTTTACAATTTTAACCCACAATAATTTTTTTAACAAACACTAGTATTCAAACAATTTTATTTGAATAACTTTTTATTTTTTTTATAATTTGTTGTATATTCTTTAAATAACAATTTAAAGCAATTTCACGTTCAATTTACGACACTTAACTTCTGGGATTAAAGAAGTCATTATCATATAAACAAATAAACAAAATAATATTATTATGAAATTATAATTGTATTCCATATAATTTTTATTATTATAAATTGTGTTAATAAACCGTCGCTTAATATATATATTTTTTTAAACAAAATCTTAATTATATTTGTTGTTGTGTTGTCAATTAATTAATTAATCAATTTTAAGCACTTGATATGTTTTTCTTTAATTTTTTAAGTTTATTTATCTTAATTTGTTTTAATTATTTCTTAATTAATTATAATCTTTTCTTAATTATAATTTTTCACTTTTTAAAATTTTTATAAAAAAATAATAAAAATATTTTCATTTTTCAAAAAACTCTTTAATTACAAAAAAAAAAAAATATAAACAAATTCAGTCACGAGTTAACATAACAAAAATTAATTTCTGTGTTACCCGGTTCAGTGCTAACATTAAACTGAATGTGTTCGAGTTCTTTTGCTACACTTCAATATCTGTCGTTTTTTCTTCTTCTTCTTTTTTTTTTTGTTTTGTGTTTTCAATTCATGTCTTGTTATGTTTTCATCGTTGTTGTAGTCGCGCAACTCATCTCAAAACTCATGTGTTTTGTTTTTGTTGCTGTTGTGATGATCGTCACATTAACTTAAAACTAAAACAAATACTATACATAAAAAAATATCAACAAATTATAATAATAATAAATACAACAACAATTTTGTATAAATTGAGAGTATATCTAAGCCCTTCCTTTATTTTTTGCTCTGTGTATTTATCATTACAATGTTAGAAAGAGATATCATTATATGTTTATAATTTATATAGTTGTTTTTATTTCTCTTTTAAAGAGAGTTTTATATTTCTTAAGTAAATAACAATCATTTATATATTTGCTCTTTGTGCAATTGTGGCCAATAAGAAAACAAGACAAGATCATGCATGTATAAACATGTTTGTATATGAATAAAATATCTGAAGGAGAAAATATTTGTTATATGATTATACAAAAAGATATTTTATTGCAGTTGTGTGCAAATTAATAGCAAATTTGTTTTCAAATTTATTATACAGTGAAAAGTTTTTGTACCCTCCAACCACAGTATGGGGGTACACTCACTTTGTCATTCCGTTTGTAACGCATCGAAATATCGGTCGGGGACCCCATAAAGTATATATATTATTGATCCATGATCGATTCTAAGATATTTTGTGAATGTCCGTCCGTCCGTCCGCTAGCCTTCTGCAATTTGGCATGAATATGTCTTATGGTCCTAGGCAGGTTAAGAACTGAACCAACCTCTGAAAAAATACACTTTTTTTACATGTTTTTTTGTATTTTTGTTAAATAAATTAAACATTTGTTATATTTATCGGAATGGGAAGGTGCTCTCAACGTCCCCCACTGACCCCCATCACCTTCCCCCCCCCCCAAACAAACGCCCCTGACAATTTTTTTTTACATTTTGGAGGGTATAAAAGATTCGGCACAGCCGAATTTAACACTCTCACTTGTTTTTGCTAAGTTTCCTTTAAAAATTAGATAACTATTTTTTAATTTTTTATTTGTTTTATTAAAAATTACCATATAATTATAAATCATTTACAAATTTTACCTAACCGAGAACTGGTAACAATGACCTTTGTCTCGTTGCACATTGGGTTCAAATAGTAACAAAGTGGCGATTACTTGAAATTTATAAACGAAGTTTTTGTTATAAAATTTGGTATGGGGTAAAAGTAGATAAAATTCTGCAAAACTAGTTATCAAAATCAATCAACTAACAAGGGAAGTCTCCCTGGTGTCACCCTCCGATCGTCATGAAATTTGGATATGTTGTTAAGAACGAAAATTAATTCGACACGTATTTTTTTTTAGCGGCCCAAACTCAATTTTAGGGGGGGTCGATTTGTATGGGGGGAAATTGACCTTTTTCAGTTTTTTACGATTTACGCCTATTTAAATAAAATAAATATAGGCATGTGTGGTATCAGATTAAAGGTATTAAAAATACCTATCTCTTGGTGCTAACAACGGGCCAAAGAAGTTAATAGTTTTCGACTTATTAACAAAAATGTCCTAAAATTTTGGTATTTTACTCAATATGACGAAAAGTTGTGCATGTTTGGACACGTTCTTAGCACACGTAGATAGGTTTTCCAAAGACCTTTCATTTGGTATGTAACATGACTAGGTTTCTTTGCATAATATAGGAGATAAACGAAAAAAACTGAAAAATGGCCTTGTCTTCCCCCCTCTTTTTTAACCCCTAAATATGGATTTGGGCCGCTATAAAAAAATACGTGTCCCTTTATTTTTTCTGATCTACAAAATAAAACCAATTCCATAAAGATCCGCGGGTGACACTAGGGAGACTTCCCTTGTAAGTTGTTTACTTTTTTTTCGGTGAGCTGTCAAAGTTAGCAAATTATTGCAGTCTTTGATTACTTAAAGTAAAAAAATTGAAATTTTTTACAATTCAAGCAATTATTAGTAGTATTAAGTCTTTTAAAAGAAAATTTTTTGTAATGGAACCTTGAACGAGAGGTATTAAACTAAATTGCAAAATTTTTTTTGTTTATAAAAATTTAGTCTTAACATTTTTAATAATTTTTTTAAAAAAGGTCTGAAATTGGGATATTTTCCACATTTAATGGGCCACACATATTAAGTTAGTAATAGTTGGATTTAGTTTTGCGGATTTTAAAAAAGCATAGGATATCAGCTTTTATTTAAAAGAAAAAAAAGTACGGACAATGCCCGGCCCTTTTTTTTATTCCCGTTTTTGTGTAAAAAGTCTGGGTATCATATATTAAACAAGACCATTATATGTGTGTTTATACCCTTCAACTACAGTATGGGCTTACACTCACTTTGTCATTCCGTATGTAACGTATCGAAATATGGGTCTAGTACCACATAAAGTGTATATAACTGATCGATTCTAAAACATTCTGTGACTAACCGTGTGTCCGTCCGTCCGTCCGCCTGTTGTTGAGCACACCATAAAGTACATAAAACAAGAGCTAGAATTCTGAAGTTTGGCACAAATATGTATAATGGTCATAGGCTGGTTAAGTTCTTGAACGAGCAAAATCGGACCAGCGGGGAAAAAGTTATCCCTTGAAGAACTAAAACTACCCCAGAAAAATATTTTTTTTTTCAAGTTTTATTTGTATATTTGTTCAATAAATGAAACATTTTAATGCCATATGAAGTTCATCGACCTGAATTTGAACCAAGGTGGATCAGGAAAGCGAATTTTTTCGGTCCGCCCCTTTTTGGGGGCGTGTATAGAAGAAATAATTTAAATAATGATACATTTTTACTAATTAGGTGCAAAAACTGACATCTATTTTGGTGGCAACGTTTATCGCGAGGGGAAGGTGTCCCTCATAGTCTCCCGGTAAACCCTCACCCCTACGCCAAAAAACAGTCCCCTCCATTTGTTTTTCGTATCTTTATTACATGTTCAAGGGTTTCGTGTTTTTTTCCAAAAACAAAACAAACGACTAAAAGATTAAAAAAAAAAATTTTTGTTAAATTTTTTTTTTCTAAAATGTTGTGTTTTTATGTATTTATGATAATTCGTTAATAAAAAACTATAATATTGCCTTAAATCACATTTTTCAGATAAATTTGTACATTTATGAGATTTTGTGAAAAACAAAAATTGGATTTTAAATAAAATTTATAATAATATAAATACATATTATGCATTCTTTCTTCAATTACTTTGATAGCACATTATGTACACTTTAATTTCCATTTTTTTTTTATTAATTTATCGCTTTTCATTCCAAAGTTACAGCAAAATAGTGAACTATAACCCTTTTTCCGAAAAACAAAAAACCGCCTAAAATTTTTTTTCCAAATTTTTTTGTTCCAAAATGTGTATTTTACGTGTTTATATTAGTTCATCAATAAAAAAATATAATATTCTAAAACTACTGCTTATCTGAATTAATCGCCATTTTGGGTTCCATCGAACGCACTGTGCGTTGTAGCAGGAATCGAACCCACGACCCCCAGTCTCATAGGCTAGCATGCTACCAACTATCCTACTGGGGCGCCTAATATAATTATTTTGTTTGCGTCCACACTACGAATTTTCCACTGATTATAAAAGTTAGAGATAGACGAATAAATCGAGCTGCTGGCGTTCTTATGATTGAGATTTCAACGAGTTGTCTGTCTAGTAGGAAAGCGCTATGAATAGCTAAAGGTCGTGTCAAACTATTACTGCTAAAAAGTGTTTCCAGATTTTATACCCTCCACTTACATACCTACGCCCTATCTCCACTCCCTAAGTAGGTTTCCATTCAAAATTACATTTTTATAAAATTTTCTTCAACTGTAATTTGTATGGGAGCCTACTTAGGGAGTGGATATTGGACGTAGGTATGTTTTAAAAAATTTTGAAGGTAAAAAACAAAAGGGGGGTCGGTCTCACTAATGACCCCTCTCGGACGCACCATTGGACCGGTAGAAGCAGATTAAATAAAACAAATTTACAAAAAATAAAAAAAAACTGTATGGGGACCGCCTTAATAGTTAAAGATAAAGGGTAAGTGTGTTCAGCGAAAATGTTTGGACAAAAAAAATATTGTGAATCGGTCATACATATGATTGCCCTAAGGGCACTCTTAGGGTAGTTAGAGCGGTTGGAGCAAATTTCAAAAAATGTCATTTTGTGTGGGAGCCTCCTTATAAATTGGAAATACGGTATTAGTTTGTTCCAAAGAAATGTTCAGACGTAATGAGGGTCGGTCTTGGAAATGATCCCTCTATGACGCACCATTGGAGCAGTAGAAATGATTTTAAGATTAAAAAATTACAATAAAATTCATTCAAAAAATTTTAAAAATAGTAATAATTGTTATCCCACGATCCTACTGGGCAAAAAATTTTTAGAATCGATAGAAGTTTTACACAAAAAAATTTCAAAAAATCAAAGTGTACAAACATTTCCAAAAATGAGATTTAAATTTTAAAACTTAAAAATCGCATACTAGAGCGCTTTTAAGATTTTTTTTTTTATTTTTTTTAAAAGTACGATAAAAAACAAAAATTTTGAAAAAAAATATTGTGCAATTTGAACCATTATTGAAGAAGCTATGAATAAAAGAAGTTTGAGTAACGGAACACACCACCAATCTTATGAACGGGTCATCAAAAAAATCTGAAAATTTACCACGAAGGAGGTTTCGAAGGGTAAAAAAACTGTAATCAAATTGGGAAAATCTAAAAAAAAAAAAATATGGGGAATGCCCCATATACTTTATGGGGTCCTAAATATTTCGATGCGTTACACACAAAATGAAAAATAAGTTTAAGGAGTGTATAAGAAGGTTATGGAGAAAAGAGGACTGCCCCAGACGCCTTACAAAAACAGGATGGTGGTCAGTGGGAAGGAGGACAGAATGCACTCCTATCCAAAAGGGATCCAAATGCAAGCTGTATCTTTTGATACCAAACACGACCAAGTTTTGTCGTTTCAAACAGAAATAAAATACAAAAAACTGGAAAATTCGTTTTTTTCTCCTATGTTCACCCCCTAAAAGTGAGATTTGGCAGCTTATAAAACGGTTTCCTTATTTTTAAAAGCTCTACAACATATGAAAGTTTCAAGACAATTTCTGGGTGCCCAGACCTTCCTTATTAGTGATAATGGGGGAAATACAATTTTGTTATTCCCTTTGTAACACCTCGAATTCGGTGACATTACATAATCCAAACGGACATAACCTCAATTTCTGTGATGGGGATCATGACCAAATTCATTTTTGTCGTAGGTTAGGTTGGATAGCCGTTTTCTAATTTGGCGAATTCACTCGGAGGCCGTAAGGCCCATTGTGATTCCCTTAATTGTCTTTTCCCTACTCCCCTGTGATACAAAAACATTTTACTTTTTGAACCTCACGGATTCTCTAAGATATTCGGCTAGAGATGTCAATGAGACACCTTTTAGGCAATCTAGGTAATCGAAAAGTCTTTTCCCAAATGCTTAAGGCGGCTTTTCATAAGACCCGGAAATTCACATAACAAGTGATTCACTGACTCCTCCTCCTCCACTTGCCCGCATCGTCTACAATAGTCCCTATCAGAAATTCCCATACGCACGGCCATTTGACCAATTATACAGTGCCCTGTAAGTACTCTCACTAATAGGCTAACCGTCCGTTTGCCAAAAGTAAGAAGACTTCTTGTCCTAGTAAAATGTTGGAGTATAACATCTCAAGAGCTTTATAAAAAGTCGTGGAACTAAGGTATTAACCCTGCAGAAAATGAAACCAGTCAACCACTGGTCCGCATCTCGTACGTTTACATGAAAAGAGATCTGTCACTTAAACATGGCAAGATCCTTGAAAGGGGCCAATTAAAACCATTTGATATGACACGGAAATAATCGCGAAGTGTTTTACCTATTAGAAATGCCAAACTGATTTCAATACCGGAATTTTGTTGAAATTGCTTTCGGTACGGCAACTTGTTTACAATAAGGGAAAACCAATGAAGACCGCTCCTAACTACCTCATGGGGTCTGTCAAAAGGTCATATTCGGAAGAAAAGAGTTATCTTTCAATAATACCTTTGTCATTGTATATTCCTAGATTAAATCAAAAGAACGTGGTGTTGGTTAAAAATGTCTATGCAAATGCGCGTATAACGTTCTTGCTGGAATAAAATGCCATGTCAATGGGATCAATTGGATTTTTCCGGAAAGAACAAGTATTAAAAGTCGCTTTGCTTATAACATGCTATTTAGAGCATGCTGCAGGTTGCTCTGTAGAAGGTATCAAGAGGCTGTAGTCTTTAACTTAATCCTGTGCGCAAGGAATAATAAGATTGGAGTTTTTTATCGTATTTACTTAAAGGGACTGTGGATAAGGTTAGATGAGGTTTAAAATGGTTGACCTTTATCGGTTTAAGTAACGTGATGTTTTAATAATTCTTAAAAATACCCACACAGAAAAACATTATCTGCCTTTTTCAAAATTAGCGCTGCTATGTTAGCTTATGAGTGATGAGTCATTACTGATGACGTTAGAAACCAACATCCAAAGAGGCCGTGATGTTGCCCATTTTGATTCCTTTGAAACTTTGATCCTCTCTCTTTTGTCTTGGTATAGTCCAAATTTGTTCTTATCATGAGTACCATTTTGATGCTTTAAAAAATTATCGTAGGGTCCTGGGGTTCATACCTCGTAATTCTGATAAATTCTGAAAGATATAACACTGCTACTACTTTTGACTCAACTGTTAGGGTTGTCAAATATATGTATCTAACAAATACTTTAAAAATTAATAATAAATCTATTAATGAGGTAAACACTCTATATTTTTCTCACTTAATATTTTTTTAATTCATTGTTTATATTTCTTAGATCTTTTAATTTAAGTTTTCTTTTGGTATCTCAACAATTTTCGGAGTTCGAACAAATATTTTTCGGAGTTGATTTTAATACTCTCTTCTTGGGTGTACATATTTTCTTTGCACTTCTCCTTCTTTATATACTTATTTCTTATATACCCAAAAGATCTTCGCTCTTTCTCTTTAGCTACCTTACGACTTCATTATTATTATTTTTTTTAAAACTAATTGGATTTTTTGCTTATCGCTTTCTCTTTCTTTCTATTGACTACTTGCTCTTTCTAACTGCAGATTTTACAAAAAAAAGTTAAACCTTTCTTTTCATTAATAAATACCAAAAATACCTTTAATTTACTAAATACTGGTTGTAACAACTTAAAATAGACAGACAGACACACAACACTTAAGTAACTTCATTGGCAATTAACAATGAAAAGTAATTTTAATTAGGTTTCTTTTATAACAATTTATAACTTAATACCAAGGTTGGCAATCGAAACGAATAACGGTATCGATATCGGTATTGGTATCGTTTTTTTATTTATTTCGGTATCGGTATCGGTTACGGTATTTGAGTTGAATCGGTTACGGTATTACCGATACCGAAACGTCGATACCGGTACGTACCGGTATTATCGAAAAAAAAGCTAAAAATATAAAAAACGCATAAAAACTTAAATTTTTTTTCAATTTTAATACTTAAACACGTATTTACGTATTTATTTTTAGCATTTTTGCTAAAATGGCCTTTAAAATGTGAAAAAAAAAATTCAAATTGCGTTTTCTTGGGGGGTCGGTGGGGACGTTTCCGGACCACACCTAAAAAAGGGGGCGGACCAAGAAAACTGTAATTTTATTATCCCCTTGATCAAAGTGCAGGACTTTGAAGTTATTCTGACATAAAAATGTTTCATTTGTTAAAGAAAAAAGTAAAAAAAAATGTGTAAAAAAAGTAGAAGAGTTAAATTCGACTGACAAGGAAGGTCTCCCTGGTGTCACCCGCCGATCTTTATGGAATTGGTTTTATTTTGTAGAGTAAAAACAATAAAGGGACACGTATTTTTTATTGGCCCAAATTCAATTTAGGGGGTGAAAATGAGGGGGTAAGAAACGGTAATTTTTCAGTTTTTTGTGTTTATCTCATATATTATACAAATAAACCTATGCCATGTTACATACCAAATGAAAAGTCTTTGGAAAACCTATCTTCATGTGCAAAGATCGTGTCCAAACATGCACAACTTTTCGTCATATTGAGTAGAATGTCAAAATTGTTGGACATTTTTGTTAATAAGTCGAAAAAAATTCACTTTTTTTACACGTTGTTAGCATCTCAAGATTTTCAGTATCTAAGATACAATTTGAAAATTTTTTCAAGACTCTTGGTAATCGCTTCCTAGCTTGTGGGGACTACAATGCGAAACACACCTATTGGGGTTCACGTCTAATAAACCCTAGGGGAAGACAGCTTTACTGTGCTCTTATTGACCGTAGAAATAGTCTGGACGTTATATCGCCTGGCAAGCCGACCTATTGGCCTTCAGATCCACGAAAAATTCCCGATCTTATCGATTTTGGGATAATGAAACATATCGAGAGAAGTAAGTTATCTGCTGAAACATCATTTGATCTCAATTCAGACCATTCTCCAGTAATATTAACGTATTACGATGAACCAATTTCGGTTAAGACACCCTGTGGACTCACTTCGTCAAAGACGAATTGGTTAAAATATAAAAAGTACGTTAGTAGCCACATCCACATTAATCCATCTTTGGAATGTGAGGGGTATATAGGTGAATGTGTCCAGGACTTTACGTCCATTCTGAGATCAGCAGCAGAGCACTCTTCGTCTTCCGTTACCGTTGCTTCCTCTAATCGCAATTTTTATGTTTCTAACTCTGAAATCGAGCAACTACTGGCCATCAAAAGAAGGCTAAGAAGAGAATGGCAAAACAGTAGATCCCCTGCTGCAAAGCAGAGGCTGTCTGAAGCTACTAGAAACCTTAGAAAAGCCCTTCATTTGGAAGAGGATCGCATAAATAGCGTATATGTGGAAAGTTTATCGCATAAAAGTTCAGGGAACTATTCACTTTGGAAAGCAACTAAAATTAAAGCACCGGTAGAGGGCGAACCACCGCTAAGGAAGCAATGTGGCAATTGGGCACGCAGTGAAGAGGAGAAAGCATACTCATTTGCAGAACATTTAAGAACTGTATTTGAGCCAAACTTGGCGGAAAATGATTTTACACTCCCAGATCCGCCTCTGCATTTGGATCACAACTTAGGTAATACATGGTTTTACGCCCAAGATGTTGAGACAATTATACGTACGCAGCTCAGCCCAAAGAAAGCGCCTGGGTATGACTTAGTCACACCAAACATGATAAAAAACCTACCATTTATAGCGGTTGAAGTTCTAACGAAAATATTTAATGCGATCTTGCAAATAGGTTACTTTCCGGACATATGGAAAATTTCTCAAATCAAAATGATTCCCAAGCCTGGAAAAGATTTAACTTTAACTTCGTCATACAGACCTATAAGTTTACTTCCGTGCCTATCAAAGCTGTTTGAGAAGGTTTTTCTTCAGAAGATTCTTCCAATTATCGAAAGTTCAAACAGTATTCCAGCTCATCAGTTCGGCTTTCGTGAAAAGCATGGAACCATAGAGCAAGTGAACCGCATAACTTGCGAGATTAGGAAAGCCTTTGAAGAAAAAAAATATTGTTCTGCCGTTTTTCTGGATGTCGCTCAGGCTTTCGATAAAGTATGGCACGAGGGTCTTTTATATAAAATAAAATATCACCTACCAACTATTACACACAAACTTTTAGAGTCTTACCTTCTTAATCGCTACTTCAGGGTGAAATATCAAGAAACTACAACTTCTGATTATAAAATGAATGCAGGTGTTCCTCAAGGAAGTGTTCTCGGCCCTGTGCTTTATCTCATATTTACTTCAGACTTGCCGATATCTGAACATATTACAACATCAACATTTGCGGATGACACTGCTTTAATAAGCACTCACTCAGACCCATATGTTGCCTCCTTGAGACTTAACAACCATCTTAGAGCTGTGGAGACGTGGTTCAAGAACTGGCGAATTAAAGTAAATGAACTTAAGAGCAAGCACGTTACGTTTACACTTAGAATGGGGTCTTGTTCCCCTGTCTCATTAAATGGTGTAATTATCCCACAGTCTGAGAGTGTTACATACCTTGGTATTCACTTGGACAGACGTCTTACATGGCGAAAACACTTAGAAGCCAAGAGGCTTCATATGAAGCTAAAAGCCTGCCAACTACATTGGCTAATTAATAAGCAATCAAAGCTAAGCCTCGACTCTAAGGTCATCCTGTATAATTGTATTATAAAACCAATATGGACTTATGGTATCCAACTGTGGGGTACAGCCAGTATGTCTAATATTGAGCTTATACAGAGGGCACAATCCAAAATTCTGAGGATCATTACGGGAGCTCCCTGGTACGTCAGAAATGTCAACATTCACCAGGACTTAAATATTCCGTTTGTAAGAGAAGAGTTTATGGACATCAGAACGAAATACGTTGAAAAGCTCAGGAACCACCCAAATACATTGGCGAGAGCCCTTACTCGAACCCAAACGCACACCAGACTGCAACGTGCTGACTTACCGCCCATTTAATTTAGAGGCCCGTTCTTCAAAATGGCTCCTAGGGAGTAACTAGTATTTAAGTTAGTTTTGTAAGATTTATACACTTATTGTTAGGCCAAGAATAGGCAGATTCAATAATCCAGATAATAAAGTATTTAACAAAAAAAAAAAAAAAAGCATCTCAAGATAGGTATTTTAATGACCTTTAATTTGATACCAAATCATAAAGAACTGAAAAAGGTCAATTTTCTTCCATACAAATCGACCCCCCCCCCTAAAAATAAGTTTGGGCCGCTAAAAAAAAAAGTGTCGAATTAATTTTCGTTCTGAACAACGTATCCAAATGTCATGAAGACCAGGGAGACTCTCCTTGTTAGCCGAATCCATGAATATCCACGGTGCACTGTTAAAGTGATAGTTAGTTTTCTAACTAAATATTTTATTTTGAGTAAAAAAACTTTTTTTAGTCATTTTTGAAAAAAAAAAATATTACAACATTTTTTTTTTTTGTGTAAATTTTTTTTCGAGTGTAAGTTTTTTTTTGCTTAATTGTAAAAATATTTGTGAGTGACAAAAAAACTTTGTAAAATATTTTTCTGACTCTTCCATGTTTTTAAAGCTGGTTTAACGGGTTTTTCAACACGTGAACTAAAGGTGAAACCAATTTGAAATTCACGGTTTGCTAATAATTTTTGAACCACGAAGTCCAAAAAATATTAAAAAAAAATCTTAGGCACCCACATCACGGATTAAATAAAAATCTCCAAAAGACTTAACCATACACTCAAAAAAAAAAAAACTGTAAAGTTAAAAAAAAATTTAGTTAAATTTAACTAAAAAAGCACCTGATTTTGGGCCTACTAAATTTTTAGTTAATTTAACTAAAAATATTTAGTTAACTTTTCGTAGAATGAATGTAGCAAAAAAAACCGTAACTTTAACTAAAAATTTAGCTGAAATTTCGTAAATTTTTTATGTACATATTTTAACAAAAAAATTAGTTGAATTCAGCTAAACTTTTTGTTACTTTTCGTAAACTAAAATTTACAAAATATTTAGTAAAAAATTTTAAGTTTATTTTTTCTGTTTTTTCATTAGCTTAAGTAGAACTTATGAGATTCGCATAGGAGGCTACACAAGAAATTTCACTTAACAAATTTGTTACGAAAAATCAGCAAATTAATTAGTAAAAATTCGTAAACTCAGTTTTGAAGTCAACAAAAAAAATTAATTCAAAATTTGTTCAAAACTAGTATTTTCGTAAATTGAACTTAACAAAAAAAAGTAGTTAAAACGCTGATTTTAACTAAAAATTTGCTAAAAAGCCAGTAAACTCAAGTTAACAAAAAAAAATTTGTTAACTTTACAGTTTTATTTTTTTGAGTGTACTAAGGGGTGCGGAAAGTTTCTATTGAGAGTCTTAATGATTTCAAAAAAATTTGGTGAAAATCAATAATTTTCTTCTGCTCCCGCATAGCGTTTGAAGTATGATTTTTTTTTTTGGAAATTTTTACTTAATCCACGATGTGGGTGCCCAAAGAATTTTTTTATTTTTATGAGACTTCTGGGAGGCATTTAGAGTACGATTTTTCATTTACAAAAACCAAAAAAATTAAAAATTTTCTATTAATTTTTGTTTTTGTAAAAAACATGTTTTTTTAGGAAAAACCGTTTCAATACCGGTACGTACCGGTACCGAAGGAAAAGGTTTTTGGATACCGGTATCCGATACCAAAACTGAGTTTCGGTATTGGTATTGGTACCGGTATTCAATTTAAAGGGTTTTGAAACGGATAACGGTATTGAAAAGGTATCGATTGCCAACATTGCTTAATACCATTTTGTTGAAATTATGGTAAATTACCGAGTAAAAAAGACTTTTAAGGCTATATGGAACACTTGAATGTATTGCTGTATTGTATAAGGAACAAGGGTGCAACATTTTAGGCCATTTTTCGGCCAGATCTAACGCTTTTTAATCGAGCCATAAAAAATGGCTACATTTTATCTAATCGGAATCCATCTTTTTCCTGGTTTAGTTGTTTTTCACTGATTTCTTTCGGTATAATAATTTAAAAATTTCGTTTGACAAAAATAAAATTTTTTGAATTTCTAAGGTTTCATCTATTTTAATAAGATTTTTTCGAACCATTTGTCATATAAAATCGTATCATCTCAGTAGCAGTTGGTAAAGAATAATCACCGCTGACATACTTCTGGCCTTCCCTTTATGAAAATGCTGACATCTTCATACAGTTTTTCCAAATGTCTCCAAGAACAAGTCAGCAGTTGGTTAGCAATGCCCACCAGCATCGAGGACAACCAACAAAGCTCTTCGACAACCACTAATCAACTGCTGACTTTTCCTGGGAACATTTGGAAAAACTGTATAAAGAAGTCAGCAATTTTATAAAGGTAAGGTCAGTAGTTTGTCAGGGGTGAATTTTTTTTTTTTTGCCGTTTATAATAATTTTTACTCGGGTTAGCAGAGATTTTTTGGTTAGATTTTCTGACTTTTTTTAAGCCATTAAAAATTTTTTTCATTCATTTAATAAAAACTATTAATATATAAATATTTTTTTTTATTATTTATTAAGATGTTTGTCATAATTGTTTTTTTAATGTTTTTTATTACCCGTTTTACTCTTTAAGGTAGATCATTTAAAAATGTTTGTACCTCTCTTAGTATTTATGGTTTTTCTAGAGCATTATGGGTAATTTTGAAAAAAAAAATATTTTTATTAATTTTTAAGTTTACGTTTAGATAATTGTTTAAGCTTATCTTAACATTTTATTACTTAGATTAAAAGGTCATAAAAAAATGATGAAATAAAATTTTTCCTAACACCATTTGAAAGCAGTTTAAAGCCTTTTATTTTATTGTTTGTTAGCAACTGGATTGAACTTAGGTACGCCTACTTGAGTTTTGGTGGTAATTTCTGGAAAACACTTACAGTTTCTTAACTGAATTTGGAGCCAATTAGAATAACAAGCGAAAGACATTATCACCACAACCAAATTTTGTGCAGTCCGTAAGGTGTCGTAATGTTACAGTTTTATAAAGCCAAGGATCTTGTTTGCCACTCGTTTTGATAAGTCCATTAATGCCACTTTTAGTGTATTTAAGAATACTCACATATAATAGTGGTCCTTTTGGCGCCTTGGATTGTCGTAGACCCTAACTTATCTCACAAGTTTAAAAAGTGGGCCCCACCAGACCCCAAATCGCGGCCAAGAAGTTGAACCAATTCACCCCACAATAGGGTTCGGGTCAGGTCATAGCAGTAGCGGAGACATTCCTACCAAGCTTATCCGCTGTCTCATTACCTTCGAAACTTCTGTAACCAGGAATCCAAAATAGGGTGATTTTGTTTCGCCCGACCAGTCGTTGGAGGGAATTAATTTCCACGAAGACAGGGCTTGAAGAGATGCCTCAAGCCCTGTCTTCGTGGAAATTGAAATATGAGTATCATTCATACCCTTTGAAAAATTGACTGTAGGCCACCTTTCCATGGGCTCGTGAATCCACGTGTTTGGACAGTAAACACCAGCTCACACTCCAAAAGGAAATTTTTGGTCTGCCAGCATACCAGTTTTGGCTCTTAATCGTATCTACCCGGTATTACGATCTTAAATTTCAGTCCAAAGCAAAGCTCACAGTTTATCCCATCCGATGGCGTATCTAAGTTTCCCTAATTTCTACTGAAGAAACGATATTAAAGTGACCGTCGCGAGGTATGAGACCCCGTGTTTAGAGTACAAACCATACCACTGTACCTTGCCCAGATTTGCCGTAGCATCCCTCTGCATAGTTTTCGACCACCAGACTATAGGCAGTGTACGTAATGATCGGTCTAATAATGATATTGTAGGTTCCCATTTTGGGGCTTAACCTCCAGGTACTACCAAAAAGCTTATTTGATTTTGGTTGTTCTATCTGTCTTTTTATTGAAACAACCAAATATTGTAACAGAAATTGAATTTTTAGTTTATACAACTAAGAAATTCGATTGGAAACTTAGTTTTTTTTATGTGGGTCTTGAAACCGATCCTTCGAACGATCACACTACGAAATTGTTAACCATTCAAGATTTACTTTGCCCCAACCTCAACTAGTCTTGAACTATGACCAATACAAATGTTGTTGTCATCTGCAAAAGAGTAGAAGTTTGTCTTTAACGGTCATTAAAGTGACATTGTCACGATTGTCCTCAACTTTGTTTATAAAGATGTGTTTTGGGGACGTTAGGTTAGGTTGTAAGTAGCTGTTAACGTTTTACGTCAGCACACATAGACTCTGAGGTCCGTTGTAATACCACGGGACTGTAATAGGTTTCCCTACTAATCCCTGCCGTTGAACCAAATTGTGCTTCTTATGAAACTCCGTAGATATTGAATTTTGACATCCGACAAAGAAAGATCGTGCAGTTCATTCGATCCATGGGCAGCAAGTCTCCGACCAGAAAGTGTTGGGCAATGGCAGATGTAGTTTTCGATAGTTTCAAACTCCTCTTTATTCATGTAACTCCGGAAAAAATCACTTGATGGCACATTAAACCGCTCTACGTGCTTCCCAATAAGACAGTGTCCGGTAATTATAGCAACCACCGTCGAAATCTTTCCTCTTGGAAACGATATCAACTCACTTGTGCGCTTCTAATTAAGAGAAGGCCAAATCTGTCGAGTTGTCTCATACATCCGTCCATTTGCCCATCTCGGATTAGTCTCCTTCGCGAAACAAAGCCGTAGATTTTGTTTACAAGTCTCTAGAGGCATACCAACACATTGCAATTCTTTTGGAACCTGTAAGGTAGTTCCCAGTCTTACAAGCTCATCGGCTTTGCATTTCCCCGAAATATCTCTATGCCTAGGGACCCATATCAGTCGTTTGGCAAACTGCTTGGCCATCTCATTTAAAGAAGGACGGCAGTTAAGGGCAGATATTGTTTTCAGAAACATTGACCCCAGAGACTTGACTGCGGCTTGACTGTCAGAATAGATGTTGACTACGGTTGTAGACAATACATTGCAACTCAGCCAGTCAGCCACGTTCTCCAGGCTCATCCCAAGTTCCTTCGAATAGACTCCGTGTAAAAATTAATCGGGCTGCGGCCACAATCAATGTTCTTCCATTGCATTGTGCTATTAAATCGAATTTCCGACGTAGTAGCATACTGCCTACCCAATTTAACAAATGGTATCAGGTGAAGGAAGACTTGTAATTCAGCCGTAGGTGTAGTAAGACGAGCACCAGTGATGCACACCGACGCCATTCTCTAAACCTTCGTGGTGAAGACACAATTCCCTCTTGTGTCTAAAGCAGGCCACCAGACAATGATTCCATACAACAAAATTAGTCGCATCACTGCTGTATAAATGCTTTTCTTACCCTTTCCTCAATATTATGTCTGAAATTTAACTTCCTTTATAGAAATACTCCAAAATACTTGGCTCCATCTGGGATGGCGATTTCAGTGCCGTCCAGAGAAATTTGGGGACGTTAGCAGTAACTAAAATTTCAGCTCGTCGTCAATGATAATGCCTCAAGTGCATTGCTAACTGACAAGGAAGGTCTTTCACAGGGCGCACACCAATTGTCCTGAAATGAAACTTAAATATTAGAACGAGGGGAAAAAATAAGAGTTACCTGTTTTTTGTTAGCTGCCCAATCGCAAATTTAAAAAAGGGTTGCCACTTTATGAAAAAATGAGGGCTTTCGGGAAAATCCGTATTAAAGCCGAACTAGAAGGAATTTCGCCAAACGAAAAAAACGGGTCAGCTTGATTTTGATAGAGATCATTATATATGATTTTGGCGGTCGTACGTATATTCATCTCCATATAAACTACCCAACGATTATTCATTTTTGACAATAACGAACTTAACGAAGCCGAATTCGGACACGGCCGACACACAATTGGATAGGCCTTAAAAACCCTTTCGTCCTGTATAAAATGTTCATATATATTCTTTTGAAGAAATAGGAAAAATCCTTAAAAAACGAAAAAAAAACAGTTTTCCCCCCTTCCCTTTGACCCGCTTAATGTGAAATTGGGCAGCTATAAATAAACAGGTAACTCTTATTTTGCACCCATCTTTCCTATATGTAAGTTTCAGGACAATCGGTGGGTGCCCTGTGAAAGACCTTCCTTGTGAGACGTATATATGGGTCAACATACAACATTGGGTCTTGAAATCGATCTTTCGTACGAGCACATTTCAAATTATTAACCGCTAATGATCCCAATCTCAACTAAGCTTGGACTACGACCAACACAAATATTGCTGTCATTTGCTTAGAAGGTCATTAAAGTGGTCATAGAGAGAACCGAATTTGCAGTACATCTCAAGGTCATTCTGGATGAACCATAACCAAATGAAATAAGATACCGTGCGTCCACAAGAAAATAAAAATATTGTACTGGTTGACCGCGTTATATGCAGCAAAAAAACACCCAAAATTTCCTACTACATCAGTGACCTTCAAATTTGGCAGAACTCAAAACTGTAGATAGATACATTTGTGCAGTAGAAAATATTGTCACTAAATATAACACCAAAAGGCCGTTTAGCGGTACAAGCAGAAGCAAAATGTTTGGCCAAATCGAGGTATACACGAAAACACGTTAAACAAGAAAACAAACACAGTAAGAGGTGAATTGATGAACGGATAGATGGAATGAATGTCTAGAGCTGAACAACGAAACGGAAATACAATACAACACAACAAAAATATAAACATGAACATGTAAAGAGTGGATGTATAGAGATGTTTAGAGCAGTACAAAATTGAGATGTAAGTTACAAAAAACAAGGTCATTTAACAGTTGGAAAAGAAATTATAGAAATATACATGAATTTAAACTCAAAATGACACACAGAGCATAGAGGAGAGAGATACTAACTAAACCAAGGTCATGTCTAAAAGATGAACAATTTACAAACAACAGGATTAAAAAAAAACAAGGTCGTTTGTGGAGCCTCTCCTGTGGTGTTTAGATATTTTTTGTGCGGTGTTAGCAAGTTTTGGCTTCAAAGCGGTTAAAAATAAGAGAGATAAAAGTGGTGACAGGTTTTTTTGACAAGAAGTACAAACAAGGTGACAATTGCCTGTCTGGCCAAGGTCATGTCATTTTTAAAATAATTGTTAATGACATTGAAATTTGGTTAGAAGGATGACCCAAAAAAAAAAGTTGTTAAATTTTGGCTTTTTTATATTTTTGTACTTCTTTTAAAAATGTGGTTTTGTTTGGTGACTTTTGTTTGTATGCTTCTACGTGTTGGTATGGTTTTTATTGGTTTCCAAAGGATCTTATGTGGGATATTTGTTAATCAAATATTATTTTTAAGTTTTTAACAAAATAAAACCAAGAAAAAGAAAACAATCAACAGGTTTGTAAAGGGTTTATTTAAAAACTAATGCTTCAATTCCTAAGAATAAACATCCATCCAAAACAAACTTTACTTTAAGGTAAACTTTTGAGGGTTCCCTATGCAAACCTTAGAGCACACATATCTACACATATTATAAAGAATAGCCTGTCTAATGAAATGCAAAGGAAATGACGAAAGAAAAGGTCTAGACATTTTGAAATTTAACCCATTCACAGCCCTCTAAAAAGAAAAACAAATAATCAATAAAAATTACATAAAAATCTACAACATTTTACCCGTAGTCGCTCGCCTAGTTTTACACACCAAATTGATTTTTTGTTATTGCTTTTACGCTAGATTTTACAGCCGTAACAGCAACAACGACAGCGTTTTTAGATTGTAAAAGTATCGATCAATCGGTGGTTTTATGGTTTATTTGTACAATTTTCTACTAATGAACGTGTAGTTAAACAACAGCAACAATCTTTTCCTAACAATTTCCCATTTCTTTAGCACAGTGAAACACTCATCACTAACGCGCACTCAATCGCTCACATGGCAATAAAATTAATAACAACCCGCTAATTTATACGATTTACAAAACCTTTTGTTTTCTTTTGTATCTGTTTTAGAAAAACCTTAAGGTTTCACCAACGATTTATTTTTCGGTAGTTTTATTGCTACATTGTAC
This sequence comes from Pegoplata infirma, assembly GCA_963921195.1. Classification (NCBI taxonomy): domain Eukaryota; kingdom Metazoa; phylum Arthropoda; class Insecta; order Diptera; family Anthomyiidae; genus Pegoplata; species Pegoplata infirma. The sequence continues at coordinate 10,252,406 of OY992537.1, read as the reverse complement.
AAGTAAAACTTTGTAAAAGAAAAGTATTAGAGACCTATGTAAATATTGGAAAAATTGGTATAATATCCTTCTCGTCTAATGTAACATATCATTTGACATTGATTTAATTTTTAGTTTTCTAGAGGTAAATACATTTGCTTACTTTTTTTCAAAATCCCATGCTCGATTTTTTTTTTTGTTATTGTAAGGAAATACATTTCAGTGTGGAAGTGCACAGAAAGAAAAGGAAGTGATCTATTAGAATTAATTTGAATGGAATTTTAAAAACTTATCTCAACGAAATAAATGTTAAACATTTTAGGGAAGTTTAGTTTACATGGCTGGAATAAAGCCTGCATAGATCAGTTTAAATCCTCAGCGTTGCCAGTTACGATAACCCCCTTGTAAGTCTCATTACTACGAGATTGCGCCCTGGGTTCCCAACGGGAATTTATTCATTTATCTCTAGGTACACCGAATATCCTACAATTTTCGTTATAACATTTCCCTGCCCTTTAGGCACATGTTACACTTTCAACAATGATCCCTTATTCCTAGTATGTGACAGCAAAAGTATTTTAGAAGTTCCACATCACATTTAACCTCCATAAAAACCCAGGTTTCATTATCGTAGTGGAGTCTACATCTCTTTTAATACTTTGTATTCCTTAATATTCAAACCATCGGGGAATAAATTAGTTGATTCCGTACCCTGAAAACGCATGTTAGTAAGAATAAAGCACTGAGTCTTACATGTTTTAAAATCTACCCTTTTCTCGAGACCCCCGATGAGATTTTTAATAGGTCGTCACTAAAAGTGATATTATGTTCTCTCATGGCATCGTATGTTTTCTCATGGCACCAATTCGCATGGCATTCGGATTGAATTGGTCAAAGTAAAAATAGTAACATATGTTACTGTTGTCTGAAAAAGAATTGATAGGCTTCATAATAAAACCGAGTAGGTCATTGGTACACATAAGAAAAAGAGAGGGGGAAGAGACAGAGTCCTGTGGAACTCCAGCGTTCAGCAAACAGTCCCTAGAGTAGAACTCATCAACGACAACACGAATAGTACGATTACAGAGAAAGATATTTCCCAGCATAAAGGAAAAATACTCGGTAGGTGTGCTGAACAGTTTCCGCAGCTGAAAAGCTAACGTCGCGACGCGTCGATGAGAAACTTTTTAAGACAAGTATTGGAATACCATATGGTCCTGGAGATTTATTAGTGTTAAGTCCAAAAATAATCTTTCTTTCATAAAAAAAATGTGGTTGATTACTATCAGGTAATACAAAGTTGACTGCAACAATTTTTGCCCAAAGATTTGGGCAAATCTATCTGGTCAGTAAATATTTGTTCATCATTTAAAAGAGTGGAGATGGATGAACTGTTCTTATTCTTTACTCTCTTGACAAATAAAAATCTCTTGTTCCCTTTTGGAACAGCAATAGTTTTAGTGCGTAGGAGTTGCTCGTACATCACCTTTTCATTCCTTAGTAGATCTGTACATTCAGTTTTCGTTTGCTTGCGCCGACATTCCGTATTCGCGTTGTTGTCCAATCGCCATTCACTGAAAGCTTTTCTTTGCTCATAACTGTAAACTTCTATGGAATAAAAGTTTTCATACCATAAATTACAATGGTTATGACCATTTCCGCCGCGGATTCGATGACATTATCAAGACAATGTATTTATAATTGAATTTCCTGATTAACTAGTTCAAATCTTCCCAATGAATAGTATTAAAATATCGGCAAACAATAAATACAATTTGTTTTATAATAAATAATAAATAAAAACCAACTTAATGCATCCCACAGGCTTTTAGAGCAGCATATGAGTTGGAAAGAGGAACTCATATCCTCTTAGGAACTACATTCGTCCGAAAGTGTCCTAGAAATCAGAATATCAAGTTATTTAGCGTACCCATTCGCTTCAGTTCCCGTGTCACCTGTCGCTGTTGTATCTTCGAACTAACCGTCAAACTGAAATATAAGTTCTGTCTAATACAGAATCTGACACCTTAAACATTTCCAAGGCTTTGTGAGCAGCAATACTTCTCACAAAGATTGTAATAGTTCGTATAGTCATATTCATTGTGAAGAAGAATTCGTTTCTGTTTAGAAGAAATTACAGTTTCCGATAAATTTTCTTAAGTAAACCCACTACCCATTCCCGGTTTTTTCATTTTTTTAATCATCAGTTAAAACAAGATTTCAGTTATTTCTAATTGTAAGACAGACCCTGACGTCCAGTCTTTCCCAGTTAGTATTTGAACAACAAAGACACCACCAAACTTTCTTTCAGTCTGCTCTAATTACGGCCTATTTACTGTTTGATTCCGGACTCAAAAAAAAATTCCAAATAGATTAAAAGGAAAAAAAATGTTCAAGCAACATCATTTTAAAAGAGTTCATACTTATTTCACAATTTTTGGTCAAGAGAAAAACATAAATACAAAATATCTTTTTTCTTACATTTGTAACGCTCAGCGCGAAGTATTCGTAAAATCCGAATAACCTAACGCTTAAATATAAACCGTGAAAATACCTACTAAGGATCTTAAAATGAAATAAAAGAAAGATTTTACTCAAAAGATACAAAAACTGAAATCATTATGATAGTATACAACGACAACGATGATTGCCGAAGTTCGACTAGATCGTGCTCATATAGTGTACACAAGTAAAGAAAACTGAAAATTAAAGAAATTTAAAGATTTTCATAGTTTCCACGTTTAATATTGTAGTACCTTTTTGCTAATGTAAGAAAATGTGCAATGATCACAAATAATGAACTGCACAAGCACTGTGAACGTGAAACGGGTAAGATATCCTTACGATTGACTATCAAAAACGATTTGTAAATGTATGTGTGTAAATTTTAGATCCCTTAACAGCGGAACTGGATGAATTTTTGCACGGCATATTAACACGATGAAGAAAAACACAACCAAAAAAATAAAATGAAAAGATAGCAACAACTGCAACATCATCATCATCGTCGTGTCGTTGTCATCGTGTCGAGTTATTTGGAAGCAATGTTAACACCCTGTGACATTTATGGCCTCTATATATAGTATTAAGGAATCCTGCTGACCCCGTATAAATCAAGGGTCAGCGTAACGAACTGATGAACAAACAGCACTAATATTCACCAATACACACTGAATTCACTCAAATAGGGAAACTAGTACTTTCAAAAATCTATGAATGTTTTTAGTTCATTTCACAATTAAAGGTACAATTCTTCACATTATTCATACAAAACGTTGACATCTTGATTTGAAAGGTTTTTTTTTTTATTTTTTTTGGAAAGAGAAGATACGAATCGATATGCTCAGTTTTTAAACGCATTTCTTCACGGTATCATCTTTTGTTGCCAACTACAATAATACAAAACAAATTTTTGTTGCATTCAGTTGTTTCAGTTTTGTCTGTATGGAAATTTCGTCAATGTAGTAGCACACGTTGCAAATGATTTCATATAATTGCTGACCATATAAATTTCGATTGACTATTGATTTCCTATTGTTTTCATTGTTTTGCAAAAAGAGAAATACACAAAATAAGATACGTCAACTGTTTGTTGGGTATGGGATGGTTTGATGTTACAATGTTAGTTACGCTTTTAGTAGAGTTTATCACCAGATTATTTGTCATAATGAGTTTGACTTTGTCTTATAATGTTTGTTGAATATTCTCGAAGGCGTTTTTCCAAGAGGTGGTACTTTTTTATTTTTTCTCCCATAGTTTCCTTCAGAGAAAAAAGTTGCAGGTATGACTTTTTGACTTAGGAGTGAGGTAATTTGTATATTTATGGGGATTTTTGTTAGTTTTGAAATTTTTAAAAATCACAGGTACAAGGGTTGATCTAGAACTACCCGACCTAAAAAGGAAATCAAAAATTAAGAAAATAATTTATTTCCACTTATCATATTCTTACTTAATTCTACACATTTAAAGCAGCGATATTTTATAGCTTTGATATGTATGTGAGAACCACTAACCCATAGATCCACGGAAATAGCTCTTCATGAGCTCGCTCATTGGTACCATCGAGAGATTACTTTCGGTAAAGGAGTACACTATTGTGGCTTTTTTGATATTGAGGTGGCTTTTTATAATGTCATTCCAGACTCGGTAATTGTGGCATTGTCCGGTCAGGCAGTGAGGCGCGCTATCGTTTTTATGGTGGAAAATCTACTTGCCAATAGAAGTATAACGTCTGAATATCTCGATTTTTCAATAGGGGCACACCACATGGAGGTGTTCTATCGCCGCTTCTTGGGAACCTGGCACTGAATTCAATGCTGCTATCTCTAGAAGCACGTGGTTGTCATGTTGTCGCACATGCAGACGATGTCCCGATAGCGGTAAAGGGGAAGCATCTGCCAACATTGAGGGACATTCTTTAGGGTTCTCTGAAAGATCTGTATAAATGGGCAAGAGGCTGTGGTCTAGGAGTTAATCATAGTAAAACAGTGCTTGTTTTGTTTACAAGGAAAGACAAGATTCCTGTTTTTGATCTTATTTCTCAGGACTGCATTGAAATCACCTTCCCAGATGGAGCCAAGTATCTTGGAGTATTTCTAGTTAGGAAGTTGAATTTCAGACGTAACATTGAGAAACAGATGAGAAGAGCAACGATTACTTGATATTGCTGTAAAAGTGCTATTGGAAAACGATGGGGTTTTAAGCCCTTAAGTCGTTCATTGGATCTATACAGCAGTGGTGCGTCCAATTCTGCTGCATAGAATCATTGCCTGGTGGCCTGCTTTAGAAACAAAAGCGAACTGTGTCTTTATCACGACGGTACAGACAATGGCGCCGATGCACACATCACTAGTGCTCTTCGTACTACACCTACGGCTGCATTAGAAATCCTCCTTCACCTGATACTATTGGAAATATGGGGTAGGCAGTATGCGCCTACGTCGGCAATGCGACTTAATAGTTCGCTGCAATGGAGGAGTAGCGATTGTGGCCATATCGCGATCTTGAAGAAGATAACAATACCACAAAATGTGGACTTTTTGAGCGCCACTTTGCCACTATGATACCATTCAGGGAGACTTGGATGAGGTGTATTCCGGGTAGTGGAGCCACCATGAATTTTTAGACAGATAGATCGAGGCTGCACGAGCAAGTGGACTTTGGAGTCTTTTCAGAAGAGCTTGGATTGAGCCTGGCTCGAAGATCATTGCAGTGTTTAGCAGGCAGATATGCTGGCAATAAAGGAAGTGGCTGACTGGTTGTGTTTCAATGTCTTATCTACAACCGCAGTAAACATCTATTCAGACAGTCAAGCCGCGGTGAAGTATCTGGAGTCCATATTTCTGAAAACATTATCTGCCCTTAACTGCCGCACGTCTTTAAATGAGTTGGGTAAACAGTTTGATATATGACATATATTGGTCCGAGGACACAGAGACATTCCAGGAATTGCAAAGCCGATGAGCTTGCAAGACTGGGAACTACCTTACGGGTTCCAACGGAATTGAGATGTGTTGGTATGCCTCTAGAAACTTGCAATCAAAATCTACGGCTTTGTTCCGCGACGAAGACTAATCAGAGATAGATAAATCGATTGACGTGTGAGACAACACGACAGATTTGGTCTTCTCTTAATTAGAGGCGCACAAGTGAGCTGATTTCGCTTCCAAGAGGAAAGATTTCGACAGTGGTTGCTTTAATTACCGGTTACTGTCTTATAGGGAAGCACGCAGAGCGGTTAAATGTGCCGTCAAATGACTTTTGTCGGAGTTGTATGGTTGAAGAGGAGTTAAGAACTATCGAACACTTCATCTGCCTTTGCCTGTCACTTTCTGGCCAGAGACTTGTTTCAGTGGGATCTAGGAAGCTGCACGATCTTTCTGATTTGTCAGATGTCAAAATTTAATATCTTAGGATTTTCATAAGAAGCTCAAATTGGTTTAACGGCAGGGACCAGTAGGGAAGCCTATTACGGTACCATAATATCAAAATGGACCTCAGAGTCTACGTTTGCTGACTTAAAGCGTCAGCAGCCACTTACAACCTAACCTATGATATGTTTGTAGATGTGTTATATCAAATCCTAAATTGTCGAGATTTTGGAACTCTACCTTCGACACTGTCGTACCAGTTTTTCTAAATTGTGATTAAATCTGTGGCAAAAAGGAATAAGTGCATAAGTGTTTTTATACTACTTTTCAGGAGAGCATTTTTAAGTTTTAATTTCAAATACCAAATCTGGGTTTACAAATTTGGACATTTTGGGCATGTAAATATCTCAAGCATTATTATCGACACAATCTTCGCTACTTTAAAAGTTGATATATAGAAAGACTATGGAGATATCGGGTGAAAACCATTGATGTTGTTATTGCGTTTTTCAAAATTGCATTTTAATCTAAGCATATGTCGAGATATGCAGTTATGTATCCCTGTAAAATACATTTTAGCATCTTCAACGATTGCTGATTTTAAAATAAGGAATAAAAACATAACTGAGATATGCTGTTACAATTTTTATTTTTCCTTTAAGAAAAAATGAGTTGTGGAGTTCTGAAATCAATATCTCAAAAAGTTTTAGTCCGATTTTCATAAAAATTTGATACAATACGAAAATGTATAAGGAGATTCCGAAAATGCAAAAACATTTAACTCGACTTATGTTGTTATGGGTTTTTGCCACAGAAATAAACCCAATCGATACTCAATATTTTAATAGTTTTTGTTGCTGTTGTGAATTTGGTACAGGTCGGCCACATTTCTGGGTGTCTCTGAGTTTTCGCCTTGCGATTCGGAATTTGGCCCATATTTGGGAGCCATTTTCTTGAAAATTATATTGGTTAGTTTTTAAGAATTTTTTATATATCTAGATTTTTATTAATTTTTCAAACCCGAATTAAACCTAAAATCAATTGGATTTGTAATTTTGGAGTAACAAAACCGCGATTTTTAAGTTTGGTTGGTTATTGAGATTTTTTTAGATAATCTAGGAAAATAATAATTCCATTTTTTCTAGTAGCCTGCTGATGGAGCTGTTTTTACCTTCTTTTGATAAGATATTCCAACAGTCGACTGTTCCTTAATTAAAGTTACCAACAAGGGAAGTATCTCAACCCTTATGAACCGATTTGCATGAAACGTAAAATATATATAAAAAAGACAATTCTAAGGTTGGGGTGTCTCAGCTTATCGGCCATATCGCGGATTTAGGGGTTCAAAGCATGGGTCAAAAAATTACGAAAAAATCGTTTTTTGGATTTTTCAGCCATTTCTTCCTAAGAAACTATATGATGTTTACATATGAGACGAAAGGTTTTTTTAATGCCTATCCAACGGCGGCATAACCTTGCAAAAGTTTGGCTTCGTTAAATACTTTTTTCATGAAAATGTGTAAATTTTGGGGGTTATTTATATGAAGAAATTGACCTACGATGCCCATATGAATACGAAATAATCTTTATTAAATTTAAGTCGACACGTATTTTTGCTCTAGAGGAAATTCCAATTTGTTCAGGAGTTATCGAAATTTTCCCGGAGGTCCACATTGTTTCATAAGGGGACAACGAAATTTTGAATCACTGATATGGCCGATAAGCCGAGACACCCCAACCTTAAAATCGTCTCTTTTATATATATTTTAAGTTTCAGGCAAATCGGTTCATAAGGGTTGAGATACTTCCCTTGCAAGTGATGAATTCATGATAGTTACGAAACAACGATTAAAAAAAAATCGATTTAAACCTTACCACGATCGGTTTTGTTGCATTGAGAGCAAACGCAGCAGTCCTGACACCAGTTTCGATCCATCAGATTGTGAGTTTAAGCTTCGAGTGTTCGATTTAATTTGTAAACACTGATGTGATCCTAAGTTACTTTCCGAAGGATAGCTCAAAGTGGATGCAATCAAGAAGAAGGTCCAGAAGGGAGTCCCAATTTTTATAAACATATTATAGAATTTGGTAAAAAAAGGTCAAACGATATTGATTGAATGAAAATTTATAAAAATATTTGTCAAAGCTCATAAAATAAAAAAGTTTACTGGTAGCCTATGGTACATTTTGCTGTGCCCTGGGACTCATATGAATCTTATGTCAAACCGATTGTGCATCCCATTAAAAGACGAGCGGTAGTTAAGGGCAGCTATTGTTTTTAGGAACATTGACTTCAGTGACATGATGGCGGCATAATTGTGAGAATAAAAAAGTCATTGTGTTTAAACCACTCAGCAAGTTCTTTTTTTTTCCAGCATCTCTGCCGGGTTAACACTGTAAACACTGGTCTGCAAATCTTCAAGACAGGCTCAACCTTAACTCTCTTGAATGCATTTCCAATGCAGCCACAGGTGTAGTTTGAAAAGTTCCAGTGTCACGATTCGAGGTCATTCTCTCAAGTTTTTTGATAAAGACAATATTTTTTTCTTCGGCTCCAAAGCAGCTCACCAAACAATGATTCCATACTAATTCCATATTAATCCAGTGAAAGACTCTATGACCAAATCGTTTCGCAAAGTCCATTTTTCAGGAATGATAAGCACTCGTTTCTTTTTTCCCCAGTTCCTCAATATAACATCTGAAATCCAACTTTCTATTAAGAAATGTTTTAATCGATTCTACGTTTACTGGGTTAAGCGCCATTTTGTTTAATTGGACTCCCAAGCTACGTGTTCTCACCCTTGTGCAAAGCTCTTCCCAAATGTTGTAATGTGTTTCTTTCCTGCATGTAAGAACAAAACAAAGAACACATTCCCATATTTTATACTTACCAGATTTATCATTTCACTTTCAAAAACATCAAAGGCTAAAACAATTGATTTATATCCTTATCATTTATTGCTATTTTGGACCACACCTTATAATTTCTAGTGAATTACAACATTATTATTATTGAAAAATTGTTCAGCTTTAAAAAGAGTAATTTGTTCTGCAAACTAAATGCAACAATTTCCAGGAATAAACCAAAATATTAATGGTAATTTTCATGGTTAATTAATTTAGTTTTTAGCCACAATTGTTGAAAATACGTCTACACTGTCCTGGTACAATAGTGAAAACCTTTTCACACTTTATACATATAATATTGGCACAATTTTTGTACTATTGATCTACTGTTTTTTGTACCATGCACTCTGCGATGGACGTTTGACATGCCGTTTGTAATAGAATATAGATTGTTTTTTGTAATCATCATTCCAAATTTTAACGGAATTGATCCAATTGTACTTCTTGTCCCTATACAAACGACTTTCACAATAATCTTTTACGATATCTGAAAACGGAAGATATTTAAATAAAATTTAGTTTGAAGGTGTTTTCCGTGTGCTTTGGGAACATAATTAAATCAGAGTAAAATCAGATGATTTTAAGACTTTAAATCTTTATAAAAATTTCGCCCGATATTTACTTGAATCTGTCAATGGACAACATATTTAATACTATCCTACTCAAACTATGTTCTTACCTATTTTCTACATTAATCTAAGATCTGATTTAACATGAATCTAGTCGGTTCATATTTAAACTAAATTCCATTCTCTGAAAACCACTGGAGTAGAGTACTCTATGGTCGGTCTTGATCGTTTAAAAATTTTCTTACTTATGTTTTTTGATTTCCCAGAAATTTAAAGAGGCTTTTAGTAGATGATCGCCATACATTGAACAAATAAATATTTTTGTTATATTATAAAAACACTATTCATTGATTAAGTGACAAAAGTGTCAAGAGCTACGAGTGCTATACATTTTTTTTAAACTGCATAAGGACACGCTTGACAGATGGTCAATAGTATTTGACAGTAGAAAAAATAGAAAGTAAGTTAATATATATTTGTTCGAAAGGTGTTACGATTAGCAACGACTGTAACATAATGTAAGCATATCTAATGGATATTTCTACTTACATATTTTTATTCGATTGTTGTTTATTAAGGCATGTGGACGTGTTTAAATACAGTTAGACAATTTCAAATTGATAACAAAAAAAAAGTGTTTCAACATTTGAAATTTTCCAATGAAATTGTAAGGCAGATGTGTTTAACTCAATTTAAAGCTATGAGCTGGATCTGATAGAAATGTTGTAAAAATATTTAATAGAACATTAAATTTACATTTTATAATTGCATTTTTTTGTTGGAATGAATCATTTGAATAACAGCCGTTAATATTTATTCTGCTTATAATGAACAGTTTCATAACAAACTTTAACCTTACGTAGCGAACACCGTGAATGTATTTCTTGATTATGAATCTACGTTATTTCGAAAAAAATTAAAATCATCCAAAGAGCCGATCAAAAGTAAAAAAAAAATGTATATCAAGCTTATCTCGAAAACGAAGAGAAAAATGAAAAAATACAAAAATTATTGTTGAAAAAATAAAATACGGTCTTCAATTTTTAGGTCGTAGTATTTTTGGTATTTCTGTACTGACCCGGTATTCAAATGATAAATCTAAAAGGATGGCCCGTAGTTTCGAGAAGCATTGAAAAATACTGTAAAAACAAACAAAAAAACTAGCGTTGGGCCAATACTTAAATAAACAATTTTAAAAAGATTGTTGCAAAAAACTTTATTTAAAAGGAAATTACTTTAAAAAAAAAAAAACTTCCGCAAAAAAAGATTTTTAGTAAAAAAATACGCGATTTTTTTTCTTTTTTAACATGATAATGTTGGTTGGTGTCTAATTTTGAAAAAGTTGCAGGACGCCACCTCAGTTTGACTATATAAGCTAACAATTAACAAAAAAGAAAACAAGAATTACTATTTTCATTTTCTTAAAACCAAAAATTTTAATAACTTGGGTTTGTAACATGGATAATAATTCACCTCGTGGTGGATAAATCCGTTTTTCACCAGCTGGTGAATAAAAAGTAACATAATTATTTTTCAACAAAAAAGTTTTTTTTTTCATCAATTTTTTTTTTTTTTCATCAATTTTTTTTCCATCAAATTTTTTTTTCCATCAATTTTTTTTTTTCATCAATTTTTTGTTTTTTCATCAAACTTTTTTTTCATCAAATTTTCTTTTCATCAAAGTTATTTTTTTTTTCATAAAATTTTTTCTTTTCATCAATTTTTTTTCCATAAATTTTTTTTTCATCAAACTTTTTTTTTCATCATTTTTTTTTATCAAATTTTTTTTTCATCAAATTTTTTTTTCATTAATTTTTTTTCCCCAAATTTTTTTTTTCATCAACATTTTTTTTTTCGTAAATTTTTGTTTTATCAAATTTTTTCATCAATTTTTTTTTATCAAATTTTTTATCAAATTTTTTATTATCAATTTTTTTCTCACCAATTTTTTTTTTCATATTTTTTTTTATCAATTTTTTTACATCAACAAATTTTCTTTTCATCAAAAAAATTCATCAAAAACTTTTTTCATCAAAATTTTTTTTTCACCAAAAATTTTGGGTTCATGCATTTGGGTCAAAAAGTAGTTTTTTTTCCAAAACTACTTTTTCACCAAGTTTAAGCTTTTCGCATAAAAATTTTCCATTTGTTTATCAAATGTACATAAAACAAGTGAGAGTGTTATATTCTTTGGTTCCGAATCTTTTTTACTCTCCAAAATGTAAAAACACTTTTTTGCACTTATTTTTGCACTCACTTACGAAATGACCATCTCTTTTGGTTTTTAATGGGTCCTCGACTGATATTTCAATTCGTTTTGCATGGAATGGCAAATGAATATAACATTATTTCTTCTAAAAAAACTTTGCTTTGGCAAGTACACCCATTATCATGATTTAATGTTTTGGGCAAGAGTACAAAATTCGCAGGCATTTTATACGAAAAACGTCTCAGATCTGAGACTTCTTCAGTATGAAAAATGTGTCGGAATCTGATACATTATCGCAGTTTCAGAATCTAAGACTTTTTCTATAAGAAAAATATCTAAGCATCTGAGACTTTTTCTATACGAAACATTTCTCAAATTCTAAGACTTTTTCTATAGAAAACTGTCTCCGAATCTTGGAATTTTATATATGAAAAACGTCTCAGAATCTGAGACTTTTTCTATACGAAAAATGTCTCAGAGTCTGAAAATTTTTTTTCCAAAAAATATGTTCGTACTTGTTTGAATACATTCGGTGTTAAATTATGTTCACATATGTCAACCAGCAGCCAAATTAAAACATTTTGTATTTTATGGTTATGTTGAAAATACCAAACTATTTTTTGCGAAAGTTTGTAAAGTTTATATTTTTGTAAATTTACAAAATATTTTTTTTTTGTTTTTTTTTAAGAATTTCATTTAACATGATTTCAGGAAAAAAAGCAATTTTTTCCAAATTTCCAGACGAAAATATTTTTAAAAAAGTCCCGAACAAAAAAGTGTTTTGGCATTTAACTTCTTTTTGTTTTTGCATTTTGGAATTAAAAAAAATATTAAAAATGCTTGTAAGAAAAATAAATCTTTAAATGACACAGGGCAACACTTTTTTTTCCCGGGTTCTGATAGCTAATTCTGGGTAATTCGGGTACGCTGATTTCACATCTGCCTTCCGTTTTTTTTTTTGGGTCAGCTCTAGTTTTCGAGATATAGCCTCAGGAAATTTTGAAAATAGGCTATTTTTGGCATATTTGTGAGTCCATATTTACCGACACTGGTCTTGTATTAAAAAGTGAATGACGATTTTAGGTATGTTGGATATGCTGATTCCAAAAATGCCCTTCGTTTTTTTGAGTCATCTTTAGTATTTGAGATATTGCTAAAATAAAATTTTAAAATTCTCATTTATGCCAGAATTCGATAAAAAATTTTTGTAGTTTCATGTTATAAGAGAGGTGCCACGCCCCTTAACCCAGCAAACAAAAGTTAGCATACTGTACTCAAATTTGTTGAAAAATATTTTTCAGGAGCCATATAAAAGCAGTTTGTTGCTTTGGGTTACATGGGAGGTGCCACGCCCACGCCACCTATCCACACCATACATTCCTTAGAACAATTCCCAAAATCAAGTAAGCATATGATGTAAATATAAAGTCAATCACAAGAGTGGTTTGGCTGAAAAGAAGTTTTCGAAATTTACTTGCGTCATAACTCGAAAACTAAAGCTGTCAGAAAAAAATTAATACCAGTTTTGGAATCCTCGCATTCAATTTAGTTAAGTTCGTGATTAAAACTCAGGCTCTAAAATAAGTGTTGGAAATTATAGCCTTGCAAAGTTGGATAAAAAACGCACCTTTTTAACTCTTTAACAGCGATTTGCTCGCGAGCGCGAGCTGATGGAAAAAATCGGATAACAGAATCGGAATCAGCACACTAAACTCCATATAAATCAGTTGTCAAATGTCAGGCAAATTGAAAAAGGTAATTTTTTGTGACCCTGTGGAATAATAAAATTTTCGAAATTCCAAAAAAACTTTAAAAATTTTCTAAGTGTCAAAGTTTGCGATAGGTCATTTGGGTCCGTATGACATTTTACGTGTCCCATCAAGGACCGGTAACTTTTCCTGCAGGGAAACTAATCATTTTTATACCCTCCAACCACAGTATGGGAGTATACTCATTTTGTCATAAAGTATATATTTTTTTTTACCCCATAAAGTATGTATATATTTTATTGATCAGTAATCGATTCTAAGACATATTTGCGATGTCCGTCCGTCTTCCCGTCTGTAGAGGACAAGATACAGTCCAAAATAAAAGAGCTAGACTTCCGAAGTTTGGCACCAATATGCATTATATTCCTAGGCAGGTTAAGTTCGGAAATGGGCAAAATCGGAACAAGGGGGAAAAAGTTTCCTCTTAGAGAACTAAACCAACCTAAGAAAAACCGCATTTTTGCAGGGTTTTTTGTATTTTTGCTAAGCAAATGCAACATTCTTATCTCTGAAGAAGTTCAAAATCGCAAGGGGAAAATGCCCCCTAATGTCCCCCACCCAAAAAAAAAAGACGCCCCTGGATTTTTTTTATACCCTCCAACTACAGTATGGGGGGTATACTCACTTTGTCATTCCGTGTGTAACGCATCGAAATATCGGTCTAGGACCCAGAAAAGTATATATTTTATTGATCAGTGATCGATTCTGTCCGTCTGTAGAGGACACGATACAGTCCAAAATAAAAGAGTTAGATTTCCGAAGTTTGGCACAAATATGTCTTATATTTCTAAGCAGGTTAAGTTCGGAAATGGGCAAAATCGGACCAAGGGGAAAAAAGTTCCCCCTTGGAGAACTAAACCAACCTAAGAAAAACTGCATTTATTGCAGGGTTTTTTGTACTTTTGCTAAGCAAATGCAACATTTTTATCTCAGAAGAAATTCAAAATCGCAAGGGTGAGGTGCCCCTAATGTCTCCCATCACCCCGGCCCCCAAAAAAAAGGCCCCTGGATTTTTTTTTTACATTTTGGAGGGTATAAAAGATTCGGCACAGCCGAATGTAACACCCTCACTTGTTTTATTTTCTTTTTTACATTTTGGATGGTATAAAGATTCGGCAGCCGAATATAACACTTTCACTTGTTATATATGGGGCATTCCATGTGAAATCGGACACTTTGAAAAACTTTTTTTTTAGATTTTCCCAATTTGTTTACAGTTTTTAGTATCCTTCGAAAACTCCTTCGTGGTAAATTTTCAGATTTTTTTGATGACCCTTTCAAAAGATATCGAATTTTTAAAAATTGGCAGTTTGTTCCTTTACTAAAACTTCTTTTAATCATAACTTCTTCAATAATGGTCCAAATTTCAATTTTTTTTTTTCAAAATTTTTATTTTTTTACGTACTTTAAAAAAAAAAATCCCAAAAAAAATCTTAAAAGCGTTCTAGTATACGATTTTTATGTTTTGAAATTGAAATCTCATTTTTGATAATGTTTGTACTCTTCGATTTTTTTGAAATTTTTTTGTGTAAAACTTCTATCGATTCTACAAATTTTTTGCTCAGGAGGATCTTGGGATAACGATTATTACTATTTTTTTTTAAATTTTTTTAAAAAATTTTATTGTAATTTTCCATTCTTAAAATCATTTCTACTGCTCCAATAGTGCGTCATAGAGGGGTCATTTATAAGACCGACCCCCATCAATTTTTACGTCTTAACATTTCTTTGGAACGAACTAATACCCTATCTCCAATTTCTAAGGGGGCTCCCACACAAAACGACATTTTTTAAAATTAGCTCCAAACGCTCTAACTGCCCTAATAGTGTCCTTAGAGCAACAAAATGTATGACCGACCCACAATATTTTTTTAGTCCAAACATTTTCTATGAACATACCTACCCTCTATCTGTAACTGTTAAGGCGGTCCCCATACAATTTTTTTTATTTTTTGTAAATTTGTTTTATTTAATCAGCTTCTACCGGTCTAATGGTGCGTCCGAGAGGGGTCATTAGTGACCCCGACCCCCACATATTTTTACCCTCCAACATTTTTGTAACCCATACAAATAACAGTTGGAGCAAATTTTATAAAAATTTAATTTTGAATGGAATCCTACTCACGGTGAGCCTCAGCGATGTTTAGGTTCAACTTTAGTTTCGACGAAAAGTGTAAACGCAGTTCGATTTCTAGTTGATGAAATGTCACAAAACTGTTAACAGCGAAATTGTAGCTGCTCGAGATATCGCGAGATATCGTGAAATTAGTGTTTTTGTATTTTATAAAATTTTGACAATGAAGTTTTTTTAATATCTTCAAAAACTGAGTATGCAGTTTTAATTGTATTTATTTACACTTCACAAAACAGTTAACATCGAAATCATATCTTCTCAATTTCGCGAGAAATCGCAAAATTAAAACAAAAAAAAAATAAAAAATTTAACAAAAAATGAGGAGTTCCATAACAAAACGCGCCAATTCCACTTTTTGATTTTTTTGTTTTTTTGAGTGAATACTATTGTACACATTAAAATCTATGTAACCATTACTAAAAAACATCACAAATCTCAATATTTGTACATCAATTCATATATTTGTACAACCTCAGTACTTGCACTCATTGTCAGTACTGACTTTGTTTACATTTATGCGTTTATCTAAAAAACTGTTAAAGTGGAATTGGTGCGTTTTGTTATGGACCTCCTCAAATATTTTTCGCGTAAATTAGCAGTCAAGATATTGATTTGAGCAGTTTTACCACCTTGTAGAAGTCGAAGTAGCACATTAGCAATTCTAAACAAACTTTGAACTAATTTCTTTTGCTAAGACTTGAAATTGAGTTGACAACATTTTTACAAGATTTTTGCTAATATTAGCAAAAATAAATGGTAAATTTTTTTTAATTTTCAAAAATCTTAAAATGGCGCTATCTCGGAAACTAAGCCAGATAGAGCAAAATGGAGGCCATTTTTTGTTCTCGGGCTCTCCATAGTATCGCCGCACACTGGGTAATTTGAGCCAATTTTTAGGCCAAAAATAATTACAGCCAAAGTTTTAGACCGATATGGCTGAAATTTTAAATTTAAGAGTTTTTTGTGAACACGCACAGCTGGATTTTATGAATTTGGTAATCGTGGAAATTTTTAGGGTTGCCACCATACGAAAAAAAGGGAAAATACTGCGTGAAAACACGCAAGAAGGCTAACAAAATGGTACATAAACCATTTTGTTTGATTTTGCTGAAAAAAGCTGTTATTTTTTGAGTGGGCCTTGTACCACCTTAACGAAAAATTTTCAAAAAAAGTTCGTACTATTTCCTTCAACGAAGCCAAATATTGGTTTAAAACATTATTTTAATCAATTTTACTGACAACAAAATTATAAACAGCAACAGGGTTTTTTCTCATAGTTCTTTTCCCAATCCAAACGTTAGAAAGTTCAAGATATGGCAAGATGAGGCTGTCTGAAAGAAAATTGATATCTCAAAAAGTGCAAAAAAGTGCAACGGAAAATAAAAAAAAATGAATTCAGAATTATTTTCTTTAAATTTTTCATCAATCAAAAACGCGGCACACCACGGCAAACATTATTAAAAGCTTATGCGAAGTTTATATTCATTGAAAAAGTCATTTATTTAAGGTTAAGTTATAATTACACGTTTTGTTAAAAAAAGCAATAACGTCCACCAAAATATTTTGCTATTTTTTTATTACTTAATATCCCCTCTCTTCTCCATATTATACACGATATCCTTCTTTATGTTTAATAGCTGAAAAAATCGTTTGAATTTATATCAAAATTAGTCGTTTTATATTGCACTGTGCACGTTGCTTGAAAATGCCGAATTCAACTGCCCGTCAATCAGTTTACACAGAAAATAATATCGTATATTTTATTTTAATTAAAATTTTAATTGTTTTTTAATTTAATATTAATTAAACTTTTAATTAATATAATTAATTGTTTAATTAAATTTTTAACTTTATTTTAATTAATATTTTAATTGTTTTCAAATTTAATATTAATTAAGTATTTAATTTATATAATTAAATGTTTAATTAAATTTCTAGCTTTACTTATTTTTTTTTTGTTTTGATTTCCTTGTGTGTGCGAGTGTGTGTTTTTCTCTTGCATTGTATTACATACAAACAAAAATACATAAGTATAAAAAGTTTGTTGAAAGTTTTTTTTATTTTTCACATAGGTTTTTGAATTCTCATTTTGTTTATAGTTTTATGTGTATGTATATGTATATGAAAGGTTTATAATCAACTTTATGAAATCATCTCACTGACTATGTCTTTACGGCATAAATAAATTTGGTAAAGTTTGAAGAAATATTTTTTTTAAACTATTTTATTCAAAAAGAATGTTTTTACAAATTATTTTTATTTTTTAATATAATATTTTTAATTAATTTTTTTAATTTATACAATTAAAATTTTAATTATTTTTTTTTTAAATTTTAATTAAATTTTTTAATTTATAGTATTAAGTTTTTAATTAAATAAATATCCATTTATTTTTAATTAACGACATACAAATATTTTTAATTTATTTGCGCATTTTGGTGATTGGTCCGGATTTAATTAATTTTTTAATTAAATTCACGAATTTTTTAATTAAATATTTTTTTTTATTTTTTTCTGTGTATATTTGTTTTTTGGAAAAACCAAATAGGCAGTTATTTGCTTTAATATTTTCTAAATCGAACGTAATTAACAAAAACATTATTATTATTAGTTCGAAAAATGATTTTTGGCCAAGATTTCGGTTCAAATTACCAACTGTGCGCCGGTCCTCTTCACATGTGTGGACCCTAATGGGTCCGAACTTTGGATCCAAAAAAGTTAGCATTCCCGAAAATTTTAAAATGCTCATATCTCGGTAAATATTGCCGACACAACAAAAAGTCCAAAAGCATTTTTGTAGCTCTCAACACGTAGAACAATCAAAAGCTCTCCGAGTAATATTTTTGAAGTTATCGAGTTTTGTAATTCTCAAAACCCCGATGGTCCTCTAAAATCATGTATCTCAAAAACTAAGCAAGGTAGAGCGAAACGGACACAAATTTTGGATCAAGAACTATGACGACTTTTAAGGAACCTAACTAGGTCTAGACCCATCGGGGTCTGGACCTATGGGGTCCGAACACAATGGGGTCCTCAAATGTGTCTGAACTAAGTTGAAAAAAAAAATTCAGTTAACTAATTTTTGGCAAAACATTTTTGCTAACTTTACCAAAAAAATTGTGGGTTCAAAATCAGCAAATTTTCTTGTAGGTTTACTAGCTTTTTTGCTAACATTACAGTTTTTTTTTTTTGAGTGTACAAAAATGTTGGAGGGTAAAAATGAATGAGGTCGGTCTCACTAATGACCCTTCGCGGACGCACCATTGGACCGGTAGAAGCTGATTAAATAAAACAAATTTACAAAAAATAAAAAATAATGTGTGGGGACCGCCTTAACATCTATATATATAAAAATGGATGTGTGTATGTATGTATGTATGTATGTATGTATGTATGTATGTATGTATGTATGTATGTATGTATGTATGTATGTATGTATGTATGTATGTATGTATGTATGTATGTTCCGTATGGACTCGAAAACGGCTAGACCGATCTTGATGAAATTTTCAGGGAATATTCAGAATAGCCTGGCGAGTAACACTGTCAAGTCGGATTTTTGATTTTCCGTCTGTGGGCGGAGGGGCGTGGCAAAATCCAATTTTTGCATTCCACCACTAATGACATCAATATATAAAAAAACGGATGGACCAATTTTGATGAAATTTATACCAAAGATAGTACTAACTGAGTACTCACTATGTGCCAAATTTGAGCGTTATCGGAAAAAGTAGCGTAAAATGCCATGCAACTTTGTATTGAATTGAAAGTTATTTCAATAATGCAAAAAACGGCTATATGTATGTTCCTTATGGACGCGAAAATGACTGGACCGATCTTGATAAAATTCTTAGGGAATATTCAGAATAGCCTAGGGAGTAACACTGTGCAGTCAGATTTTTAATTTTTTGCGTGTGGGCGGAGGGGCGTGGCAAAATCGAATTTTTACATTGCACCACTAATGACATCTATATATAAAAAACGGATGAACGGATTTTGATGAAATTTAAACCAAAGATAGTACTAACCAAGTACTAACTATATGCAAAATTAGAGCGTGATCGGAGAAATGGGCGTAAAATGCCATGCTTTTTTGCCAGTGGGCGGAGGGGTGGGCAAAATCGAATTTTACATTGCACCACTAATGACATCTATGAGGCATTCCACACCAAATGTCCCGCTACAGAAAAACATGTGTCCCGTAAATTTCTCAATAGGTTATTTGGATAGCCCTATATGGAACTAAGAAAATTGCGTTTTTGGTTTTTTAAATTTTCAAAAACTGGGCTGAGGAGGCGTGGTCAAATATTGGAAAAATGGTGAAATTTGTGTCGAGTTGCCTTGATTAAATATTTATCACATTAAAACGGAATACACCACAATCTCAAAAATTTACATTCTTATATAGTTTTGTATGGGCTATCGATTAAAATTTTTTTTTTGGAAAATTTTCAGAACCCGTTCTGAAATTTTCCATTTTTTAAAAAAGTCAATTTATCAAAAATCCGGCCACTTTTTTTTTTTTTTTTAAATTTTTTTTTTTAAAGTTTAGATGTTTGTCTATCCACACAAAAAAATTCAGAAACACGCTCGGCGTTTTTTTCGAGAAAATCGCATTTGAATATTGAATTTCACGACAATTTTGGAATTTCCTTGTATTTTCTTGTTAAAACATGGCGTATGAGTAACAAATTTTTGCGAAACCAACGAGTTGATCCCATTTTAATTATTTGTTCATGTGTGGTGCAATATAGAGATGGGCGTGAGTGCGATTTGACCCACGCAAGATTTGACCCACGCAATTAAAGTCACTGACGACTCGTTATTATTTTTAGTTTACTTGTGCAATCACGTGAGTCAATTTACTGTTACTCACGCTCACGCAATTTTTGATTACGCTCACGGTTGTTCACTCACGTTGATGATGATTTTACAAAAATAATAAAAACAACAAATTTTCTATGAAAACAAAGCACTGAAAACGGAAGCTCAAAAAAAAAACAGTAAGAATAAAAAAAAAAGTTAAAAATCACATCGCAAAAATTGGACTTCCTAATCACTCACGAAATGTTTTTCTACTCACGCTACCTCTTTAATATCGTGAGTGATTTAGTTTTTACTCACGTGTGATTCGCAAGTGAGTCAACCATCTCTAATATAGTATAAATAGGAAACGTTTTTGCGTGATTCAGGCAAGAATGAAACTAACGCATAACTCAAGTTTGTTAAGTGAAAACTCAGTGAGGGTTTAATTAAAAATAGCTTAGTACGTGACCCGCGAGTCAATTTTTTCAAATGTTGAACGTTAAAGGCTATGTACCTACAATGTAGTCTCCGATTTATTGCTCCCGCTTTAATGCGCTTATCCAAAATATAAGATAAATCAAAAGAATATTGATGCATATAAACGTTAATCTAGTGATCTTAAGTTTTTGAATTTGTTTATTGTTATTTATGCTTCCGCAAGTGAATCAATAAAGCGGGGAACTCATTTTAGTGGTGATATTTCAGTTCATTCTAGTTTTGATATTTCAGTGAACTTTGTATGAAACTCTTTTACCAGTCTTACGCATTTAAGCGGGGTTTTGTTTATCAGACATACAAGCAGACATACATACAGCCAGACAGATAGACATACATACAGACAGACAGACCACTTGATGTGCGTTTATAAGAGTTTTTTTATGTAAATGCATCAATATCCTTCTGATTTATTTAATATTTTGGATAAGCGCATTTAAGCGGGAGCAATAAATCGGACACTACATTATAGGTACATAGCCTTTAACGTTCAACATTTGAAAAAAATGACTCGCGAGTCACGTACTAAGCTATTCACGACATTAAAGAGATAGCGTTAGTAGAACATTTCGTGAGTGATTATGAAGTCCAATTTTTGCGAGATGAGTGAATGCTTAAAATTTTTCTTAAGTAAGTTTTTGTGATTTTTAACTATTTTTTTTTTGAATTTTACTGTTTTTTTGAGTTTTCGTTTTCAGGGATTTTTTCATAGAAAATTTGTTGTTTTTATTATTTTTGTAAAATCATCATCAGCGTGAGTGAACAACCGTGAGCGTAATCAAAAACTGCGTGAGTAACAGTAAATTGACTCACGTGATTGCACAAGTAAACTAAAAATTATAACGAGTCGTCAGTGACTTTAATTGCGTGGGTCAAATCTTGCGTGGGTCAAATCGCACTCACGCCCATCTCTATATTGCACCACACATGAACAAATAATTAAAATGGGATCAACTCGTTGGTTTCGCAAAAATTTGTTACTCATACGCCATGTTTTAACAAGAAAATACAAGGAAATTCCAAAATTGTCGTGAAATTCAATATTCAAATGCGATTTTCTCGAAAAAAACGCCGAACGTGTTTCTGAATTTTTTTGTGTGGATGGACAAACATCTAAACTTTAAAAAAAAAAATTTAAAAAAAAAAAAAAAAGTGGCCGGATTTTTGATAAATTGACTTTTTTAAAAAATGGAAAATTTCAGAACGGGTTCTGAAAATTTTCCAAAAAAAAAATTTTAATCGATAGCCCATACAAAACTATATAAGAATGTAAATTTTTGAGATTGTGGTGCATTCCGTTTTAATGTGATAAATATTTAATCAAGGCAACTCGACACAAATTTCACCATTTTTCCAATATTTGACCACGCCTCCTCAGCCCAGTTTTTGAAAAATTGAAAAACCAAAAACGCAATTTTCTTAGTTCCATATAGAGCTATCCATACAACCTATTCAGAAATTCGTGCGACACGTGTTTTTTTTCGCTGGACATTTGGTGTGGAATGCCTCCTATATATAAAAAACGGCTCGACCGATTTCGATGAAATTTAAACCAACGATAGTACTGACCAAGTACTAACTGCCAAATTAGAGCGTGATCGGACAAATAGGAGTGAAATGCCATGCCCCTTTGTATTAAATTGAATTTTATTTCTGCATGCTCCGCAATAACGAAACACCTATTAATTTTAATTAAATTTCCAGTACTGATAGTATTGACCAAGTGCGGAACTATAGGCCATGTTTTACTTCGATTGGAAAAAGGGGCGTACAATGACACGCCCCTTTGTACTATAATGGACATTGTCTGCCTGTTTCGCAATCACACAAAAAGAGCTGAACCGATTCTCTTGACATTTTCACTACATCCCAGCAAAAAAAGAGCTTACCATTCACTACAAAATTCACCACAACTTATGAACCAGATGTACTTCTTCTTCAACTGAAACATTGATGAATTTAATATGGGCGTGACACACAAAGTATGTTCTTTTTATCGCCACTTTTCAGTGGCGAAAGATTGACACTTAAGTATAACATATATCACTAGTGTTTTTATCACAACTTCTGAAGTAGTGATCCGGATGTTAATATAACTTGACCTTTTGGAAGCACTTTTTTCATCACTTCTTTAGAAGTACATATTTCTTGGCATGTTGGGTGTGATTATGTCATTTTTATTTGGTGATTTAGAACTTCTAAATTAGAAGTTCTTTTTTCACTTACTTTTGTAAGATTGATTGAAAGAGTATTTTTTTTTTTGTAATATTTACACTAAAAACACTGTTCGACAGCAAAAACCTTCCAGTGAAATTTCTAACTGGTCCTTATAGATTTTGGTCTCCTGCTTCCAAATATACCGTCCAAATTTTTCTAGCACGTACCGTTTTTGAGATATTCGCTGTTAAAAAGAAAAAACACTTTTAGGGGTCCACTGTTACGTATTCTTACGTTGCTTCCACGAAATAGGACTTGATTTCATATAAAATGGACCTCCTGATTCCAAAACTGCAATCCACAATTTTCAAGCATGTTCTGTTTTTGAGATATTCGCGTTTGAAAATTTTAGTGTGATTTATAAAGAATATAAGTGCGTATCAGTAGAGTTTGAGTTTTTCAAACGCCAATATTTCAAAAACAGTACGCGATAGAAAAATTTGGATGCCAGATTTGGAATAAAGATGCCTTATTTTTACTAAATCGAGTTCTATTGTGTTTGAGCAACTTAAGAATACGTTACAGAGGACACCCAAATATTTCAATATTAAAACGCGAATATCTTAAAAACCTTACGTGGTAGAAAAATTAATTTCATTGATAATCTAACGTATATACTTCAAATTAAAAAAGGAGTAATTATAGAGATCACAAAACTATTAAAATTCACGGCGAATTGATTCACAAGTTTGTTTTGACCAAAAGCCTATGCCTTAATTTTCTAAAAAGCTTAAACAATCTTTAATAATGTGATGCAGCAACATCCGCTTTAGTTCGTAAATGTATTTATTAAATTTAGGACCAACTTTTTTTGATATAAGATACGAAATTTGAAAAATTTATCAATAATCGATTTTCGTCTTTTCGATTTTTTAAGCTCTAAATCAGTCATGGGCATTTTTGAAATTCCTATTCCCGCGGGAATAGGCTAAAAAATGCTGCTTGTGCGATGTCAACACACATACACTATAAAATTCTGTTGCTTGAGCAAATTTGTTTACTTTTCGCTTGCTACTACCCACACAAGCATAAATGTTATAGTATGTGTGTGCGCATCGCTGCTCTAAATAAAAAGAAAAGAAATGCCATTACCAAATTTTGTCACCATTTTTGCAAAACCTAAAATTGCATACTTCGTGTATCACCCTCATTCTAATTGTTTCAGTTGAAAAAGAAGTTCATATGTTGTGGTGATTTGATTTGATTCCTAAGAACATATAAAAAAGGTACTTCAAAATCATTAAGCAAAGAAATGGTGAAAGATGTTTCTATTGTTATTTTGTAGCATTTTTGGAAGTGATTTTAAAAGTACTTCCTACGGAATATGAAGTTCGGCACCTATCGCTACTTTGTATGTAGTGAAACACTAATTCTTTTTGAACCACTTCGTTTATTTTTTGCTGGGATACAGTGCTAACCAAGTGCATATGTAGGCCATATAAGATCGTTATTGGAAAAAGGGATCAAAATTGCAACGCCCTTAGTACTATACTGACCACGATTGAACAAAGAGGCGTAAATTGAAATTAGTTTTATACTGAACGTTATATCTGCCTGTTGTGAAATCACGCAAAAATGATAAGCCGAATCTGTCACTACTAATAGAACTAACCGAGCGGGAACTGTAGGTCATATGTATAGCGCGATTCGGCAAAAGGGTTTACAATATCACTCCCGTTTTTCATAAATAAAAAGTTATTTCCTCCTCTTTCGCAATCACACAAAAACGACAAAACTGATGTCAAGGAAATTTGCATCATACATAGATAGTACTAATCGAGGATGCAGCATGGAACTTTAGACTATCAAGATTCGATAAAAATGCGTTTGTACTATACTAAACGTTATGTCTGTCTGTTTCGAAATCACGGGTGAACCGATTTTGTTGAGATTTCTCTATAGAGACTGAGGGTGCAACCAAAGGTTACTAGCAGGGCCAGGACCCGTGCTTTAATTTTGTCCGACACTATATTTAAATTAAGATGCAATATAAAATAGTTTTTTTCTTAGGGCCAGCAACGCGGACCGGGTATAGCTAGTTCGCCTCTATCCACAATGGGAATTAGAAAGACGAAGAAATTGTACTATACTATTTAGTAAGGCAACGATTGTCAATAACCAACAAAAAATGACCAACATAAAAAAATTAAAAAAAAAAAAAAATCTTGAAAATTATGCTATGAGAATATCATGGTTTTAATTAGTAAAAAAATAATGACCTCGAGCCAGAATAAACATCCACAAAACTTAAAATACTTTTAAAAGACTTCGACATATTTTTACAGTTTTTTTATAAAAACTGTATAACAAAAATTGTTCTTTTTTTCTCGAAACTTATTTTTTTTAGGTACTATATAAGATTTTTATGGTGTAAATAAACATTATAAAATAGTGTAATCGCATTCAGAAGGTTTTTTATATATTTTTTTGAAAAAAAAATTTGGGTTTTTAGTTTTTTTGGCGGGAATTCCCGGATCCCGGGATCCCGGGAAATTTAAAATGAATCCCGCTTTCCCGGGAAATGAAAAAGTCCGGGAAAAGAAAAACTCTAATCGTGGAAATAACGATTATTACTATTTTTTAAAATTTTTTGAAAAAAAATTATTGTAATTTTCCGATATTAAAATCATTTCTACTGCTACAATGGTGCGTCATAGAGGGGTCATTTTTAAGACCGACCCCCATTCATTTTTAGGTCTTAACATTTCTTTGGAACAAACTAATACCGTATCTCCAATTTCATAGGGGGCTCCCACACAAAACGACATTTTTTAAAATTTTCTCCAACCGCTCTTACTGCCCTAGTAGTGCCTTAGAGCAACAAAATGTATGACCGACCCACAATATTTTTTAGTCCAAACATTTTCTTTGAACACACCTACTCTATCTCTAAACTAGCCTATACCCGGTCCGCGTTGCTGGCCCTAAGAAAAAAACTATTTTATATTGCATCTTAATTTAAATATAGTGTCGGACAAAATTAAAGCACGGGTCCTGGCCCTGCTAGTAACCTTTGGTTGCACCCTCAGTCTCTATAGAGAAATCTCAACAAAATCGGTCTCACCCGTGATTTCGAAACAGACAGACATACGTTTAGTATAGTACAAACGCATTTTTATCGAATCTTGATAGTCTAAAGTTCCATGCTGCATCCTCGATTAGTACTATCTATGTTGATGCAAATTTCCTTGACATCAGTTTTGTCGTTTTGTGTGATTGCGAAAGAGGAGGAAATAACTTTTTATTTATGAAAAACGGGAGTGATATTGTAAACCTTTTGCCGAATCG